>JAXRJS010000004.1:5392500-6057500 GCA_037127375.1 Dione juno | reverse complement strand
TGGGCGGCCTCCATTGCTGGCATCGCCAAGGCAAGATCAGCTTTGGCCTCGTCAGCGATTTCCTTTACCTCTTCCGCTTTTATCTAAAAGTATTGTTGGGTTATTCAATGAAGCACTCATTGTGTCTGTCAATTGCAAACGCGAAGCTCGTAGGTTCTATCCCTGGCTGGAGGAAATGAGCTATTTTCATTTTCCCGCTATAATAAAACAAAGTGCGACATTGAGTTCCATTCAATGTCTGTAGTTTTAGCGGAAAGTAGAGAAGAGTGAAGTGTGTTGATACTAGTTTACTCTAGCTACCCTATTAAATGCAGTGTTTACACAATTTAGAGGGAAGCTAAAGAAAAAGGTGTTGTTATACCTGAAAGAACTAAACAAAAAAAAATCTTAATTAACTAAAACTAAATCATCATCATCATCATCATTGGCTATATACCCCTTTATGGGCCCGAGCCTCCAAAACTGCTCTGTTCCAGCCCTCCTTGTCTGAGCACACTCTTCCAATTGTTTAGACCAAGGGTCTTTGGTTACTCCATCTAACCATCTGGGTCTTCCAATTCTACGCTTGCCATCTGGAATGGAGTCGAGCATTCGCTTCGGTACTCTGTTACTTTTCATGCGTTGCATGTGACCAAGCCAGAACATTCTGTTCGTTTTAATGAACTATATCACTTTAGCGTCAGAAAACAAGTTGTATATTTCGCAGTTATAAAGTTTCTGCCATTCGCTGTCTTCACGCACGGGTCCGAATATTCGCTTCAGGATCTTGTGTTCAAAAATGAGCAGGGCGTATTCATCTTTTTTACTTAGCACCCATGTTTCTGAACCATACGTCAATACCGGGCGTATTAGGGCCTTGTAAAGTGTGAGTTTAGTGCTCTTGCGCAGAAAGCGAGATCTCATGTGCTTGGTTAGTCCAAAATAACATCTATTGGCCAGAATAATCCGTCTGCTTTTTTCAGTGCTCAGATCATTGTTGCTGGTAATCATTGATCCTAAGTAAATAAACTTTTCACACTTTTCAAATTTAGACTGCCCTATGGCGATGGGTTCCGTGGATGTAGATTTGGGTGTTTCCAGGTATTTGGTTTTGTTATCATTAATGACTAGACCCATGCGTTAGGACGCGGTCTTAAGCTTTTCAAAGGACTCAGCTAGTAATTGTTTTGATCGTGAGGCAAGGTCAAGGTCATCAGCATAGCCCAGCAATTGACTCGACTTGAATAAGATGGTACCACTAGTTTCAAGCTTTGCGTCTCTGACAAATTTCTCCAGTGCTAAATTGAAGAGCAGACAGGCAAGCGCGTCACCTTGTCGGAGGCCTTGGGTGGTAAATGCAGGTGATGTATCGTTCTGCACCTTTACACGATTTTGGGTGTTTCTTAGGGTCATTTCTATAAGTTTTACGAGCTTGCCTGGGATTTTCATTTCTGTCATAGCTTCATATAGCCGTGGGCGCAAAACGCTATCGTAAGCGGCTTTATAGTCAACGAACAGATGGTAGGTTGGGACGTTATACTCACTCATCTTCTCCAGAATCTGTCTCAGAGTGAATATTTGGTCTGTAGTGGACCTATTAGGTCTAAAGCCACTATGATATTCACCTAGGTATTCTTCCACGAGAGGTTGGAGTCTTCGAAATAGGATATTTGCTAGAATCTTGTATGCTGCGTTTAGCAGTGTTATGCCTCTATAGTTGTGACAGTCTAAAGTATCCCCTTTCTTGTGTAACGGGCATATTATTCCAACATCCCACTCCGCAGGCATGCTCTCTTCCTGCCAGACTCTTTCTATTAGGATGTGCATTACAGTGGCTAGGCTAGGTCCTCCAAACTTAAGCAGTTCCCCTGGAATACCACCACTGCCCGGTGATTTATTGTTTTTTAGAGCTTTTATGGCATTGACAGTTTCTTCCATTGTTGGTGGGTCAACTACGGCGTCGTCATTAGCAGCGATTTCGTAATTCTCAACGGGCATTGATGGATTTTCACCATGAGCACAAAGTAATTCGCTGAAGTATTCTGACCATCTCTGTAAAATTCTGGGCAGGTCGCTAATGATGTCACATTCTTTACTGCGGCATGCACTTGTTCTGGGATTGAATTCCTTTCTGCTATCATTTACTTTCCTATAGCATCTTCTTAGATTTTCAGACTTTCACAGTTCCTCCATGTCCGTGAATTTATTGTTTTCGATTATCTTTTTCTTTCAAAACTAAAACTGTTAACTGTACCTTTATATTTTAATAGTATAGTTAGTATAATATATAGTATACTTTAGTAACTTAACAAACCTTAGCTTCTGCTTCATCTTTCATGACAGCTTGTTTTACTTTATCTGCAGCGGTTTGTTCCACTTTTAATCGGGCAACTAGCGCCATGCCCTATAATTTAAAATATAAATTTAAATAATGTGTGCGTCGTTTTATATTATAAAAAATATTATTTAAACAAATAAGAACTCACCTCTTCAGCTTTTCTTGCCAAAATAGGTTCCATTTCTCGAACCTGCTGCTCCATTACGCCGACTACTTCATACGTTTCATATAATTTCTATACAAACAATTAAGGAATTTTTATCATTCTACATTTCTGGGTCTTTTTAATACCAAAGTACAAAATTTGATACATAGCTGTATATTATATAATCAAACATAAGTACATAATTATGACTAGATAAAGTAATGATAGTTACATGAAGTCCACAAGAGATTCTATCTCTGCCACGTACAAT
This sequence comes from Dione juno, assembly GCA_037127375.1. Lineage (NCBI taxonomy): Eukaryota > Metazoa > Arthropoda > Insecta > Lepidoptera > Nymphalidae > Dione > Dione juno. The sequence goes on along the minus strand of JAXRJS010000004.1, from coordinate 6,054,767 downwards.
GTCCTGTTGTTTTTTATCAAGTAACGAGAGGTACAGTTTAAGTAAGTCAAGATAACTGCTGGGAGTCGTGTAGAAGTGCCGACGCATTTCATCGTATAGCCGTTCTGTCATCACGTCTACATCCTGGCAAGTAATAAAAATATTGCTATGTATTAAAAATGTTTCATCTACTGTCGCATACAATGTGTGCGCTCCAGCACGGCGAGAACCTACTTACTAAATGTTAATAAGCATCTCTCTCCAGGATGGATTTAAACGTAATGTTTAGACTTATACCGTATTAAGTATATTGTTTTAATAGATGGAGGCGATATATAAAATCTACACATGTTCACTGAACCATGACGGTGCAGCTAATTAATAATAATAATCATTACTTGTTATTGTCATTATGTAAATTTTATTAACAAACCTGATGCATTGAGACAGCGAGTGTTGATATTTTTTCGATGATATTTTCGTCACCTAATGGTTGAAGACATTGTTGCGCTACAGATTTCAACGCTTCCGGTGGCCATTTTGTGAACCAATCTATTGTGCAGCAATTTACTAAGGAAGGAAACATCCGACATCGGCGTCTGAGTAGCAGAAAATATAATTAGTATCTAATTTAGAGCTTGTCTATTGAGGATGCATTGAGTAAAATAGTACGTACATGCAACATCAATACAATAAAAAATGCCTACCAATTCTTCCCAATTTTTTCACAGCAAAGAGAACCTAGTGTCATTCGACGTTGAGACAAACTGTTGATTAATTAGTAAGTAGTCTCATAGATAGTCAAATAAAAATATCATAAAAATAATTTTAATTTAAACAGATCACATTAATCTCTTCACACGCAATGTGTCCCATTTGGACAGAAAGTGTAGAAAAGAGTGTTCTAGGTTCTCTAGGAATTAAAGTTATATATTCACAAATATTTTAATTTTAAGCTACTATAGTTTCTTTACGATACCTGAAAGCCTCTCCCACAGGGCTCATACAAATGCAAAGATGCAATTTGCTGCGCACGCGGTTTATGAAAAAATAGTAGACAGAATCACGGTCGCCTGGGTTTATACCCGCCTTGCCTGCGTCATTTCTGCATCCCGTCTGAACTTGTTCGTAGCTGTCACCTTCGAATAAATTAGGGACTTCACCTATAACAGTTAAAATCATATTAGTCTTTTTGTAATGGCATGCGTATATTATATATGTAATGAAACTAATAACAACAACATAATAATTCTTAAAACGCTTGGGTTTCGCTTACTTAACAGTACGGTATTAAGAAAATCTAACATTTATATTCGTTTGTATAATGCGAATTCGTCTGTAGTTCGGATTGACTGAAACATTTAAAATACTCTCTTATTCTAATAGAAGACATCTTTGCATGACAACTTTTCAATTCCAACTCGTAAAAGGTACCTACATTTGATTCTTGAATGGCTCCAGATCCAGATAGATCTAAGAGAGTGACTATATTTCGCGAAAAATTATGTAAAACTAATCCTGTTACAAAATCAAAGAATTATTAATAAATGTAATTGTTCATGCTTAATAAAATTTCGATTCTAAGTAAATAATAATATACCTGAATTTAACATATTATTGATATCTTCAAGAAATTCTTCCTTAGTAATTTGCGTATCAGTAAAGAGAAAGACCGTGTCCTCGTACGAGACGCCGGCACGCATGTACATGTTGCGGAGGTCGTCATGGAACTCCGGAGTGTCGTAGTTACGTTTTAACTCCATACCCATGCATCTAAGATTTAAGTATTTTTATGTATTATTTATTTAGTACTCAGTGAAGAAAATAATTATAGCATTATAGCATTTTTGGTAATTCAAATAGGCATTTTGATTACATTACATATATTTATAGTGTAAACGTACGAGTATATGTAACGTGCGTTTGAAAATAAATAGTGTTAATCAACTCTATGCTAAGATTTCAATAACACAAACATTCTTCAAAATAGATGATAAATTACAAATGTTGATAATTAATCAAAATGAAAAAGTTATTTGGTTTGAAATAATAAAAGTAATAATATATGTAAATTGCACTGGATTACTTGCAGTAGTTTATGATTAAGAGTGCACTGATAAATTCATCGGTCAGATGAATGATCACAATGGCAGAAAAATGAGATTTAATAGACAGTAATTAATTGGTGAAGTACAGATAAATGTTATTAAAATCAATTTAAAAATAGCATTATTCAGTAATTTCAACAAACTGTTAATTTTTAATTTAACATTCTTATTGATGCTAACAGTCACGGAGTTACAGTTATTATTACAAAATAGTAAATAACAATCTAAATTGCCTTTAGGCATATTCTTAGTTTTAATTCTTAGATTGTTATTAAAAAATAATTAGAAATTACTATTAATAAGTCTTCATTTTAAGTAATATATAAGTAATTATTATATAATATAATAAAATACAACGGCAATTATTTTTTGATTAAAAGTTTATTAACTTTTAATCAAAAAATAAATGTACAAAAACAATCTTTAAATGATTATCAAGTCTCTTGAATCATGATATCGACTACTTTTCCTAAAAATATTTAAATCGTCTTGGTCATCAATATCCATTCAATATGGATTAACATTTTCTAAATCGATACTAAACTTTTTATTTTTGTCGGTAGTAAATGTTATATCGGACATACTGTCTAATTCTGCCATTGTTGCAGATTCCTTATTTACTGCAACTTTATTGTTTATCTCAAACAAATGTCTTTGCCAGTGTTACTTTTACTACTTATCGTTTCTCTTTGTGTGGATGTATGTTCTTCTTTTCGTGGATTCAGGCAATCGTCTTCGTTAAAAGTCATGTTACCCGTATGTTTCTTCTGTTTTGGTGGTATAACTTAAGCTTTTTGTTTTGTACTAAGTATTAAATCTTCTTTTGTTGATGAACTGCTATCTTTTTCTAAATGTAATGTCCTATAATTCGGTATATATGTGTTTGAATTTGTAACTTCCGTTTTATTATTGACATCTTCTCATATCGCATATTGACAAGGTTGCATCAATTTCTCTCAGTATTCTTGTCGAATCAACTAGGGATAACCAAGATGTTTTATGTGGTTACAATTGATAGCTAGGTACAGCTGCCTTTACAGTACAACTCAATTTTCTAACAGCCATCACGGACCAACTGTAGTTCCAGACACGCTGGTGCACTTTCGTGCAACTTTGTAGTTGTTTCCTGAAACAGTCCACTTGCCGCCGCTTTACATTGTGAATTTCTTTATCTTTTAAGTAACGCATTCGTCTTATAACAGAAGATAATGTTGCTGGAGAACAGGAGGAGATGATAGATTCGGTGAACTATTAGCTAAGTCATTGTACTGCTTAGACCTGCTGCGAGAGGTCATAGATAGTCCTGGAATAGGTTGGTGGCAGGTTCTGGATATTATTGTACTCTGTGAGAATTTGCCTTATTTATTTAAATTCATCTCGTCTGTAAAGAAACACTTTATACTTTCAAGATATAAATCGCATTAAAATGTACTTCTCTGTTTTTAACATTAATAAATATAAATATACAACCTGAACAGAATTGTTAAAAAACTTAATGACTCAAACAGTACCCCATAAATGACGACAGATTAATTTGCATCGTGATTTCTACTAAATTACATGCGGAAATGATCACTCCGTATGCTGAGTCGACTAAAACTCGCGCCACCTATCATAAGCCGACATATTTAATAGTAAAAATTAAAGCAAGATGAAGTGGCAAGGTAATGGTCCACACGATAGATTATTTACAGGATGGACATTTTTTAAATGACTGTAACTCTATCATTATAGTACTTTTTATAATTTAAATTAGTACACATTATTTAGCATATCTATGTAACTGGTTAATGTTAGTTAATTATGATAGTTTCATATAGAAAAAATATCCTAACAAAAAAATACCCTCACAAAACCGTCGTCTTGACGTCGTCGTTAGGTGTTCCGTCGTCGTTAGATGTTATCTGCAGACCTAAATAGCTTATTTTTAAATAAATTACAAATAAAGATTTCATGCCACGATAAACATTTTCCTTTCACATATGATCTGCAAGTTATATTCCAAGGAGAGATATCTTTCATATGTTCTTCGATGAAAATCCTTCCAAAATTCCATTTCGAAGAATCACACAAACAGTATCTTAGTCAAACTTTCGAATCAATTCACCTACTACTACTATTTGTAAATAACCAATATGATTTAACCCACCCTAAAACTATTTATTTGCGCTTTAGTAATGTACAAATAACTAAATATATATTGAAAAAAAAAACAACAGTTATGTTGAAGAGACTGAGGAGTTGTGTTCTTTATCACCATCAACTGGACAATATATTCAGATAATAACTATGAGAAGCAAACATATCTTTTCATAAGAAATTATATAAAATACATAGGTATGTGACTATAAAATGTGAAGGATTCCCTCAAATTTCTTGGGATTCCATCATCAAATCCTGACTTGGGGGTACTGGGACCATGTGTGTCCATGGGAGATATGTACTTTCAAAGTAAAAAATTTCAAATATTGATACATTAATATCCAGGACTTACGCGATAGGTGGGACTATATTTATAACTACTATAGTATAATTTTCCATATACAATAAATAAATACATAAAAAATATTTTTAATCGGGACCGAAAGCCAAATCAAATAGTAATTTTACCAAAAAACGTTTATATTTTATGAAGATCTTTGATTTTACGAACATAATAGAATCTAACAAGGCAGCTTGAATACGAAGTTATTTTTGCCTTGTAAAATTTTATCGTAGCATACTAATATGTTTAAATTTTTTTAGAGGAAATGTGGTCTTCGTAGTAGTCATTATTTTAAACATGTTTTACACCTTTTTAATCGCACTGAGGCATTCAGTCAAGTTGCCAATAGTTATTCCATATTCTGATTGAACTGAATCAAAACTATCAAGATTTTCAATATCTTTCGTTTGCTAATGCATCAACTATGTTCTAATTTTCCTGATTAGAATTTGGCAATTTCTGAACGTCATAACTATCAACTTCTAAATAGATATAGCCAAGCGAACAACTTCATCAATCGCATTACTTTCAATTAATTGTGTGACACTTAAGGGTCTTATAGTAACTTTGGAGGTACATCCTTTGGTTAAGCACAAAAATAAAGCAAATAGAAACTGACTTGCACTCATTAACATGCCCAGCGAGCGTGGCCACGGACCGCCTGCCGGAGCCGCCAGGCCCCACCATAAGGCAGTGGCCCCTCTCGGCGCGCAGCACGCGCGCCACCCGCGCCACGTGTTCTACCGCGTCACGGAAAAGGACCAGGTTCATTTCCGCGCGCGCTGTCGAATTGTATTCTTCTAAATATTCCTATAACAAATAAAAGATGGTAATTATTAAAATAATCATGTTTAATCGACAAATAACAAAATAATTTTATAAAATCCATTTCCACTAAAATTATTTGAATATATGTGATTTTATATCAACATATTCAAAAAGAAATTTAGATTCTTTTGTTGTTTGAAACGGCTTACTGAATGTATGTGTGACTCGATGAAAATGTCACTCAATGAATGAAATGAAAATGACTGCAACGAACCAAGTAGTTATTATGTGAAAAATATGTATGTTTGTAATACATACACAAACACAAATTTTTCCTTATTATAATATTAGTTTAGATTGCTTTTAAATTAACACAATTTGGATAAAAAACGTATCGTACCTTTAAAACGATCATTAGTTTTTCAATGTCAGGAATTTCCTGATATATTCTATTTTCCTTAGGTGTTGCAGAATTTAGAAAGTCTCCAAAAAGTAAGAGTGGAGGATGTTCAATGATAGTTTCATCAGGTATTTCAAGTATAGGTTGCTGGAAGTTTTTTTGACAAACAGTACACATCAGATGATAAAAATAGCTCTTATCTTCAATATTAATGAGTCGGTCATGGAACACACGGAGACATTCGTGATAAAATAAGCTGTAATTATATCATGGATATATTTATAAAAGTGCAAGAAAAATAAGATCAAAACAAAATCAAGCAAGAACTAAATAATACTTTGAAATATATATATATATATATATATATATATATATATATATATATATATATATACATATATATATATATATATATATATATATATATATATATATATATATATATATATACATATATATATATATATATATATATATATATATATATATATATATATATATATATATATATATATATATACATATATATATATATATATATATATATATATATATATATAATATATATATATATATATATATATTATATATATGGACATTCTGTTCTGTTACAGTCACAATTAAGTTCAACAATAATTATTATATAAAGAGAATAATGGAAACAAAATATCATACAACTTACCGTAACATTGCTTGTGGTAATCTCATGTAAGCGGCGTTGGCCTGCAACACTCCCTGCATCGACTTGGACAAATCTCTTAGATTGAACACGTAATGGGACTTGGCGGGCGTAGGTAGTAACTCCGAACATATCTTGAGATAGATCTCAACTGCCGCGTTTACTATAGGATCACTGAGCACAGATACTTCTGTTACGAAATCTTCCATGTGGCCAGATAGTATAGCCTATAGATGATAGTAAGGGAATTATTTATTGTTATTTTATAACAAAATAAACAGAAGACTTACAATAAGAAATAGGAACAATATATTTTTCTATTCAATATATTACAACAGTAACAATTGAATGTTTGTACGCGCACATTTTCGTAACAAGTGAACTGATGCGAAGAATACTTTTTATATTGTATAATTATTAAGCATGAAAACATAGGGTATTGTAGGACAAAACGGCCAAAATGGAGAAAGAGGAACATTTTAATGACATTAAAACATTTAATATTCATAACATTTGTTGTGGACGAAAACGATCAATGATACATTAAATTATAATAAACATGGAATTGGCACTTTAGCATAGACTAGTAATGAGGAACATTTTTCGGTGTTACACAAAAATCAGAGGCTCTAAGAGATTAGATGTAAAATGTAAAGTCATTATAAAGTCCGCGTAAGCAAGGTTGCGAGCCTAAACCCTAACCCTAAAGCCTAGTTACATATATATAATGTTTACATTATTAACCTTAAATATAGTTTTCATGGCGTCAGCATTTGGAGCGGATATGTAGAACATGGCAAAGTGTCGTACAAATCGTGCGGTGAGCGGATTACGACCGCCGCCGGGCGGCGCACACGCGCATGACAACACTACATCTAAAATTTCCTTCCAGAAGAGCTTATCACGGTCATAGACACCGCCAAAATCTAAGTATTGCCTGTAAATTGGATGGTATTTATCTTTATTACCAACCACGTGTAGTTGGCTAATTAAAATTACCATTGATTTGACTATTAAGGTTCGCCTCCAAAACATATATATTTAAATTGTAGATTAGTACAAATATATGATATTACCTAAGTAATTCAATAGTAGGTTGAGCTCCATACACATCTAATCGAGGCATATTTACGTCGTCAATGAATATTATAATTTTCTTGCCTAATGGCGCTCCAATAGCTTTTCTTGGTCGTTTTTCTAGACGCAGTTCAATTACTTCCTAAAATTATTTAAGATTTATCACTTATTCGATCAAACAGAAGTGTATGCCTAAAATATATAAATAAATATACTTGGTGCGATCTGAATGAGTATATAGCTCGTTATTTTATAGTCAATAGTCACACCATATTATGATAAAATAAGAAAACTAATAAAAACAACAGCAACACGTATTTCATAAGAACAATATATTTCTAAATCTCAATAATTTAAAAAATAAACGAAGTTTTAGTATTACTGAATAAATAATGACCTGAGTCCGTAGACTACTAGTTTGTGCAGAAAAATTTAATATCACCGGAATGAAAATACCAGTTCCTGACATTTTCTTCAATATTTCAGCAGCTATGCATGTTTTACCAACGCCTGTAAATAAAATTTATTCGTTGACATATGTATTATGATAGATACGTACTTTAATTATAGTAATAAAAAGACAGAACTTCCTAATTAAGAACATCAAATATTTTAAAAATGTATACCAGTACTTCCTGTGAACATGACTGGTTTTCCAACTGATAAAAGTTTTTCAAACAAATATCCATAGCGCACGGTGTCAATTGTCGGTACGAGTGTTTCAAAGAAGGGTCGATTACAATCGTATATAAATTCCGGTATTATTTCTGCCCAAACTTTCAGCTTGCGATGTTTCGTGTCCATAAACATATCGAAAAAGTTAAATCCTTGAGGAAAGCTGAATAGGAAATATGACATTAACATATATGTAAGCAATGTATGAAACATGTGACATTATTATGTCACTAAACTTATTATGCAATATTATATACTTGAATTACTTTAATTTAACGCTTACTATTCAGATTCTTCAAATGCTTCAAATTGTCTTTTGACAATCTCTTCAAAGGGTTTTCTATTGGCCTCCAGTATATTGCCACCGATGCACCATACATAGCAGAAAATAAAGCAATGCGCTATGTACATTTTTACTGCAGCTTTTTCAGTAAATCTATCACCAGGTTCTGACAGTAATGCGCCGAGCAGGTAGCACAGTGCTACAACTTTACTAATATCTACCTATTAAAGTAATAGCTATTATAAAATGTAGTTTTATAAAAATATAACGTTTGATAATGAAAATTTTATACATTCATACCTGTTTAATACCAACACTACATTTCAAATTAACATGATTGATGCCCACTTCAAGCATTTTAAACAGTTCGTATAGAAATTCACTATTTTCTAGATTAAATAAGTTTTTCTCCACTCCCACGTCGAGCCAGGATTGCACATATGGTAAATATCCCAATTCATTAGGGTCTATGTAAACCATACCACAACGAGACACTGTGGCCGGGGACGCTTGTGCTAAGTCGCCAACCTTTGGATAATATATTATTGTACATAAGTATAATTTCACTTGATCAAGTGAAAATAGCTAAGAGTTGTACATAGCACAGCACTCAATCTTAGTGCTCGAGATAACGCTGGCTGCGGGTACATAGGTAAGTAACATCGAAAAGATCAACGTGACGTACAACTACAGCCCTAACCGATACAAAAATAACTTTCAATTCGAGACAGTTTCTGAAAAAGGGCATTAACTAAAAACACTTTGTAACGATTAACACATGGTAATATATAATATAAGCAAATTTTATAAAATTAAAATATTTTATAAGTATACCTCAAAAAGCATATGAACGTATGGAGTAAGCTTAATACGCTCAGAATTTGAAAGACAAAGCATTTTATTGTCGTCGAGAACTGTGTTCATATTTTCTATCCACACAGCATCCACTGGCCCATCGCATATCAACCACTGATGGTCTTCATTTTCACTCTTAAATAATATTTCAGTTTTATTAATCTCTTAATTTCTATAAGGTTAGGTCGCCTATTAAAAATCACGACTTATTATTTATTAAAACGTAATTGAAAATTATTTACAATACCTAGTTAAAATGATATAAATAAGATAATTCTAATATTGTGCAGAATTGAAGCAGAATTAAGATAATTCTAATATTGTGAATAAGTACAAATATTTTTTTATTACCTGCACAGCAGTCCTTAAAGACAATGGAAGAATACCATCGTGCCATTCAAGAGTCTGCAGATTCACCTCACCGTAGAGCTCGCCGATACTGAGACTTTTAGGATTCATTATATATTTGTGAACAATTTGATATTGAGGACCTTCAACGCCATTTTCACATAGTCTTGTATAGGTGTTACCTAAGGTCTGTAATTTTGATTCGTTCGTTCGTTTCGTTCGTTCGATTCGTTTTGTAGCTAGAAAGAGAAAAATACAAATGTAACCATGTGGTTACTCTTGTATTTTTCTCTTTTCTCCAAGAAGCACTGGGAACCTGCTGTAAAACACTTGTTTCTGATCCGATCGAAATCAAGTCGTACACCAGACCCGGAAATTGAAAATAATTAATTCTCTTGAGTGAGGATCGAACCCACAATTCACAAACATCGCGTTTACCGTCAGACACTATCCCACTGCGTCGCGATGACCTTATGTATTTAATATAAATAAAATATTATCCAATAAAAATATGTCCAAAATAAACTAACATGTAATACAACCGTTTTCCCACCACCCGTTGGCCCCACAAGCATTACACCCCATCGCACTATCATTGTTTCATGTAACTGAATCACTTTACGAATTTGAGGTTCAATCACTTGTAATTTTTTCTCTAATATTATTTCTCCTGAAAATTTAATTGTTAAAATTATATAATAGAAGCCTATCGAAAGCTTGTACTTCTAAAGAATATGAAATAATTGGACATTGAAATGTAGATATAGATAGATATATCTTAGATAGTAAAATTAAATATAGTAAAGATGGCTTACAAATTAACTAATAAAACAAATTAATGGCTTAGTGGAAAATTAGTTACCAAAATGTAATAATTTTGTAAAACAAAATAAAACTAAAATTTAATTTAATATTATTTACATAAATCCATCATTATAGTATTTATTTTTACTTCTACTTACTTATAACTTCCTCCATAACACCATAATCACGTTCTGGAAGACTCACGCCCGGGAACAGATCTGAGAGAATGCCCGCGAACAAAATGGCATCTGCTGCCAAAAATTTGGGCAAATTGCTGTCGTTTAATGCACACAATAAAGTTTTTTCTTCGTGTTGGTCTGGATTTGCTCGTTTAAGTGCTCCGGCCATTACCTACAACGTATGATGTTATGAGAATTACGTCATATTATATGATTATAATTTAAAATAGTAATAGAACTGACATGGGACAAAGTGTTTAAATGCATCTTCATTACTATACTATGTGTATTGGGGGTAGATAATACATAGGGCTGCAATATTCCATCCACCACGAGCACCTTACGGACGCATAATGTTAGGGCGTCACCCCGAGGCGACGAGTGCGGCGATGGGGACTGCCACCCAACACAACATAACCCTAACGGCCGAAAGTGAAACGTGGAGCAACAAATAGCTACGTGAAACATAGGAGGAGGGATGGAACGGAAGACGAATGATTTATTACATATGAATCTGGAAGAATTATGTATTGGGTCTGGTGAGATCTGGATGTTATTTGTGTGACTGCGATCAAGCGAAAGGCAAGTGACAGGACCTATTCTTCGGGCAACTGCGTCGCTATCTGGGCCAACGTACCAGGCGGCAAACGATTTGGATTCAAACAGGAATATGAAATATAAAACAGGTATGCAAGGAACTATGTATTGGTTAGTATTAATAACAAAATATAAATCTATCTAAATTTAAAGAATGTGTCTTAGATTCTAGTTAAGGAAGTTATCAATAAATTAAATATAATAGCGACAATAATAAATAAAGTAAAAAATAAAAGTCTTATGCAAATAATATTCAATACTCACTAGTACACTTTTGACCGCCCTCATGCCAAAGTCATAATGGTCCTGCTTGGAAAGTTGTTCACTCGATAGCTTATACATTTGTACCATTTTCTTAGCAAGCCCTTTTGAAGATTCAAATCCTTCGGAATATAGAATTACTTCCGCAATCAATGCTGAAATACGTAGAAAAATTATGAATGAATGTTATATTTAAATCAGCTGGACAACTTAAATTTAAATGTAATTACTAATTAATAATATCTATACAGGCGAAAACATATTTAAGGCCATATTATAAATAAAAAAATAATGTTAGCTTTTGTCGTTTATTTTTCCGTAGAAGTGGATAATTTAATAGTCTTTCACAAATGGTTTTTGGTTTTGTATTATTTACGGCTTAAAAGTATTTTTACTATATTAGGATACCATATATACTTTTTAAAATTGAGTTCCTATATAATGAAGTGAAGGTGAAGATATCCAACCTTAATATGACTGTCCCTAGGGTCTCCACTAAATTTATTTGTTTTAATGTGTGAAAATATATAGGCAGTGCAATATTTTACTGTGTGCGAGTTCAATTTTACGTCAAACTTGTAGCTAGTCTTCATAAGAAATTAACCGATCGAGCGACCAGTATAATTAATTATTTTGTATGGCGTAGACAGCTAGAATATAGCTCGATAGATAGAAGTAACGGGATGCGACATTTATGCAGACATTATTTGGGACAAAGTAAATTTAGCTAATAAAATATACAAAAAAAGAAACGCATCTTTATATGATATATTTCATTAATAAGTATTAAAATGTTCAAATACGAGCTTTTCGAAAGAGCTTTTATCCTAATCTTAAAGTTTGTCTTATGATTGTACGTCAGTACAATTAAATTAATAAAAATGATTAAATTGGCTGACTAAAAATGTGATAATTTTTCTTTATTTGTTTTTACGTTATAAGTTTGATTAAATAATTCAGGATTTGTTAATATTCATTATTATTATTTTTATATATTATCTTGCTGATACAGTACTTTTTGCCGTGGAAATGATATGTTGGCCAATGAAAAATTTGAGTTTCATTGTGTGTCATCTGATCATATAATTTGTATGTATTTGTAAACACAGTGAAGGGGCGTTCATTTTAAGACTAAATGATCTTTACACATGTTATTTCTTTCAATAAAGTTACCTACCATAATCAGGCACCATCATAGAAATAGGACGGAACAGCGCCTTCAGATTGTCGGGCAATTCTGTACGCCCAGCATATCCAGGGTTCATAGTAATGAAAGCAGCACACGTATGCACGAGCTTGATCTCCCGACCCTCAAACATGAATCTGACAAGCATGCCAAAATTAGATGAAAAAATGTATACTTATGTAAATAATGAATTATTTATAGCATTAAGAAACACTTGCCTTGATAACTTAGCGACTTTAGCATTCCTAATAGTAATAAGCTGCTGCGCTATAACTGACAAAACTTCAATGTCAATACGATTGAATTCATCGAAGCAGCACCACGCGCCCGACGTAGCTAACCCTGAGAAGAATCTACCCATCATTTTGTAATCCAAACCTGGAATGATAAATAAATTTTCTAATTATTGCTAGCGACAAGAAATATAAGTTAAGAAATGACAATGTAATTGTAATTATAATTGTAGCAGTCCTGTTTTGTAAATAATGCTATATAATATAATGATTTCAGAGATATTTGAAATAAGTAGTACGAGACGTACGGGGAGACTTCAGTCGATCTTCCAGAACACAGTGTCATTAGAACTGGAGGAAGGCCACGTAAATAGCATAAGGGTTGATGAGTTGACGTTAATGACAGTGAACATGGCGGAAGAGGTATGTAGCGATCGTAGCATATGGTGCCATATTATCTCTCATTATTCCGCTAAGAATAAAGAGTTAAGGTAAAAACTATACATAATTCACCTTCAGAGCAATTAAAAACCACACATTGTATAGCTAAAGCCTTGGCCAAATCTTTAGTGGTTTCAGTTTTGCCGGTGCCCGCGGGGCCTGCGGGGGCTCCTCCTAGGTCCAATTGCAACGCGCCCATAAGGCACAAGTAGCAACGATCTGTTAACGGTGTTATTACTAGCACACCTGAGGAAATTTATAAACGAAATGCATATGAACTGAAAAATAAAATATATTTATCTTATATAATTAGTCATAGCGGATATTTCCTAATTTTTGAAACAATGCCTTAATCCCGAAATAGAAAAACTGAATAAATAATTTAGTACCTGATATACTTACCACCAGCTCCAAGGTACTCGTGTCCATATATGTACATAGCGTTAGACATCCTTGCCACACAATTATCTATATCGTCTTCCCAGTAGTAGCGTATCATTTTAAGCCATTCAAAGTCATCCCTGTTAGAAAAAAATATATTAATATATTAACAACTTGTTTGGTTGTTTTTTTTTAATAATGCCTTGTTTATTTTTTATTTACATTTGTATTAATCTTAAGGAAACTTACGACTTCTGTACATGTTTTTCAACCATATGCGTAATAGTATCTCTTGCGTGTACATCCACAGTTATAAGAGCGCATAATACTTTTCGGAACAGCGAAGAAAGATCTTTTCTTGTAAGAGCAGCAAGATCATTTAGATCAGAGATACATTTCTTTTCATAATTTAAAAGCCCAGTATCAATACGTAAAGGTAGATCTAACGCAAAAATCTCGTGTACTCCCTTGGCCCACATCATTTGCGACACTGCCAATACAATCTATAAAGAATGTAAATAATATAAACTAGTGGACGCCCGCATTTTTACATGACAACTAACACTGCTTACATTCAGTAATGATCTCTAAAGAAACTTTTTCTTAATTTTTAGTTTAGTTTAACTTATCTATTTTAGTTTTACATCAGGTTTGAACTAAAATCACGGCCAAAATCAATGTCCAGCGTCCAACGTTAAATGTCTCTCGTTAAGGCGCCATTTTCGTATTTCATGTATTTTGTTCCATATGTTGGATTTTCATATTTCAATTAAAAATAGTCATCACGTTTGACAACTTTTACTAATTAAATAAATAACCATTTTCTGGCACCTAAGTTCTATTGTAGTTCTACATCAGGTGTTCCAGATCCTTGATTTTTTATCTGTCATTGGAAAGTGCTTATCACGTTGAAAGCATACCATAGCAAAAAGCTATGGTAGTATTTCATTATTTCTTATAATTCAGCTGGTCTACCATGGTTCTGCATCAGGTATGATAGCCTTCAAAATCTATTTTAGCCTAGATTCTGCCCTGAACTAAAAGATATACAATAAAAAAAGTTTCATTCAAATCCGTCCAGTAGATCCGAAAATGTGGGTGTACAAACAGACAAACACGAGACACAAAAACAATGTTTTTCTGTGTTTTAATGATGATGGTATGCAGGGCGCTGTTTAAGTATATATTGCAGAAAAAGATTTTTTGATTTTTATCTTATTCTAATTATTATTATATATACCTGGTTAGGATGCAAAGTGACCCAGTCGACACGTTCTCTCTGCATGTAATTGCGTAAAGCGAACTTCATACAACGCTTAACGGATGCGAACATCGCGTCTTCTACTTTACCCAACCAATCTTCAACATTGCCGCGTGCTTTGAGACCCTGTAATAATTTATTTACATGCTTGGAGAGACTCGGCAAGCCTGTACAAGCGCTTGCGCTCTAAAGCCTGCTTGCTCAAAAGCGCTTGCCGCGAGCTTCCTTTCATTTGACATACAAATAAACACAAACGGACATTGTTCCGGGTTGCAGAGCCTTGCCAAGCATAAAAATGTACCATTACATTTTAATTTATATTTCTTTTTACTTTTTTGTCTTCTCGCTTTAACCCGTATAAAGTAAGGGAATTGGAATACGCCTATGATAGAAAGAATTTAAGTGTTAAGACTGTGTGTTAGGCGGCGACATTAATATTAAAAGTAAAATGTTTAGCTTTTTGTATATAATATATATATATATATATATATATATATATATATATATATATATATATATATATATATATATATATATATATATATATATATATTAACATCAAAAACAAAAATAGGTATAATAATTTATCTAAATAATATACCTTGCCCAAATTGATTCTTTCGCCTTCTGGTGACAACATGGCTATTATATCAGTAGTCAAGTCCTCGGGCTTGGCCGTTTTGGCCAGTTTCGCTTGCAACTCGTCTCTAGTATTGAACGACATTTCACGTTCAACTAAAGTGCCATCTTCGGTTATTTCCATTTCACTTTCCGGCAATTTAACTCCGAATTCTAATTTTGCGATGGCATCGAAGCATTTTCTTAAATGTGGTTGCACTGCATGCGGGTTGCGAGTCTGTAGTAAATATAATATCATATTATATTTACTACATTTTCATTTATATTTTATTTGTCTAAGAGATTTGGTGACTTACCTGTGCTAATATTTCCAGTAGTTCATCGTTCGACAAAAAGAAGAATCGAGGAAAAGCGACACGCTTAGTTTCTAAATATGCTTCTAAGCATTTCATGATTTGATCGAGCATTTCGTTGTTACGAACGAATTCTTCATACAGTTTCGGTTGGGTTGCTGCCGGCATCGCGAGGGGAACCTTTAAAATATGGTATATCACTTTCATCTTTTTAAATTTTACGCTTTATCCCGAATAGAGGACATCACTAGAAGCAGCTCTGTGCCTAACATAGCTCTTTTATGTATTCTCAACACAAACATACATATGTATGTTGCAACAGTTGCATATATATAATTGTTTTTAATAATAATTGATCTTTCGACATAATAGTTTTAATTACAAATAAAATAAGTTTCTTTTAGTAACATATTTCATAATTACATGGCGAATTAAAAATAATCTTAAATTTGTTTCAAAGAACTAAGGTATTTTTTAATATTTTTACAATCGATTATTTATTAAAAAAAACAAAGTAACCTTAGCCAATTTTCGCATAACATCTTTCCAAGATTTATCCACAATGGTGAATAGTCTCGTCTCATTGGGCAGTTGTCGCTGAATGTCCGGCGCTGAAAATATTACTTCCAGGTAGATCCACGTTTGTTGACATATATACCACTCTTCCTATTATAAAATGAAATAAAAATCCTTTACTAGCCAATAAAGTACGAATGATTAATGGTATTTTCATTAAATAAAACAAAAATATTACTAAAGTTCTAGCAAATAATTCTAAATTCTTAGCCCATTCTTCGACTCTGCTTTTGATAGGTCCACAGTTCCTGGAGCTAAGTATTGTACTGATATGAATATTGCTCTCGTCCAGGGCCGCCTGTATTTCATCTAGGCCGCCGAGGACATACACATCACGAGCATCTTTGTGTAAAATAACTGGAAATTCTAGAGTTGCCCAAATTTCTTCCACCTTAAAAAAAAACAATATGTGACTTAATAAAATAATTTTACGACATTATTTAAAATTTATATACAAAGATATACATAAGTAATTCTAACTAAACACAATTTGATTTTTTTCTCTTTACACATTTTCGGCATTTATATGAAGCGCCTTCGCGTAGAATTACGATATACATATGTATCACTGGATACTTACTAGATTAAATAATTAAAAACTGTTTGAAAGACTACAAAACACACATTAAATAATATATAAATTATTTTTTATTAATTCTTCCTGGCATGTCTATACACACTTCATGCTATAAAACTATCGTATTATCGTCAGTTTCCAACACGTGTGCAAATTTTCAAGAAAATCATAAGAAGGAAGTTCGATAATTCTCCATCTTCTTCGATAAATAATGGTTAAATTGATAAAAACGTATTAAAATTACCTTTTTGAGTAAAGTCTCAAGTCCAGCCTCGGAGCTAGCCTGTCCAGCTACTTCCATCAGTTCCTCAGCGTGTTGGAACGCTTGCAAATCTTCTAAAACTTTAAGAGTAACGACCATATCAGGTGTGAAACGAGTGTGCAATATCTCTTCTATCTTTACCCAGTGTCGGGGTTTTAAAGCTGGATTGCGGAGATAAGACATCACTGGCAACTGTAAAAATTCCTCAATTGAGTATTTAGTAGATGTTTTTGTATATTAAAATTTTCGTTATTCTAAAATAAAATTCAAAACTCAAGAAAAATCTGTTTAAATATGATATCCCTTAAAATTAAATCATTCCATCACCAGTTGCAATTATTTAGTTTGAAATCACCCCATATAACAGCTATTAAGTTTTTAAAAGTTCAAAATACTGTTAATAATATCAAAATGTCAAATTCTTGTAAAACAAATTATTAATATCAAGAATGGGGTATTATTTTCTTTCAGATATTGTTAAGAGAACATAAATGGCTATCTAGAGTATAAAAAGAATCTCACAAAACCGTTAATACTTTTTACTAATTATTTAGTATCAAATTGTTATAAATTCAATTTTCCATCCTAAATTTCGGGATTTGATGAGATATACGCATTATTTTGTGCACCGCGATTATGTTAGGTTACTTATATATGCCTGATTTTTATAACTTTGCCATGCACAACTGAAATCAAGCACACTAAATTATATGTAACTGAAAATAAGCATATACCTTCTCCTTAATGATATCAATTGTTTCTTTACAGCCAGGTACTATTTTGTTTGGAGGAAGTCCTTTATCGAGCTGGTTAAAAACTTTGCCAAAGTTTATAGTTGTGGACTGAATATCATCCATATTCAGTGTATTAAATGGTGCTTCATACCTAGTTCAAATATAATTAGTTGAATAACAACAATATCAAATATATTTTTATTTTTTTAATTTGTAAACACTATACCATGTTTCATAAGAATCATTCCACTCCTTAGCAGATTTCCATAACATCTGCCTCAATCTAACGTCAGTTATAGCCTCGTCAAGAGTTTCAAGTCTTGCAGGTGGGATCTATAAAATATATAAAATTATAAAATTTATAAAATAATAAATTGTTAGATAATTAAATATAAAGCTTTAATGGACAACCGTTTTGATTTAGTTTATGACAAAATGTTTAGTTTATGAAAGAATGACAATTTCTACGGAAATATTCCATTTGCACATATTTTCTTTGATTAAAAAAATCTTTAAGCTCCTGAAAGAGTCATTCATTTTTACATTTATATTCTAAAAACTAAACTTTTCTCTTCTTTAAGTAAATATGTTATAAATACTTATAATATGTTAGTTTAAAAATACCATTGTATTTATTTTACATGAATGGATTCAAGTAATACTTGTAATTTCTTTTAAATAAATACCTTAAATATCTTCTGCCATTCGCGTATCTGCTTATCTCTAGCTGAAAACGACATCAACTTCTCCATTAGATCACTTAGAGTTTCCATCACTTTTTCCATATCAGATTTCTCATCATACAACCAGGTTTGCTGAAATGTAAAAATATTTAGTTTTTATTTTATGTATAAATATCAAATTAACATATTTTAATAATTGGTTTAAATATGAAATTAAGCAAAATTACTGTTAATCTTAATAATCTTATAATAAAAATCTTATAATATAATAACGTATAATAACGTTTTATATTTTCAGATTCGCGTTGTATCCTGCATTTAATAAAGTCAATACAGGGAAATTAGTATTAGGACGCATCGTTCCCCATCTTCCTAACAACTCTATGTAGAGCTTTGTCTATCACAGCGGCAAAAGAGAATATCATAATCAGTTGATTATTTCCTACGATTCCAACTCAAGGATCGGTCACGTTTACAGTTAGACGCTGTCTCGTTTCACCATGTCGGCCTCACAAAACTTATGACAAATATAAATTCATGGAAAAAGCTGGTTAGCCAATTGCAGACACAATTTATGCAGATCTACATTAGTAATAAATATGATTATTACTTACGGCAATGTCATCTCTAAGCTTGTTAATATCCAATATGAGTTCCATAATGTCTTTCCCAATTTGGCTAGCAAATAAGCCAGCCAGTTTACTTCGCGTTTCCAGCCGAGCGTCAACGTTTGTACGTAGAGTACCGAGAATAACGCTTAAACCTGACAGACAAAGAAGATAGAAAGAATATTAAGAAATATTTCAAAAATATATTTTTGCACATTGACAATTTATTGCAATATGATTTAACGTGTATTACATTACAAAAAGGTCCTCACGTGCTCAGAACACATGAGTTCAAAGAATGTACAATATATAACATTTTGTGACATTCATTCAAAATATTTTTAAAAATAGTTGTACGATCTACAATTTTTGTTATGAGTTATATTATATAAGTGGAAATCTCAAAAAAAATTTTTTTATATAATTTGCCCATATTAAAAGCTAGTCATGATTAATCGAATTCATAGTTCGTACCAATGTAGTGGATGTACCAATGAAATAAAATAAGTAATAATCAAATAAGTATAATAATAAATAAAGACTAAATTTGATATCTATATTATCTATTACGCCGTAGATAACCGTAAATATTATTAACCGTAGATATTATTATATTTGATATAATTTAATAAATTCTGCCAATTTAAATATTTTACCCACAGCGCCAACTCATCACTTTCCAAATACTAATCCTTCTCTTCTCGATCTAATGATAGTTTCTTCCATTGACCATGCAGTGAGACATGGTCAGTGTCCTGCACTAGCATTCTCTTATCATGATCTTCTTTATATATCTTACAAAGTGAGACCCCCTAAAGCTAAATCAAGAATTCTTCTCCAGCGCAACTTTGGAGGTATGGATTTGGACCGTTTACGTGAAGATGCTAATGACATTGATTGGTCTATTATTGAAGATGCAAGTACAGTCGATGAGCAAGTAAATATTTTCAATTCTCTCTTAACCAAGCTCTACGATATTCATGCACCAGTGCGACCAGTCAGAATGAAACATCTACCTGCACCGTGGCTTACGGCGGACATTAAAAAACTACAAAACAAGAAAAATATTGCAAAATCTAAATATATTTCTAATGCAAATGAGTCCAATAGAGAGAAATATGTGAGAGCTCGAAATCGTTGCAACAGAGTTTGTAGAGATAGTCAACGACGCCATATCTATAAATCTATAATGGAAGAAGATGATCCAGTCAAAGTCTGGAAGTTTCTCAAAACCCTCGGAGTTGGTAAAACTAAACATGTTGTTTTTCCCAAAAATATAAATATTAACTCTCTTAATCAACATTTCACTTCTTTTAGTACAATTGATAGTACAAATAAACTGAACACCTTAAGTTATCTTTCCACTTTATCAACTCCTGAGGTTCCTCCTTTTAAGTTTACTCAATTCACTGTATGTGATGTTAGGAGAAATATTATAGCTATTAAGTCGGATGCAGTTGGTGCTGACTGCATTAGTCGTAAAATGATCATTCCTATAATTGACCTCTTGGTTCCTATTATCACATCCATTTTAAATCGCTCTATCCTCCAAGGTGACTTTCCGTCGGTCTGGAAAGATGCTCAAATTATTCCCCTGCCTAAAAATCTAATCCTTCTACTTTTTCCGAGTATCGTCCTATTTCCATTCTTCCGCTACTATCAAAAGTGCTTGAACGTCTTGTTCACAAGCAACTTAGCATGTTCCTATCAAAATATAATTTTTTTAAATCCTTTACAATCCGGTTTTCGCCAAGGTCATAGTACGACTACTGCTTTAGTCAGGATCACCGATGACATCAGACATATAGATGATCGAAGGGTGACGGTGCTGATATTATTAGACTTCAGTAACGCTTTCAACACTGTTGATTTTGACATACTACTTGCTATACTTATTTCTCTTAATATATCTCCTAAGGTGATTGATTGGTTTTGTTCTTACTTGTTCGGACGGCGAATTGAAGAATTCTATTCTGAATGGTCCTCAATCACTGCTGGCGTTCCTCAAGGTGGCGTGTTGTCTCCTCTCTTATTTTCAAATTTTTATTAATTCTATCTGTCATAAAATTTCTTCTCTCTACCACCTGTATGCTGACGATTTACAAATTTACGTACAAAGCACTCTCACGGATTTTCCTCATACCATCAAAAGGATAAACAATGACCTTGAAGAAATTTCAACGTGGAGTAAACATTTTGGGCTCATGATTAATCCTATCAAAAGTCAAGCTATAGTAATCGGCAGTCCTAGATTATTGCGGAAAATTGATGAATGTAAAATAACATCTGTATCAATCAAAGGAGCTTGTATTCCATTTAGTAAATCAGTCAGGAATCTAGGGTTGGTTGTGGACCAGCATTTATCTTGGGAACCACAAGTAGAAAAAGTAAGCAAAAAAATTTATGCTGCATCTTCATGCCTGCGTAGACTGCGCAATTTCCTACCAATATCCACCAAAATTGTGCTGGCAAACTCACTCCTTTTACCAATTCTTGATTATTCTGATATATGTTATCTTGATATTAAAGAGGAGCTTTTGAATAAACTTGAGCGGCTTCAAAATCTTTGCATCAGGTTCATATTGGTGTACGTAAGTAAATATGAACACATTTCCGAGTTTTGTAATAAGCTTAAGTGGCTCCCCATTCGCCATCGCAGGAATACTCACATACTTCATCTTCTCTATTCAGTGCTGTTAATCCTTCTACTCCTCCATACTTGAAGAAACAATTTAAGTTTCTTCATGACACCCACTCACGTTCCTTACGCTCCAACAGTAACTTCTTGCTTGAAATTCCTCTTCATTCTTCTTCCTTTTTCTCTAATTACTTTACTATTAAAGCTGCCCGACTATGGAATTCCTTACCTTTTAAAATTAGACGCGCAAAAAGCCTGCACATTTTTAAAAAATTACTTAAAAATTACTATTTAAGCCTGTAATTTTGTCTTTGTGTTATTATAATAATTATTTTTAATGATTTGTATGTATAGTGTGTATGTATTGAATTTATTTATATGTATATTATGAATGTATGTATGTACATGAGTATTTTTGTACGCTTGTATTATTTATTTATTCATATTTTATTTATATTTATTTGTATGTTTATGTATATGTTATATTCAATGCACCGCCCATGTTTGTACAACTCCAACATCCAAAGGTTGCCTGGAAGAGATCGCTTTTAGCGATAAGGCTGCCTTATTGTACTTCTGTCCTTTTTCAGCTCTTATGTAATGTATATATATATATTTATTATGTTGTGCAATAAAGTATATTTGTATTTGTATTTGTAATATCTACGGTTTTTACAAATTAAAACAAATTATGAAGTAAAATGTGTAGTATTTTAATAAAGCTAACTCTAGAAGTTTATATTATATTATTTTAGACCAGGGCCGAAGACTTTGAAAATGGTCTAGCGTATCATTGTCAACAATGAATAAATGTATAATTGTAAATGACTATATAAGAAAAGTCCCGCTGAGTTTCTTGCGCCGGTTCTTCTCAGATCTGAAGCATTAACTTTAGCAAACCGGTGGTAATGTTTTTGATGTTCAAAAAATTAATCATGTATTAATGAATGTAATGTAATGAATATGAAATTGGTCAAAAATAAAAAAAAATTAACAATTATAATAAATGAAAATTTCAGGTTGGCAAAACGGTTTAATGCAATTTCTTTGTATAAATATAATTCGATTTTTTTTGGGTCTCAATAATGATCGACATATAGTTCATATGTATAATTTAAATAGATTTGTTAAAATTCTATACAAAAAAATAATATATTTGCGTATGTCCTGATCGGCATTTGATTGGGTTGTAAATGTCAATTGTATTTAAGTACAAGCAATTGTATTTAAGAACATAATATGTAAAAATAAGAGAACATTAATGATTATCATACCTAAGAATTCGTTCATATCATCTGGTGGTATAGGTATATTGAATTCACCCATCAAGTCGTATAGTTCTCTTAAATATTCTAATCTCTCTTCCAGATGCGTCACTCTACTCTCCAACCCGTCTAATAAATAGTTAAAGGCGACTAATTCACTTGCACTCTCGGGTTCCTTGTTAATATCGTTGTTAAGAGATTCAATGCCTTCGAGGATAGCTTCAATGCAATCGTGTCCAATACTGAAAGAATATTAAGTAAAATGTATATACTTAGGTTCTTTCTGCACTAAAATGCCGGTCACGTTTCGTTCATCACTGGTAAAACCTTATCATATTCACATTAAGTATACAATCAAGAATCCGATCGTGCTATACTCTTTAGTTGTTATTAGTCTAGGATGGAATTAATATGTAACAGATTTGTAATCCATACAACATAACACAAAAAATGGTGAATGTACATGGAACTTTTTACGAAAAAAATATGTAAAAATACCTATAGAATACTAATCTACGATTTTTTTTAATTGTACGTTGGCACACGTACATCTTCGGTTTTACAGGACGGATTTGAACAAAATTTTTTTTATTGTATAGCTGTTAGGTTTAGGCAGGACCTAGGCTATTATAACTGGTACACCTGATGCAGAACCATAGTAGACCAGCTGAACTATAGGAAATAAATAAATGCTGCTATCATTATAAAAACCAGTTCCATTGACATGACAATCAAAGAACAATTGATATAGAACCACAATAGATCAGCCAAACTGGCTTTTTTACATGAGAAAATTCAATATTTTGAACATCTCACGAAAAACCATGTCTACCTAAACTACATGCAATAAGGAAATGGTCCATGGAAATGGAACAAAAGTTGTTTATCACGATGGACATTTTTCATTGACATTTTAATATGTAAAACTCAAGAATCCTAAGGACCACAATAGATAAAATATAAAAAAACAATGAACATTCTGGGGTAATTTATCAAAACCATAAAGTAATAATAGTTAAGACTAGGAGTTTAATAAGAACTGTTACATTTAATGGTGAAAATTTCCTGTTTTCTAGACGTCAATATCACTTTACTTAAGTATGAAGAGTAAGAATTGTTTTATATAATATGCATGACAACGTATTTTTAAAAGTCATTAGTAATGTACGTGAGAATTTTAAGAACTTTATTTTATAAACGTGTTTTTTTTAGAAAATCAACGTTTTTAGTAATACATATATTTCAAACGTGAGCCCACTGTCTTCCCCTTGCAAATAGCTCGAGAAAGCTATAATAAAAATAATAATATCGAATAAACATGATTAATAATTAAAATATTTATTCTTTAATTCTGAAATGAATACCAATTGGCAAGCGATGAGTTGTTTTCACTGTATCTGACTGAACTGAGAATAGAAAATCATACTCGTTGCCGGAGTGTGATTGGGCCGAAACTTGACTCTTACGATAGATAGTATAGTAATGAAAGCATTCATGCTTTCATTGCTTCTCGTTTAAGAATATTTTACCAGACTGAGGTCTTAATTTCTAAATAAGTAGTATCTAAAGATGAAATATAAGATAGAGAATAAGCAAATAATAAATTTGACTGTAAGGATACCGTAGTAGTTAATGTAAGCGTAAACTAACTCGGGTGTAACATTGCTGACAACATCGAACAATCTTCTCGGCTGCGGTCTAAAAAGTTCTTGGAAGGGGCTAAGATTTAAGAATATAAGACCCAGCGGCTGGAAACTGACAACTTCTTCGATTTCATCCATTTGTTTTACAAACTCAGTACATAGTTTTCGAAATTCATTCACGTCTCTTTCGTTTTTAATAACACTAATATCGATTTCATGAGCACTTTTAAAGTTGTCCATAAAAATGTTCATTCGTTGTAAGAACATCCAAATATATTCAAAAGCTATTTGTACCGACTGGGATATGAATACTATATCTTCCATCATAATTTTATCTTGGTTCATTAAGAAGTAGAGATTCGGCGACTGTCCCGCGGACCATTCAACTTGTTTGCCCATTACTGTCGGCTGAACAAAAATCTGTAAAGTGTCCTCATTGAGGAAATTATGGAATGTCCTGACATATTCTTCCCAGTAGTCAGTTATTTTGCGCAAGTACCCAGTGACCACTTTTTCGCTGGGATTAAGTTCAACTTGCCCCGATGGCAGGATATATGCATCCATTTGGAACAGCGCCCACTGTTGAAACAGAAATGATTTGTGCTCAAAATATGTAGGTAGAAATTGAAGCCATGCTTGAATAATTATTAAGAATAATAATATTAATAATTAATATAATAATATTAGTAATTTTTAGTTTTATGCACAAATGAAGGTTTTAAATGCATAAAAATATTTCTTAATATTCAAACCAACTTTCTTTATCCTTTCTTAAGAAAGTTTCTTATTAAAATATTCTTTTAAAAACAAATTTTCGATCCAGGAAAATAAATTATATTCAAGTTGTTTATATAATTCACATACTGAATTAAAAAAAGAATTACATTTTTGTTTAGTACGGGACACAAAAGCAATTATTATTATCTGACTTTTTTTTGTAATAAAAATAACCTTGCATGTCTCTGTCTGCCGTGGCACCACTTCCAACACCTCGTCCACGACCGTGCCTTGCAGAAGTTCTACGGACGGCGTGTACCGTAAATGGACTCGCAACATGTCCGCCAATATCATATTAGATCGCTTCGTGAGACGATGAAGCATGTAGTTTGTCATGTAATCTATCAGTTTTATGAAACTAAAAATATTAACGTATAAATTTAATGTACCTAATAAGATAAGTTTATAATAAAATAAAATAATAGGGTTACTAAATTACTTACAATACCTACGTGACATATTAATAATATAAAATATAGGTATTTTTATTGTACCTATATAAAGAAAAAAAAAAATACGTCAATTATATTTTCAATTGGAATTTTATAAAGCGTTTCTATGAAATTACCCAGCAAGCCGTTCGCAGTATTTTCTCTTATTCGCCTTTTCAGTATACGACATGCCTCCAGTGGGTTTTCCTCTGATCATTTGGAATGGTGTAACGTTCCTGTCGTCGTACGTGAAGCCTTGTTGGAACAGTGCAGTGTGGCAAGCCGCGGTAATCACGTCTAATACTATGCAACGAAACTCTATTAACTTGTCCCGAACGTATTCTACTTGTTTCATCTATTGTAAAATTTATTATTATTATTTTTAACTAGTATAGAAGTAATCATTGCCGTATAATCTTTGGGGAAGTTGTCATATTTAAATGGTGACAAGAATCACAGCTTATGACTGAAACAACAAAAATGTAGATTTTGTTGCGGCGGAAAGGCGGCTTAAAACGTACGCAAAGCTTTTTTACCATATTGACAAGCACGTATGTCCATTTTTGTAATATCCTAACAATTCTTTGTTTTATTTATTAAATACTAGTGACCTTCTCGCGACTTTGCCCACTAGAATAATAATTTAATTCTAGTGACTTCTAATATGACCATTAAGATACTTAATTGTAATTTCCATAAGAATTTATTAGATTCTTTAAATAAAAAATACGACCTATGTTGACACTTGATTCGGAGATCCAGTGTCTTCTTTCAAGTTTGTTGTCACATCCATCCTTATTTCCCTGAATTTGTTTCTTTGAGACCATTATAGTTTCGGCCAATTCAATAAAACAGTTATTTTGTAGCAAATTTGACACAACAAAATACTTTAAATTGGTATAACTATTTTACTTATGATTTAAATAAAACAAGCTCTAAATATTCAGTCAGGCTTACCATGATTCAATACTGAAAACTACATTAAAATCGGTTCAGCCGTTTCTTAGATTAGCGTGCACAAGCACACAGACAAACAGATAAAAATATAAAAAAACATTGTTTTGGGTTCTGTTACGTTGATAAACACCAGTAATAATAGTTTATTTTAAATATTTTCTATTTGCAGACAGCGGTCAGTAACATTTTTATGATATAGATATAGATACGACAGTAACATTTTCATGATATGTAATACCTAAGGTATTTTTTGCCTTCATTCATGCGCATGATTTTTTATATCATATACTATACCTGTACTTCGATGAAATAAAAGAAAGCTGTATCCATATCTTTGGAGACGTCCGCGAAGCTTTTCATGTACATATCGCAACACATAGCTTGCACGTTTAATAATGCTTTACCCAGTACTGGCGTAAGTGTGAAAAGCCGCTTAGCTATCTTAGTTCTGGTCTTATTATATTTGCGGAATAATATAGACTTCCTCCACACGTAAAAAGCTTTCCAGTATCGATATACTCGAAAAAACTTTATCTAAAATTTTTACATTTAATTGAAACATGCATATATATATATATATATATATATATATATATATATATATATATATATTATATATATATATATATATATATATATATATATAACATTAACACTTTAACTAAGTATTATTGAATATTAAGTATTTGTTGTTATTAGGTACACTTGATTGATGTTGATAATGACTAAATTTTGTGTGATTATAAATATTTGTTCAATGTCTAATATAAATAGTCTAGTAGTTAGATTGCATAAGTTGACTATGAAAAATAAAATTTGAAATTTGAAAAAAAATTCCTTACATCTGTAAGTTGAACAAATATAGTATACTCTTGCTCCCATTCAGACAATTTAGTGAACACCATTTCATTAGTATAGTGCGTCACTCCACAGGCACTTATTGTAAGATAATTTCTTTTGTCTATTTCTTCATATGGAACCACCCTGTTGAGTTATAAAGTTACTATTATACTTGTTTTGTTTTAACTATTTTATCACTTAGATTTATCAGGTAACAGTGGATTTAAGCTTCACTTATAAATATTTGTAGGAATAATTGAGGTGCAGTATAAATTATTTATAATATTTACTTTAAATAATAAGGCGTAAAATACACATTTTGTGGATGGACAGCATATATCATGTATAGAAATCCTTGAGTAGGATTATTTTGAACATGTTCAATGACTTCTTTTTGAGATGCCACTTCTGGTTTTATCTTCAAAGGATCACTTGTTCCTACATTGTAAGCCTCAGTGCTGCTGGGAGACTCTCTAATTGTAATCTTCTTTATTTTGCCTTTAGAAACTGCAATTATTATTATATTATCAACTCGGTCAATCAGATATTTATACAATAACAAGCACTTGAATATATAAACTAATTTAACAAAAACCAATAGGACAATTTTAATATTGGTTTGTTAATATTGAAAACATTATTGCATATAAATATAAAATAATTCAAATTCACCACTATCTAATTTAATTGGTTCTAATTGAAGTTTTCCAATCTTTCTTTCTTTACGAAATCTCTCTTCTTGTGCTTCTGCAAAACCAGTCTTAAAAACAAAATGATAGTTTAATTATATATAGTATATAGATAATAATAATATTTCTAAGTTGTTGAATAGGAAAATACTCTGATTTTGCTACTTTAAAATACTATTTCATTTGGAGTCTAGAAAAGCTAATCTAGCTAAATGCTAAATGTCAGCTAATGAATAAATCAAGTGTATATTTCAATATCTGTTCAATATAAAATAAACAGAATGTCACTAATAAATACTTTTAAATAATCTCTTATCATATTATTAAAATAACTCAATGTTTTACCAAAGGCTCAGGTTCTCTTTCAACATACTCAATTCGTTCAACAAGTTTTTTATGGGGTAAATGAAAAGGTATATCTCTGGGTTTTCTGAAAATAAATTAAAAATATGTATATTTATATAATGCATGTTTCTAGAGACTAAGACAACTTATATTGATACTTAATTATATAAATAATGTGGCTATTAATTTTCTTTCGTCGTTATGTAGAACAACAATTGAAATATATATCTATAAAATGATGATACGGGTGTGGCCCACTTTTAATATACTATAAAGGTAATTGTATTACCTATTATGAAATGTAGGAACATTCTTAACATTTCGTTGAATCGTTTCTATTGCAGGTAGTGTTGTTATAGTCGATTTTCGTTTGTCCATAGTATTATTTAAAAATAATTTCTAATCACACTTTAAACGTAAAACATCGAATACTATTCGAATAAATGTTATGATTACAAGTTACTCCTGTTATTATGAATATTAACGAGCAGTTACAGGAATAATATTTCTATTTACATTTGAATTAAATATTACCATAGATACGTCATCAGATAACAAATTTTTAAATTCAAACTCAGAACGCGGGAATATCCGCGGTTGGCGGCAGATCTGGAACCATTCCACAGAATTCACTTTTTACAAATCACACAAATAATCATGATAAATAAAATGTCTAATAGATTATTTGTACTCAATAATTTTCATTTGACCAAAAAAAATCAGCAACTTAACTAATTATTAATGTTTAAATTATTACTGATAAAATGGATGTGATTCCTTATTTTATTATCTGTACAACAAACTAATAGACAATATCGCTTTTTCGATATTCGTTACAAAAAATAAAAAAATACAGGTAGTCATAGTCAGACTAGTGTTAGCGTTGGCGCTACTTTTTGCGTAAAAATATGAGTAATATTACAATTGTATTCCATTAATTAGGTGCTTATTTCTATTTTTTTCTTAAAAAGGGCCCAGTTTTAAACTTTTCATTCAATATAATCGCTGGTAAGAACGTTTTTTTATACTTTGGACGCAACTTTCACTACATCTCTATGAAGAACATAAAACAATTTCTCAATTAAACATCCCCCTGGGATTTGGGTTCAGTTTAAGATTTTGAAGCATGATGATGTGTTTACTAAAATATCTTAAATTAATTATTTTGCGTGACATATAGAGAGCCGATATATTTTATTGCATATTTTCCATTTACAAGTACTTTTTATATAAAAATGTATAATATTTTAAATAAAATCTATTCGATTACCACATTTTATTACGTGCTTAAATTTATGGCATTATCATAAATTAGGTAGGTGTTTCTAAAAAATATTTCATATTCATAATATCTTATTGGTACTTCCATTACGATCATTATCACGATATGTATAAACATCGTTTACATTTTGTATTTTTTTTATATATGCTCATTATTACAGATATTTAAATGCAACTAATATTGACTAAAGAAGGTAGAAAGAATTATTCTATTGAGTTAGATTTCAATTTGATATCTGTGATATTTTTTCTTTAATTTACAAAATTTTACTCTGTATATTTTTTCAATCAATTATATACTTACCAAGTGTAAATAGCTTGATAAGTTGTAAGATGACTTGGATTTGCATTGTTTATAAGTAAGAAATTACTAAATCAATAAGTCTTTTACTGCATAAATCAAATTAGTAAATTTTTAAGTAACTCTTCTTATGAGTACTAAAAGCTAATTACGAATAAAAAAAAATATAAATTGCAAGTTGGTCATTAACCACCTTTTTTACACATATTATAGATATAATATATTATCTGCAAAACTAAATATAAAATTATGATATTTTTGACCAAGCCAGTGTTTGCTATACACTTTATTTACTACATACTTATGACCACTTTTCTCAATAACAAACTTGTATTGGTTGGCTAAATATCTTTTTTTACTGTGATACGCATATACTTTCATTTCTTTTTAAGACACACTACTGCTATAATTTCCATTATTTTCTAATAGTAGATTCTTTTAAACTTCCTCAAAGAAATCTAGTGTCATATTGACTTTCTAACGAAAACACATACTTTCTTTGCTTCTTCTCCCCAAAAATCTCCCAAAATCTATCCAGAGCAGCCCTCATTTTATTAATTCACATGGAGTGCATAAACATTTTATGAAAGAAAAAGACAGTACTTATTAAATTAAATATATTACATATAGTTATCACCCTACTCTCTTTACAGCTAGACTTGTCCGATTAATTTTTGTATATATTTCAATGAGTTGCTAAATGGTGTGAATACACAATTAATAATTATCAACTGCTGCATTGCAGTTAATTAGAAACTGTAGTCACTGTAAAAGATTGGACAATAAGAATATAGTGCTAGTGCAAAGCATATTTAGATTGATATTTTGATGACAAATAAACCAAAGATCAAAAATATCAAATAAAGCTCTGAGAGATATGCCGCCTAAAAAGTATTTGAGCTTAATAAATATTTTCATTGATGATGTTAATGACCTTATTAATAAATTTTATTATACATCTATAACAATCGAGGGTCATGAACATCTAATGTAGCGGCTTAACAGACCCGCTATATGAAAAAAGCAAATATTTTTTGTTGTCATATAAGAATCAAAATTCAGAGACATCTAATATTGAGCTATAAGGAAGCATCAAAAAAAATTAAAAAAGAAACTTGAGTGCAAACAATTTTAGTGTAATCAATATTTTTTAAATATCATATTTACTTTCTTCTTTTCTGGGTAGTAGGTATGTATGTATAAATTTATTTATGTGTATGCTATTAAATCTCTTATATTAATAATTCATATATGAATGTGTGCAAGTTATATAATATAAGTAATATTGGTTCTAGATGAAGATAATATTATAGTTGTTAATAATATTATTGTGTTTTCGTAAAATAAACATGTAAAATCTAATGATGTAAAATAAAATATTTTTTATATAAAATTACTCAAGTAAGTATTAGTGAAATGTAAAAATGGATAACTCACCTATTCATAACCTTGGTTCTTGGTTTACAATTAATATAAAAATAATACAATAGGAGTTTCTTATGATCAATTTTAATTCTATATAATGAGTAATTTAATTAATATTGATGATAATAAAACAATATAATTATAAGTACAAAAAGGGTACTGACCAAGTATCTGTAGTATCAATTATAAATGAATAAAAAAGAATTATATTTTATATCAATTTTAAATCAATTGCATTCTTATAAATGTTAGCTATAAAATATGTATGGCAAACATGATTTAAGACAAATATGCCAAAATATATCAAAGACTAGAACTTTGTAAAAAAAAAAATATTTAATTTTTATTTAAATTTATTAAAATAAAAATATGTAGTTGTGTTTCGCCTGAAATGTATTTAGATTCATTTCTTCCTTACTCTGGTTAAATAAAAAGAGTCATTATACTAACAAAATAATCTACATAGTCAATTTTACAAAATCAAATTCTCAAAATTGGAAGAGAAGTGGAAGTTAGAATATCTCATCTATTAGACAGAATGTATTTCTAAAAGATTTCCTGCATTTTCTGCTAAATACTGAGGAAGTATAAAAATAAAAAATATATATATATATAAATACTGTGTTTAAATAATTATTTAATTAATTCCATATGTTGTTATAGATACAAATGGATATTTCAAAATAGAGGCCATTAAGGCTTCACAAGAAGCACAAATAGATTGGTTATTGAATATTGAATGGCTATGTACTACTACGCAAGTAAATTGAATGAAGCTTCATGTAGTGGATGCAATGTTAAGGTAAGAAAATATATTCGAAAAAAATATTTGAAACATCTACATGTAGATTAACACACTAAAAGCAAAATTAATGAAACATACAAATAGGAATACATCTGAAAAATAAAGTAAAAATTTACTGAACCCGCAATTTTATCTGTCTGGGACAGTAAATTTAAAGTTTCAATTAAACAATACAAAACATTTTTAAACCTATATGACTTTTTGTATGAACTGATTGAAATAAAACAAACTCAATATTAACAGAAGTTTACCATTATACATTGCGTTTGCATAGGTTAAACTGTTGCCGAGATTAGCATGCACAAACGCAAAACTGACTACATAACTCATTGTATTGTGTTCTATTGATTGATTAATGAATGTCCTCAATAATAGATTTATCTCCATGTACCATGTACCATGTAAAAAAAATAATTAAAGGTCAGTTGTTGCTTATTTTTTAAATTCGTATACTCTACGGAATATGTGATACGATATGAGGAATCCTATTTGTGATATTACAAAGCTAACTGTGTATTACGTACGATGTGTCAATTTTTTTTAAAATATGATTCTTCTGTTCTGTTCTGTACTGCAGTAATGGCGTTTCGAGCGTGCCAGTTGAGCACAATTCACTTCGCCAATGTCACGATTCTTATTGCTATACCTAATTAATTGTCATTTAGGTGTGGGTATGACGTGTAAAATATATTATTGAAATCTGTCTAGTATAATTGCCTCTCGTTCATGTTTAAAGGTTTGGGATTTTTTAATAAATTGGATTTTTTTTTGAATCTGATGTTTCAACGAAAACGAAAAAATAAATCTATTCTCTTAAAATCAATTTTTATGTTAGAATGGCGTCTCCTGTTACAAACGGGGGTTCTTAGACATGAAGCCACAAAATTATTCGTTATTTATCGGATATTAGACAGAGGAGCCGCAGCTGTAGCTTCTGTTGTTCTACATGAGAAGGACATGCCTTTTATAGATAAACATAAATTGGAAAGAGGAAGAAGGAAAAGTAGAAAACATAATTGAGAAACAGTCTCCGTCGGATACTTACTGTGCGTTAGTTTATCAGTAGACGTTATTTACATTTATCCTATAATAAAACAATAAAATAAAAAAAAATATATAAATAAGACATGAATTTTATACATATCATACGGAGGCAAAAGATATTGTCCACAAAATGTTGTGTTATTGCTTACGATAATAAGACATATTTTTACTATTACTTATTTATAAACAAAAATGACCCACTATACTTTGTATACAGTTACCGCCGCCACCAGCCGAGCCAGCTCCTCCGCCGCCAGATCATTCCACTCTGCCCACCGATCCCGCACTTCTACATGGATCTGGTCTCTCTTATTACGACGTAAGTTCAACTATAATTAATATAAACAATGTAATTCTTACTTACGTTGAATGTATATTTCGCAATAGACGATCATATTTACAAGCGTATTTTATTTTTATTCCCTCGCCGCATTTCTATCAGAAACACCCAAGGGGATAGTTTATCACATTTGTTTCGCTATGAAATGCTTGCTAAGTTGCTACATGCCGTTTGTTCCATTGTTTTTTAAGTATTAAGATTTCTTGCACGTATTAAAATTGATAATGATAATACCTTGACATATTTGGTATATCTAACACTACACTGTTCCTCGAGGAATTAAGCGTAGAAATAAAAAAAATTCACTGTATACTTTGTTATCAGAACGATGACTACTATTCCATGGTGAGAGGAAATAAATTCATGTCGGAAAATAGCTGCAAACACATGGTGATGAATGGAGGCATCAATTTTGTTAATGCCCAACCAGTAGAACCTAGTCAGGTACTTACCATAGTATAATATGATGTATTTATCAATATATGAATATGGCTTATTGACTTATATTAATATATAGTAAAAAATCTTGTTGCATAAAATGTTACGTACACTTGCATGAATGTGCATTTTGCTTATTATCTTCAAATCATACAATATTTTAAAAAAATGTTCTGATTGAATATGGCAAATGTTTTCATTAAAAACAATTAAAACAACTCCATACAACCAGTTGTCAGCAGTGCTGACATCATCAATCAAAGCGCCAGTACCGCATGTGGAGAAGGACGTGGAGTACAAAGATGGGCACATCGTGAGCGCAACTCTGGACTCGCTGGTGGACATGCTCCGGCCCGGCGCCAGCAAATCGTTTACGTTCACTTTCTTATTGTGCTCAAGATTGTTTGTCAAGCCGCATGAGCTCCTTGCGAAACTATGCAAACGTTACTTCAAGAATTATGATAAAGTGGTGAGGGTTTTTATATAATTTGTTATTATATGTTATGATTTTTTTTCAACTTCATCCTGATAATGCAATTTATGCATTATCAGGATTCTCCGCCTACTGCCTTATTTTCGAGACTGCGTGTTAAGTGTCGGAACTTAATGCCGTACTTTTTCTTAACACCAGAACGAGGAATTGAAAATAATGAATTCAAAGGAGTGGAAATGGAACTGTCCCACGACAGTCGCGTTTACAGTCAGAAACAAACATTTATGAATTTAAAATTATCAGGAAATTAAAATATTGACAAGTATATTTAAAATAATATATAATTTGAACCCACCATTAGAATTAGAGGCGCCACATATTGGCGTACGTAATATATGGACATATTGTTAAATATATTTACAATTACTTTAGGCATTTCTATAATTTTGACAATAAAAATATGTTTAAAAAAACGATTAAGTAGGTACTACAACGTTAATATCTGAATTATGTCATAAACAAATAAAAGAGGAAATGCATAGCAATCTTTATTCTTGTAAGTTGCGAGATTTTCCTAGCATATAACATTTCAGTTCAGAATAAATCAGAGTTCACAAACTCGAGAAAGTTCAGGAGTCTATACAACCTCGTGTCCGTATAGTTTTCTGAGAAATGCTTTTTAAAGTAGGTCATTTAAGAATATCGCGAAATAGTTTCATTTACTTCTTTATATCTAAGACATTTTGTTCTTAGATTTGTTAAAAGCTATTCAGTGTTATAGCTTATATAATATCCTAGCAGCATTGCTGAATGCTACGTTTTAGCTTCGACTTGGATTTTATGCTCTAGCTCAAGAATTCTTTGTAATTTTTTATAGTAAGTAATAATATATATATTTTTTATATATATATATATATATATATATATATACATATATATATATATATATATATATATATATATATATATATATATATATATATATATATGTAAAAAGCTTAATATCATCCACTTTAATTATTTTATTTTCTTGAAACTTGGCAAGTTCAACGAATTTTGTGCTCATTACATTCATGTTAATAAATTATGCTGTATTTACGTCACTATACCTTCAGAGGACAATTGTCACGATGTTTGCCTGATTCTTAATTAGTAAAAGTAAATGCAGTTGCTTTTGGCAATTTTTCGAAACTCACAATAAAATTTAGTAGTCTATGTAAATAGTATAGCAACGTACAAAAAAAACAGTTTCGTCAAAAACGTCACAGTTTCATAGAATTGACAAATAAAAATACTTATTTTTGTACACTTAATAACATCCATCTTTTTACCTAGGGTAAAGGGGAAATGAAGGAATTGTTGGACAAGGAAGTTGCGGACATGGTAGCGTTGGTGCGGGTTCTAAGTCAGTGGACTTCAATGTTTCCGTACGATTTTCGCGACGATAGAGTTATGGCGCTAGTCAGGAGTATTACACAGAGGTAAATAAAATGTCAATATCCAAGAAATATATGCTTGAAAGGCGGTTCTTGGTGGTAATCAGCTTTGTTTTAAACTTTATACGCTTGCTTAAATTATACTTTGTAGAAGTATTATTTAAACAAGCGTATAAATTCATTATCAATTCAGTCATTAAATTCAATTAATTAAAATAAGGTAATATACTGTGCCAGTTGTATATTCAAATCTTATATTTGTTGAATAACGTTTATTTATTATAAACTATTTGGTCATGGTTCTTAAAGTGTATGCATAATAATAGTAATAATATATGTTATTCTACTATATTATATTACTATTATTAAAGTTAATCATCAATCTTCAGTAACGTAGGTGTCAAAATATATAAAAAATAAGCTGAATAATCAAACATGTAATTTATCATCTAGAACCAAATTTTATTTATGGCATGTTCTACTTTGATAAATAATAATGGATAAGTTGAACACAAACAATAATATACTTATTTGATTTAAAATATTATAAATTCGATATATGATATAAAAAATACCTTTTTACACACATAATTTTTAGGCAAAATATACATTCATTTTATTCTGGTAATACACATCTTAATGAGTCCTACAATAACGTAGTAATACAATGAAATGAAACAAAAAACCTTACAATATACTTATAATTATCTATACTATAATAATAAAATATGTAAATAATAAACAACAATACATAAATAAAAAACATTGAATATTTTTACCATATGAGATTGGAAAACAATTTTTTTGTCACTGTTTGTCTGTATATACAGGCTTTTTTCGTAGTATAACTGTTAGGTCTGGATAGCATTTACGATAAAATTAATTTTGAAGACTGGCACACCTAATATAGAATCATAGTAGTCCAGTTGAACTATAACAAATAATAAAATTCTGCCATGACAAAGATGAGCGAACATGATAAGCAGTTTCCATTAACATTTAGGTTTTGGAACTCCTATTTTAGAACTATAATAGATTTCCTCCTTCCTTTTTTTTACTTCAGTAGTAAAAAAAAAGGAAACGTATACTTAGTGAAGTTGCATACTTCACTTTATTGCATACTTTTTTTTATATTTCATAGTTCCGTTAATTTTCATTTAGTAATGCACTGGAAATTCAATTATTTAAATGACAAATGTAATAAATCATATTTTTAACACGTTTTTATTAGCTTTATTATCATTTATTAATGAAATCTATCATCGCTGTTTCACCGGTTTGCTTGTAAGTGCAAGTGTACACATGATGTACTAGATACTATAACAAGGTTACAGCACAACAATGTTTTTATATTTTTATCATACACTAAGAAAAAAAAAGACCTTACGTGTTCTAAAAAAAAATCAATTTCTATTTGATCATTTAAAATCATTTTAATCTTAAATTATTGTATGAATATTTGTAAAGGTGTGGTAAAGAAAACCAAATTGCTGTAATAATATTAAGCGCCGTAGGCACGGAGCCAAATGCAATTGTTGAAACTCCCCATCCGCTTGGTATTCTTATTCTTATTCGAATATATTATTAGTCAAATGTTTGTAGAAGAGGCTATTGCCAGGCACTGGTACAGGTATGAATCTTCTTCGGTTTGTGACAGTACAAAATATGGCCGTCCGCGTAGTATTCTTACGAGAAAGGTGAAAGTAGAGAAACAAAGAATTAGAATAGATCAGTCCGAAAACTAAATATTTTATAGCGGAAATATTTCGCGTATTTTAAGAGATGACTTGGAATTTGCCACCTATGAGAGAGATGTACTTGTCATTATTTAACTTCTTAATCGGTACGCAAATTTTCTGACGACATATGTTTACTATTGAGCATCGTTTTAGCAAGGAGAAGCAAGCACGAGTTTATCCTCAAAGTGCTATGGATGCTTCCCAATTAGTAAGAAGAATACAACGTGCACAGTGACAGTTTAGAGAGTGTTAGCTATAAATTGATGAGTTTTAATTTTGGAAAAGGGTACCAAAAAATTAGCACTAGTGATTTTAGATATGATTTTCTAAGATCACCGAAACACGA
The DNA here is from genome assembly GCA_037127375.1 of Dione juno. NCBI lineage: Eukaryota > Metazoa > Arthropoda > Insecta > Lepidoptera > Nymphalidae > Dione > Dione juno. The sequence continues at coordinate 6,016,222 of JAXRJS010000004.1, read as the reverse complement.
TCAGCTCTAGTTCATAAAGCTCCAGCCATACAAGCGTAGTTGGAAACGAATGTTTTGGAATTATCCGCCATGATCTGGCGGATATATGTCATTATAATTAGACGCTACTAAAACAATCTATAACATTGACCGTAACGAACTTTCTCATGAAGGTGCGTGGCTATTGGTAACTGACCTCAACCTTTAAAAAATAATTTTAAAGCCAAGGAGGATAATTTTTAAAGAGCTCCATATAATTTTAATGTATAAAGTAACGCACGTAACACACTAATAAATGTTTGTACATTCTGATACACATCGTGATTAAAATTAAACATTTTTAGTTTTTTATAGTATTTTGTGATTACTTACGACAGATGTGCCGCCGAACACATGTCGTCAATTAGATCAGAGGTGTCCAGCATGTTAGAGAGGTTGCTAGATAAGTTGACAGCGTTGGAACAGTATGAAGAGACGCTAGTAGAAGTGCCTCAGGTGTCATCTGCGGATCAGCTTCCTTTGGTGTGTATAATGTAGTAAAAATTGTTTGTACTTTATCATAGTTCAGATAATGGTGAAAGTCTTCATTTAGCCGCTGTTTCTCAATTAAATAGAGGTTACTACTAATTGAAGTTCTTGATGCTCCTTAGGCTTCCTTAATTATTTGAATGTGGTGTTCTGATACCATAAATGTAATTTAATTGGGTAAACTCAATCTATTCTATAACAGACATAAGAATCAAATGTATTCAAATAACAAATGAACAGGGGGATATTTTAACACTCAACATGACACCAGTGGAGCTAGCAAATCAACTGACTATAGTGGAGCTACACAGGCTTGCCTTCGTCGGGCCTGAGGAATTTGTCCAAACTTTTGCACCGACTCAACCAGGACAGTCGACGTCAGGGAAGAATATTAGCTTGCATCACGCGGAGACAAAGAGCACCAAGAACTTGGAGGCCTATGCTGATTGGTTCAATAGACTCAGTTATTTGGTTGCGTCCGATATTTTGAAGGTATTCACAGTTATATTTGACATTATAGTGTTATTTGTCTAGTATTAGTATTAATGTTTACAGTAGTTATTACTCTTATTTAAGATTATTAGTTCTCTTTAGTAATTACAGAAAATTAAATTAAATTTAATCAAAATTAAATTTATATAAAATTAAATTAATGTGGAATAACACTTTAAAAATTACAAAATATTTAATAAATAGCAGCCAAATGATTATAATCGCAATAATAACCTTTGAGTAGCGGAAATATGTAAAAAAATCCCTAAAAAGATGCTAACAACATGTATGTTGTAACAAACATACAATAGTTTAGACGTAGCTTCATGAGAACGTATGACTTAGTGATCAGGGAAAGTTCAGATTTTTATAAGAAAGTGTGGAATAAGAGTTTAAAAATTATCAGTAGCGTATTGCATAGTTTGATAAGCACAGTAATGAAGCCGCAATCAATGAAAAATTGTGTTAAGTGAATATATTTCTTACATTGTTATATTTTTAATTACAATTTTGTTTAAATATTAGAATTTCAATAAAAATATTAACATATTTATTAGGCTGTGAAGAGTAAATACCGGGCGCGTGTAATGGAGCAGTGGGTGATGGCAGCGCGGGAGTGCTTCAATCTTGGCAACTTCAATTCCTTGATGGCTATTATAAGCGCCCTAAACATGTCGCCGATAACACGTCTCAAAAAAACAGTAAGTATATATTTATGAATGGCTCAATATACGCTCAATAAACGACGCTTTTACGTTGCGTGTTTAATAGCGTCGCGATTACAGTTAGACGACGAGGTACGACGGTAAGTTGTTTATGTAACTGATGTAACAACTAAATAAAACAAATTTTATTAAGAAGTAGCTTATTAAAATAATGAAACTATTTAATTCTATATTTACACATTGGTTCGTTAAAATGAATAATTTGATTATTATTTTTAGTGGAGTCGCACTAATGCAGTGTGCGGTCAGCAGTTGAGACAGTTGGAGCTTTGTGTGGAACCTGGTGGGAATCACGCAAGGTAGTGTAATCAACTATTGTGCATTTTATAAAGATTTTAACTCTAATCAAAGTTACATAATATTGTGAATCATTTTTATCTCTAGACTTCTCCCGAACTAGTTAAGATATAACATTAAAACACTACGCTTTCCATTTTCTGACTGTTTTGCATGTTGGGTTGCGACTTGCGAGACTTAACACTGCGTTTTAATTTTACCGAGTGTGGATTGAACTTTCCTATAGACGAATGACGACAATTTTGTTGGTCTATATTTAAAAAGTACATAATAAGTTAATTTGTAATATAAATCTTTTGTATATTTAAGATATCGTGCCGCGCTGGCAGCGGCGCCCACGGAGACGGCAGTCCCCCTGCTGTCTGTTACATGTAGGGATTTACACTTTGCAAACCAAGGATCGCCCACTAAGTTAGTACTATTTGCTGTAATTTTTAAATATTTTATATATATAAATAATTACTTTATTTACATACCTATGAAACAATTGCCAATGCGTTAGTCATGGGTCAGTCGAATTTGAAAAATAAATACTTTGATGATGGTGTATCTAATAATAAAAATGAAATAGATACAATAATATTTTGAGGTACTAGAGATTATATTTATCTTTTGAAGGTTTATTAAAGAAATATAATCATGTTATTAGTACAAGATTTCGTTTTGCTGCTTTGATGGTGATTATTATGATGATTTAATACAATAAATTCAATTTGACTATCTATTAAATATATTAATTAAACACATGGTTCAGGCTACCAGGCAACCGTGTGAACTTTGAAAAGTGTTCTCTACTGGCTCGACACGTGAGCGCGCAGCTGGCGTCGCGGAGGTTGTTTGGCGAGGGCCCCTCCCCCGCGCTGCCAGCCCTCTCAGCCGCCGCCCCCGCATCCGCAACTCCCGCCACGCCTCACTTACACCTACCCACGTGGCGCTTCCTGTGCGACCGGCCGACGCTTACTGAACAAGGTGAAAACTTAGACCCAAGGAGATTGTTTTATTTACTCAAATCACTGATACACGCTATAGAATTGTTTATTGATAAAAAATTTGTCAATTTTGTTAGTTTTCTAAGCTATCGGGATAGAACATTAGGCAGTCCCCATAAATGGTCGGCGAAAAGTTCAACAGATATTAACTCTTTTTTGTTTTCTAATGATTGCGGATAATTCTCTACAATTATTTATAAGAATACCAAGCAGAATAGATAAAATGTAGTATATACGGATTTAGTAAACTAAACTACATATATACATGACAAAAATAATTAAGAACATCACTATTATTACAGTTGTAACACACTACTAATATGCAAACATAGTATTCCATCCCAATATTTTTCATACATTCGATCCGAATACATAAACGCAACATTTACTTTATTTAATCTGTATCAAAGGCACCAACATTGCGTTTTATATTACCAGACTATGAACACATATATCTTTGTATGTTTTAATCGACCTTAAAAAAGAAGGATGTTACTCATCTCTATAGAAGTCTAATCTATGTGGATAATTTATTGCACAAAATATTTAATTTTAATTTACATAATTTTGTATATTACAGGATTAGAATTAGCGTCATTTGAACGAGAACCGCCAGTCGACCACCTCGAGAAGGAGAGGTTAAAACGTCTTCGTGGGGCCACTTAAGGGATCTGTTTAATAAAGTATACTTTATTTTTCCTGCAAATCTCATGTACATTGTTGAATCTCGACTTTATTTAAATAATTTCGTTCATGCAATTATAATTTTCGTTCTAAAGCAAAACGATATACTACTACGGAATTAATGCCAATTCTTGTAATGTGAATTACACAATGAATCACTATAGGTAAATTAGAATTTATTTGCCACTGAAGGTCATTTCAGAAGTGCTTTAAGGAGTAAAACAACAAAAAATATTTAATTATTAACTTCTTTAACTATATTTTATTTTAAAAATATTAGTAAGTAAAAGGCATATTTTTAAATTTACAAATTATTTAAAATATTACATAATTATTAACCTCTTAAGGCACTTTTTATGGGATGTTAAAATTATAACTATTGGCTTTCTGAAGCTTATACAATTTAAAATTTAATTTGTAAAGTTTTTTACTCATTACAGTAATCGTAATTTGCATGATATTTTCAATTTCATAAATTCATGAAAATCTTGTTTAAAGTGAAAAGGATAAGATCCTAAGATTGTGACTATAAAATATAAGTATATTATATTTGTTAAAAAATAACTATATCTAAATACTCATTTTATATTTTACACAAGAAAAGCATCTAAAACGAGTACAAAAAAATAAGAACTACATGTTTGGGAAATTTGAAATGTTAAAATGGATGTATATCAATAATTATTATGTAATATGGTAAATATCTTATTGTGTTAACAATTAACAACTAAGTTAAGGTGGTTTTAACTGTTTTATGAAAAATAACGCACTATGAATACATTTTGAAACCGATAATGAAATCCACATAAATGGATATATTTTTTAATTATAAAGTACATGTATTGATTGGTTGATTGGCACACATTTATTTAAAATATTTTATAATTCATTATTATTAATATAAAATACAGTATGATAAGATCACGCGTAGCTCTCTTTAAATATAGTACAGTTTTAAAATTTTATCAAAGGTTAGAAAATATGGAGAGCTTGTAGATTTCTCTTTCAGGGTATGATATATTCCATATTATTTTGTCACTTTCTATAAAATAATATAGAACTTATTCTCCATATATAAGTTACTGTTAGTTGATTTGTAGAGTTGATGAATGTACAGATTTTATGAAAATAAAATTATGGTGTTTCGTATATTCTAACCACTAAAACCACTAGTTTCACCACTAAAAGTTTGGCCTAACTGGTCTGCTAGTACTACTACTAGTCTAGTAATTAGTTAGTCTTTTACCATTTCAGTTTCCGGTTAGCTGGTAGATTTACCAGCTTGTGCTGGTAACTCTTAAGACTTACTAATGAAACCTAAGATTTCTCAATATAAGCTTTTACAGTAAAGTGAATCTATTTATAAAGACACTTCTCTATAAGTGTGTAATATAAAATGTAAGTGCATACTGTGGGATATATAATAATAGGAAATGCCAGATTTAAAAATGAACATTGTTAAATAATTTCACAGCATGTGCTTACTTTTAACAAGTACTTTTTACAAGATATTAATATTATAGTAACAGAATATGCAGCTACTTCCAAAATTCAAAATATATTTATGTGCCCATTATACTAGTAATATAATATTTATTATGGATGTGTGTAACAATGGAATGTTTTTTAAAGCATTAAGGAGATTTGGACGGTTACGACTGTTATATATATATTTAATGGTTACATTTATGAAGCAATAGTGTAAACAGATAACATTCTATTAATCTTATCTAGTTAAACTGTATTGAAGACTTGTAGACATATACCCTACCTTGTAGAATAGGGTTAACAATGTTTATAATCGTTCATCTCTCCAGTACTCGATGTTATTACATTAATCGACATTTAGAGGCCATCTCGATAATCCAAGTTCCTCAGCTCAACAGTATTTTAAGAGTCTCAAAATTATTTAATGTACTTATTCTATGTTGATCTCAATAAGGTTTAAATATCGCCGGTTACATTGTTGTGATTGTAGCGCGTGTTGTGATTATTTTATAGTTTTGTGAGTATTTGCGTGTGTTTTACGTATTTTTTGTAGTGTATTGCAAGTGACCACATTGCAAGTACTGTGTGCTTATATGATGTGTACTATCCGCTTGTTGCACTTGTATTTATTGATACAACTTGTTTTAACTATATGCCAGTCAGCTCTACCGCCTTTTTAGAGGCGTTGTGTGTTTGATGGCAGAACAGTATTCCGCACTCTGTCTACTAAATTAGGAGTGTTTTTAAATACACTAATTATAATTCATAAAGGCGCTTAAAATTCGTTTTGTGAATTGTGCCAATATTCCATTGCGCCTGATTTGGTATATCTAAAAGTATTATCCAATGAGTATTAATTTATTATTGATAATTTTATTGTGATGAAGTTTTATGGTACCACTTTAATAACTTAATAACTATAAAAATGTTCAATATAAATATAAAACATGTTAAATTAATTATACAATATCAATATTTTATAAGTCATAACTCTACTTGAATCAGATATGTTAGTATATTTATTTATTATCTAAAGATATAGATTCTTATTGAAAGTCTTTATTTATATAATTTTCATAGTGAAATATTTTCGACAATCTATTCCAAGTGTAGTAATTTCAAATGCGTTGTTACGTACTTACTTAAACTAGTTTTATAAAAACTTTAGGACAATACCTTTATTCGTTTCCTGAGTTAGAATTTTTGTTTTATTTATAACTTATAATTTTCTTAAGAGAAATGTGGAAACATGATTGCCATTTTAGAAGTACTAGTGCATGTTAGCAGTGTAATTATATTAAGTTATTTTCTAATTTTATTTTTTATTTGTTTTCCTTGGACTTGTAATATGTGGATTTTATTGTAACAGTGAAAACTCAGCCTGAATGCCCACCAACTTGTACAGGTAATTATGTTTTAATTAGAGTAGGATATTAATTTATTATTTTTAATTTATTTTAGTATAGAGAAATTAAATAAGTTATCTATTTCTCAATCCACGTTGTTGGCTGGCCTCATTCGTAGAAATAAATTCGATTGATGTAAAATAAATTTGGATGTAACTCATAAATGTAATGTATATTTCAAAGCATGTGCAAGTAAAGATTGTATTTTACTTGCATTTTTATCTCTTTAAAGTAATGTACGCAAATTCTAAAATTAATCTAGTTCCGTTCAAGTGAAGCTGCTACTTTTTTCTAACCATATTTATATTAAGAATACTTTTCCGTGTACAAATTGCTATTAAAAAACTTAATTTAGCTTAATTATAAATGTTTATCCAATCTATGCATTCCGTTATTAGACTGATTTTTAAATGTTATTTAGTAAAAGTGTTTAAATCTAATTATTGAAATTATCATTCTGTACATGTTGTGTATTTATTTGATATTTGAACGTCTCTCGAATTTTACATAGGATGCAAGTACTGCCACGTGATCGATACACTATAATACCCACGTGATCGAGTACATACCCGCTGAACTGAATTTCTTAGTGTTTTACTATGGACGAAGCACTGTTCAAATGCGATGAATTGTTACTTAACTAAATTTTTACCTTCAAGTATGGAAAGTAATTTTGAAATATATAAATTTTATTTCGTGTGTGTGCGCACGCTTATATTGGTGGTGTTGCTTAATTACCAGTATTGTTATGCTTTAAATAACGTATTTTTCTACAAAATGTTAACATATTAAATGTACCTATCATATATTTGTAGTATCCGATTAGCTGTGTAAATGTATCTGTACATTAATTACCTATTACAGTTTCACATCCTTAGCCCAAGGTACTTAAGAGATAAAGAAAAAAGCGAACAATTATGTGTGGAAAAGTTATATTGGATAAATGCATACATATTAAGAATATAATACAATATTCCAATTTATTGACTTGATGAGTAGAGCTTATCCTTAGTGTATAAATTTCCAGTGTCCTCTTACACATTGTGGCATTAGTTGTGCTCTCAGATAATATTTATAATTGTATGTACGTATATTGCTATAAGATAAATAAAAGCTTACACATGGTAAGAAAATATATTTTACCATTAAACTTCTTATAGATAGTATACATAAGATTTATTGTTGTGCAAATGTCTAATAGAATACAAAGAAATCTACATCTAATATTACTGTCTTGAATGACATTGTGTCGATATTGAGAGCACAAACGTCTATTGTTACATTGTGTCAGATGACGATTAACAGAGACGATCTGCAATTAGACTATTGAATGAGAAGCGCGTTATAATGAAATTATTTAAGTCGTTAATATATCAACTATAACAGAGTGTGTATAAGCATGATTCGTGGTCCTCTTCATAAACAATATTTACTTATCAGAATTCCTTTTATAGGTATTAGTGACTATAACAAAGCAAAATAATTAAATGTTGTCCGTTGAAATCTGTTAGTGATCGTAGGTGGATACTGAATGAACTAATATTATTTACACATCTGTAACATTTTGTTTGTTCTCTCAAAAAATTTTTGTAGATCATTTTTGATAGATTAAAGTAAATATTTTACTTAAAGTTAGTGAACATAAAGTTCGTCAATGTAATTATTTTTTAAATTTTATATTTTGAAATAAATGCATAATTGCATATTTACTTTGAAAATATCTTTCTTCTGCATTTTATACGTTTTACACCTTTTGTTTAATTTTTGCGATGTATTAATTACAAATATAATATATCAGTGTTTTGGTATACACATACTTATATTTATTGTATTATGTAATTTAAAAAGTATATCAAAGAAAGACTCATTTTACGCGTTCCTTAAATGTATAGTATTACACCAATAAAATGTTAATTAGAGAGCCACTATTTAATTAGAAAGTAAGAGATTTTGCGAAGGAGGAATGTTTATGATATAAAATGGCACTCAAAATTATGTTTTATGTGTTCTATTCTCATGTCAATGTGATGATTACATATTTAAACAATATATAAATGTACTTAAATTATATCAATAAATTGTATTAATTCTAAATAGTTTTTCTTTTTTATGTTCTATTCTATTGTGTCTATCTTCATACTAATATTTTGGCAGATAAAACTGAGTAGTACATCATTTATTCTTAAGGGAAATTTAGTATGGAGGGTTAGCAAAAAAAAAAAAAAAAAAAAAAAATATATATATATATATATATATTATATATATATATATATATATATATATATATATATATATATATATATATATATATATATATATATATATATATATATATGTATATATATATATATATCTTCTTCTCCTTCCTGGCATTAGTCCCGGCTTTTGCCAGGGTCTGCCTTCCGACTAAGACCAATCGGTCCATATGAGTGGCGAAGTGGTTTTTTGTGGAGCGATTGCCATCTGACCTCCAAACCCATTACTGGGAGAAACCAAGAAAGGAAAAGGAATAAGAGGCAGAAAGACTTGGAATATAGGGGAGGGACACCACTTACATGGATTGGATCGGGTTATGAAAGTGGTGGCTCGAGGTCCCGGGGTCGCGTACCCGTATGCCGGAAACCAAATATCGGACAGATAATTGGCTAGACACCCTCTGAGATAATATGAGATATATATATATATATATATATATATATATATATATATATATATATATATATATATATATATATATATATATATATATATATATATATATATATTTATATATAAAGTATCATAAAAATATAGATAGTTTTGATTACTTTTATTGATTTAAAAAGTTTTATTTGCATCATAAGTAATTTTTTCCATTAAATTGTCACCTTAATTCATAAAAAGACTGAAGTCTTACTTAAAACTATATATAACTATATTTATTAAAAAAATGTTAGTACATATTATAACTAAATGTATAACTTAAAGCTCTAAATGTTGTACAAATATAAAATAAGTAAGAACCTATCTACTTTAAATATTATTTTAGTCGCACTGTGTAGAAATACCTAAATAAGATAATTTTATCAAGAGACTTAACAACGTATTGGCGTCCCATCTGAATTGGTAGGCATTTTAGGCTTGCACACTTTTTTTCTTCCTTCTGCACTACTCACCATAGTGCAGGTAAAAGTGAAATATCCACAGGAAGAGGATTTAGTGTAATAAGTATGCGAGTATTGTTTACGAATGTTGTCATTGCTATCGAGCGCTCGAGTAACTGATTTAGAAACTGACATATATTTATTGTCGTCTTCCTTTACACTATGCAGAGATCGAAGATTTTTTGCTTTTACATATCTTCCATAAGACGAAGGATGAGCGTATTTCACTTTACCTGTTCCTGGTGTTAAAGTAACTGTTTGAGCCTGTGACACAGAGTCTTTGGAACCTACAACATATGTATTTTCTTTAGACGCTACAGACTTAACACTGCCAGTAAAGCCGATAGGAATAGTATATCCATCGGTGCCGGGGACACGCTCACCTGGTTGATATACTTTACTTTCGTCAGGTTGTCCCGAATCTTTTTGAATTATATCTGCATTTTGATTCTTTAATGAACCCAATACAATATGCTGAGTATTACCACCAGTTGTTTGCTGTACATCAATTCGTTTGCTATTTGGATTTTGCAGATACTGTGTGGGCGGGTCTTTGGTATACTCATCGTAATTAGAATATTCAGCTTGCTCTACGTCGTTTGCCTCGTTGCCATCGCCATCATAGCCAACATCAGTATCGTATTCAGGTTGTGTATCGTCTCTGTCAGTTGTAAATTCATACTCTGGAATTGTTGAAAAACTTGTTTGAAATGATCTTCTACTACTCGATAATGTAGGACCGGTTATGTCGGTATGGTTGGTTGCTTCTGATTGATGATGATCTAAGTGAGTGTGTCCACTATACCTGCTTTCAGATTTTTTCATTGATTCACCTAAATTGTTTTCTGTTGTAGTTGCCAGACCGCTCTCCTTACTATTTGGTATATCAGGTACTGATGATTTTGAAATTGCTGGTGGAGAGGGCGCTTCTGTTATCAACAATGCCTCGCCATTTCCTTTGTCTGGTAACTCGGTTACATCAATGTTTATCTTATCAACGTCTATATTTTTCTCTTTTTCATCAAAAACATTTATTTTGTCAAATGAAAGTCTATTTGGAAATATAGCATCTTTATCTAAACTAGCTCCAGATTGCGCCGCTCCACTGTATGATATACCATATTTGAAAGTTCCGTGAAGCTGTGATTGTGATTGGCCAATGCGACCACTTGATTGAGCGGATGCTATCCCACCTCCCATAAACGGAATTTTTTGAAGGTCATGAGTACTCTTTTCTGCATTTTTATAAGGTGTGAAACCTATTTGAGCTTGAGACGACGTACTACCTGGTCCTCTTGCTTGTGCGTCTGCCATGCCACCTTTGACACTTCCTTGAACTTGAGAGTTTGATGAATGCATTACACCGTTACTCTGAGATTGAGTTTGTACTGAGCCCGTTTCCGAACCCAGTTCAACGTTAGCTTGTGATTTATTATTCTTACCGCTACCTGAAGCTGAGCTTGAAGCACCTTTCTTTCCACCGTTTACTTCACTTTGGGCTTCTTTATTTTCACCAGTAATTTGAGCTTGAGCTTGGAATGATCCACTTCCAGTATACGTACCTTGTACATTAGTTTGAGCTCGACCTTTCTCATTGCCTCCTTTGGATGAAGCGCTTGCTGTAGTCCCATTTATATTTTGAGCCACACTAGCTTCTGCTACTGAATCATCTTCGTCGGCATTTATAGAATTGGGATCAACATAATTTTGTGGAACACCTAAATTGGAAAATAATAGTTCTAATTATTTAAAAATAAAAAAGAATAGTAGTTTTTCAATATTTCTCACAATTTGATATCTATATAAATATAAATATGGAGTAATATCAATATAAATAGAATAATAATAATTAATAGACATATTTGGACACTTTCATATATTTATAACCATACTAACCATTATAGTCCCCGATTAGGCCACCTGGACCCTGAAAAATGTAAATTATTATTGAAAGAAACTAAATCAAGGGCTATTGGGCTGATGGCTGATCGCTTTCCATAATAAGGATATTATAATCAGGGAAAATAAACAGAAAATATTTAACGAGTGCAAACACTATATTTTCATCAATAGATATCCCTGAGTTTCATCACCCACATTCCATTCTCACACTAGCTCTGTGACCTATTAATGTATTATCGTCTGATTTAGTTTTATGATTTAATTAGAAGTAGATAAAATTAAATTAATTAAAAAATATTAAAATTAAGTCACACATGTAATTAGGAAACCAAATTATTATTATTATAACAAAGCGAAAATATTTACCCCATTGTTATAGTGTCCATAAGATGTGCCAACTCCATTAGGAGTTAATTTTCCCCCAGGAACAAAGCTCTCTGTAGCCCCTGGACCAACTTGTTCCCCTGGCTGGTTCCCTAAGTTTGATCCATAAGGTCTACCATGCCTTATAGAGCCATCTGACCCATCTGGTCCATATTGATCAGTTCTAATACCATTTGGTCCAAATTGACCTCTGATTGCTCCAGGGCCAACAGAACTATCAGGATTGTTTGAACTATATTGATCCAATGGCCTAGCTTGTCCCGCGGAGTCCCCTGAAGTTCCTGGAATATATTGACCTATATTTCCAATGTCTCCCCCAGGTCCGTTCACACCATACTGTCCTCCGGGTAATACTCCACCAAATGAATTTCTTGAACCGTATTGTCCTGTATTGTCAAAAGGTCTTATTGGCCCACCTGGGCCATAAACTGCGTTCATTTTGCCGGGACTGTCGTGCCCATACTGATCAATGGATCCACCAGGGCCACCAGGTTTAAATTGCCCTTCATCTCCGGGATTATTAGCACCACCTGGCACATTCTGTCCACTAAAGGGTACATTTTGACCATATTGATTGCCATGTCTTATTGCTCCCTCTAAATTTTCTGGATCATATTGTCCTACGCTTCCAACTAAAACTCCCGGACTCCCTATTCTGTTTTCTCCATTTGGTCCTGTCGTAGATATTGGTCCACTTGGGCTGTATTGTCCTCTATTTCCAGTAGGTTCTCCAACATTATTTGGTCTATATTCCCCACTAGGTCTTAATGGACTACCTGGGTGGTAACGTCCTGCTATGCCGTCTGGCTCATATTGTCCTCTTGATCCTAATGAATCAGTTGGGCTACTTGATCCGTAATCTCCAACAGGTCTTCCACCTTGATTATCTGTTCCATATTGTCCTATATTTTTATGTTCACCCGGTGTATATTGGCCTCCTGGAAATGACCCTGAAATACCCGGTTCATGTTGATTTATATAACTGTTTGGTCTATCTCCACTATTATGGCCGGTTGGGCCATATTGTCCTTGAGGTCCGCTTGAGGCTACCGGTCTATATTGTCCAGAAGTTGTAGAACCTGGCCTAAACTGCTGTGTAGTATCTATAGGAATATTAACCCCATATTGCCCTCCAGGGTTTGTGCCAGTGCCAGAATTACTCTGACCATAAGGGAATCTAGTCTCAGTTGGAGAGTTTGAGTTACTTCTTACATTATTTGGCCTATATGATCCGGCTGACACTCCTGGACTACCTGGAACATTAGTCCCATAATGTAAGCCAGTTCCAGTAGGTATACCTGCACTTCCTTCTAATAACTGCCCTCCAGGCATTGGAGAATTATTTGAATTTCCTACTGGAATATATTGTCCATTAGATGAAACTGATCCACTCGGACCATTTAGATTATATGGTTGATCAGGTGAATGTAATGTGCCCCTTGAATCTAGATTGCCTGGTGGATACGAGCCTCTACCAGTGGTTGATCCATATGGACGGACAGCAGTTTCATACTGGCCCCCAGGTGAAGAAAAACTCCCTTGTGGTACGCTTGTTCCAATACTATTTTTAGGCTCATATTGCAGCCTTGTATTGATTGGATCATATTGCCCATAGTTACCGTAAGCTTCTGGTATAAATTGATTACCTCCATATTGCCCACTAGATCTGTCCAATTGTTGATTTAATGTAGACTCTGGTGTCATCAAGTTATTTGCATCCCCAGGCCTATAATTTGGATACATATTTCCATTGTGTGCTGAGTTTGGGACTACACAGCAGTACACACTGCTTCCGTCAGACCTAGGATACGGCCCTGACGCTATTGAATAATGGGGTACTCCAGATTCTCTTTGATTTAAATTCAATGGATTTTGTTTAGTTAATCCATTTATAGATTCATAAGGCTTAACACCAACATTTGGACTCAAAATTTGTGATCCTGGTGCGTATCCAGAATCCATATGAGATGTCGGTTTATTGATAATCATTGAATCTCTTGGTATCCCGTTGCCGAAAGGCCTAATCCCATTTTGATTTAACTCGTTTCCTGTTCCAGATGGGATATTTCCTGGCATTTGAGCATTGTATTTATTCATTCCATATTCTGGTAAATAGCCACCTTGCGATGCATACAAACCTGAATCTGGACCACCACGATCAGATGATCCTTGTCTTCCGCCATTTATGCCTCCTAATCTTGTATTTGGATCACGATAATTTTCGGGGCTCATATCACTATTTGGTAAATATCCTTTGTCATTACTATTAGCAACGGGCTCGAATTTCGTTGGAATACCGTTTGGCCCGAAATGTCTACTGCCTGTTTTATCTGAGGGGTGGTAACTTTCACTTATCGGTTTATAACCATTGCCTATTTGAGATGTAATTGGTTGATAACCATTAGCACCAGGAAAATTGCTAGGACCATAACCACCATGAGTAGTGCTTATTGGTCTATTGCCGACTTCCTTTGATTCTGGCTGCAGTCCTCCCATGTTCTGTGTTACAAATATTTCTTTTTCATTTCCTTTGGGCAGCGGTCCTTTATTTCCTAATGTTGGGATATAGGGTGATTCGCCATAATGACGCGGACTATTTTGATTGTAACCTCTGTTCAGTGACTGAGTTGGTCCATTTAGTTTAGGCCAGGTAGAGTCGTCCGCATTTGACGACATCGGATGCTTAAGATTTTCAATTTCATGTATTTTTCTTTCACCACAGTCGTCACAGTTAGGATCATACATAGATTGACTTTGCGCTTGACCCATTCCGCTGTTTCCGCCTTAAATTAAGTAAAACGTTATTGCAGAAATTGTATTATTTATTTGATTAAGTTAATAAAATTATAATATTTTACTTACTGACTACCGCTCGCGAAGAATCTGCGGCGGAATGAGCTTCAGCTTTACCCTCATCTTTCCCATTACCTCGATCTATTGCCAAATATTGCGATTGAGTTTGGCCTCTATACCTTCCCTTAGGTGTAAAAGTTTGCCGTTTTAGTCTTTCTCCTTTTTCTAAAACTTTTGTAGTTTCTTGGAAATCATAAATTTGCCCCATTATAGTAATTTCCTGGCAAAATATTAATTTTGTTGATGGTATATTTTGTACTTCTTGGATCTGCAAGCAAATAAATTATATAAAGATATTATCTGCGCCTTCCCCCTAGTGCTACTTGATTTGTGGTAAGTCTTGACCATTAATTCAACGTCTGCAATTATTAACTACTAGCGACCGCCCGCGGCTTCGCCCGCTTCATTTAGCTAGACCGTGTTCGTTTTAAAATTGTAAATCTACATCACAATGCAATTCTTCGATTTTTTAATCACTCTTGTCTATTATTAAAAATCGTGATCAATGTACCTATACGTTTCTTGCATGTACCTATATTATATATTAAAATGTTAACGTATAGTTTAGCGTCACTTACTAGAAATCGACATATAATTAAAATATATTTATTTGTTTTTCTACCGAAATCTCGTTGAACGCCGGGATGACTATTTTATATGTTGATTTAGGTTTTTAATTATAGATACTACTCGTAGTTATCAAAGTAATTTTACTTTATCGATTTTCAATTTTTTTTAAGAAAACTATTGTAACAAACGCAGGGACAAAAAATCCAGTAGTCGTTTTTGTAGCTTATGTTTACAATAACGGTAGCCTAACGATATATAAACCGACACATTACCTAATACATTTTTAAAATATTTCATTTACTTAATTTACTTTTCTACCCTTTTATTATATCTAATTATTTAGGAAGTAATAAATAATATTGCACCATACAAGTTACGTAGATATGATATGTTGTATGTATTAAATATTAGGTCAATATAATACATACATGTGATCGAGAGTTCAATCAGATTTGACACATTTTCCTAAATAAAGCAAGAGATAACCCTAAATATAAATAAGCTAGTATTTCGGCAATTCGTTATCATAATTTTGTTCATATCATAAAATTTTACTATACATATTTTAAAATATATATAGTAGATATTAGAATTACCAATTTTGTATTTATAGTTAGAATATATACAGGCAAAAATTTCAAAATTGATAATTTATAGGGTTAACACAGAATGAAACCATTACAAATTTGTGCTTGTAGTTAATTTCATACAAAATAGTGAATTTAAGTTTATCATTTTTATTAGTAGTATTTTCCTCAGTAGAATCTCTACAAGCATGAAATCGATACGGAACCCTCGATGAGCTAGTACTAATCGCACTTGGCCAATATTTTTTAAATTCTTGTACAAAAATTACCAAGATTTATATGAATCTAAGACGTTTTGAATCCTTTGCATTCAACTTTTCTAAGATCACTGACAGTGCATCAAAATATAAGCCGATATGAGAAGAGAATTTGTTAAAAATAGTATACCTGTAGGGAGAGTTGGATAAGACCGTGACCCTAAAACAAAGATCTAAAATTTAGACAGGGTTTAAATTCGTATGAAATCTGTATAAGATTCAAAAATGCAATTAAGTAGTAGAGATTTCAATATGCTACACAAAATATAACAGCAATATATTAAGAAAATAAACATCAAATAGTCATCCCAATATTTAAAAAAACATAACAAAGCGTATTGCATATAGTACGGAGGTGTGATGAAACCGTGCTCGTAATAATATGGCGAATTTCTATGAGTAGCCTTAGTTTAAATTTCCTTGAACTTGCTTGGAATGGAAATTATTCCAGGCATTTGAACGTTTCTGATTCCCTTTTCATCGTTAATGGCTAGTCTATCATAATAGACTAGAAAGTATATTTTAAAATATTGTACTTTTCTTAAATTAATACATTAATTAATAAGACAGTGCTCATGCTGTATCACTTTTACAGCCCTGTGGGCGGTATTATTAAACTCGATAATTTAATTTTTACATCCTTAAAATAAAAAAAAGTTAAATGAATAGTACAATACGTTTGAGCATTATTTCTACAATAAGTAAGCAATTGAATAGAAGGACACCATATTACATACATACAAATATAGAATAACTTACCTCTTATCAAAAATACTTAAAAATCATTGAGAAACGCTAGTAAAGCCTTGAAAGATACGTTATTTGTGTAAACAAATAACGCATCTTCCAAGTTTTACAGGGTTCCATAGCCAAATGGCAAAAAAAAAGGATCCTTTATGGATTCGTTATGGCTGTATGTCTGTCTGTCTATCCATCCGTATGTCACAGCCACTTTTTTCCGAAACCATGAGAACATATTGAAACTTGTTAAGTGTATGTATTCTGTGTACCACACTAAGATTTTCACACAAAAGTAGAAAAAGAACTTAACACAAACTACTTAACACTGAAACGAGTTTATGTTTATGTGTAGGTCTTCAAAAGTTATATTGAGGTTTCTAATATAATTTGTTTCTAAACTGAATAGTTTTCGCGAGAGACACTTCGAAAGTGGTAAAATGTGTCCCTGTAACATGTAAAATAAGAAAAAGATAAAACTTAAAAAAATATATGATATACTAATGTATATCATATATTTTTGATATACTAATGTATATCATATATTTTTGATATACTAATGTATATCATATATTTTTTGATGTATATCAATGTATATCATATTCTATTCTTCTACCGAAAATTGGTTTGAACGAAGTCTAGTAAGTAGTTTTTAATACGTCATAAATCATAAACCGCAATTACCATTCGACAAAAACATACGAGTATAAAACATCGATCAAAGTTGCAACGAACTACAAGCACTTTTGTATTTGCTGCTACGGTACACATCATTGCCGAGTCCGACTCGCACAGTTACACTAGGTTTCCGCTACTAAAAGCAAGCTGGTTGAGCGCGTAGGTAACCATTCGACCTATGATATTTAATCGCTGGATAGCGCGCGATAGAAGTATTTAGTTTTTGTAATACATTGATGTGCGAAATAACCACTCATGATATTATCCTACCTTCCGTACCTACTATATACATAAATATAAAACATAAAATAAAAATTAAGAAAATACGATTGACTTTTTTTAAATAAATATTTTTGCGTAATATTATTATCATGTCGCAATGCATTGTAGTTGAGAATGTTTCGCACAGTCACTAGGTTTGCGTCGCATATAATTTGTGTATAGTATTATATATTATTATGTTTCTTTCAGCACAAGAAAAGTGTTACCTGAACATATATCCTGGGATGATGATGCACAATAGGTCGTAAGCTACTTAATCCACAATATGTTGAAATGGTCTTAGATAATGTTCCAGTTATTTTAGTTCCCTTATTTTCCGTTGTTCCAACAATGAGCCAGGCAAGGCAGTTCAGAGAGTCTGGCCTCCTGCACACTAAATGGCTCTGAAATTATATTGCACTGATGTTGCACTGTGATTATAAAAATGCACGTTTTAAACTTACGATATTATAAGTAAAAAAAATGTAGGAGTACAAATATTATTAGATTATATGCTTAATATGCTTGATGATACTAACGATGCAGAAATATATTATACAGCAGAAGAAACTCTGCATATTTATATTACCTGAGTTTGTGTAGTTGTGTATGAAAGGTAAGCTAATAATATCGTTGTAACGAGCCACAATGGGCTCAGTGAGCGCGGGTGTCCCATGGCGATGGACGACGAACGAATTGTGCGTGCACACTGGACTACCGCCCGCCACCTGACCCACGAACTAAGATGAACTTTCAACAAAAGATATACAGCTCACCCACTTTCGGTTGTGATAGCATCCAATCGCCACATTTGCGCACAAGGAAGTGACGGACCCCGATAAGAGTGTACTCGATTTGCGAATTTAGGCTGCGAGATCTTCTAAGAAATATTTAGGGATTTGACTATTGCATCATAAAGTAGTATAATAATATTATTATATCATTTTTACAGATGGTAAGATTTTCTATAATAAAAAGCCAAATGTAACCTTTTTCTTAATATAAAGAAGAAGAATGATAATAAAAAGAGAAAGAATATAAAATTGTCATATAAAAAAATTTTACTTATCATTAGTGAAATTCAGTCAGTATAAATTATGTAAAATATTATGTGACACTTTTCTTATGAAAATACAGTGCCGTCTCAAGATACCTCAATGCTCTTAGGCCTGACGAATATGAGCCCACTTATAAGCAGTATAAGTTACAAATTAAAGCACATTCTTTTAGCTCATATAAAGCATAAATATACAAAGGTATTGAGTGACAAACTAATACTTAGAATACCTACTTTTTAACCGTAGATTTTTGAGGACACAATCATCACTATATTTAAAAAAACAACTATTCAAGAGGTGATTGAAATAAAAATCACTTATTAATATTTTTTTATTAAAAACTATAAATCAACGAGTATAAAGCTAATAAAATCATTTCAAAAGGTATCGTACAATCGTGCCATCCAAGGATCTGTAACGCGACATATTTACCAAATATAATAATATATTGAATTACTATTCTATGACGTAGGTTCCTACAAGAGTGTAAATTATTATCGCTGTATAGTTTGATTTTGAGAAAAAATATTGCTTTTCATTGTGCATCGCTATATTAATATCACCAAATGTAAGTATAATGTAATTATTTTATTAACGAACTACTGCTATATATATTACCCGCGTTAAAAAAATTGTCATTGTTTATTTCATGTGGAAAAATTCTTTCGAAACTTGAGCAATTATTTCTTTAATATATTACAATCTAGTTATTTCAGAACTAACGTTTCCGTCTTTTTTTTTATAAGAATGTGTAGGATATACGAAACGCTGAGTATAATAGTTGGAATGAGTTTCTGCAGGACTTTTAGTGGGACCTATGCGGCGATGGTACTCTATCGAATCGCAATCACAAGCTAGTCTAGTTTCTGACCCGCTGCTTTCTAATTGATATTTGGGCACTACGACCAGGCTCTCAGTAGATTTAGTAGGGGGACAGTGACTGTGACTTCTGCCATACACGGGGTAGTGATGTGGCGTACCGTTCTGTCTATGGGAATGTTTCTCTTGCGTATGGTGCTGATAGGAATCATGAGATGGCGCGCTGCGGCCGCCGTGGCTGCGTCCATGACTTTTGGATCGATTAGTGTTTTTAACAGCCGTGTCTAAATAGCCATAGCCGAAACCGTATCCTCCGATTGCTTTTGTCGTTAAATTGTCCCATGATTTCGGCTTAACATGTTGATGTACGCTTTGGTATTGGATCTTTGGGGAGGACTTGGCTTCTGAGCGGTCGTTATCCCAAAAAAGTGTGTCACTACTTAAAGATGTACTGTAACTCGAAGCAGAGTTATCACACGGTACTGTAGCATTACTGGTCGCATAGGATTGCAGACTGCACTGGCTCGTTTGTGTTGATTCTGTTGTTAAATATTTATATCGACTTGAGCATTGCCCAGCAATACAAACTTTTTTAACGTGAGTGTGTGAGCAACTATCTGGTTTTTGGGTAGATTTATCAACTTGATGACACTTCTCCTTTCTTTTATGCTCCTTTGAGCATTCTTTTTTACGACGTACCTTCTTCCTAGAATTAGGCACACAGTGTGGATCGCAACATGGACTAGCCAAGTCGTAGGCTTCAAGACTATTTGCGTCTTGATTATTATAAGCTGGCATGCATGGCGCACATCCATGGCTATGACTATTCCTATGAGTTTTTGTATGTTTTCCATTTGCTGGCTTATATACTTCAGAAGCACGATGACATTCTGTGGATGTCTTGAGGATGTAATGATGACAGTCACGTCTATTCCTCGGTGACCCGACAGTTATTACGAATCCACCTGTGCGCAAATTTGGTTGTATAATACATGCACCGTATCTTGGATCTAAATATTGATACATAAAAACATTAGGTTGAGGTGGCTTAGCGGCAGTAACATTCTCACTAGATAAAGTAGGTCGGCAATAGCCGGTGTTAATATTGTCTGTGGTATTATTCTCTTCATTATCTGAAATAATTTCCGATGGTGACGATTTTTTCTTTTGAGATGGCAGGCTGTGTGTTTTCCAATTTGTATCGAAGACGTGCCTCTCTCGTACAGTAAGCTGTTCTAGTTCTCGCATTTTAGCTTGTAGAGTACGCTGTATATTGATATACTTGAGGTGCAACTCGACTTTGCGTACACAGTCTTCAAATATTACTACAATTCTCATACGTGAATCACAGGCGTTTATGGCACTGACAATATTTGCATGATCAGCGCGCTCAACGTCAGTACCGTTGATAGACAGGATGACGTCCCCTTCCCGCATACCGGCCGCAGCCGCTGGCCCTTCTGGTTCTACGTGGTCAACGTAAGTTATTACCTCTATTTCCTGTTCCTACAAATGAGATAACATAAAATTAAAGTATTTTATAATTTTATTTTTAATACGCATAGCATATCATTTTATAACGGTATACAAAATTATTTGCATTTGCACTTATGCATTCGCTAGATGCTGCATATTAAAGTATTAATATGTATACTTAAATAATTATTGCACAACGACAATATTTTTAGGGGTTTTAAAAATTTCAAAGTAATTAAATATTGTATATACTTTTTTGTAGTGAATGCCATAGCTTTGTAAAGTGAATCCATAACTGCCATTTTTTTTTTCCACTATTATAGTACGTCGTCTGCAATCTTCTTCCGATTTGGCTCCCGCCCTTTCCAACTTCAGTGATTCTCTTATCTAAAAAATAGACATTATATATATATATATATATATATATATATATATATATATATATATATATATATATATATATATATATATATATATATATATATATATAGTAAATATCCTAAATTATAAACTAGTTATATAGGACACAAACATATCCCTTAGTTACTCATCAAAGGCGTCGGACGGGTCACTGATATTTGGCAATATGAAGTACGTATATATGTAGACACATAGTTAACCAAGTATTTTTTCAGCATAATAATAGTTACATTGCCGTTAACTACGCAAATTTATATTATACTGTTAATCTAGTCTGCACCTGCATAGATACTTACAGAGTTATCCAGTGAGTCTTCTTTCGATTCCACACTCAAGTGTTTTTTACCATTACTTAAGCTGCTTGGGCATCTTTCATTAAGCTTGGGTGAACTCATCCTCAGGTAGACGAAGCACACCCACCGGACACTTTTGTTATACCTTCACCGAGAAACTTCATCGACTGACTTTGGTAACCCCCAAATTCTAGCTTAGGGCAGTGTAATAAGGCTTTGTTTAAAACAAGTCGCGTCTTCTTGGTTGGAAGAGGCAAATCATTAACGCGGCCACGCATGCGTTGCTTCTGGGTACTCGGTGTGAGCCATTTGATAACCTTTGTTTGAGCCAACCTGCTCCATACTTTCGAAAGCGACCGTATTTAAACAAGTTCCCATAGAGATTTGTAAAAGATTGTTTGACTTTTTTACTTAGTTACTACAAAACAACGCACATGCGCACTACAGCAGATGCGCATTTGCGGCGACGAAATAAAACGCAAAATATCGCAGTTAATTTATTTTGTTAACAATCAATAAATTTCCACTAGCTGAATGCGATTAATACTACAAAGAACATAAATACTAACAATAGCTAAGTTGTTAATTTCTACCATTTCCATTAAATATTAGTAAATAACATACGTACGTAAACCTCACTTTATAAATTATATTATACATACATGTTAGGGAGAATTAACCAATGTGTTTACTTTTGCATAACTGACAATAGACATGTTGGGTATTGGTACGGGTATTTTAGAGAGATTTTTGTTGAGCGTTAGAAGGGGTGGCAGTGCGATTGATTGTATTCCTGCTTCAGACGGGATTATGGCCGTCCCTTTAGTTATGTCAACAGTATTATCGGAGGTAGCATCGCGTATTGATTTCGTTCCATTTCCTCTCATATTCATAAAAACACTGGAATTTTCTAAAAATAATATAATACATATTTTAAACTACACACATATTCAATATTGTGTTTACGATTTAGATAATATATTTTGTGTGTGAAATATACATTTCATAGCATCATTAATATATATTATAGTACCTTGATTATGAGATTTTGAGACAAGTTCTTTCAATACCGTCCACGCTGTAGTTTTATTATTTACAGGAGCTAAGCCAACCACTTTTTCAGCTGTAATATTTGTTGTTAAGGGATCTGACATGGAAGTCAAGTCAATGTCAGAGCCATTTTTGTGATAAATAGTTATTGCTTCTTGATGACCTCTGCAATAAAAATATTATGTGTCCATAAAATTATTAAATATAGATATTATGGCTATCTCTTTCGCATAGAAAAAAACTAGCATTTGTCTTGATAGGGATCGTCATTAAATTCCATAATAGACATAGATACAAGTGATCTAAGTAGAAAAATATATCCTCAAAGACTTACGAGCTGTCTTTAGTATTGCTGTTTGTTTGGTTCGTAAGAATTCCGACTTGGTATACAGTTGCACGTACTACATACCTGCAATATTCAATATTATAAAAAAATAAAGACCATAATTTTCTTCCACAACTCAATACAGTCTATTCCCTAAGCGAGCATATGGACCACCTTCGCTCATGGACATTTCCACCATCTGAGACGTTAAAAAAAGCTTGGCGAGCTATTACTTCAGGACTTAAATTTTTTTATGTTTTACACTTTGGACTCTGTCATTTTTTTTTATTTTCGCTCATAATATTGTAAAATGGAGTGGAGTAATAAAGATAACCGAATCGCTCTTATTGCATTATATAAAGTAGATATGGCGCTCTATATACTCTAAGTATTAATTAAATGTTTGTGTACCTGGCTATTGATAAGTACAATGAAACCTCCTCTGTTTGTGACAGAAAAATATTTGATCCAAGCAGTGTTTTTGAAGATAGCACCTAGAACCGTATTTTAAAAGACTTAGGACTTGCAGCCTATAAGAAACGCAAAATACGCATAAAACTAATAATTTAAAAAAAAGGTGGTAAAATCAAAACAATACTTAAGCGGTACGCAAAAGGAGGTCACAATTTTCCAATTGAGCAATAATTTGACAAACAAAGTAACCATAGTTATGCTAAACTAAGGAAAGAAGCTTCCCAATTAGTCAATAGAGTACATCGAGGGCATTATCCTATTTCAGTATTGGATTCATGGAATGCTATCTTTGAAGGAGTGATAGAGCCATGTTTTCGTAAAAAAATTATCAAAACATCGGCAAAAGGAGGCGGAGCCTCTTAACAACATATTCAATAACTAATAATAATCCTTTCAGCAAGAATCGGCGCTGGATCATAAAGCTCGATCCACCTAGATAGATCTTGGTTAGATCTCTTGAATAGATCTTGGTGAGAAACGAACGTTCCGAAGTTAAGCAGAGACGACTGGCCGCCATATAGTCCTGATCTTAATCCACCGGATTATGATTTTCAGTGAGTTTATAGACATCATGATAATTTGGAGTCCCTAAACAATTGTCTCAGTCTACCCTGCCTATCTGTGATCCTTTTGTTTTCCGTGAAGTGACAGCGGGGCATGTAAGAAAAAACATCATATCTTTTTCCTGTAAAGCTGCTGGAAGTGATAAATTATGTCATGACATGTTGCTTATGTTGTTAGATCTTGTGACACCCATTATTACTCACATTTTGAATTTCTCGTTCCAAGTTCAATTCGTCAATTTAATTTGTTTTCCGACCATTGCACAATAACCCCTCAAAATATCAAGCCATGTGATAATAAGAAGTAGAGAATTAGGTGGCAGGATAGATTTTAATGTATAATAGTTATTTTTTAAGCTTGACTGACTTCAGAATATATGTATTCGAATTGCCTTTGGCTTACATACATACATTACGTGCTTACATTTGATCACGTGGCCGATTTCCGGCGATAATTGAATTGGCTTTCTGTCCGTATATGCCGTCTAGCGTTTTCAATTGGCACCTCAAAGTGACAGGCCTGTACGCTCCTCTCGTTACTCTCTGAAAGCTTGAATTTCCTACGTTTAACACATATTTCTATGAAAAACAATTTACGGTCCAGGAAGTGCGTTTAAGGCACTCACGTCCTAATTCAATCCGGATTGGCAATCCGTGTCTAAACACCCTTAAATTACGTCTTCTTAACCTTAATTGATATTCGTTTTATCCGTTTCTTTTCCTTTCCTAATATATTTTTATTTATTTGTTTGCATTATATTTGTATGTTTATTTTGTTATGTGTTTTATATGTATGATGATATCTATTTATATTATTTTATACGTAGTATTCATTAATATATTAATATTCACTAGAGATTAGTTTAGTGAATATAACGGATTTATAGGATATATATAATATAATATTTGTACACATTTTATTTCTATTCTTAAATGAGGGGTATAAAAGCAAAGGTGCTTCAGTCACAAAATACCTAAAAAGAGTAAACTGGAAATTTCTACTGTGTCGTAATAAACTGTTATTTTTACCAGAATCAAATGCTGGCACTTTCATTCTAAATCGGTTTTTAAATTACATAAATCAAAATTAATATAATTGAGATCAATTATATATAAATTGAGAAATACATTCGGACTTAGGTTTCTTTGCATTTTAGCGTTGGACTAAAGCATGTTTGCTTTTCATTGCGTTGGATCAAAGCTAATTGGCGTGTTAGTAGTTAATTCTGAAGCTGTCAATGAGTAATAATGACGTAAGGTACTGATTGTAAAATAAACCAAAAAAAGATTATTACTTTATTGTTTTTTAACAATAAATATATTTTAAATAAAAAATTAAAACTAAATCATAATATGCGACTTAGGAGTCGGTGGATCGCAGGAAGGCTCATCGTCTTGGACTAAATCGCTGTTATTAACATTTAAAATCATTTTGTAATATTTAAGTTCATTAAGACTGTCCCACTGTGATCCATAATGTTTCTAACTACTTCCTTACATCCCTGATTTTCTCTGACTTTATAACAACATTATTTTTAGTAATAATTTATCAAATTAATCACGTTTGCAAATATACGAGTATATACCATACATACATACATACATACATAGATCATAGGGCAGACAGAGTAGACTGAGGCATAATACATGTTCACATTTTCCTCATCCAAATCATATTTGTTCCCAAGTAAAAGAGTAAATAAAAAAATATAATCATTTTAAAATGTAGAAAGCTTATGCAGACCGTACCATAACGGTCAAAATACTGATGAATTATTTGTTACGTTTTCGCCTTTTCTCTCATTCGTCGCCACTGATCTATATTTCTTAAACGTTTTCGTGCTTGTTCTAAAGGAGCAGGTTTAATGTTTCGTCCATTGCAATAAATAGTAATGAGAAAACACATATTAAACAGGTACTATTCACTCCACAGTCGACTTACTATGCAAATAACAGGTTCATCATCTTGAAATTTTTTAATCTTGAAAATTTCATCATCAAATTTTGAAATAAGGATTTCTGATTGGTCGATTGTGACAGAGGCGAATTTGCTAGTTATATATTTTGGATCAAAGCCGCTTTGCACGTAAACGTTATTTTCTAAGCTCTTTTTATATAGGACTGCGGTGGATTTGCACCCTGATGATTTTAATATAATGTTGCAATTTCTAAGCGCTATAATTTGGTATGTTTAGTTTAAAAAATGTATTTTTGGACTGAAGCGCCTTTGCTTTTATACCCCTCAAGTATTTTCTGTAACGTTTGTTATGTGATACATAAATAAAATATAGCAAATACTATCCATACGATTGCATTGCAGTGAAGAATTTTCCTATAGAAAGAGTTCGTGCTGCTAATGATAACTCGCCTCGACTCGCCACGTTTAAAAGACTATATTGACAATGAAGACCACTTCGAATAAACTTTATATATTTTTAATGATGTTATATATATTAATGTATCAAAACTAACACGCTGTAATAATCATAAATGTGACGTGCACTAAAATAATGCTCTTTCTCTCTGTGACAATATTTCTAGTAAGACTAAGTTGATACTTGGTTACTGCATATTATAAAACAAAGTCCCCTGGCGCTCCTGTCTGTCTGTCTGTTCGCGACAAACTCTAAAAGCACTAGACGAATTTTCATACAGTTTTCAACAACAGGGAGAGTGATCCCTGGAGAAGGTTTTAGTGTAAAATAAGTTAAGGTTTTGTGCAAACTGATGATATTACGACGATATTAGTTTAACATGTCAGAAAAAATTAAGCCGATCAGTAACTTCCTCGAAAACGCTACCAATCCCTTTTGAGTTATAACAAAACTGTGTATGAGCGGATTGTACCTCCTTAATAGTGATAGAAAAAGTCCGCGAAGGTATACATTTGTCTGTCTTCCAAGTATAAATCACAATAACAATATTTTGTTTCTACAAATGACTATAAAATTATGAGTTTTCTCCGAACCTATTTTTAACGATACAGTATTAATACTGTATTAAGGATGAATCTTTAAAATATATTTTTACCAAAAAACGAAGAATTAAAAGGTGATGTCGCAGGTTTAAAATTTCGAACCAAACGCGATTCAGTTTACTTGGCGAGCGAAGCCGCGAGCGGGTCACTAGTAAAACTATATAACTAACGAACAAGACCAAGTATATAACCAACATACTCACATATCTTTCGGCATTGTCTTGTTCATTGTATTTTCATATATATCTGAATTTACAACTATATTAAAGTATAACAATAGCACGCCAATAATCTGCAAGAAGAACAAGGAATTAATAAGATAGACATATTGTATATAGTTATGATTATGTGTGCACTTGTATATTGCATTGAGTAGATTTGAGTACGCAGTTTAAAATGAACATATCCTAGACATGAAAAAAAATAAATGACGCTTCATAAATAAATAAAAATAAAATAAAGTATGAGTAAATACATATTAAAATAAAGAAATATATTCATTAGAGATACGTATATAAAGTAAATTACCTTAACTTGAAACATTTTTTTCTTTAATGGGTATGAACTGCTTTAATCAAGGCGACATAATACTCAATGTTTATATAATTTTTCTATAAATGCCATTGTTTAGATATGTTGTTATTATACTTATTATACTAATTGTGATAATACGAAGTCTCATGTTGCATTGACAAAACAAAACTTATTTTAATATTTTGAATTTGTGCCCGTCTCATATGTATGTTACGAGTACAACACCGCTGTTAGCTCAATTTTCTCGCAGAAAGTGTATCTAATATATATAAATATGATATGATATAACATCATTATTTAGTTGTATCTCATCTGGGCGCGATTGCGGATCTTATCGCCTGAGAATCAAAAGATTGCTTGTGTACGCGCAGTGCGAAGCTGGCCGTAGCTCCGTAGAACCCGGATTAAGACAGATTTAGATATACGTCTTGATCTATTATATGTTAGCGTGTAAATGGTATTAAATTCACTCACTTGGTCATATAATAAATATTTAATTATGTGCTAGTTTTTTCTAAAAAATATATCAAAATGGGATATAAGCTTATGATACTTGCGGGAGTCACCACCTTGGTAAGTAAACTTTTGTAGGATATTTATTCTAAAGATATAATGGTTTATTTATAATATCACACCAGAAAACAATTAATAAATTATAAGTGCGATATGAATTAAATCTAAATATTTTTATTTTTTCTTCTTATATTTTTTGCCTATAGTACCTACTTAGTAAGTACTTAACTCTTGTTAGAACTTCCCGTGTGGTTTTACATTCTGTTGTTAATTTGCTTAGGTAATGTGAAATCTATATAATAGTTTATTAGACATATAAAATTATACTTCTTAAAATATTAATATGTATTGTTTTATATACAAATTATTTGCGAATGTATAGTCCCGTAATATCGCAATGCAACTTGGCGAATTTCTAATTTCATAATTTTTGATATTTTTATCTTCTTTGCATAATGTAAAATTAATATAATTTGCATTATTCAAATTTGCTACTGTAAAAGTATTTATGATTATAATTCTATTCTATAATTTTATATACTCACATAGTGAGTACAGAAATAATGTTCCAGTAATCGATATTATTACAAATATTATAACTATAATTGTTTTCCACTATTATAAATTGCGAATTTATTTAAAATATGAATAGCGAGAAGTCAATTATGTAAATAACAAATAAGCTGTCATTACGTGAAAATCGATGAAAATATTATTAAATAATTAAGTAATAAAAAAAGATGCATACCTAAATTATTTTTCATATTAATAACAATAAAATGTAATTCCCATTAAACTGTAAAGTTATAATGTGTCAATACTCGAAAATATTATGTTACTCAAAATCTATAACTTGAAAAATGGAATGCTGTCGATATGTAGAAAATAGTATCATTGTCGTAATAAGAGATAAAACATGACGTATTGCAAGCATATTATAGTGAGGGTTAGATAAACGTAAGTATTGTAGACCGGTGTGGAGAACTAGAGCATATGAAATAATTTGGACAAGCGTAATTGTGTTATCGGTCCAGTGTGATGTTGATAAGTAGAGACGCTGCGGCTTGTGGATTGTCGTGGATATTTGATATGGTCTCTAATATACTCGTAAAGTTAGCGGGCTAGTTCTGTGTTATACTTATTTGATATTCCTTATCTCGCAAGAAGAACATCATTTTCGCAGTTTAATAATAATAAAAGTTATGCTTATATATATAATCGCAGTAAAAGCGTAATTAAATGTTGCAAATGAATACGTTCGTAAAACAAAAATATAAAAAAAAATTAAAGATAAGTCCACAAAACCTGTTAATATGTTAAAGATTAGCAATATTATTTTTAAAAAATATCACTTGATGGCTTTTGAGATATGAAAGTCAAAATCAAAATTTTATTGCATGGAACGATAAAATAATAAATATAATTGAATGTAGAAAAAGTTTGAAGGTATTTCTGATTATAATAAATCAGTTTAGAGAAATCTATTTGCAAGGATCATAAAGTCCAGGCTAACGAAGTGGCGTACATCTACTATTAACTATTTAATATAGACTAGTCTGAAAACATGTTTAGCATATTTTGTGGAAATCTAATTAAATTGTATTGTATAAATAGAATAAAAATATTTTAACGATATACGAGTACTACTATAGTATCCTACTACTACCAAAATAGTACTATTGTGTTGTATCATGTATGTGAATTTTATCATGTTGTATGATAAGGTTAATATCCTAGTGAATTAAAAAAGATTTAACTTTATTCACTAAATCGTCTAAGATTTATGAATAGCATTATCGCTTGCGTCGTCTGAGAAGTGAGAAGTCACTGGGTCAGGCGGACATCAAGGGGTAATTGTCGCGTCTATATTTAATATGTTACTGGTGATTCGACTTAATTTTAAAAAGTACCTGTTTTCTACCCTGCCTACTTTGTCTGATAATCTAGTTTCAAAAAATAGATTCTTTACATATTATAAGTTAAAAATTTTTGATGAAATAAATAATTTTGCCTATATTTATTGTGTGTTTTTCGATTAAATATATTTTAAATTTTCCCATTTTTCTGACAACCTCCAATACAACTTTGGATATTTTTTTAATATTGAAAGAGCGAAATAATGAGTCTAATTTTGAATAATTATTTTTATTTGGAATATTTGAGCTCCAACTCTATACCACGTCGTGAGTTCGGGCGGAGGGTGGAGAAAAGAGTGTCTAGATACTAGTTCTCTCACTATCCTGCTATAAAAATGTTGTTCTTGCAATATTCTTTTTAACTTGACTTTCCCATTCCTTACTCCACTATCTTTATTCAAAAGTAATTAGTATTACAAGACAAAATAAAATTAAAATAAATAAATTTGACGTACAACTAAAAATATATGTGTAGAGCTGTTTGGGATAGGTCGATAATATTATTAAAAAATATTTGAAATATCAAGTAAACTAAATTTTGGAATTACTATATTAAATAAATTATTAGAATAATATGAGGATTATAATATGATTTCATATGTCAATTTATATTTTTTATCTAACCTTGAACATCGACATTTTTTATCGTTAAATTCTTATCCTGCGAATGATCAATATTATTAGTATAATAGGTACATAAATAGTCCTCAATGCTGCTACCTGTAATATTAAAGGAAACGTAGTAAGCTTAATACAAAATTATAAAGCATATTCTATGTTGCCTTTCGCAAAATATAAGACGTGATCTGGCAAATGTTGCCTTTACAAAATGTATTTGAGTCAAATAAACGATATATCATATTATTATTTTTATATAATATTATAATTTATATAATTTATAATATAAAAAGCTGTTTTTTTATGAAATCTCTTATCTTATCTATTCTAATTTATATTTCAAACTTGGTTAGATAGTTAGATAGAGGGGCGCAAGCGGTGTCTAGGCGAGCGTTATGCGCAAGTCAAAGAGGCCTATACCAAGGACATACGGTCGCAAGTCCCAGGTAATGTTCTGAGGTCCTCACTCTACAACGCGATGGGCATGAATGCTAAATAGTTTCTTCCGTTTAAAGTGTTATTCCATATTAGGGAAAAAATATTTTAGATAAAATTTAGATAAATTTAAATTTAGATAAATTTTTTAGATAAACTTATTTAACGGCAGAGCCCTTGGAAGGAATCAGAGGAACAAGGGTTTGATTTCTGTTACGTTCAAAATTTTGTATATTATCAAAAATAGTTTCTAGTTTTTTCTTATATAGATTAGATTTATAAAAATTAACAAAATATGTCAATACATTTTTTTACGTTTTAAACTAGCCAGTATGCACTACTGTGTAGCTACTGTGGCTCATCATAAGCTTTCTCACTTCGCTCGTTGTAATAATAATAAAAAACCAAAACTCGAAAAGGCCACGATGTCACATTTCTTGTATTATATATTATATATAAGTATAACACTTGTGTTTGTTCACATTACATTCTTAGTAAAAACATTTACACTAAACTTTTTTATATAATAATAAATCAAAAATTGTATTATTCATATATAAATTTTAAACTATTAACATTATTCTCTACAAACAGCAACACCTGCAAAAAAGGGGAATCGTAGTTGGAAAAACAAGACATATATTTTAGTACTTTCTTAATAATAAGCTATTTATATAAAGCATCTCCTTAAGTATATCTCTGTGTCAGTTAATACATTGCTCGTATTGTTTTTACAGTTACAGGCTATAGTGCAAGTAATCTTCAGCTCCACTGCTCTAGCACAATATTTCTGTTTAATAAATTTTTTACGCGAGTTGCCTACACTTCTCTTCATTAAAATATTATATTTGCACAGTAAGTACATTTAATTAACATTAATTTATGGCCTTAGTTTTCTATAGGTACATACCGGTGCATCTATGAATTTTGCATTCCACTTGCAGATCCAGGTCAGTGTGGCACTCGTGTTAATATTGGTCAGGCGATTGATGGTATGACAGATCAGGCCTTTGTATTAATGACTTCAGAGCCTCTAACTGTTACACGGACTTTTTTCATCAACTGCGTCAGCTTAGTCTTGGGTGCACTGTGGCTTATTACCAGTGCTATATTGATGAGTTAGTGAAGCAAATATTACTATTTTCTCTACATTTATTAGATGGAAATAGACATAAATACATAATATTTATTTACAGCTGCTGGAGCAAAGAATAATAACTCAAAGCCATTACGATGGCCTTGGATTCTGGTATCAGTAACAGTGTGCGCTTCAGATGTTATCGCTACTGTTATTTTTGCAAACGACTCCTTTTATACAAGAGTAAGTTTGTTTATTATATTAATTTATTGAATTCACTTGATTGTATCAAAATATACTTTGTTTCTTACAGACTCTGACGGACTTAACTAGTTACATAGGAGCGAGCACTAGTGGTACGGGTAACGTACAAGTTGATACGACCCTTGTGGCCTGGATTATGGTTATTTTGTATTCACGTTTTGCGATATTTTTTCTCATCAACCTGTTACTTATTGTTCTTGTTGCTGTTGATAAAAATGAAAAAGACAAAATTGATGTTATACTTGTAAGGGCTTGTTATTATACTTCTCACATAATTTATATTCATATATTTGTTAACGTAATAAATATTATTTTAAATAACAGGTTGAAAATGCAGGACGTTTACCTCAAGTGTCTTCTGCAACAGTCGGGCAGGTTGCTACTCAAGATGCTGAAAGTCAAAGCACGCCAGTAAGCCGCTCGCAAGCACCGCCGTCACAAGACGGTATGGGCTCAAACTCAGTAGGAGAGTCGTCTCAGATAGTAATAGAAAGTATACAACAAAATCAGAGATCTAAATTAGGACATCATTAGCTCTCTCTAATATTACTGAAGCATCCATTGGGTCGAAAGCCCACGATGATAACAGTATTCAAGACGATAATAATCCAAAAATCCCAAGAGCAGGTTTTAATCAAGCTTTTCGACGATGGAAGAAGTTATTATTTGCTAAAGAAGCCCTAACTCCCAGAAGATTTTCTGTGACAGATACCTTAGATATGTCGTCTGAAAAGTAAGAAAACATCTTGAAGACATTTTTACATACCATCATTCATTAACGATCATTTTGTATTAACTACGATATATTTAAAAAATTATTATCTATACACTATTATATTAACAATAAAATAATATAATCTTATTTAATCCTTATCATAATTTAATCTTCTGCAGATCACCACGCACTCATCATATAAATAATAAAAAGCGTACAGTGAATTTTCCCGAAAATTTACTCTCTTTGCCTCAAAGGTTGGAGAACATGATAGCGGAGCAACAGCGACGCTTGGACAGTTCGGTGATAGACACCGCTGGGCGGAGTTCTCCTCCACGCGTCACCCAGTCCTTGCCGCAACTAAATGAAACAACTCAAATTGCTATTCCAATTTTTTATAAAGAGTGAGTATTCTCGACTTCCTACACTATATTATATTCATAAACAGATTGAAAATAATGGCACCATCACAATTTTTACTTTGGTTAAAATAATTAAATTTTAAAGAATATATATTTATATGCTCACGTGTAATTATTTTAATTACGATAGGGGAAACGTACATTGAGTAAATAATTATTATTTTAATATAAAAAAAATATCCGTGAAGTTCTCGCGCACCGAGGTTTCCGTACCTACTTCATGATTGTAGGTATTCCGCTGAGGAAAATACTACTTATAACAATTGAGAAACTTAAATTTGCGGTCATATCTATATTATTATATCATTTTGTTCTAACTTATCTAGTTCTAACTTATTTCCAAATTTCATAACTCTATGTGAGCGGGAAGTACCTTGTTTTGATTACGATTCTCTGTACAGGAGACGCGGAACTGCAGCAGAGTTGCAAGGTCAGTTGCCCTGGGCGTACATTCCCGCTTCAACGCACCGAATGCGCGACCAGCTACCCTCTGACGAAGATTTGCCGCCGGTACCACTTCCTGATTATACTGCTATACCTTCTTTTAGAAAAGCATGTAAGTTTCCTGAAAAATTAGTGTAGGTATACGAAACAGAAAATTTTTATGAACTTAAGAAATTGTTTACCTTTTTTCAATAAGAATTTTAATTGTTTGTGTGTTTGGTTTAGTTTTGTTTTGTCCTCCTATAAACTGATTGTAAACAAATTTAACTATAGGTCTTTTTTTTATTTTAGCTGTTCATCGTGCAGCATCTAGCTTGAGTTCGTTGACTCAAAAGAGGAATTATTTCGTGTCCCAACATACAAAATGTTAGTTCAACCATAATATTTTATAAATTATTTCATAAATTTAGTTTTATTGGATGTGTTAGATAGATACTCTCTGTATCTATTATAATGTGTTGTTCATATACGTACCAATATTACGATAAAAAATTAAAATTCAATTTGTTTTACAGCACCTCTTACACAGTCCGATGTTTTATACTAAAATAAAGGCAAAAGGATTTGTTTTAGTGTGGACTAAAGGCGCATAGTTATAAAATGTTGGTGACATTTTTATGAAATAAAAAAATTCATGAACATAATTAACAAAATATAAATTTTCTAATAAATTTTATACTTATTATAATATGGAAATATGACAACGATACTGAAAAGTATGCTGAGTACTCTCGAAATTTCTTTATTGGGAAATTTTTTGAGAGTTCATTACGTAAACATACCTATCTAATACTATTATTGTAAGCATGTGTTTCATATATGTATGTGAGAATATGCAATTAGTTTTATTAAATAATATAGTAGCTATTAAATTGTAATTTTTTTATAGTATAATTTTGTGCTTTTTTATTTTATTTTGTGTAGGTTACAAAAATTTTCACATCTCATTCGCATGAGATATACGAAAGTTAGATATATTAAGGTTTATAATATTTGGTATTAATAATACATAGTTAATTAATTCATTACTTTTATAATAAAAATCTTAATAATATATATATTTTTTATTATTTATCAGCCATTAAATAACGTCTAGTTTTATTTTACTCAATACGGCTCCAGTCAATATTAATTTTATAAGCTGTTTCTAAAATACATAAAATTGTTACAATGTAGATAAAGATGGCTACTCTTCGACTGTCCAGTGTAGGTCCAACGTACCGATTGGCGTAGTAAAGAGTATACGCTTGTGAGGGCATGCTTAAAATCGTGTGTGCCAGACTAAGGCGAGGAAACTCGGACAGCGGCATAAGGTCTAAAATGACAGCTACAATTATTTGCAAGGCAGCAACAAACAATTTCGCATTATTTCCGAAACACGTTGGCGTTATAAATTCAGATATAGAAGTGCTAGCATATATAGAGCTGCCAATCCGCCAACTCCATGCAAAGATTAACAGAAAAGACAATAAAGCTTCTGGACTTGGCATAACATTTTTTGTGAGTAAAATTATAGTATATTTACATTCTACGGAGTATGTATGTCCTGGATATCTATATTTCAATTTGATATTGGCGCACTTAGCTACTGAACTGACGTCTGGTTTTCAAAAATGAAAGTCAAATCTGTCACTAATCAAATGAATGAAATGAGGTTTGATAATTGAGCTTGGTATATTATAATTGAAGGTTGAATAAATATTAATAATAGAGGATATATTTTATAATTATCATTGAAGACTTAAGATTTTAAAATTAGATTACTATGTAGTTCAACACTTGACTGGTATTTCCAAACATCTTATGGAGTAGCTGGTGGAGACTTCTTAGTTCATAATCTTAGATTTTCCTATATTAGCAAAAATGTACGTCATGAATAATTATTAAATATAATTATTACAGTAAGGCGCTAATTTTGTATATGTTAGAATTGAGATGTACGATATACATTTTATTAATAATACCAATCGTAAGATGTTAATTTTTTTTAGGTGCCATTCCCAAATTTCATGTATTTGTGCTGGTCTCTTACAGTTTCGATTTAACAGATGTTCCTATGTTTTTCATATTCTGTATAGTTTAGTTGATCTCCTTAGAATTTTACATGACACATTACAGACTTTAGTTTATTATATGTCACCAGAAGCTGCTGAGCATTTACTCATTTTTAATTGTTCTACTCCAGGTCTTCGAGTCTTTAAAACAACCTACAAAACCCTATATTCTCGAAAGGCTTGATATCTATACAAAACAATGTATATCCAACCTGTCTTGTTGTTCCGAAAATGAAGGTGTATAAACATTATTAAGCTTTTACTCTATCGATAATGATATAATATTGGAATATTGATAGATGATTAAATTATAGACAAAGTAACATGTGCAAAACTCTTAGTTTCCAGGAATTCCTAGATGTTCATAAAATGTATTACTAATCAATGTGCTTATAAAGATAATTTGGTTTATTGATACCGATAATAATTATCGTGATGCTATTAATATCGATATAGTCTCTTTATGCACGGACAGTGGAACGGCGTCACGCCTTGTGTCGTTAATATAGCCATTGTTAATGATGGACATGAACAATATTGATAATCTAAAGCTACTGTCTGGACTGGTGATCACGGGGTGTCTCTCCGGTGGTCTTACCATTGTAAGTTTCAATAGTTATATATTGTCATGTTTATATAATAGCTAGTGTAGCATTGATGTAATCCGAAGTACTTACTTATTAATATCGCCTAATATTCATGCGAAAAATAAATAATCTAAATATTTCTCGTACGACTATCATAAATGCTTAAGGGCGATATGTATATAATTTTCCTATTATTTTTATTATTTTATAAATATTCACTAGAACATGCTTATTTGTTTACAATGCGAATTATGACTGCCAAATTGAGTTATATTGATTTATATTCTGTATTTTGTTAATCACTGCTGTTTCTATTTTCTAATATGTACCTATATTTTGAGATCAGGTACAACCAAATATATGTTTTGTACAAAACGCTACGTTATCAACAAATAATATGTATTAAAATATTGGTTAAATGCCAGTAGTACTCTCGCACCGAGGGTTCCGTACCAATGTCATGCAGGTTTCCCCTGAGGAAAATACAACTTATAGAAGTTGACATATTTAAAGTACATTTTGTATCAAATGAACTACTGATATAGGTAAGTTTGTAATAGTTTAATTCTGTGTTAAACTTATAAATTACCACATTCAAATTCTTTCTCCATTCTAATAAAAAAATCATTTACTATGTTGGTCAGGACTCTAAACTATTCGGTCGGTAATGCAGGTGCAATATAGCCGGGAATGGATCAGATACAACTACCAAACTTAATAAAAATTCGGGAACACAAAGACAATTAGAAGACTATGCTCAAATTTCTTACCGTTCTGAAAGCAATTTAACAGGTGAAGCTTAGTACGTGCGAGGAAATTATGCTTGCTTTCTGATGTCGATACTCTCCTAATCCTAGGAGTAAAAGCGGTTTTGTTGAGATGTATGAAGAGCAAACCAGAACAGGATAACTTAAGTTCAGCAAATCCCACCACGTATCATCAGCATCAATGAGAAACACTTGTGTATTCACAGGAGTCTGATGGATGTTGCGGGCGTATCCCTACGAGAGGCATATACTCCTGGTATATGCTCTTCAAAAATGACAGAACACACCTTTTTATGAAAAATATCAAGGTGACGCCAGTGTTGGGAGAATTTAAAAATACCCTTTACTTCACTTTTACCTTTATCCTCGAAAGAATCAGCCAGGGATGTCTCTGTAGTTGAGCCTCCAAAGAGTATGATATGTTCATGATGCCCAGGGTCTGACTAGCGTGACCGTTGAGTAGTTATTAACAGCAAATCGGTAATCGGTAAGCTACGGCTGCATAATACCGTTTCGCACGCGGTCGTTGCCATATCGCAACATACCAACAGCTGCACGTACTACAGCGAGAGCAAAAATGACGCGGTCATAAGGTTAATTCAAAGAGGCAACAACTAAAAACATTGTAGAGCATAATTTTAAATTGCCCTGTATGACAGGAACGCACCGGTTACAACTTCCACAATAGCGGCCATACCCTAGTCCTTACTCAAAATCCATCGCATCATAGCCTACATTTTATTATGTTTATATCCCATGTAACCTATAATATTAATATTAAATCTATTAAATATATTATATAAATAATGCATACTTATATTAAGTTATTGTATTAGCATTATTGTATTTCTCATAAATAAGTAAAATCAAGTAAGTTAAACGTAATCATAGATAACTCGCTTATTCATAGCCTTAGTTCTAGGTAACCATGAATGTAAAGATAGAGATAATGGTTTGATATGATAAAAAAAAAACAAAATTCCTCCAAGACCTTACAAGCTACGCCTTCGTAGTTTTAGAAATAGAATATAAAGACAATAGATATTCTGTAAATTAAAGCTGTGAACATACTTCGAGTAACTATCTAGTATGTAAATGTGCCACAAAATTAATGAAATTAAATATAAAATAGCCATTTCAAGTATTTATATAATGCAACTCTTTATTTATGAAAAAATAAAACCATATTGTTGAATATTAAATATTAAATTTCTAAGTTATGTGTGCTATATAGATATATAAGAAATGATAAGATACCAAGATAGCGAGTAAGTATTGCTAATTTATTTGACAACGTTACGTTTTGTTTATTAAAAGGTTTTTTCGCTGACTAGTATAGTGCTATGTACGCTAGCACTTATATATCGATTTGATTGTACGGCGGGCTCACTGGAGTCGTCCAATGGCGCACAATTTTTTTTACTGACTATATTCAGAATCTATATTTTAGGTAAGCAATTTACATATATTCTTAAATTTTTTGTTCATTCAGTTTAAATCCTTCCGTTACTAGTACTATTATGGAATATACAGTAAAGTTTGAATATACCTTAAATGTCACTACACGTCTCTTGTAGCGTAGCTGCTCATTGAAAATTGCATAAATTTAATATCAATTATATTTCAATGAATGTTTAATATTTATGTAGTATATTTAAAATAATGATTTTCACTTAAAAAGTATATCCTAAAGCCGGTATATCACTTGATATACATGGAGAGTAGAAGTTTCGTGGTAAGCAAGGTGCAAATACTTATAAAGAATTTTTTTTCAGACGACGACTGTGAAAATGCGTTGATTCGAGAAAATGTTACTACGTCTCATGTAGTATTCATACTTACTATAACGACATTAGTATTTTCTGTAGTCACATTTTTCATTGCTATTCTTCTAATTTCAGGTATGTACGTGTTAGGAAAAATGTTCTGTTGTTTCTTTTTGATATTATTATTGCATACTTTTCAATAATGTAAATAATAACAACAATAACACTTTTCTTTATAATAAATAATACCTTTAAATAATAGTAATGGAATGTGTATCTGTTCGTAGCTTTAAAGGAAGAAAAGCCAGTGCAATATATAGATATTATTGTTTACCTCTATTTTGGTTTGTGCATTGCTTCATTTGCAGTGGATTTAACTTTTGGAGTTCACTTTGGAATGGATTATCAGAGTATGAGGAAGATATTGGTAAATAGAAAGTATTTTTTAAATAATTTTTATTTTTTAATATAAATACAATTATTGATATTTTATGCCATAACAAAACATTAGTTTATTAAAAGTGGGTTTGTAAATTGAACATTTTTGCGAAATAATAATTTAGGGTAGTGAACAATAGTAACAAAATAAGAATATTTGATTTTTGTGTATTTTTGTCTAGGTACTAGCCAGTTTCATAGAGTCATAACACTAGAAACATCACTAAAACTATATGAAATATGGAAATGAAAACCTTAAATTATGTTGTTTGTTATTTATATAATAACATAACTGGAATTCCCTCTATATATTAGAGACAGTTACAAAGGTCTTAATAAAAATGATACTACATATAATATCTACTGCAAAATAAATTACTAAACATTTAACAATATTAAAGTATGAATATTGTTGTCCCCCTTGACATTGACAAAGATCTAAAAGTTATTTTTTATTTTTTAGATAGCCAGTGACCCGGAGCTGGCTACAAACTACCAAACGGATTTATTACGCTTGGGCGCCTTTATTCTTATGACATTATGTCTTAAAGGCTTCGTTGGTCACATTATCAACATCGTTCTCCTTGTCCTGCTTATCGTTCAGCTTATGGAGAATCAGAAAAAAAAATGTCAGGATGAGGTAATTATATATTTTTGTGGTTTCTTCTATTTAGGGTTCCGTACAAAAAGTACAAAAGGAAAAACGGAACCTTTTTTTATCACTTTGTTGTCTGCCTGCAAAATTTGGCAATACTTTAGAAATTATAGAACAAATAAAGGAAAAATACTATTACAAACTTATATCTGTAGTTCAATTCAGACAAAATTTGTAGTACAAGTTTTGCTTCGTTTGCTTAAATTTTGACAAGAATTGAGAAATAAGTTCCCAAAAAAGTTTAAATAAAAGAAAACATCTATAAATTGGTTATATATCTATAGTTAATTTCATACAAAAACGCATATTTAAGTTTGTCTTTTTATAAGTTGAAACTTTTCGCTGATCTTTTGAATCATGAAATTGGTATAGAACTTTCGGTGCGTGACTTCTACTATCACTTGACCGATATTTTTTAGCTTTATACTGTATAGCCCGTATAGCAGGGCTGATGAAGATGCTGAGTACCCTTTTCTTCTGCCCTGTTAAGAAACTCCATCGTCTATTTTCCTCACAAAGTTCTTTAAATAATATAATATTATTTAATATACAAAAAGTTTAATTGTTTAATTAATTTACTTATAATTTCTATAGAATATTTTTTTCCAGCATTCTATCCATAAGTTAGGGGTGCTCAACGCATATAAGTAAGTTCTTGTTTGAATTAAAATTATTTTTATATTAATTTAGTGTTTTAGATTGTTTAATTTGGTTTTATTATATTAAAAATATATTTAAAATTTCAAAAGCACGTAATACTTAATAATAATAATAATTATTATTATTTATTGTCATATAATAAGAATACTTACTAATCAGTTATTTAATATATGACTATTATATTTACTAATATAATATATCATAAGATACCAGACTTACCAAAATATTACTTAATCATTTGTAGTACTCAAAGCAGAACAGAAGCTCCTTGGAATTTACAACGCAATGATAACATATTTATGGGCTACCAAAAACCGTAAGTAAAAAAGCTTTTTTATAAATTATTTACGTAATCTTTAGCATAGCAATCTATGGATGGCTGCAAAGTCAATTAATAGCGTTAGTCAATTTCAAACAAAAAAACTAGAAATAAATAAGGAATAAAATAGATTCTAGAGATTATGGATAAAAATTATGCAAGAAAAATATTCCTATGGAAGAAAAAATACACTAACATAAGGAAAGGTTTATTTAAATACTTACAAGGTTTACTTATTTAAATACTTAAAAGTAATACTAATCCTGGTCAAAAAAATTGAATCCTATGGAAAAACAGTTATTATTACCAGCTTGTACATACTGATAACATATCGATTCTAGACATTATTAAAACATATCGGTCAATTGCGACCAGTAATTCCGAGGGTTCCGAATGAATTGAAATTCATCCCGATCCCTCACGACTTTAGATCAACTAGTACTGTACTACTAGTAGGACTGTACAAAATATGCGGAATTGACAGCTAACTTTCATACGATCTTGGAAAATATGCGAATTCTCATAATTTATATTATACTAAGAATATTTGGAGACTTATATTTTGTTTATAAACATCACTAATAACCTATATATAAGTTGTTGAAGTTGTGGTTGGAGTTATTGAAAAAAACTTTTTGCAAACTCTGTACGTTTTTACAAGTTTTTTTTTTCTTAATTATATTTCAGTATCTCAAAAAGAATAGAGGATCCTTGGAATCCACAACGTGACGAAGTAAATATGCGCAGAGGGTGAGCATTTTTATTATTATGTACTAGAATATATTTAGCCAACCAATTAACAGAAATTTATGGACAATCCGGCGGTAAAACCAAAGTATGCTGGAGTGAGCTGGGCTGCGATAATACTTCTACTTATCTACGTGGCATAAGCCACGTAGATAATTATAAATTAAATAGCCACGTATAATCATTACAACATTATATATTACATTATAAGCGTCCTCTTTCTGGCTTGTTTAGAAACTGCTGTATCAATAAATCATTTGTTCGTTACAGTATAACCTTACGTTACGTTTAACCTTACGTCAACCTAGTTGTTGTTCGGTTTGAAATATTATTATGTTCATGTATTTATTATTATTATTTTCCCGCATCTCGTGAGATACACAGAAAAACAAGTAATATGCCCATACATTTTTCAAAGCACCTGTCCATATTTCTAGCTTAACTGGGTGGATTGTGGAAATGTTGCATTTCTTAACAATAGCGTTATCTTCGCGCGTTTGCGTTTACGGTAGTGGATGGCGGTGTCAAAACCAAATGAGAAATTAGGACCCACCTCAAAAAAGCAACCAAAAAAAAGTTCATGTAAAATTAATAAATTATTTTAGCTACAACACATTAAATAATTATTTTATAGTCTAATTTTATTTAAGCCTAAGCCGTAAGGTGCCCAGATATCAAACGTTAATGGTTAAATAATATAGCTATTATAAAATGGTGCTAATTCATGGAGTGCTGGCGTAACTCGATGTAGTCGTGGATATCACGACGAATTTGGATCGTAACGTATTTGGATCCTCTAGGTATTTTAATATGAAGATAGCAAAATATAATTTCATATAATTTTTTTTTAGTAAGCCTCAGACAAACGCTGCTTTTATCAATGATGAACCTTCACGTATTCCATTTAGAGAAAATAGTGAAATAAAGTGAGTATAAGTTACATTAAGACAATTTATTAGTAAAATTTTCAAACTTGGTATAGTTGGTGTCATTTTTATCGATTTTATATGTTATAGGAAAAATTTGTGTGATAAAGATACTAATTGATTTTATAAGTTTGTTATACGGATAAAATAAATAAAAGTAATAAGTAAAAAAACAAAGAAAGAAAAATTTACTATATAAATTATCCATTTGCTAAGCAATTCTAAGATATTGCGGGTAGAGCGGCAAACTCAACGCCACATTTTATTTTGTTAGAATGGTGAAATGAAAATAATTCAAATATATTGTTTCCGCTGTCCAAACGAATAGTATAATCACTTTTACAGTCGGCACAACAAATAGAATATAAAAAAAATTGATCATAATTTAAGATCTATATTAAGTATGCAAAGATCAGATAGAATAAATAATATAATATTATATTTTTATACATAATTTGGGAATTATATGTGTATCTAAATTTGTAAATTTATTTTTCCTATCAAATTCATATTAAACTATTTTTAGTTGCAAACAATTGCAGAAATAATATTTGAAATTATTATCTTTTATTCCCCATATACTTTATTACAGTCGTTCCAGTAACCGCTCCGATTCTTGGCTGCATAATCAAATAAACTCCGGCCCTGCACTTGCAGCTCGACCATTCTCATATTTAGAGGAACCAAAAAGGCCAGAGCAGATGAAGCCATCAACGCCAACAAAGGACTCTCAA
Organism: Dione juno; assembly: GCA_037127375.1. Classification (NCBI taxonomy): domain Eukaryota; kingdom Metazoa; phylum Arthropoda; class Insecta; order Lepidoptera; family Nymphalidae; genus Dione; species Dione juno. Next base: position 5,972,214 of record JAXRJS010000004.1, on the reverse strand, counting down.
TGGCGACGGGACCCGTGGCCCTCAGTTCCTCCAGTCCCAGATCCTGATTATAGTCCTCCTACCCGTAGGCTTAAATCAGCACTTAAATCAAACTATCCCTGATTTTATAAAAGTATCCGTGAAATAAAAACCTATCATAAATATTCAATTCATAACATTCGGCTATATAACATTTTTGTGACACCACAGAAAAATATATTCGTAACCCTTGTAACCACATCCTGTGTACAACAAGGCCTATCATCTTGTTACTTCTATAACGATTTCAGCAATTGACTCTATTGTGCAAATTGCTCTGTTATCCTGTTAAAATCTTATGCAAGCAATCTTTACAAATATTTAGGACCTGCATTTGTATGTTAAATTGTGAATAAGAAATGTGTATTGTGTAATAAATAGTTTAGGGATATTGATGTATTAATGTTATTATCAATTAATAAATAAGAAATAAAAACAAATCTTTTATTATTATAAATTTATTACTTAAACAGTTAAGTTTATTAGAGTATTATTTTCTTAATGAAGACTATCTAAAAATACGGTAGGCACATTGAAAAATGTATAGTATTCATGTTTTAGTAATATAATTTTAGAACCCATTTTAGTGGAATTTATCATATCTTAAGAAAGATAGACAGTTAAATTATTGTTTATTACAAATTTTCGCTCTCCTTACTTTATTTATTTTGATTAGAACTTTAAGTTTAGATGTGTCAGCTCGTAGATCACTTAGTTCATATTTTGTTTCTGGTTTACATCCCTATTGCCATAGTCAATACAGAATTGTTATCTGTGCCCTATGGCGTATTAAACCTAAATACTCTATGATATTTATAATCGATCGTTGATACGTTGCAAATCTCTTGTAAATTATGTTCATTAAATTTAATGAAGTTATCTTAAAGTGATGTGTGTCTATCAAATTCAAAAGACGTTTTATTTTGTTATTGAAATTAATTAATAACTATTACAATTTTATCGTGTGTGGAAGTGATCAAATAATGGCATAAATGTAAAGTAAATTAAAGAGCGGCGGTGCAATTCGAAATATTTAGAAATGACATCCAAATAAAATTCAACATTTACTCACATTAATATTGAAAGTATCAAAATGCGGTTTCATAGAAGATGTGGCGATCGAGTCACACTTTTACACGACAATACTACTGCTGTTAGAAATTTCGTCGAATTTAATCATGGCTTAATATTAAGCGACGAGCCCATTGAAGATGATGTTATTTTCGAAGTTCATATCGATAGAAAGGCAAGTGTTTAAAATGAGAAATAGAAATATAAAATATTTTTAATTTCACTTGTTTTTAACTTATAAAAAACTACTCTATTTGTTTTTGTAATTATTAATATTTATTACCTACTACTACAAAAATAACATACTTTAAATAAAGATATTCTTGTAAGTAGGAATGGCATTTATAAATATAATATCAAAGTATGCTTACTTATATAATTTTTTTGCAGTATAGCTAATTAGATAGAAAGTAACCAATAGAAATTCCTTTAATTTGTTTAGTCATTATTTTTTTTTGGAGATCATCAATAACGTTATCTTTTATTTGAAGAATAATATAAAATTAATGCTCAGTTATAATTATTAAAGTGACAAAGTATTCTAGTAAATGAACTTAAGTGACAAAGTATTCTTACTACTACTATTTTACAGCTTACATTCATTTTGTAGATTTGTTTTGATGTATAATTTCCATATCTCAGGCTTCAACAATCTTTCATAATACATATTTTAAGATATTATATCATATTAATCGAACTTTAACAATTTTGATATTGTTATTTCTAAGGTTTACTTTTGAACACCAAATATATTACCAAACTTAAGTAAAAATCAGCTATTTTCAAGTATTGCTGATATTAAAACCAGCAAAGTAAATATTAATAAAATATAAAAATATTTTGGTATTTGTGATCTATATATGAAATTCTACTATATTAAATCTTTTGTAGCGGAATTAATTGTATATTTAAAATAATAAAATTAATTTAATTTCATAATAATTTATAAATGATATATATAATACTAAGGCTTTACAATTAAGTTTGATATTTGATATGAAGTTAGTCATTTATGTTATATTACTGTAATTAAAAAAAATTAAACCAGTACATAAAATTTAAGTATGCTTTTCCTATGTTTTGTATTAACATTAAAATTAAATTGAAGTTAATGGAATCAGGTCTAGAAATCTTCCTGATTTTGAAATGGACCACTTTCACTTTACAAGCACCGATTCCAGAAAATATTCTCATACAGAAACATAAAGATGTGCAGAGCAAATATAATGTTCATAGTATATATAGCATCTCGAAGAATATCAGGTGATGACATGTTTGACTCCTGGGAATAGTATCAAATGTGTTATCACATGGGATATTTTTATATATTTTACCTGATGGCATTCTTCATCTGCATAACAATTACATTTTGGAGTTTGAGGTCTCTACATGCTGGGATTTCTGATTTCTTTATCATCTTGAAGAATATTTTCCATGTCATGTGAACTATTATTTTTCAAAAGTTTTAATTGAATAACCTCAAAACTTGTATTTTTCATATGAATTTCTTTTTCATATTTCTCATACTTTTTGTTTTGTTATCGCAATGCAGCGTAATTGCATTAAGCACCAAAAGTCCACCATTAGTGATTTTTTGAAAAAATAAAAAATTATTTCACAGCTTATATTTTTTACATACTCTTCATTTTCGCAGGTATTTATTTCTTAACTTTTGCAGTTACCTGCATAACTCCTACCTGATAATTGCTAAATTACAATGGTTATATCCTCTAAATAATGTCACCAAAAGAGTGTCATGTTTAATAGTTGTTTTAAAATTATTGTAAAACAATGTAAAAACAGCCTGTTTCTTAAAAAAAACTAATATTTATGATATCTCAGCTCAGTATGAGTGAGTGCATATCCGCCTAAGGTATTATATAACAAAATCAGCTTGCACCTCCAGACCAATAACCAATGACAATGTAGACAGTAAACTGAAAATTAGAATATATTTAGATTTTTTTCATAATTTAAAATGTCATAAATATTTCTTGTAACGGTTCTATTAAATCTATAGTCAAAGTAACAGATTTTATCTTTTAAGTAATTTTGGTAATTTTCGTAATTCGACTTGTAACCTGAAACAAAATCCAGAAAACCATTAATTTAACAAAATCGACATAAAGTTCTATTTTGTTTATATGTATTCCAATTCAAACGAAAAGAATCCATTCATATTTCATTCAAAGTGATTCTAATACATATCTCACATGTGTTTTAAGTATTACCTAATGGCTTAATTAGTAAAATCTTTTCTTTAATTCGTTGGAAGTTTCAACATTTGCAAGATTAAATTATGTATATTTTATCATTAAATCGTTATTTAATTGAATATAAATCTAATATTTACTTCGGCTACTAAATGTGATAAGTCTGGCAAGGCGTTATTCACGCAGTCGCAGTTTGTCGGAAGCTATCGATTTTTCGTCTTTCGTACCATACAGCTAGTCAAAAACAGCCGATGTTGTGCTTCTTTCGGGGCTCCTTTTTATAATAGTAATTTCACTATTTATTCGGTTACAATCGTGCAATAGGTACAATGCAATGCAAACGCATATATCATGATAGTTATTTAGTGTGATTTGACTATGCGAGTGTTTTTCTTTGTCGGTGAATGTCTTAAAGTGCTGTGCATACATGAACTATAACGGCCACAAAATGCGTTTTCATAGACGGTGTGGTGATCGAATTACGCTTTTGCATGATAATACTACTGCTGTTAGAAATTTCGTTGAATTCAATCATGGCTTAATACTAAGTGAAGAACCTGTTGACGATGACGTTTTATTTGAAGTTTGCATTGATAGAAAGGTAAGTATTAATAAAACAAAATATGTTGTTTGTATAAGGCGAATGTGAAATATAAAATATATTATTTTATGGAGTTGATCTTTTCCTTCTAAAACTAAACTAAATCTATGTTATCTCGTTGGTTTAATAGTAGAGACAAAACTATAATGGAATGAAAATCTAACCGCAGTTAAAAATGTTTACAAACCATGCTTCAGCACTTTTGTGTATAGTGATTCAAATTTCTTCTAAATCAATACTCGCCTGTCTTAAACTATTGTGAGAGGTACATTGAAATCCGTAGTAAAATATATTAATTGGAGTAAAAATTATGGTCTATGGGATATAGGAACATAACTATAAAAATATATCTGGTAACCTGGGTTTTGAGTACAAAATTACAGTCCGTACAAGATTCCTTGGTTCAATCTACATTAATGTGTTTCGTATTATATTGAATCTCATCGCCTAACAGTGTTAAAAAGGGATAGAAGTTATAATATTGTCTGATTATTATGGGTGATTTGCTTCGAAGTTGATATAGGAACTCCTTGGATTAGAGCTTTTGATTTAAACTACATTTTATAATAAGACATGTATAAATTCTCATTTCAAAAATTTTATTCAGTATTTAATTTTAAAAAGCAATGGGATCGAAAATCTTTTTTATTTTGATATCTAAATAATTGTATTTTTATGGTTCGGTACCTCAAAAGGAAAATACAGAACTAAGGTCACTTTGTTGTCGGTCTGTCAAGATTATTTTTTGAAATCACGTGGATGAATCAAGCTGAAATTTATATCAAATATCCAAGTCCATAACGTCTTGTAGCACAGAAAAAATTAAACTTGTAAGTCAACGTAATCAAAAGATATGAGCGTTTATGCTACTTATTAACTTAAATTTGCGGTCATATCCACTAATTTTGTATGAAATTAACTACAAATGTAGTTTGTTATGGTTTCTTTCTGTGTTAAACTTGTAGATTATTGGTTTTGAGATTTTCCCCTTTTCCCCGTTCTTGTCAAATTTCATAAGGCTAGTTCAATGAAGTTCAACTAATAATAGTCGACAAACATAAATTTGCGGTCGTATGCACTCATTATATGAAATGAACTACAGCATTAGTTATGTAATGGTTTTTTATGGGATATATGAATTAATTTCCGATTTTCGTTGAAAACGTTTTTGCTTCTATTATAAGTCCTTACTTATTGTCAAAGGTTTTCATTACACGGCGGTTTTCATACAAAATGCAAAAAATTAAACATTAACTTGGAAAATTTGTTTTATTAATTATCATCAAAATGGTAATATTACACATTGAAGCCGTGACCAACCAAACCAAAGCATATGATTTTTATTTAAAATAAATATTATCAACTAAATTCTATAATATTTGGTCGTAACACAAAATGGCCATCGAGGCCACTCCGACTTTTAGCATAAATTGGGTGTTTCTGTGCTAAGTCTAATAGGTAACAGCATAGTTGATATTTCACGTTGTCAGCTAAAATAGATCTATAGGATCTATTCTTCTAATTAGCAAAACAGCGTATTATTATAAAATCAGCATTGAATGCGCTAATACAGATAAACTGCCCATGTAGGCTATTTTCGATGAAAAGCTTGTTGTACTCTTTGTGTTCTATTGTAAAATGAAAATATTTTGTGTATAATTATACGAGTGCAATTGCACCGAATGCGCATTAATTAAATAATTTAATTTGAAAAGCATTATACCGAAATATAAGTTTTAGTTAAATTAGAAATAATTCGTATTCTTCTTGTGTGTGCACAACTTTGAATTTAGTGAAGTTCTGAGTGCTACGGTAATGGTGAAACTCGACAATATTTATGTTTTGTGACCATTAATTATTAAAAGTAATTACAAAAATAAAAAAAATAAACAATAATAACTCATATTTGTTCAATATTGATTGTTATATTCAAAAATATGATCATGCAATCGTTTTAATTGCATATTGTTACGTATTACGTATGTATGTATATTTTTGTCAGTAAAGGCTAGCAACACTTTTATTTGCTCCTTTTCGATTTGGTAGTTTCTATGTGCAGTTATGATACCGTTGAGGTACTAGTCACTAGTCAGTACTCAGTTGGACAGGGGACTTGGCGGCGGCAGGGTGCGGGGTGCATGGATGGACGCGCAGTCGCGAGTCACGGTGCACTGATAGTTATCGATTTTGCAATTGCATTCTTTATATATTGGACTACATGTAATATTATTTAATGAATCCATTTCATTTAGAACCGTTTAATTTTGAGCTTGATTAGTGCGATATGTGTTCTAGTAACTTAATTAGTTTAATAAAAAAATTGGGGCATTTTCCCTGTGTCCACTGCTTAGGGCTATAAAATAAATAGATTTAACTACTTAGATGCGAAAAAAAATCAAAATGCGATTTCATAGGCGATGTGGCAATCGAGTGACGCTTTTACACGACAATATTACGGCAGTTAGAAATTATGCCGAATTTAATCATGGATTAATATTAAGTGCAGAGCCTATTATAGATGATGCTATTTTCGAAGTTCGCGTTGATAAAAAGGTAAGTAATAAAACTTAGATTTAATTAATTACTACGTTAAACAGTTTTTAATGTAAAAAATTATAAGTTTTTATTATACCCGCTTATGTAATAGAATTCTTATTACTATTATCAAAATATTTTTTTTTCTTAGAAATCCTTTACGTTGCAAAAATTTTAAATTGTTATTATTACAAAGCTTATGACGATTCCTTGAGACGATTGAGACAATAACGATCAATTTGAAAGATGAATGTCTTATTAGAAACTTAACTTTTTCTTTTCAATCAGTTTTATACAATAAATATGTGTATATGTCTAACAGAACACCGACTCCGGAAATTCTATTCGCGTCTTTTAAGAAACAAATATAGCTTAATTCCTTACTGATGATAAATCAGCAAAATAACATGATCATATCAAAATAATAACTCATACGACAATTTGCATATAGTTAAAAATCAAATGGGTTACTTAAATTTAATATTTTACATCGAATCAGTTTTTATCATAGTAAATTAGTCCATATACAAAATGGATGCTGATGCCGCTTGGGCAATTCATTGCAATTGATTGGTCAAATCTTAATGTGCACATGACGACATGAATTGGCTTAAACAAAATGGCCGGTCAATATTTCTCGAAAGCTCTTTGTTGTCGCGAAAGTCCTGTTGGTCGTGCACTTAACTGCATACTGCGCATGTGCACTAATTAGGTCTGGCCAGCTCGGGTCCCGGATACGCATATTGTCAGGCGATCGATGGGACGCTACAAAGTACCTAAGTGCATTGTTAACGAGTTGTGCCATATTTGACCTTTGTAAAATAATTTTTATATCTGCTAAATGAGTACAACTAGTTTACAGCTACAAGTTCACAGCTACTTGCTTGCTTCAATGATTACTAGTGTAATAATTATCGTAATATTATTATACCTATATAATATTTATATGTGTTGTCACAAAAGCGACTCCAGCAGATTTTGTTAGGAAGAAACTATTAACATATAGGAAAAACATATAAGAATATTCTGTATTGTTTTCATAAGTTCGTTAAGGTTAAAATATAAATCAAAACATTTAATTCCGTTCAGTACTTCCGAAGATTATCTTGTCCAAACCGTGTTACAGTATTTTTATCACACTTAATATTTTTTTCGCAAAAATTTTTAAATATTAATTATTACTTATACATGTCTCCCTATCCCTGTCTCCCTATCCTTTCTTCCATATGTGTTCTCCCATATGTGACCGCCGCTTGTATTCCTACACCGTTAGAAGTAACATTTGAAACATGGTAGATAAGTAGATAATTTCTAAGAACTGCCTTAAAATTTATATATAACAACAACAAACAAAGTAATAGGTGGGCGAATAGAATTTATAAAAAAGCCGATCCTGTAAGTACTCATTGTAAATACAGAGATCTTATAAATGACATTGACTTTTAAAACCGTTTTTTCTTAAAGTCAATCGTTTAAAAGCTCCCACAGTGGAAACATTATGCTAGAGATGTTAAAACAACAAACACTTTCTAACGAAAATTGGTTTTTACGAGGTGTAATCATTTCCAAAAAACGCATGTGCGCTCCTACGAAACCTTTCGTAGCGTTGTTCCACTTTTTATTATTATAGTTGGCGTATTACTAGTACTATATTAAACGAATTTGTTATACAGGTCAACGTTTGGAATGGAAGCCTTGAAATCGGTGTTACTACTTTGGACCCTGAATACATGGAACTTCCGGCAACGGCTACTAAATTAAGGAATACAGCTTGGGTAAGTGCTTATAATAGTATATTAAATCCGGTAAATTTGTTAAAATATAACTAAACAAAATATAGCAACCTTTGATTAAAATAGTAAAAGTGGATTATAAAATAAATTTTATTGCATGAATAACATATGAATATATTTATAGATAATGTCAGGAAGCTCAATAGTTAAAGACGGTGTCACGCTAATAAATTCATATGGGCCAGAGCTTGATACTCTTCGAGAAGGAGATGTTTTGGGTGTTATGAGATCTTGTAAGGTAAAATAATAGATAACGACTAATTAATTTTAAAAGATGCTGTAAAAGTAGATTCTAACATACTGCATAATGTGTCACTCTCATAGTTGGAGTGTGCCTCTTGTACCTAATAGCGTACTTGTATACTGTACACTGTTCATTTTATATTTTATTTTTTATTTATAAACCGAACGAATTTTAAGTGAAGTTTATCATTTACAAAGAAAACTGTATTTGAATCGGTTAAGCCGGTCTTAAAATTAGCGTGCACAAGCGCACAGACAAGCAGACAAAACATTTTAAAATCATTGTTTTTGGTTCTATTACATTTATAAATAATAGTGACTTCTTTATGTATCTTACATGTACAGATAGCTAACAGTTACATCTTTATTATAAGTATAGATATAGAAATAACATTTATAATGAATGTCCTTTGATAAGATGGACAAGTTTTCATCACTGTCTAAATAATCGAAAAGGATGGCACAACAAGATGTTTTTATTGAAAGATCTATCTTACTATGGTTCGTTCTAATGCAAATAACATTAAGAATTATGTATACACAATTATACACAATAACGTATACACAACTTTTCAGGGGGAGCTTATGTTCTATGTTAATAATAGATGCTTAGGCATAGCTGCTCGAGATTTGCCTTCAAGATTGTTTGCTGTAATTGACCTGTATGGTCAATGTGTTCAAGTTTCTATTATACATACGAGTGGTATGAGAACGATTATGGAGAGCAGCTTAGATCAAGTGCGTAATAGCATTTTGTAATCATTTTTAATATTTTAAATAATTCTTAACAATAACAATAAAAATATATATATTTTTCTTTCATTTATTTGTACATTATTGTTTCAGTTAATTGAAGTGAAAAAAATATTAATATAGTAACTGACATGCATGTTGAAAAATTACAGAACTTAATATAATTTATTAAGGAGATTATTTGTCTACATCGTAGATCGAAGAAGATCCGAACAACGACGACACATTGACATCCAGCGAGGATGCAGTGGCGGTTCCTGATACGTCATATCCTAAAGACCGACATGACGTTTGCATATCCATTCCAGCAGACGATTTCCGGACGGATTCCGTTGGTAAGCTCTTTTGAATTATGGTATCAAAATTAAATGTTGTGCTTTCAAATGTTGTGTATATATTAAATATGTATCTCCCCCACCCATTAATCTTCCCGATATATATAGCTAATGGCTATTACCTCTAAGTTTTATTAAACATAATTCGGTGTTTTACAGTTGCCCATGATCGCTTAAGATTTCACCCAAGATGTGGTATACTGGTGAAACTATCAGGAAATAACAAGTGAGTCGCGAGAAATTGTTATTTCGTTTTCTTGCTCATTTATTTCGATACAAAAGAATAAAATTGAATAAAGTTTTTGTTATTTTGTGTATAGGTTTTTTATATTATGTTTCTTTAAAACAGAACCGCTGAAAGAGCACGGCCGTTAGACGATTACAATAATGGCGTCGTGATGACGCACCGACCTCTATACGACAACGAACTATTTGAAATTCGCATAGACAGACTTGTTGATAAATGGAGTGGAAGTATAGAGGTAAATAATACCATGCTATACGTTTATGATATTTAATCATAATATGAAAAGAGGATGAGTTTGATATTGTTTGTTAATATCGCATTACTACACACACACATCGACAAATTTTTATTAGATTTAGCATACGAATATATTCCTACTAAATATTTTAGATTTTATATATAAAATACAGCAAAAAAAATCTTTAACTAGAAAATAAGCCCGCTTAAAATACAAATAGGTAAATATTATATAGGTAAATATTATATTTTGAGTTGTATTATATTTGTTGTTAGTTGTATAATAGTTGTAATGTATTATGTAGGTCGGTGTAACCACTCACAATCCCGCTACTATAAGGTTTCCTTCAACCATGACAAACATGGATACTGGCACCATAATGATGTCAGGCTGCAAGGTGTTGTTAAATGGACATGGGAGCTGTATGGAATACGGCAATTTCAATCTTGATGAACTAAGAGTAAGTAGGATTAAAATGACTAATTTATCTATATTTAATTTTTTTAAAAGGTCTTCACTTCTTTACTATTTTTGGCCATTTGAAAGCTCATGTTTTAGTTATTCAAATCGGTTTAGATTTTTAAGTTGAATCAAAAACTATTTTTAATTATACTATTCTCATACCTATGAAGTAAAAAATAAATAATAAATAACAGGAATCTGGTGTTAATACACTCCGTTCCCTACTTTCCGCCGAATTGTCGAGACATTGCGTGCTAAGTGGCGAACTTTAACGCCTTTAATATGATTTCATTCAGAATTGTTATTGAAATAATTTTATTGAAAATAGGAATACATGATTCATTTTTTTAACGTTAAAAACTCCGTTTAAAGTCGATATCAAGGTAAACTGGTTTCATATACATACTTATTTTATAAGCAAAACTTATTAATAATAAATTTTAGGAGGGAGATACGGTAGGGATGATGAGAAAGTCCAACGGCAAACTACACTACTTTATAAATGGCGTTGATCAAGGGGTCGCAACTGACAAAGTTGACCAACAAGTGTGGGGCGTCGTGGATCTCTATGGAATGACTGTCAAGGTTAGAAAAATAACTACCACACGAGTTAGTCATTATATTCTGTACTACCTTATAAAAGTTTCTTATTTTAGTAAGTTATTATGTTTTTTTTACTTTTGTTTCGGATTCAATTATCGCCGTTGAATCAATTATTATAATAATAATGATTCTTATTTGTACGGAAGCACACGTTTGGTTTGAATGCAATGAGTTAGAAATGTAATTCTTAGAGATCTATTTATACAAGTGCATTGCAATATTTCTCAGGTGTCGTGAAATTAATTTTCTCTGAGCCTATACAGCGAAACGTCAAAATATTGATAAGAAGTATGTAAAGTATTTTTTTGAAATATTATCTTTTTTGGTCTTTCTGCTAACAATAAATAAAGAGCAGGGTAGAAAGTTACACGAGAAAGCAGAAATGTTGCTTTCTACCTTACAAACATCAGTTTTTTTTTAAATAAATCAACTTTTTAATGCAGTATGCTACGTGGTTGACTGGCAAGTCGCCTAAATCGTCTTTGGCTAAAACTATGCTAAATGTTGCGAGATTAACTCACCACTTCTTGAAAAAACTTGTTTATTCTTATTCTATTTAAAAACGTCTAAACATTTCATTGATAAATGACTTATTTTCTATTTTTGCGTAGCATCTCGTTTATAAGCTTTCTTGAAAGATCAAGATCCTATTTATTTGACATTAATCGTCCATATTAAAAAAGATTTCTCTATTAATTAATTAGCCTAAAACTTAAGTTTAAAAAATTAAAGTAAAATTCAAATAATGATGTCAATCATATTCTGTTATGTTTGCTTACCGTTAGACCTTCACCATGAGAGATACTGATAGTCGTTAGTAGCATAATTACCTTCGTATTATACCTTTATGCATCTCTTTGTCATCATTGTATTTAAATAAATTACATAGCTCGTTCATGTTACCGGACATGTTAATAAAACTATAGTAAAAGTATGATTCTTAACAGGTATATTTGCAATGCCATGTACCATCATTTAGATATATTTAACATCTAAGGTAATGGGTACTAACGCTGATTATTGTCTTGAACACCGTTGACAATGTAATATAACCAGGACAATGTATTAACTATTTTTAAACATTATGTGTTCTAGTGTGTTCTTCTCTTGCATTCAGTAGTAGGTATTTAATAAAAAATCTTAGGTTTCAAATATCTTTTATTATAGCTGAGAGTAGAAGTGCAAGTGCTATGAGCCATTACGGATGATACCAATTGATACATATTTAGTTGAATGTGAATGTATCCAATTTATTGCAATCCTTTTACCACTTAATGTATTAAATTCATTTCATATAGTAACATTTTGAATCTACGACTTGAAATTAATTTATTCACTGTATGGCATTTTAAAACATTTAGGGAACTATATATGTAATGCATATAGCAAAATATAAGAAAGGAAAATCCACACAGCTATATATATATATATATATATATATATATATATATATATATATATATATATATATATATATATATAAATATATATATATATATATATATATATATATATATATATATATATATATATATATATATATATATATATATATATATATACTTTATATTTTAGTCATAGTCATTATACTTTCGTTCGTTGGTTTTAGGTATCAATTGTAGACTCATGCGAGGATAGCGACAGTAATATTCACAACATTCCAGTAGTATCTAGCGTCGTCGACGTGCCTGCGCCTCCTAGTAAGTATTTTAAGATGACAATTATGCATTTCAATAACAATTTAATATAGGCGCCTTGGATATTGAAAACCTGTACCCAATATTATATTATTACCAATGTTTTATTATTTTAGCGTTATATATCGCCCTTTATTTGGCGTGAACTGTAAAATAAAAATTCCCCAAGGAACTACCACATGCCAAATATCAGGTTTCTACGTGAAGTAGTTTTTGCTATCGTCTATCATTTACTCAATAACGGAAGATATTCATAATATACAGATGTGTGCCGGCACAGGCACAATTAGCCCTCGAAAGTGTTATTTACTCTTATATTTGATACTGTTTTTCGTTGATTAAATAGATGAAATCTGATTGCCACCTTCCTGATAACTTTAACAGTGCTACTGTACTTGCATACTTTTTAGTTTTTATGTGAAGTGCGTGGCTTTTGTTCGAGATACAATTAAACACTTCAGGATAAATGGTTCTTATACTCGGAAGACCAAGTCTGAGCTGCCGCTTCAGCTTCAGATTATCGTTTCGTCTCCCAAAATTTTGGAAAATGACTACAGAAGCCGGTACCCGTAGGATTTTCGAGGCAAGAAACGTCAATGTCAGTGAAAAAACATAAAAAAAAGGTGAATTGAAGAAAATCCGTGTTTTCCGAAACGCTCGAGCTCCAGGACTGCTTCCCATACATAGAAGAGCGAGAGTGCTATTCGCTTATGAGGACGCCAACTGTTACACCATGTGTGATAGTGTGAAGATCGTACTGACGTCGTCGTTTACGATAAGCGAGGGTAGTGAAAGTGCCTCCCGGTATGTGCAAGAGGTCATATGTCATCATAGGCCATGTTATGCCATTTGCCCCATTTATCGAAGAAAACTTTAGTTTTAAAGCACGATAACTCAAGAATTCACCCTGCAACTACACCTTGACCAGCCCTAAACCGAGACCTCCACTGGACACAACCATCGAACATGTATGGGCCAACTTAAAACACTTGACAACATGGAACAATATTCCAAAGTCAAATATCGAAGACATGACATGACATAGACAGGCTTCAAGAAATCGTAGAGCTTGGAGTTACTTATTTTAAAAAAATTAAATTTAAATTAAATATTTATATTAAGTTTAAACTTCGCTTTCAAAATATCATTTATTTGTTATGACTGATTTAATTAGTTCAATGTTCAAGATTAATGGTTTTATTTATTCAAAGAAATTAAAAATGTTTGAAACAACCTATTGTTACTTTTTTTAAGTGACTAAACATGTTTTTGTCATCATCATCTTAATCCTCCAATCATATTAATAATTTTTCAATATCTACGTAATCCGGTTGGGCGATTAATATATAGGTAGCTAGGTAGGTATATATAGGTATTTCTGTCAGTAATTTGGTGATCATATGTGTATGTGTATCAAAATAATTTAATAAATTGTATATTGTTTGAGAAAAAAGCTTATAGTAATAGCTCTGAATTATTTAGATTATTTTTTAACGATATTTTTTTTACTTTTAACATTTTATCAATCAATTTAATCATAGACGATTTAAAAAAGAAATTAACACTATTATTATCTTTGTATCCTTTAAACATAAATGATTTATTTAATATTAAGTTTTTCTTTGTAATTTTTGCAATCGATATGCAATTGTTGATTGTAGAGCATTTGTTCAATTGTGATACGATTTAATTTTAAATTATTGTTGTAGGTAGGTTCAGGCCAAGGATAGACGAAGATAGCCTTTTATTTCATACGCTGCGTGATTCGTATGTTATTATTATTAGCGATGGTAAGACTGCTCATAGGCCTAAGTAAGTATAATATTTTTACTAAAGGCATTTTATTGTATTACATACACTCGTTTTAATAAAAAAAAATATGTACATAAAACGTATTTATATAATTTATACATATTTTTAATATACTTTATTTTCCGGAATAGTTATGGAGAAAGAAACGTTTATAAATATAGTACAGTAATAAATTCTTTGTCTACATTTTGACATAGACTCTTAAGTGGTAAACGAGATTTAGTTTAGCTATTCCAGAAATCAAATGTTGATTATTCAAATCTATCGTAAACGTCGTTGTAATTGACAGCTGCTGACATCCGGCTACTGTATAATTTTTGATCCGTCGTTCTGCTTTTATTTAAAGTGACTTAATTATTAAAATATTTAAATTATATCAAATGTTAACATAAATAATAGGATAAGTAACTTATTAGAATAATAACAAGACAAATAAAAGCACGCGTTCTGAAATGAGTGAGAATAGGATTAAAAAAATTACTACATAATGATTTTAATTTTCCACCACAATATATTACTGAGATAATTATTTTAAGAATTAAGGATGTTAAAAAAATAAATAGTGCCAGATAGTGACACAAAATTTTATCTAATATTTGAATTATTAGTACATTAAATAAAGTTTGGTGCTAATGTATATTATTTTTTTAAAATACATCAGTGCTTTCGAATACTTCAACAACGGCGTAGTGATGACAAACAGAACACTACGCACCAACGAGTTGTTCCAAGTGCGACTCGACCTGGTCATCCCCAAGTGGGCTGGAAGCATTGAGATAGGAGTCACGCAGCACGCTTCAAATGATTTACAAGTACCATTCAAAATGAGCAATGCCAAGTGGGTTTTCATGTTATTGATTTAGATCATTGGTTAGATTATTGAGGATGCACGTCCCTTTTTTATTTGTCTTATATGTAACGTTATTTTTCAATTGTTGTGTTTAATTTTAAATGATGGTACCGTCGTGTCACTTTATATACAATAAACATTTTAGATCAGGCACTTGGTTAATGTCTGGAGAGGACGTTATAAGAGATGCGACTATAATAATACCACGATATGTTAGAAATCTCGACAGACTTGTGGTAAGTTTTGGTAAAAATATATTAATAAAATACTTCTACAATAATGTACATATTTGATTGTCTATGTGAGACCATTCATATTTTTACCGGAATATATTATGTGTACAAAATACATTTTTATAGGAAGGCGACACTGTAGGAGTTATGAGGAAAGATATGGGTATTTTACATTTCTTTGTAAACGGCGTGGACCAAGGCCCTGCCGCCTTTAATATTCCTGACCATGTTTTTGGGGTTATAGGTGCGTAAATTTATATTTTAAAATAAATTATCTTAATTTACTGATTTATTTGATTGATTGATTGATTTTAAAATCAAGATAATTAGGATATTATCGTCTTATTTTATTATTAGTGTTATTTTTAAATAAATATTTTATAGATTTATACGGACGTGTAGCACAAGCGACAATAGTGGATTCTTATTCACCACCTATGGAATGCTCACCGGAATCGCCAATATCTTCCGAATCTAATGCTACAACGTATCCGTGAGTATTAGTTTATTTTTATACCGTTAATATTTATCTATTGTAAAGAATTTTAACAATAACAACTTCAAATAAATTAAAATTCTATACTGACATTGTTTTCCAAATGTAATCCCGAACATAAAATATATCCTAATGTAATGAGATTGTATTAATCAATTATTGAATAAACTCTTATGCTAAATATAACCAGTAGACTTAATTAACATTTTATATACATACACGGCCGGCCAAAACCTTAAGACCACTTGTAAAAACTGTTAGCTAAGAAATATCTTATAAATTAGATACAATACTGAACAAACGCGATTTGCCATCGTTGTTTTACATAATGAAGGTCACGTGACTACCTCTCAACTGAAGTTACTGAAGACAAGACATAGAATAATTACCCGATACAAGGAGACAGGATGTTATCAAGATCGTTCACGCTCGGAAAAGCGAAGAGCTACCACTTCCAAAGAAGATGATTTCAGCTTTGTTACTAGCAAGCAAAACATACATAGAATTTTGCGTTGAAGTCTTAAAATCCTGACTGGATCCTCTATCGTTAACTATAGTAAAAATTAGATGTGCCGGAGCGTTATCAAAGTATATTCACGGATGCGGATCTGAATACGGATATTTAGTGCCGAGACCCGCGGGTACGGATACGGATCTTAACTTTCTTGTGAAATATTTAATTTAGTAAAAAGCTGAATTCAATAGTTATTTCTTCTACCTACTAATCTTTATTCTAGTTAATTTTAAAATTTCTCAAAATCTCTTAGGTACGTGTTTATAACAATATATTTCGTATATTTTGTTCTGGACAAGTATCTGTTCTGGAAAAATAAGCTGATTACACTTAGTTTTCGCCTTAAGATGGTAAATAAATCGTTTATGTTCCAAGGTATACGCATGTATAATTAAATTCCACAAATACTTACAGTGGAATTTAAAGTCAAGATTAAAAATATATTATTAGGGAAAGTATATTATTCACTCTCAAGAATATTATACGTATGTTAGTGTGTGGAGTTAAGTACTGTTGATGCTCTTTGATGGAGGCTAACCACAGTTGTAAATATATTGTAAATTTACATTAAAAAGAGCAACTGTTGAGTTTCTCGTCAGCTTCTAGTAGGACTGACAATACTGACACTTATGCTAATTGACGATTCGAAAGTGCTTGTAATAGCCTATTTGAATAAAGAATATTTTGATTTGGATTTTTATCAAAAACTGAAGAAACATTACTTTATACAATCTAACATAAGCTGAATTGGTTTGAATTAGAGATTTTACGGAAGTTAATGGAATCGAATCGAATTATGCTTTATCGGTTTATCGGGGTCATAAGTCAAAGATTTCGCAGTAGTAGGTGTGTTAAGATTGTTAATGACAGGACTGCTTATAAACATCTCGGATGAAAAATAATTTAATGACCTTTTCTTTACATGAAAAATATCAAATGAAGCACCTATAGAAAGGCATCTCGACACGTTTAAACTTTATTCCGATTGAAAAATGGTAAAACCGATATCGGAATCGAAGGTGAATATCTCTCGGATATTCCGATCTACAGGAAGCGGAGCCGAAGCTTCGTAACATAAGAGAAATTCATTATTTCGTTTCAAATAATTACAGCGGGCCTTTGCTCCCTGAATAATACAAAAAGGAGGAGAAAATTAAAAAAAAAAACTACATCTAAAAGTGAAATTTTTTGAAGTGAATACAAAACGAAGAATTTATGTTCGTGGTGCCTACAGTTAAGCCTGGTGGCGGTTATGTTATGACGACTTACACTCACACGTTGCCTCTTTGGTTATAGAACTGGGGAGTTGGCCAAAATCGTAGGAAACATCAAAAAGAAGCAGAAATTACAAATTCTTACGGAAAGTTCCGTTCCTTCCGGGTTCCATTTAATTGGAAATGGTTTTATTTGCTAACAAATTACAAGCCAAAAATATCTGCAGTTTTTATAATCTCGGTAAAGAGATGAACTTGAAAATTAAAAACGTGGCGTGGCTTAAAAGGAAAACAGGAGCAATATGTCAAAATATACAATCGATAAATTAATTGCTCGCATGTCATGATTAATAAAAGCACTGTTAAAATATAAAGCCGGATTTTTTGGGAAACAATCAGTTAAAAGTTAATATAATTTTGATAGTCTTTATTATTTTAATGTGTAATAAATGTGAGTTTATGTCTTATTGGATAAATAATACATATTTTATTTACTTATTATTATTAAGTTTTATATTTTTCCTACTTTAATGTGTCTTAAACTTTGGGGCGGTAGTGTGTGTTGTTAGACTTCTTTA
The DNA here is from genome assembly GCA_037127375.1 of Dione juno. NCBI lineage: Eukaryota > Metazoa > Arthropoda > Insecta > Lepidoptera > Nymphalidae > Dione > Dione juno. Next base: position 5,953,708 of record JAXRJS010000004.1, on the reverse strand, counting down.
TTAACTATTAGATGCCCACAACTTCGTTAGCGTAGATTTTATGATGCCTGCTACCAGATTTCCATTTGCCGATTTATTGTAATCTAAAATTACCAACAACTTCCACTAGGAAGTCTCTTCACTATTTTTAATATTATGATTTATCTATTATAGTTCTACACTAGGTGAACATATCAATGAAAAATGTCCATCACGCTGAACCACTTTTATTAGGCATCATTTCTTTATATGATGTTGTTTAGCTGGACATTATGGTTTTTCATGAGATGTTCTAGATTCATGATTTTTTACATGTAAAGTGATTGTCACGCTCGATATTTTTTATTATGGCAGCATGTCATTATTTCTCATAGCTGGGCTACTATGGTACTGGTCCAGGTCTGCTAGTCATCAAAATAGATTAAAGCCCAGGCCTAACAGCTATACAATACTAAAATTTATTCAAAACCTTCCAGTGAACCCGAAGATGTGCGTATACTCGTAAAAACAAACAAACAGATCCTATTAGTGCTTTAACCTATTTAAAGCCATACCTTAACTAGCAGTAAATAAAATGTGTTTTAAGTAATAATTGGTAGATATCTATGTAATAAAATAAAAAACGTATGGATCAAGTGATATGAAAACTTATAAAACAATTTTTTTTGACGCAGTGTTTTTTTTCACTTCTTACATTGCCGACGCGCCTTTTTATGGCACACTGCACATCTCAGTTGCTCAGAAATTTTTAAAGGGTAGTTGCCTGACCCATCATGCTGCAGACTTGGCACTCGGAAGCTCATGGACCCAAAGATACCCTGCTGTTTCCATCTCTCAAATAGTGTCGAGCAATGGAACGACGAAAATCAAGCTGATCCATCTTGTTTGTATTGGTTAGTAGGTGTAGGCGCCATTAAATTGCAACAGCTAGATCCAGCAAGTATGTGAATTAAACCCACCACCATTTTTTGCAACGTACAGTAGTTCGATACAAGGAAATAGTTTGATCAACCCCATCCATAGCCTTATTATAGTTTTGAAAATCATAGAATGTCAATGTCCACTTCTTTCTTTATTTCAAAGTTTGGCCCCTTTGTGCAAAAGCTGTTGTCCAACAATCCCACAAATAAAATTTGGTTGACTTTATCGAAGCGGTAATCAAAATCGGCACAAATTTTCAAAAATATAAAATGGAGTTCCATCTTTTAGTTTTCCTTCAATTTATCAAGCTTTTGCTTCATTGTAAGTTAGTTCGTAAGTTTGATCAGTTTTATGCTAATGTGATTACTCAAGATTTGCATTGGTTCCTCTACGTTTCTTCATTTCAGATTTTCAAAGGTTCATCATCGCTACTGTCGCAATCTTCATTACCCTTATTAGTAAACACTTTCACTCTTCCTGATATGTCTCGCGCAATAGCAGTGCTTTGTCATGTCTTTGTCATCCTCTCCTTTTTCGTCATAGTTTAGGTTAGGTTAACTACGTTTGGTTCTGGAGGCAGCGAACTAAATCTACCTCTACGACGTCTTCTTCTTTAATAATTACAGCTTTAATTGCTTCTTGAAGACACTGGTATTCATTGCGACTGCTAAATGTCCTGCGTGTAATTTTGGACGTGGGTTGGATCTGCGTATAAAAAAATTAAAATTTGCTTCTGATGTGCCTATTGGCCCCAATTGAGGACAGTATAGTATAAGCTGAATTTTGTTACAACTCTTCTTTTCTAATAAAATCTAAATATATTACATAGTATACTATGCAATTGAGTATATTTAGTACCAAAACAAATGTGTCTAGAAGAAAAAGTTAAGAATAAAAATAGTTAAATTTTACTTTCACTGATTTTTGAAACAGCCCCACAAAACGAACGAAATGAACGATTATAAATGTTTTAATCGATTTTTAATAAATGTTTTTATAAGTGTCCCCATTTGGGCACGGCGGGTCTATATGAGTTAACATCTCCCTGCTTTATTTTACATAAAAATATTCAATGTACCGACACAGTATTTTTTTATTTTATATTGTATCATAGACTTTAGACTTTTATTCTAGTATAGACTTAAGACTTTAAACTTATAAATCCAAATTCTAAAATTCTGAACAAAATGTTGATTTTATTCACCAGTTTATTTAATCATTAAATTTATCTTGTATATAAATAAACTTTTCCATAGTGAAATGTGCTTCCACCGCGTGCACGGGCGTAACGCGAGGCTTAGTAGGACACGTTTAACCGCCTCTCGAGCGGCCGTCTATTCGGAGTTTAACGACGCAGTGCTGTTCAGCTCGCGACCACTTCGCGAGTGTGATATGTTCGAACTACGCATTGATTCTATGGTGGACTGTTGGATCGGGAGCTTAGAAATAGGTAATGAATGATTTTTTTTACGATTATGTTATTATATTTGTTTAAATTAATTTATTTTCTTTTTTATTTTTTACCTTATACAAAAGAAATTCATTTTTTCATTTTGATTATATCAGATTATGCATCAGTATGTGTTAATATACATATAATAGGTGATCAAATTTATAAGTTTATATGTGTTCAGTAACGTTTACTTTTTTCTTGATCTATGCTACAATAACGACAGTTTCTTTTTGATCCAATGTTATCCCAACCGCTTATTATTATTTATAGGTGTTAAGGAATTCGCATCATTAATTGCTTAATTCCATTCAAATAATAATAACGTCTACATATACGATATGGTTCATATGTAGGTGTGACAGCCATAAGACCAGACGATCTAGAAGCTAACGGTTTGGCCGGTACCGCGACAGACCTCAACTGGGATACTTATATATTGAGTGGAGCTGCCATGATGAAAGATGGAGAATGCGTACGCAGCGGGTACCCACTTGATCTGGATACACTTACTGTTGGCAGCAGAGTAGGTTAGGACTATTTTTTTACTACCGACCCCACCGCGCCTTCACCCGCTTGAACTACACTGTTAAATATTTATTTAATAGTAAAGTGAATTGCATTTGCTTATCTTAAATTGTAGCCCATATGTTACTCTGATAAAAAAGCTGTGTTACTGCAAAATTTTATCTAAATCAGTGCTATTGTTATTGAGTGAAATCGGAACAAACTCTCACATTTATAATATTAGTCGGATATATATTTTAATACTAAGGTAAATATATCCCGTTTATTCTGTTCCCATGGGATAAATAAAAGCCTACGTGTTATTCCAGACCCACTCCTTCAGCCGCTTTGACGTGATTGAGTAACAAACGTACACACAAACTCACTCACAAACTTTCGCATTTATAATATTAATTAGTTTTTTCAACAACCATTTATTTATATTATATATTAGTAATAATTACTGGAATTTCCAGGAATGATGTGGCACGCTGATCGCAGTCTGCATTATTATTTGGATGGCATGGATATGGGCAAAGCTTGGTATGTTCCCCACCTCAATATCTACGCTGTAGTTGATCTCTATGGCCAGTGTACGCAGGTATGATAACATTCATAAGAATATTTTCCTTTACAAAACAGTATATAATAAAATTATTACTTACATATGTTAATATTATTTTTAAATTTCAAATATACTATTTTTGTTAGGTAACAATACTTCAAAACGAGGAAAGAACATTTAACTACAATGGATGTAATTCAGATAATTCAATATTAAGTACATCTCGAGCTCTCGCTACCCCTCCGCCGCCATATTGGTAAGTACATTAATATTTGAATAAATTTTCGAAATAAAAATAAAGTCTTGAAGAATTTTTAATATAATAATTTTTGGATTAAAGTCTTTATTATAATGTCTACCATATTAAAGTTTATGTTATACATATAAAATATGCAAACAGACGGTTTTTAAAAGGATTAGATTTTTATTTAAAGCAACAAATGTTAGGTTCTATTCAGCATACAAATAACATTTGTATGTATGGATATTCGGCCACAACATATATTTTGTTTTATTATACAGGAGTTTCTCGGAGTATTGCGGTGATAACATTGTTTTAATGCACGACTATTCTCTAGCGAGAAGGATTACACCTGATCCTATGGGAGCTCTTGTGTTCAGTTCAAGTCATCTTGCCATAGGCGAGATATTTGAGGTAGTATTATTAGTATGTTATATAGACTTATTCAAATACGTATTTTCAATTGGCCTAGAAGATATTTAAAATACTAAATAATAGTAATAATAATAATAGCGACTTAAACCTGGGAGTAAAATAGATCAAAGCGGTGAAGCATATTATTTGTATTCAGAACGGGTTACGAGTTTGATAATATGTATGATTTTGGCCTGGTCAGCTTGTTCTTGTGTTCTTGTGTCTGCTATATATGAATATTCTTAACCTTTACTTGTGTAAAATATGTAAGCTAGTCATTTTTTCCTATTGTGGATACTAACCTCAAGAGAACAAAGAAGACGGCATCACTATGTTATTATAAAAGACAAGAATGTTTTGGGACTTTAGGCAGTTACGGTCCGCTGACTTTCCAATAACCTTTGGTTATTGAAAAGTGAGCGCACTGTGGCTGTCAACTTACTACGACGGATGTCACTTAAAGCAGAAGATCTTGATCACAAGCGACAAGAAATATTGTGGGTTTATAACGATGCTTATCCTCAAATTCCTAATTTAACAAATAAATACAATTAATTTAGTAGTAAGAAGATAGGCTTACTTAAATTGTATTGGTCTTCTCTGGAACACATGTAACTAATTTTTCAGATTTTTTATTGATACATTTGTAAATTTTGGCAATGCGCACCATTTGTAACCTTGTAAGATTTGGCCGTAATCTCAAAATGATAAATAACGCATAAAATTTTGACGTTCGGGATATTTAATTAGAATTGTTGGGGCAAATTCTCAACGGAATTAAAATGGATAAGAATTGTCAGTAATATATAAATTGTAATTGGTTTTCGAAATCTTGTCGAATAGCCTATTGTAGCTTCCGCGTAATATGGATACCGCGTGTCCTATCTATATATTAATACGTGATGCCAAAACTTTGGACCCTTTTTGCGAAAATTGCGCGGACGCAGGCGCATAAAATTTGGCACACTTATAGTTTATGTGCAGGTTCTCCTGCACATAAACTATAAGTGTGCCAAATTTTAGAGTGTGCCAAAAATATTAGCCATCCGCATTTCTATGCAGATGGCAGCCAAATATTAGCCAAAGTGTGCCAAAAATATTAGCCATCAGCATTTCTATGCAGATGGCTAATATTTTTCAATAATAATGCTTATAAAGTACATAAAATCAGTAAATAAAACATTACCCACATTACCAGAGGTTTAACAACACACAACTTTTGCATAAAGTGACATACACATTGCTATGGCAACGCGTATGTCACGCGTCAACGGATCCTCCAGTTATTAAAAATCTATAAAAGTGTTAAAGAAAATAACACGAAGACGGCATATTTTAGAATATGGAGTATTTTGGGACTTTAGGCAGTTACGGTCCGCTGACTTTCCAATAACCTTTGGTTATTGAAAAGTGAGCGCACTGTGGCTGTCAACTTACTACGACGGATGTCACTTAAAGCAGAAGATCTTGATCACAAGCGACAAGAAATATTGTGGGTTTATAAGGATGCTTATCCTCAAATTCCTAATTTAACAAATAAACACAATTAATTTAGTAATAAGAAGATAGGCTTACTTAAATTGTATTGGTCTTCTCTGGAACACATGTAACTAATTTATCAGATTTTTTATTGATACATTTGTAAATTTTGGCAATGCGCACCATTTGTAACCTATTTAACTGCAGGAGTCATTGTTAAGATTTGGCCCAAATCTGAAAATGACAACGCATAAAATTTTGACGTTCGGGATATTTAATTCGAATTGTTGGGGCAAATTCTCAACGAAATTAAAATGAAAAAGAATTGTCAGTTATATATAGATTGTAGTGGTTATTGAAATCTTGTCAAATAGCCTATTGTAGCTTCCGCGTAAAGTGGATACCGCGTGTACTTTTATGATAAATCTATAAGAGTGTTAAAGAAGATAACACGAAGACGGCATATTTTAAACTATGGAGTATTTTGGGACTTTAGGCAGTTACGGTCCGCTGACTTTCCAATAACCTTTGGTTATTGAAAAGTGAGCGCACTGTGGCTGTCAACTTACTACGACGGATGCCACTTAAAGCAGAAGATCTTGATCACAAGCGACAAGAAATATTGTGGATTTACAACGATGCTTATCCTCAAATTCCTAATTTAACACATGTAACAAATTTTTCAGATTTTTTATGGATACATTTGTAAATTTTGGCAATGCGCACCATTTGTAACATATTTAACTGCAGGAATCATTGTTAAGATTTGGCCCAAGTCTGAAAATGACGAACAACGCATAAAATTTTGACGATCGGGATATTTAATTCTAATTGTTGGTGCAAATTCTCAACGGAATTAAAATGAAAATGAATTGTCAGTACTATATAGATTGTAATGGTTTTTGAAATCTTGTCAAATAGCCTATTGTAGCTTCCGCGTAAAGTGGATACCGCGTGTGCTTTTACTATAAATCTATAAGATTGTTAAAGAAAATAACACGAAGACAACATATTTTAGACTATGGAGTATTTTGGGACATTAGGCAGTAACGGTCCGCTGACTTTCCAATAACCTTTGATTATTGAAAAGTGAGCGCACTGTGGCTGTCAACTTACTACGACGGATGTCACTTAAAGCAGAAGATCTTGATCACAAGCGACAAGAAATATTGTGGGTTTATAACGATGCTTATCCTCAAATTCCTAATTTAACAAATAAATACAATTAATTTAGTAATAAGATGATAGGCTTACTTAAATTGTATTGGTCTTCTCTGGAACACATGTAACTAATTTATCAGATTTTTTATTGATACATTTGTAAATTTTGGCAATGCGCACCATTTGTAACATATTTAACTGCAGGAGTGATTGTTAAGATTTGGCCCAAATCTGAAAATGACAACGCGTAAAATTTTAACGTTCGGGATATTTAATTCGAATTGTTGGGACAAATTCTCAACGGAATTAAAATGAAAAAGAATTGTCAGTAATATATAGATTGTAGTGGTTATTGATATCTTGTCAAATAGCCTATTGTAGCTTCCGCATAAAGTGGATACCGTGTGTGCTATTATTATAAATCTATACGAGTGTTAAAGAAAATAACACGAAGACGACATATTTTAGACTATGGACTATTTTGGGACTTTAGGCAGTTACGGTCCGCTGACTTTCCAATAACCTTTAGTTATTGAAAAGTGAGCGCACTGTGGCTGTCAACTTACTACGACGGATGTTACTTAAAGCAAAAGATCTTGATCACAAGCGACAAGAAATATTGTGGGTTTATAAGGATGCTTATCCTCAAATTCCTAATTTAACAAATAAATACAATTAATTTAGTAATAAGAAGATAGGCTTACTTAAATTGTATTGGTCTTCTCTGGAACACATGTAACTAATTTATCAAATTTTTTATTGATACATTTGTAAATTTTGGCAATGCGCACCATTTGTAACCTATTTAACTGCAGGAGTGATTGTTAAGATTTGGCCCAAATCTGAAAATGACAACGCGTAAAATTTTAGCGTTCAGGATATTTAATTCGAATTGTTGGGACAAATTCTCAACGGAATTAAAATGAAAATGAATTGTCAGTAATATATAGATTGTAGTGGTTATTGATATCTTGTCAAATAGCCTATTGTAGCTTCCGCATAAAATGATACCGCGTGTGCTATTATTATAAATCTATAAGAGTGTTAAAGAAAATCACACGAAGACGACATATTTTAGACTACGGACTATTTTGGGACTTTAGGCAGTTACGGTCCGCTGACTTTCCAATAACCTTTAGTTATTGAAAAGTGAGCGCACTATGGCTGTCAACTTACTACGACGGATGTTACTTAAAGCAAAAGATCTTGATCACAAGCGACAAGAAATATTGTGGGTTTATAAGGATGCTTATCCTCAAATTCCTAATTTAACAAATAATTACAATTAATTTAGTAATGAGAAGATAGGCTTACTTAAATTGTATTGGTCTTCTTTGGAACACATGTAACTAATTTTTCAGATGTTTTATTGATACATTTTTAAATTTTAAAAATGCGCACCATTTGTAACCTATTTAACTGCAGGAGTCATTTTTAATATTTGGCCCAAATCTGAAAATGACGAATAACGCATAAAATTTTGACGTTCGGGATATTTAATTCAAATTATTGGGGCAAATTCTCAACGGAATTAAAATGAAAATGAATTGTCAGTAATATATAGATTGTAATGGTTTTTGAAATCTTGTCAAATAGCCTATTGTAGCTTCCGCGTAAAGTGGATACCGCGTGTGCTTTTACTATAAATATATAAGATTGTTAAAGAAAATAACACGAAGACGGCATATTTTAGACTATGGAGTATTTTGGGACTTTAGGCAGTTACGGTCCGCTGACTTTCCAATAACCTTTGATTATTGAAAAGTGAGCGCACTGTGGCTGTCAACTTACTACGACGGATGTCACTTAAAGCAGAAAATCTTGATCACAAGCGACAAGAAATATTGTGGGTTTATAAGGATGCTTATCCTCAAATTCCTAATTTAACAAATAAATACAATTAATTTAGTAATAAGAAGATAGGCTTACTTAAATTGTATTGGTCTTCTCTGGAACACATGTAACTAATTTATCAGATTTTTTATTGATACATTTGTAAATTTTGGCAATGCGCACCATTTGTAACCTATTTAACTGCAGGAGTGATTGTTAAGATTTGGCCCAAATCTGAAAATGACAACGCGTAAAATTTTAACGTTCGGGATATTTAATTCGAATTGTTGGGACAAATTCTCAACGGAATTAAAATGAAAATGAATTGTCAGTAATATATAGATTGTAGTGGTTATTGATATCTTGTCAAATAGCCTATTGTAGCTTCCGCATAAAGTGGATACCGCGTGTGCTATTATTATAAATCTATAAGAGTGTTAAAGAAAATAACACGAAGACGACATATTTTAGACTATGGACTATTTTGGGACTTTAGGCAGTTACGGTCCGCTGACTTTCCAATAACCTTTAGTTATTGAAAAGTGAGCGCACTGTGGCTGTCAACTTACTACGACGGATGTTACTTAAAGCAAAAGATCTTGATCACAAGCGACAAGAAATATTGTGGGTTTATAACGATGCTTATCCCCAAAATCCTTATTTAACACATGTAACAAATTTTTCAGATTTTTTATGGATACATTTGTAAATTTTGGCAATGCGCACCATTTGTAACATATTTAACTGCAGGAGTCATTGTTAAGATTTGGCCCAAATCTGAAAATGACGAATAACGCATAAAATTTTGACGTTCGGGATATTTAATTCAAATTATTGGGGCAAATTCTCAACGGAATTAAAATGAAAATGAATTGTCAGTACTATATAGATTGTAATGGTTTTTGAAATCTTGTCAAATAGCCTATTGTAGCTTCCGCGTAAAGTGGATACCGCGTGTGCTTTTACTATAAATCTATAAGATTGTTAAAGAAAATAACACGAAGACAACATATTTTAGACTATGGAGTATTTTGGGACTTTAGGCAGTTACGGTCCGCTGACTTTCCAATAACCTTTAGTTATTGAAAAGTGAGCGCACTGTGGCTGTCAACTTACTACGACGGATGTTACTTAAAGCAAAAGATCTTGATCACAAGCGACAAGAAATATTGTGGGTTTATAGGGATGCTTATCCTCAAATTCCTAATTTAACAAATAATTACAATTAATTCAGTAATGAGAATATAGGCTTACTTAAATTGTATTGGTCTTCTTTGGAACACATGTAACTTTTTTTTCAGATGTTTTATTGATACATTTGTAAATTTTGACAATGCGCACCATTTGTAACCTATTTAACTGCAGGAGTCATTTTTAAGATTTGGCCATAATCTCAAAATTACAAATTACGCATGAAATTTTGACGTTCAGGATATTTAATTCGAATTGTTGGGGCAAATTCTCAACGGAATTAAAATGAAAAAGCATTGTCAGTAATATAAAGATTGCAGTGGTTTTTGAAATCTTGTCAAATAGCCTTTAGTAGCTTCCGCGTAAAGTGGATACCGCGTGTGCTATTATTATAAATCTATAAGAGTGTTAAAGAAAATAACTTGCGCGATATTCCTTCTTAAGAATTGTCGATTTAGCTAAGTTGTTCTGTTAAATTTATATAACAAAATATTAAAATATATAGAAGTGTGTGAGAAACTTAGAAAAAAAAGACAGCATCACTATGTTATTATACAAGACGAGAATGTTTTGGGACTTTAGGTAGTTACGGTCCGCTGACTTTCCAATAATCTTTGGTTATTGAAAAGTGAGCGCACTGTGGCTGTCAACTTACTACGACGGATGTCACTTAAAGCAGAAGATCTTGATCACAAGCGACAAAAATGTGGATTTATAATGATGCTTATTCTCAAATACCTAACTTAACAAATAACTGCAATTAATTTAGTAATAAGAAGATAGGCTTTCTTAAATTGTACTGGTCTTCTTTAAAACATATGTAAATATTTTTCCAGATTCGTTTTAAGTAGAAGATTTTGACGATTTCCAACTATTGGAAAATTATTGAATTTTCATGAAGACGAATCATTCTACAAACAAAAATCTGCACCACTAATCCAATACTTTTTGAATTTCCCAATATGGCATTTCCACACATCAACGAAAGCAACAAAATAATGCATTTATTCTAATATTCTCCCGAGAGTTTGTATTATATACAATTTCGAAGAAATATATTTTCTTCAATTATTACAAAAATTATTTTGCTTATTCTCAATTACGCTGATGTGTGCTTTTTCCCACTATTTAAGACGTGTACTAATTCTATTGTAACATTTCTTGAAACTCATATTTAAGATATAAATTATATCTAGTTAAGAAGAAGAAACCTGTATATTTTCCACGACAAAGGATTTTGCGATTGTAGGCGGCTACAGTCCGCTGACTTTTCAATAACTTAAGGTTTTGGGAAGTAAGCGTGGCTGTGGCCGTCGACGGATGACTCTCCGAAAACTGAAAACTCTACAACAAATGTCACAGTGTCATCACATAGCGCGTATGTTTTTTTGTGTGCTGTGTCATATGAATATAATCTTTTATGAGTGTATATTCATCCTGTGTATGAATATAATTCTGCAATGTTGAAAAATAAAATATAACTTTAAGAATAAAACGCCATCGAAAATATTGTTAATTGTAATGCTCTTTGAATGATCATATATTTTTACATATGAATATGTAGCAGCCATATAGAATATTAATTTATATTTCATCGAGCCGATTTATACGAATTAGTACTTGGTATTTACTAGTTTTATTATCGGATACTGCCCCCATAAATATAAACTAAATTTATTTTAGTATATATATATATATATATATATATATATATATATATATATATATATATATATATATATATATATATATATATATAGCCAAGGCTTTGCCTTGTGCCTTGTGTTGCCAGTGGTCTATTTTCATCCCAGGTGAATAACTAGATTTTGTTGATGCACTAACACAAAAATATCTTGAAATTATGAGAAAAATTCAACATGTTATAATTTTTTTAATTTGAACTCATTACAATTTTATTATACCTAAATAGATTAAGATAGTCGCATGCAAGTACAGCTACGCAGGAAGCTTCCGTATGGGCGTGACCGACGTGAACATATTGAACGCTCACGTTAACCGCAGCTTGCCACCCTCGGTCGCCTGTCTGCCCCACTACACCGCTTATATTGACGGTAAGTACTTTACCTACGGCGTCTATTTTGTTGTTTAGATAACTCGAGCTTTTTTGAGCCTCGTCATTACTTATTACTTTGTGTAGCTTGTATGAAATTTTAATTCCTATGTGAAAAAATGAATATCACATTCTATGTAAGCATTTTTGAAAATATCTTATGGAATTCGTATAATTCTTATGTTAACTAATCATTGTATTTAGGACGATACATGCGTTACTCCAAGCCTGGGACGAGGAAGCAGAATATGAAAGTAGTTGTCCCCTCATTTGAATGGCTAAGAACTGGGGACCGAGTTGGTCTAAAGAAAACAGCCGATAATCGAGTTCTAATATATTACAATTGTGAGCTTGTCGACACTGCCTTTGAACAAGTTCCAGATGTGAGTAATTACAATATCATTTTGTGTTATAAAATCTAAAGATGTTACGTGAAATTCTTAAAATCATCTTTATTAATTTGAATCAAGATTCAGATTATTATTATTATTCATCACACTCCACTCACATATACTTTTTTAAACTACTTCATCTTAATCAGCCAATAAAAATGATTTAGTTGTTATTATATTATAAGATAATTTGTGAGATGTATGTACTACTGTTAAGGTTGATGTAAGAAAATTAAATCTTACTTTTAATCTTATTTAAAATATTTTCTGGACACTATGAATCAAGTAACACTATATTATTTTAGAAAGTGTACGTGGTTATGGAAATTTTCGGTTCCGTATATAAGATACAAGCTGTTACAAGAGGAAATCCAGTAGTAGCGTTACCTCAAACTAGTAAGTTATATTCCTATAATAAATACATAAATATATTATACTGATCTATAATAATCAATTATCAATGTTTCTCTCTCTCTCTATATATATATATATATATATATATATATATATATATATATATATATATATATATATATACACATATATATATACATATATATATATATATATATATATATATATATATATATATATATATATATATATATATATATATATATATATATATATATACAAAATTTTCCAGTTCCAAATGACAATGGACAAGCAAAACAGGATATAGAAGAAATTCATGAGGTTCAAATAGTAAGCGATATGACGGATTTAAGTTCTTCAATGATCACCCTGGTATCAGTAGAGCCGCGCCGTCGAAGAGCTGCTTTACCGTACACCTTTCATTATATACACGGAAAAAATATTAAACTGTGTAGTTCAGGTAATTCAATTTCTCAGTTAACTCACAACAGGTACATCCTCTTTATTTTATTTTTATAATTACGCTAGTTTTTGAACAAGATATTTTCAACTTCAAATTAGTTATTTGACTATTTGTTTTCTCATTAATATTTTTGAATGAAACAATAAATATATTTTTCTGATTTTCAAACTTAGCCTTTTGAAAAGGTAATATTATTGAATAGGATAAGCGAAAACTAAAACTGGTATTTATACAATCTACAAATTTACATGTACGAGAACTTGTTATTGTAATGTTACAGTACAGCAAGAATACGTGTTAATTTACTAACGTATAATTTTTTACCAATAGATACAGTGGCAATGCGCACGACAGGGTATCAAGATGCAGTCGCGATAGTTAGTCAGCCACTTCGAAGGGGACATAGATTTAGGGTAGGTTTTCCAAATATTTTATATGAATATGATGAATATACAAATTTTAACCCTTTGCACTCTATTTGTTTTTAAATCCATGGACTTTCGGTTCAAAATTATTTTTGACGTTTACTTATGGTACTTTAAAATATTGAGTATTGTCACCGAGCAAAGGATTAAATTAAGTTTCGCTTGCGTTCTTAAACATAATTACATTGAGTGGAGTGAAATAAAAAAAACTTGGGTTATAATTAATGAATTTTAGTCCTAAATTGTAATATTATGCAAACGCGCGTGCTTATCAGCGTGTATATGACTGATGTTAAATGTACATACATGATTATTGATGGTGGATTTAAAACCTAGTTTGAGTTGATATAAATGACAAAAAGAAATTCTTACGGCGGAACGTAAAAAAATTCTTGTAGGATTGTATATGTTATGTCTATTTGATGTCTTAGAAAAGTTCAGTAATCAATTTATTCATTTAATGTTGACACTGGTTAGCTGAAAGAAGACAATCCTGAAAATAATTTAATATAAACTTGTTTTTAATTTTCTTATGTGACTGTAATTCCCTGTCATCTGTGACCGATGCGAATAATGAAAATGAATTGTTCAACAAATTATTATTTTGCTATGAAAAATGTAAAATAACTAGTCTATAAAAGTTTATAATAAAATATGTAATAATATCGTACTATGTCACTTAAAACTTATTTTAAATGTTCTACAAGGCCATTCCACTATAGAAACTTTATAATGACACTATAAACTCACTCACTCACAAAAAATAACAAATTAATTCGTTTTTGACAAGTAAGAAAAAACAACGAGACATATTATATTTTAATAATAATTGTAGGGCCGATTCTCACTCGGGGGAAATGAATTATTTTAATTTTCTTTCTTGTTTTCGTCTAGGTATTTCCTTTTTTAATTTTTTTGTTCACTTTAATATTTTTGTTGACATTCGTCGATTAAAATGTTTGTTTGTACATTATCAAAATTATTAGAAATGAAGAAGTTTTAAAAAAGTTTTTTAATGTATCGATTATAATGATGTGTGATAAGCAGTCTTTTTGGGCTATATAACAACACACACACACGAAATATAATATATCTGGTGTATTTCACGTAATACTTTTGTACGGTTACAGTTAGGCACTTATAGTTATCATATCTGTAAGCAGTTAAAATCAGTTGTAGTAGACACCAGTGGTTAAAATAGATTTTTTATGTTAATTTATTGTGTATTTATTAACGTTAACATATTAAACTTCACAATACACACACACTAAATAAAATTAAGGCAGTTTATATTTTATATGTATGCATTTCCTTGGTCTGCGCTACAAAATGTGTCACATACGTATTCACAAAAAAAAATCTAAGAATATTTTTATAAGAAAACTGCAATGCGAATACATTTTTTATGCGTTGCGAATGTTTTTTGATGACATTGCGAATGTATGTTTATAAAATTTTGCTTTGCGAAAGCGCTTTTTTCTGCTATGCGAAAGTTTTGTTGTTTACTTTGCGAATGTTATAATTTCAACGGAAACTTTACAAATTTGTAGTCAAACAAATGGACCCTGATTAATCTTGTTGTTACTATACTATACAATACTATATAATGAAACAGTAAAAAAAAGTATGTATAAATATTTTAACGAAATATTTATATAACAATATAATCATTTAACATGGATCTACAATATTTTTTTATCGTTATGTTCTTTTGTCTGTTTGTACACCTACATCTTTGGAACTACTAGACTGCTTTGAATGAAATTTTTATGAGCTGGAGCTAAGCTTTTTTTTACAAAGAAAACTCATTGAAAATTGAGACCATTGTAGTGCAAGGATACAACTTTTGACTGTAATCGCTTTGGTTGGGAGTTCAATCTCCACTCGTAACCATCATGATAAGGTTGAAGCGCAGAGTTGAGCTACGCCACTCAATAATATTTTAATAAAACGCTAATTAATAGGAGTAATAGGCACTTATCACTACATAGTATAAAACAAAGTCGTTTCCCGCTTTCTTTCCTTACGTATGCTAAGATCTTTAAAACTGCACAACGGATTTTCATGCGGTTTTTTTAATAGATAAACTGATTCAAGTGGACGGCTTATAAGTTTAACACATGCACAATATAGTAGAGGAACACTGCTCATTTTTAAGTTTTCCTTTTACATGAACATAAATATATGTTTGTATTGTGTAATTACAAAAAACCTCTGAACGTTGTATATAAAGACATCCTGTAGTACGTTTATTATCAGCATTGCCCTTACGAAGCCGATGCGGGTCGCTAGTAAATAATAAAGTTCACGTTTTACCATATGATGGTATGTAGAATAAGCTAAGTAAAGACAGGAAGGAATAGTGACGCGAGATGCCGCGTCATAGCGGAAGCTTCACTAAGCCATGAAGGGTTAGTGAAGTTATCAAAACATTACCATGGAAAGTGCCCTGGAACCGGACTTCCATCATATGATAATGTCAGCAGGTACCTTGACTAGTTTAGAGCAGCCGTGTTTTTTATTCTACATTGTTATTTAATCTTGACATTACTTCTTTTATTCTTTAAGATACAATATTGAAAAATTAATTTATTTTAATTAAAAAAGTACTTTCATTTAATTATATTTTATTGAAAGCTTTAGCGAATAGCGAAAGTACCTTGGGAATGTTATTAAATTATTGAGTTCACAAAGGCGAAAAATATAATAATAATACAGATTTAAGTAAATTAGCGCGAAATAAAGTTATTAGCATTTCTTAGTATTATTCAAAGTATAAAGAGTACTTTTGGTTCCTAATAACACAATAATTATATAATAACAGTTTCGCGTGGACAAAATCGACGACAGCTGGGACGGTAGCCTGTCTATTGGCGGCGTTTCGTGTCTTCCCTCTGAGAGCGTCCCAGAGTGTGCCATGCGTTTAGACCCACCTGCCTGGATACTCTCCAGCGATCTGCAATATAATGGAAGCAACGTGAGTATTCAACGTGGCACAATCAGTACCGAATCCATATTTGTTTCTTCATATATCAGAGTATTAATTAACTCAACACAACTTAATTACAGTTAATAACACACGTTGCTACTGAACTTGATGAAGTTGCTGAGCAATCGGTGTTGACTCTACATTTTCGATTCAACAGTGAATTGGTTGTAGATATCGATGGAAATGTGCTTGGAATTATCGGTGCTGTACCCAGGTCGTATAGTCATGTTTACCCTTTAATCGACCTTTACGGAAGAGTTTCTCAAGTAAGTTTAAATGGCATTTAATAACTTTTATTTAAGTTTAATTAGTCATATTTCGTGCATACATGTAAAAATATATTGCTATAAGTGTTATATAATATACATTTTATAGGTATCGGTGTTATTGCACCCTTACACAGTGGTTACTGGTACATCACTAGACCTACCAGTAATAGTTGAAAATCGTCGAGAAGAGGAATCACTTACGGGTATCAATGTGGAAAACACCGAAGAAGTAGAACCGCCGATGAGAGAAAGAGTGGAAGTTAGAAGGAAACGAAAAACCAAAGCATACAGTCAAGATAATCTGATGGAGGCATATGACCCTGTAATTGAACCGGGTCCAAGTCGCGTTTCAAAGCAACACGTCCAAATACCTGACAATGAAATGAGGAATTTAGAGATTAAAAATCAAACTCCGAGCCGAATGATGCATCATAGTCTTATTCTGAATGCTACTGACAACAAGGAGTCGTCGCTTCGGAGCGTTCAACGAAGTCAGTCCACGCATGATTTCTGTCGCGTGTCAGAACCTCTGTCTCTCAGGGAGACTATCCGCCTAGCGTACTATTCAAATGACGACAATGAAATAAATAACCAGTTTTGTGACACTAACATTCGCCACAACGACCGCTACCCTGAAGCGAACGATGTGGATAATTTAGATAATGAGATAATGGATGCTTTGACTTTAGAGACAGGAAATTTACCAGATTTGACAGAAGAACAGTCGTCCTCTATTGATGAGTCGACGCGTCGTGACGACTTTTGTACGGAGCCCTTGGCCGTCGAGAATCTTATTTATCTTAATCGTATACTCAGTTTGGACCAAGAAGGGGTGGAAGGTCAAAGTTTAGAAGCTGAATGGGAAGCATTCGGGGAAGGATGCGAACATTTGCACCTTGTTCTGAAATTTTGGAACTATTTAGTGCTACCATACCCGGAGTTGCGGCAGGCAGTGTCATGGGGTCAAGTCAAGTGTTACTGCAGTGACTGTCAGCCGGATGCGGACGAAACATTGTCTGGTAATTATTTATATTTCCTTTTATAAATGTATGCATTATTAATATAAATAGTTAATATTAGATATTTATCACGTTTCCTACAATATTCTAAACCAAAAAAACGACAACGTACAGGCTTTGGACTACAAAACGAATTTTTTTTTTGAAACTTTTGTACGTTTTGATCATCGATCTCTAAGCATCTAGACGAAAACTACGTTATGAAGCTTAAGTGACATTCATCAACCATGTGTCGCAGCAATTATGTACTGTGATAATTATTTGATTATTGGACTGTGGATATAAAGTAATTTAAGATATGCATGGACTATTTTAATGATTATAAACATTTAGTAACCTACTAACTTACATTATTATATTATATAAATTATAAAATATAATATTTATTTTATCGCAAAACTTTGAACTCTTGTGATATCACCGTCAGCGTCATCCATGCATTCTTCCAATCTCTAATTTCTTAGTGTTACTTCTTATAAACTTATTATATTTAGAACTTTCTTTATACTTTTAAAGGCTGGGTTAGAATAGAGAGAATTGATGGCGTGGGTGCAGCTTCTCGCGGCTTTTGGCACATCACCAGGTCGACATTGGGCGCGGCGCAGGCCGCTAGCGCTGAGACGGGCGTGGCGAAACGGCCTAGATACTTGGCTTCATCCCCTGTGAATTCAATCACGTTTGGCGATGTGTAATTTTCTTTTATTATTGGTTTACCTACCTTAAAAATGTTAAAATACACCCGTTCCCCGCTTTCTTTCAATTTTCAATTCAGGGTGCTCATATTTGTAGTAGCATGATTCACAACACCAATAATATCAAAAAATAATAGATGAAAATATTATTGAACGTACTGTAAAATACTGCAAATCAATGCGCACAAACAATAAAGATGACTTATATGTTTTCTCTCTTGTATTATAATTAATTGCCCTTTACAATTAAGTAAAAATGTTTCTGTTGTACTATATAACATATATGTAATTAAAGGTTCCATTATTTTTATAGTATTTCATAAGTTGACGATCGGTATCGCGATCATAATCTATCGCGATAAAGTTAAGAGATTACCTTGAGTGTGTGCATACAGTAAAAGAAAAAAATACGATAAAGTTGGTTAAAATGTTGCTATAAACATTTTGAATGTATATGTTTATACATATATATATATATATATATATATATATATATATATATATATATATATATATATATAATATATATATATATATATATATTTATTTTACAGATGGCTAGATGAAGAAGGGAAACCTCACCACACTACTTTGGCTATCGAAATTGATATTGAGTAAGTCACTCCCCTGTTTAATTCATAAATCTCATTCAAAATTTATTATAATTAATTACACAGCAAAACACTATCAAAGGTCGTAAAAATATACAAAAATCGTGAAGAGTAAACTCAGATTTCGTCTTTTAAAAATAAAAATAAAAATAAAAATATAAACTAACAGCTATAATAAAAAAAAATGATTATTATTACAAACAATTATTATTATTTACTCAAAAATATATAACTTTGTTGTAAAAATCCTCCAACAGTTTGTAAGAAACTGTTTGTAGTAGTAAAAGATGAACCTCAGAATAAAATAATGATTGGAGGAGGATTTGCGACATATTCAAATAATGTGTCATTTATTTTTGTTATACATAATATACCTATACCGCGTGTACCCATTTCGGCGATTCTACCTATAAAGTATAATATTTCAAGGCTGTATACAAAAAAAATAGACAAGATTAATCATTAGTTTAAATTCCGGATTATTTTTTTATATGAAATTAATGATTTGTATACGTACAATGTACATACTGTGTTAAGCGTGACGTACTTATGATTATACTAATACTGCTAAACGTTATAAAATATTACAAAACATTGTTGAAAAAAACATACCGAAATCTATCTCTCTTTTACGCACGTATCTCAATTTTTAAATAAGTAACAACATTGCAATGCCTCTACTGCTCCTTTACATTTTATCATAATAATTATTAAAACTCAATTTTCCTTTGAAATTTTGATATTTTATATATTATATTTGACACTAACATGACAATGGTTTCCAGCTTCATATAATTTCTTTTTTTTATTAAAATGGCGTACAGAAAGTGTAATCCTGACAGACAAAGAAAACGAGACGATGACGTTACTAAATAAACGTCGTTATGTTACAATATGTAACATAACGACGAAATTTGGTAACTTTAAAATTACTTTAATATTAAAGTAATTATAAAGTTACCAAATTTTTCATTTACAGCAATAAATTATATATAATAAAGTCATATATTTGACACTGTTAAGAATATCTAAATAATATCATCATTTGTTTTTGCCGTAGTTTGTATATATCTCTATTGCAGATAAATCTATATATTATTAGCACGGCACCATGGTAACGTGTATTTTACGCGTCAACGGGCCTCTAGTATTTTAAGAATCATGTTTGATTACAATCAATCAATTCAAATCAATAATTATTCATATAAAATACTAGTAATAACAAAAATAACGTATGTTAACTTGTATTTTACATACTGTGTAGATTATGCTTAAACTAATAAAATATTAAAAATATTTATTATTAATTATTTAATTTGCCAGTATTGAGTAAATGTAGGCATTTCAAGTTAATCGTTGAGTAGAATTTTATTATACCGTCCATTACTTCTAAATAATAATATCACACAAAAAGCAAACTAAACAAATTAAACTAAGATTTAATTAGAGGTTTAATAATTTCGATGAAGGGTATTTCAATTACTAAACGATTATTATTCGAAAAAATAATTCTTAATCAGCTAACAAGCTATTTTACCAAGAATAAAATGTTTCATAATGTATTTACACAGTATGGTTTTACTAGGGGTAGATCTACGGTAGATGCAGGAGTTGCGCTCCTTAAACACATTTATAATTATTGAGAGAGGTCACAGAACGCAATCGCAGTATTTTGTGATTTGTCTAAGGCTTTTGACCGCGTAGAACACGATACATTATTACTCAAACTTAGTTATTATGGAATCCACAACAACGCTCGTAATCTAATTGCTTCATATCTCAGTAAAATGATTCAGCAAGTTACTGTAAATAATGATAAGTCGTTCGGTTGTTTTTTACGGAAATAACAACCGAACACAGGACTCGGACAGGGTGTGCCATTCCCGGGAGGTGGGCAGCAACGCTTCCCCATATAGACAACATACGGGCATAAACCCCCTATAGATAGTGCCAAAGGAAAACGGCCCCTAGTTCCAGGTCGCCCCACTACCCCAGCCAACGGTAGCGGCTTGGGTCATGGGGGTGCAAAGAATCCCCGGGCTATGGACGACGGCTACCAAAATCAACTGACCTTGGCTACGTACAACGGACGCAGTTTACGGCTGGACGAAAGCCTCCATATTCTCGAGGTAGACTAAGAAAAGATACGGCGGCATGTTCTTAGTTTGTCAGAAGTCCGAAGAGAGGGCAATCAGGAGGACACAATAACCCTAGGATCAGGACACCTATTCTATTTCAGGGAAGAGTGCAGGGAAGGGTCCCAAGGTGGTGTAGGGTTTGTCGTCAACAAAGCTCTCCGTGATAACGTGAAAGAGATCTATAGCATCTCGACCCGGGTAGCGTACCTTGTACTGAAACTGACCGAGAGATACTCTCTCAAGGTAGTACAGGTATATGCGCCGACTTCGAGTAGCCCAGTTTCAGAGGTGGAGGCCCTATACGACGTTGTGTCGAAGGTACACCGAACCACTAAGATACACTTCTGCTTGGTGAGGCCTATTCTACGTCCCAATGTGCTCCATGCCGGATATGATGAGTTCCAACTCGAGTTGGAAAATCGATTCGCTGCCCTGGATTCCCCGGTAAACGTTGATAAGGACTTAGAGGGCATAATAAGGGTTATATGCGATGTGGGAACGAAGCACTTTCGGAAAAGGCAACCAGATAAGAAGTCCAAACTTTCGAGCGAAACCTTGGAACTGATGCGACTTAGACGGGAAACACTAGAGAATGCTTTGCCAGATCCCCAGTCACTCAACAAAAAAATCAGAGGCATGGTAAGATGTGACCTGCGAAGCTGGAACACTCGCCTCGTACAGGACGCGATTGAGAGAAATCGGGGATCAAAAGTCTTTACCAAGACACTAGGAAGGAGCCATTTGACAAAGATAACCACCTCGAATGGTGAAACCGTTACATCAATTCCACAGATACTAGCTGAAATTGAGGAATTCTATGGAAATTTGTACGCCTCGCATGCGCCAAAGCCTCCTCTAGATGATGGAGACCCCAGAGCTCCTCTCTCCCGCCACTTTACAGGCGATCTTCCGGACGTAAATATAGACGAAATCGCGGCGGCACTCAGACACATTAAAAATGCGAAGGCTCCCGGGGAAGACGGAGTGGCCTCTGAGCTGCTTAAGGCTGGGGGAAAACCTGTTCTTGAGGCACTGAAAAGGCAGTTCAACTCCGTTATAGCCAGTGGAATAACCCCGGAGACGTGGAACAGAGGTGTTGTGACATTATATCTCAAAAAAGGAGACAAAACGCTCCTCAAAAATCACACACACAAGACACGGCCTATCACACTTCTGAGTCACGTCTATAAGCTATTCTCGAGAGTCGTTACGAATCGTCTGGCATCAAGATTTGACGCCTTTCAGCCACCGGAACAGGCTGGGTTTCGGAAAGGCTACAGCACCGTGGACCACATCCATACTGTACGTTAGATTATACAAAAGTCAGAGGAATATAACCAACCACTGTGTATGGCTTTTGTGGACTACGAGAAAGCCTTCGATTCCATCGAAATCTGGGCTGTTCTGGAGTCCTTGCAGCGTTGCCAAGTCGACTAGAGATACGTTGAGGTGCTGAGAAACCTCTATCAAATGGCAACGATGACCGTTAAAGTCCAAAACCACAAAACACGACCCATCCATCTCCTCCGAAGTGCACGACAGGGTGATGTTATGTCCCCGAAACTCTTTACTAACGCGTTAGAGGATGTCTTTAAGACTCTGCAGTGGGATGGACTAGGCATCAACATTAACGGTGAATATCTCACGCATCTGCGCTTTGCCGACGACATAGTCATAATGGCTGATACGCACCAGGACCTGCAACAAATATTGTCGAGTCTAAATACTGCCTCGAGGCGTGTTGGACTCGGGATGAACTTGGACTAGACCAAAGTCATGTTCAATCAACCCAAATCAACAACAACATTATCCCTGTCAGTCTCCGTCGAAGGTATAGCCCTTGAAGTGGTCCAGAAGTATGTATACCTTGGGTAAACATTGCAGTTGGGTAGAGACAACTTTGAGGCCGAAATCACTAGAAGAGTGCAACTTGGCTGGGCAGCATTTGGGAAGTTGCGTCATATTTTCGAGTCATCCTTGCCGCAATACCTTAAGACCAAGGTGTTCGATCAGTGCGTTCTGCCAGTCATGACCTACGGAGCCGAGACGTGGAACCTGACAGTAAAACTGGTCCACCGGCTACGTGTCACTCCGAGAGCTATGGAACGGTCTATGCTCGGGATCTCGCTAATGGATAAAGTCCGAAATGAGATTATCCGCTTGAAGACTAATGTGACAGATATAGTCTGGAAATGTAGCAAATTGAAGTGGCAGTAGGCTGGTCACATCTGTTGTAGAACCAATGGACGATGGACCAAACGGGTTCTCGACCGGGGACCGTGTCTCGGCAAGCGTAGCGTTGAACGTCCTCCGGCCAGATGAACAGACGATTTAAAAAAGGCGACTGGTAGTGACTGGATGACAAAGACGAAAGATCGTGCCTTATGACGTAACCTGGGGGAGGCCTACGTCCAGAAGCGGACTGATATAGGCTGATTATGATTATGTGCCACATGGATCGATTTTGGGGCTTTTCCTGTTTTTGTATAAACGATCTTCCTTTTTTTGCTGAGAATTTATGCGATATTGTATTATTTGCTGATGATACTTCTTTGATCTTTAAGATTGTGACGTATTAACCGTAATTAAGATTGTGACGAAGCGAATAGTACACTGTCGCAGATTCTTCACTGGTTTACTGCTAATAATTTAGTATTGAACGCGAAGAAAACTAAATGTATAAAATTTACTATGCCCAATGTTAAGAGACAGAAGCTTAACTTAAGTCTCAATAATGAAATTCTTAATTTCACTGACTCAGCAGGGTTTTTAGGAATAACTCTGGATTCGAGACTTCAATGGACCTATCTTCCCGACCGACCTATCTTCCCTTGCGAGTAAACTAAGCTCTGCTGCTTACGCTGTTAGAAAAGTGAGACAGCTTACAGATGATATTACTGCTCGAATCGTAGCATCAGCGTTTCATAGCATCTTATGCTATGGAATATTGATTTGGGATAATGCTGCAGATATTGAATCAATATTTATAATTCAAAAAAGAGCAGTGCAGATTCTTTGCGAGAAGTTTTTAATAAAGCGAGTCACACTACATCTACAATAATATTATGCTTGTACCTAAAAATATTAACAATGACCTAAAGAACAGTGATAAGCATGGTATAACTACAAGGAGTAAAAATATGCTGATTACACCTAGTTTTCGCCTTTAGAAGAAGGTAAATAAATTGTTTATGTTCCAAGGGATACGCATGTATAATAAAATTCCACAAATACTTACAGGCTTACCCTTCGAACAATTTAAAGTCAAGAAGTCAAGAAAAATATATTATTAAGGAAAGTATATTATTCAATACAATAATATTATACGGATGCCAGTGTGTGGAGTTAAGTACTGTTGATGATCATTGATGGCGGCTAACCACAGTTGTAAATATAGTGTAAATTTACATTAAAAAGAGCAACTGTTGAGTTTCTCGCCTGCCTTTCTCAGCAGGACTGCCGCCCGAGCTGTGGTGGTCGCTTGTAGTAGGACTGACAATACTGACTTATATTAATTGACGATTCGAAAGTGGTTGTAATAGCCTATTTGAATAAAGAATATTTAAATTTTGCTTTTAACAGACAGTCATACTCGGGAGACAAAGGTGTGCTAGATGACGCTAACTTCGCAATGAAATGGTGCTATGTTGCTTTTTTGATAAAATAGTAGCCACTTGAGTGTTGCGTTATCAGTATCAAATTTATTAATTTTGTTTGGAAGAAACTTTTATTATTATTTTTAGTATAATCACTTATAAATATAATTTAATCCCTGTATGAAGTATATAAAGCTGTGCTTTCATTTAAGGCGATAAGAATAACGACTCCTGTGTATAGAACATACTAAACACAGGATATGATGGCATTAATCGTAATATGTTAATTTTACCCTTGAAAGTGCTAGTCAATGCTCCAATTATTACTCATATTTTCAACTTTTCCATCTCTTGTAAATCCTTTCCCAGCGCATGGCGTATAGCGCGTATTATTCCCATACCCAAATCCAAAGGATCGTAGGTCCTTCTCGCATTACCGCCCAATTTCAATACCTCCTTTCCTGTCTAAAGTCTTGGAACGTATTGTTTTGCAGCAATTGAACCAGTATCTGTCAGACAACCAAATTTTATCTGAATTTCAGTCTGGTTTCCGTAGTAGCCACAGCACAGTTACTACTTTAATCAAAGTGTGTGACTACATTAGATCAAATATGGACAAACAAAATCTCACAGTTGTTGCAATGCTTGATTTTACAACTGTACAAGAAGGTACAGATCCCCAGTGACAAAGATATTCTTCTTCTTCTTCTTCTTGGCATTAGTCCCGGCTTTTGCCAGGGTCTGCCTTCCGACTGAGCCTACTCCACTGCACGGTCTTTAACATCCTCAGTGGATAATTTATTGGCTCTCATGTCTTGTGTCACGACATCCAGCCATCGCTTCCTTGGGCGTCCGGGTGGTCTAACTCCAGGGACAGACATGTCAAGGCACTTCCTTCCGACATAGTTCTCAGATCGGCGCATAACATGGCCATACCATCTCAGGCGACGCTCATGGAGCTTATCCACTACGTCACGGACCCCAAGACTACCTCGAATGAATGTGTTGCGTATGCGGTCGGACCGCGTCACGCCACATATCCATCTCAGCATCTTCATCTCCGTGACGTGAAGCTCCTGAGTGTGCCGAGATAATGTTGGCCAACATTCGCTGCCGTATAAAAGAACCGGTCGGATGCTCTTGTATATCAGTCCCTTGAGCTTGGGCGGTATTCTGCTATCGCAGACTACACCAGTGACCTCCCGCCATTTGGCCCAGGCAGCGTTTATACGGGCATGGATGTCGTGGTCGATGCCTCCAGACTCATGCATAACGGCTCCAAGGTACCTGAACTTCTCCGACTTAACGGCTGGTTCAGGCCCGATATGGATGGTGCTCGAGTCCAGGTTCCCGCAAGCCATGTACTCGGTCTTCGACACATTCAGTTTGAGACCACCGTTCTCAAGCGCACCCTTCCAGGCGTTCACTTTACGCTCCAGCTTCAGTCGGTTCTCATCGATGAGTACTATGTCATCGGCATACATCATCAGCCACGGAGGCTGGCATCGGATGTCAGCCGAGACAGTATCCAGCACTACATTGAATAAGAACGGACTAAGAGCTGAGCCCTGGTGAACCCCTACTGTAATCGGGAAGGGCTTGGTGTCGCCAACAGCGGTCCTAACCACTGAAGCGGAGTCGTTGTACATATCTCTGATAACCTCAATATAGGCTTCAGGGATCCCCTTGGATCGCAATGCCCACCAGATATACTGACGTGGCACACAGTCAAAGGCCTTCTGCAGGTCCTAAAAGGCCACATGCAGAGCTCTCCTTTTTTCCCTGTAAGCCTCCATCAAAGTTCTGAGGACAAAAATGGCATCCATAGTGCCTGATCCTGGTTGAAACCCATACTGAGACTCAGAGACAGTACATTCTTGGCGGAGCCTGAGGCCGATCATGCGCTCGAAGAGATTGATGGTGTGGCTCATAATCTTAATGTCCCTATAACTACCGCAATCCTGAACACTGCCCCTTCCTTTGTAAATAGGGATAATAAAGCTTTGCCGCCACTGATGTGGCATCTTTCCAGTATTCAAGATACGGTTAAACAGGTCAGTAAGTATAAGCACACCAAGAGAGCCCAACGATTTCCACGCCTCGATTGGGATGTCGTCAGGTCCTACCGCTTTTCCGTTCTTCATGCGTCGAAGACAATTACGAGTTTCGTCACGGGTTATTGGAGCAACAAGTCCGAGGTTAGGAGATAATTCAGGAGGAAGACTACAAGACGGCTGAGTGTTCAGCAGCTCCTTAAAGTAGCTTCTCCATCTCTCCTTCACAGAGGCATGACTACAAAGCAACGTGCCCCGAGAATCTCTGACGCAAAGACATTTTGTAATATCCTGCGTCGCTTTATCTCGAGCACGAGCCAGTTTGTACATGAGCTTCTGCCCCTCCACAGTTTCAAGTTTATCGTACAATGGCGACAAAACTTTCTCTGCGGGCTCTGGCTACAGCTCTTTTGCTGGCCCGTTTCGCTGCAATGTACTCCAGTCTGTCTTCAGGAGAGTTGGAATGCTGCCATTCTTTAAACGCAGCCTTCTTTTCCTGAATCACCCCCTGCACCTGGTCATTCCACCACCATGTCTCCCTGTCGATGACACGCCCTCCCTTAGTAACACCAAAAACTCGCTTGCCCGCCGCAATGATTGCTGAATGAGCTCGATCCCATGCAGTCTGAGCGGTCTCGGTGTTAGTCAGTAGATTCTGACTCTCCACCTCCGCCAAGAAGTCGGTCTGCATCGGCCCATTCAACAACCACCACTTAATTCTAGGCTTGCGTTGCTCGGCTACTTTCTTTTTCGGAGTAACATTATAGTCCATGACAAGGAGACGATGTTGGGCCGTCAGGCTTTCGCCGGGAATGTTGGTCACCCTGCCTATATGACACCGTCTAGTCAGCAAATAATCAATTTGAGTTAAGTGGGACCCGTTCTTATACGTTATAAGGTGCTGAGGTTTCTTCTGGAAGAAAGATGCAATGCAGGTTCTTAGAATATTTTCTCCCTCTGCATTGCGAAGACCATATCCAAAACCCCCGTGAACACGTTCATACACCTCAGCGACCCTACCCACGTGGCCGTTCAAGTCCCCCCCAACTAAGACCGATTCGGTAGACAGTATAGCGAGTAGTACCTCTTCATACTGCTCCCAGAAGGTCTCCTTTTCAGCCGCGCTACAACCTGCCTGGGGAGTATAAGCACTGATTAAGTTTGTGATAACGCCCTCGATCAGTACCTTTATCCGCATCAAGCGGTCGCAGCGACGGTCAACTTCAAGAAGCCCATTCTGAAGCTCTTCAGAAAGCGCTACCGCCACACTGTTTTTGCCTGTAGGTGACCCAGTGTATATAAGGCGGTAACCCTGCCCGATGTTACGAGACTTATTGCCCTTCCAGCGAGTTTCCTGAAGGAAAGCACACTGGACCCGACGTCTCATGAGTACATCTGCGAGTTCTCTGCATCGTCCGGTTAGAGAGCCAATATTCCATGTTGCAAAGCGGAGTTTCCGTCTGGGTACTGACGTCGTTAGCCGTGCCCGTACTTGACACAGTAGCCCTTGCCCACTTATCGCAGGTGTAGGGCGATGTGCCTGCGCGTCGTTTAACGGCGACGCCCTAGCTATACCCAGCTTTATTTTCTAAATCGGTCCATACTAGTGGCGAAGTGGTTTTTAGTGGAGCGATTGCCATCTGACCTCCAAACCCATTACTGGGAGAAACCAAGAAAGGAAAGGGAATAAGAGGCAGAAAGACTTGGAGTATAGGGGAGGGACACCACTTACATGGATTGGATAGGGTTATGAAAGTGGTGGCTCGAGGCCCCTGGGTCGCGTACCCGTATGCCGAAAACCAAATATCGGACAGATAATTGGCTAGACACCCTCTGAGGGTAGTAACAAAGATATTGTAATATTAAAAAAACCTATTGAATTATGTAATGTCGGTTCGTAATGTTGTCTTACATTTCTAATTAAAATATTGAATAGGTGTTTATATTCTCTCCTCAGTATAAAATAAAATCGCTTACCAGTGATATTTAGAACTACGGATTTAAATGAGGTTCTAGCCATAGAAATATAATATTTTTGTGACAGTTTCATATGTATATAAGTATACTTAACACACAACGTACCACTTTAGTAATTATAGCCAAGTTTGTTTTATCAATCGTGTATTGTACATATTGTATAAGAGTATATTATGTATTTGTACACAAAATAAAAATTATTTATTTATTGAATATTCTGCATTTATTATATAGATTGTAATTGATTGTAAATGTCATATTTTATATGTATTTCTTTTCAGTGGAAATGAAGCAGATAAGGATCGACTCCTGGCGTTCCTAATCCACATGAAATCTCATCAGGTGTTCGTCGACGATCCCCTTAGCTTAGATGAGTAATTATATTACCAGATACTTTTAAACTAGTTTAGTACTTTAATATTTTAAACTAACATTATCAGTATTTTATTGTTAGTAGACATAATAAAAAAGATCTCCGATATAATCATGTTATATTTGTGTATTTAAAATTATGAATGTAGCAATGTTTTTATTTATTGCATACATACATGTCATATACATGTGTAGGGCGCTTGTGATGAATGCTTCAGTGAATAGATGCAATCTATTAAAGTAGATATAGATATAAAAATATCACGTATTACTCGTACGTTTATATTACGTACGTCGTACGTCGTACGTACATAATACGTTTATATTTTCAGTGGATAAATGTTAACTGTTAAGTTAATTAAATTGTAATTTAACATTCGACGCCGCGCCGTTGCGATGCTGTTAAAACACTTGATAGCTCTGGATATTGTGATTTAGAATTCCACTCTAGGATTCGCTTTATATAAAAGATTTACGTTTTTACTAATTGTTAGCGTGGCTTGTAGTACCTACCTACTAACTTTCAAAATATTAAAAGATGATAAAGCAAAGATGAACAAATGTTTAGTATATTTATTGTTATTTAATTAATGCTACAATTATAAATGTAAACTAGCGCTATTTAGTAGTTAAGAACATTATATTGCAATGATTTAATATATGACACCTACACCCAAGTTTGTCGAATGATTGATATGAGAAAAGCAAAGTCTACGTTTGCTGGCCACATATTTAGTTTCACTTAATCAATATACTGTTATGTACTGGTGTCCTCACTTACTTCGCAATTAGAAATTTGTATTATATATATATATATATATATATATATATATATATATATATATATATATATATATATAATATATATATATATATATATATATATTGATGACTTGCAACAATGTTGCAAGAAGTGAAAAACGGAATGGTTATTATGTTAAAACACATATAATTAAAAAAACCATCTCTAACATATAAATTTCTGAAAATGTCGAATAGTAATGTAAAGTAAACGAGTTCTTTT
Source organism: Dione juno (assembly GCA_037127375.1). Classification (NCBI taxonomy): domain Eukaryota; kingdom Metazoa; phylum Arthropoda; class Insecta; order Lepidoptera; family Nymphalidae; genus Dione; species Dione juno. The sequence goes on along the minus strand of JAXRJS010000004.1, from coordinate 5,923,500 downwards.
TTACTAAAATAAAATTTACGCTATTGTTTACTAGACATGTGTGTTATTACAATACGAATATAGTGTCCGAATATTTAGTAACGTACAACAGATACGAATTAAAAGAGCCCATATCCCATAGTGATTTATGATAATATGAATAAAGTGCACATGTTTTAAATTGTTTTTAAAATGTAGTGGTCAGAGTATCTATCTATCTAAGTTGTATGATAATTAAATAACTCTTTTTTTTGTCCTAATGTAAATATATATTTTGATGAACGTGTATTTATAATATATATATATATATATATATATATATATATATATATATATATATATATATATATATATATATATATAATATATATATATATATATATATTGTATCTAGTACCTATGTACATGTACAGATGTTGTATACCGTCGTGCCGTAGTTGGGATGTATGTACCTGTCCATACAAGACGTTTGTGGGCTTAAAGCTCACTCGTGGGCATATAAATATATCATTTTTAGATTAGAAGCCACTCACTTATATTTATGGTTTTCGAGCGTAAGGGTTCGAGCCCGCTCATAGAAATATAATAAGTCGTGCCTACATCGTAGAATTGACAATTGAATTGTGATATCATCGAATATTTCATCAATTGATAGAACTTCATAAATAGACAAACTAACTTGATCGTTACCGACGTTAAAATAAATCATAAAAAAGGCTACCTTTAAAATATTTAATAATAACAAACTCATTGTATGACAATGACACATTTTTTTTTCAAAATTTAATATAATTTAGTCATCTAGAGAATCAATTAAATAAAATAATTCTAAGCTAAACAAAAAAAGCTCACATTCTGTGATTTTGATTTATACCGTTTGAAGGTTAGGTTAGACTTTATATTTTATAAATATGCTTTAGTATTTCAAAAAAAAAATTTATAGAATAATTACTAATAACTTATTATTCTTTCTACTACATGAGGACTTCTTTTAGGAAAATAAAATATTAATAAACATGAGTTGTCCTTAATATAGTAACATTATATTTGATTACCATAAGCGAATATTTGCTTTATAAGTAACGGCTGCCATGGTGACTTACAAGAAAGGCATTTCTAGGGCCTGTGTACTTTCTTGTTAAATAGTATAAATTATTTTACGACTCGTTCAAATGTGATCGACAATTTCATGAAGCAGTCGTGTGATTGGTTATCAAATCTGGTGAACGCTCATAATAATCTGACCAATGGATAATAAGTGAGCATGCCATGAAATCTGACAATTTCAATTCTACGATGTGATATATATATATATATATATATAATATATATATATATATATATATATATATATATATATATATATATAGTATATATATATATATTATATATATATATATATATATATATATATATATATATATATATATATATATATTAATGGTGTAATCGTATTTTAAAAGATATATATCTGATGATCGAATATATTTTGTGGATGTCAATACATATTGACCTTACACATAACCACACGGTCTTTTGTAATTTGGTGACAGAAAATTTTTACAACTTTATTGCATTGATATTGAACAAGTGTTTAGATTAAAATTATTAAATTAGTTATGTGTAGTCAAATATATTAGTCGTAAGACGCTAAAATTATACAAACTTGCAAAATCCTTTTGTCCGATAAAACTAATATTGTATTTCTTCCAGAGATAACTCTTGATTTAACACTGAGAACTAGAAATCAATATTTTAAGCTACTTGGAAAATGTATGTGTATTCAATTAATTATTCTTATTTATGCACTATTTAGTATTATTCTCTCTGTGATCTAGTAATCGATAAGCTTACTTCTTACCCTTACCTTATATCGACATTGACTTCTTAAAAAATCATAATCTTCCAATTATAGAAAAGACTATTTTACTCCAGACCTCTAATTTTACTCACGTATAATAAGATAATCTATAATAAATAGTCGTTTCTTGTGTTCAACCACAAGGAGACTATTGGATTTTTATAATCTAGGTGTTTGTCATTGTATTCTGTAATAAGTCGCCTCTGTACTTGTCATGTCATCAAAAGATACATTTTTAAAAATAACTTCCTCCAAAGGAATATTTATCAAATAATCTAGTCAGATGTTAGTGACCTTAAATATCTCATATCTTTTATTCTCCTATGGTTATCGATCCCCTCCTGACTTAGGGGAACTAATTATTTTTATTTTCCTGTTATAGTAACACAAAGTTAGTGTTTAGTTCTGCCTTTGAACATGTATTACACAAAATTATAAGTCAACTTTTAATTGGCCAGCATTTAGCTTGACTCCCCTTAATATATTAAGTACTGATGTTTATTCAAAGATTTTCACATCACAATTCCAAATTTAATGTAAAGTCAATTTTAACAATATAATGTAAAAAATTGTAATATAAATTGATTATGCCCTTATTTATTATACCTATTCATCATTGATATAAATTAGGACTTTTAAATATTTAAATAACTTTATATGTACTGTCGGTTCATTCTTTAAATAAACCAGCTACTCACTGCATTTTAATTATATTTAGAAAACAAATTAAAATAGCGCAATGTTGACTCATAATTATTATTTATATTAAGTAAATAATATTAGATACTAGGCAGATTGCTACCTGAGCTGCTCAGTTCATGTCGATGTTAATGTTTGTTTCTCGCTTTAGTAAAAATAAAAGTTAAAAGCCTTTGTATTATCTGACTTGTATCTAACTAAATATACAATTTTAAACTCCACGCAGGATAGCTGCCATATTGTATGATTGTGAATTTTGAAAAAGCAGTTTGAGTTTATTGTCGGCTCTACCCAGCAGAACTGCCTTTCGAGCGGGTGGTAATATCGTATTCATTCGGAAAATTAAGTGCTTGTCTTTTTGAATAAATATTTCGATATGATTTGAATCAATTTCTTCCATGCTGAGTACTTAACTGGCTGTCTTAAGGAATAAATAAAATCTAAAGGTACTAATGAAAACAATTAATATACTGTTTTCATTAAATAGTAGTATTCTTTTTATACTATTTTTTAGCTTTTTAAATCTTTTGATGTGGATCTTTTAAAGTAAGTAAATATACCTTGTGAGTATAAAATTTTATCTTATAATGTTGACAAGAATAAAATGGCGTAACCTAACTAAATACATTGTTGTTTTCTTTTTGCTTTTATCTTTTCAGATTGTACCAGTTTTTATAGTATTATATCCTTATAATAACCTAGGTAAATAACAGGCGCTGCTCTGAGCTCCTCCCTACAACGCGATGGGCTCGGCACCCGCACAGTAAAGACATGGTGTGCTTGGCTTATTTTCTATGATGGTTCAGGCAGCGCCGCAGATATTAATTCAATATTTGCTCTCCAAAAAGAGTCATGAGATCCATTTACAATCCTCGTGCTCGAGATTCAGAGATAAATATTAGGATATTTTATTTATCTGGCATCATATTCAGTGTATATCTAAAAAAGCGATAGACAAGAACGAGAAATAAAGATAAGCTTTTAACGCCAAAGTGATAAGCTAGATAAGCTTTTAAAGTGAATAATAATATAGTTAAGAATCTCACAGTCCACTCACGTGAATGAGAACTAAATAAAACCAGATAGCTCAATAGCGGACCGACTAAGCGAGCACATCACGAAATACCACGTCCACCGGCCTATCCCCAGCGCCACGGCTGCTATGTTTTAGATATCGACAAGGTCTGGCACAACGGCTTGGTCTTCAAGCTCCGCCGTATGGCACTGCCAGACTCTCTCGTGCACATCATTCGAGAGTACCTGTCGAATGATATGTTCTGCTACCGTATAGAAGGGACTCTCTCGTCGTCTCGTTCCGTCCGCGCCGGAGTCCCGGAAGGCTCCACTCTCTCTCCCCTTCTATACGTACTTTACACTAGCGATATTCCGCTAACACTGAAAGTCGTATTCACGATGTATGCCGACGACACCGCGTTATATACCGTGTACCGTACCGTACCGAAAGACTGTAACATACGACCGACGCCCTAGGCGCTTGGTTTGGTAAGTGGCAGTTTGAGGTTAACCCGGAGAAAAGCGTAGAGGTACTCTTTCCACGTAAACGATACGAGGCCGTCTCTACTAACTATTTGCAAAATAAACCGATCCTCTGGGAACGCCAGGTTAAATATTTAGGTGTCATCTTAGATTCTCGTCTTTCGTTCCGCATGTGAGAAACAAGGTCACGTTTATTCTGAACAGGCTAATCCCCCTTATTTGCAAGCGGAGTAAAATGTCACTTCGTAACCCCTTCTGACATACTCTAGTGTAGTGTTCGCACACACCAAGAGAGATCTCCTTCAGAGAGTTAAATAAATTTCTCAGAATGGCATCCAGATGCCTCTGGTATATACGTAACTTGGACCTACATAAAGACTTCGAATTGGAATCGTTAAACGAGTTCTGCAAAGGCTTTGCCAAGCGCTACTACGAGCGTGCAGACTCCCGACCCAATCCTCTCATAGTCGAAGCGTCTAAGTACACTCCCCATACCCATTACTTCGACGCCCTCGTAGCGTCCCGTCCGTTCCGTTCTCGACCTCGATAATCACATTACTGTAGCCAACCGTCACTACTACGGAAAGTTACACTCTTCTGTCCCTAAGACACGCCGCAGTGACCGTAACAGGCGGCCCCTCTTATGTCACGGCACGTCCGGCGGCGCAGCGAAGCCCGCGGTCAATGACCGTCCCATGTACCATCTTTGGAACTACCACAATGCTAATTATATTCTCTGGGGACGAGACACACTCGAACACACTCAAAACAATATTAGTTAGTATACCTTATTAGTCTGTGTAAGAATATTTAAATAATAAAAATGTGTGGAAATAAGATTTCATACAATTAGCAATTCTTATATTATTGATAAATAATAAAATGGTATCTTTAATATTGAAACGAGTAAATGTTGAGTTGGCTACGCTTTGTCTCTTCTACAAAACAAGTGCTTGCAAAAGTTTTATTTTAATAAACAAAATAAATTTAACAACAAATAAACATAATCAAATAATTCAAAATTGAAGCATATACATAGATCAGTATATATAGATCATCTAGTCTTCTAGCCTAAATGAACGCCCTTCCACTGTCTTTACAAACACATACGGATTATGTGAACCGATGACATACAATACACGCAAATTTGTCCTCGGTCAAGGCATCGTTTTGACGGCAAAAAATATGTAATTGACACAGAAAAATAATGATATGGAGTTGTAACTTAATATCAATATTGATGAGACTGACACTGGTGAAAGCTCAAAAAAGAAATATATATAATCAAATCCATTTCCTGAACAATCTTCAAATCTTTTTTCTAAACAATCATTGAATACCCATATCACATTTTTAGTCCGTCAATTTCTTCGTAAAATTTAATTATTGAATACTTGACTTTTTTTATATACAAATTAATAAAATATATCATTTAATAAACAATTTAATATTTGAAATATTAGTATGTTTTTCATATTGTACTAGTAGTTCACAAGTTTAGTGGAGTCGAGAGGGGCGTTCATTTTTAGGTAGGATGATCTAATCCTATGCATTATTTTTTCACATTTCTCGTAGAAAATACTTGACATCATTTTTCATACAGCACAATAAGTACTATACATTACAAGTTAATAGTACTTTTAAATTTTAATGATTAAAATGTTAGTATGTCTTTCACATTTCAACCAATTGCGAGATCATGTCTTAGTGACGGGACCCAACGCCATGTTCTAGTAAAACAAAACTTACTAGAACGTAGAAAAGTATAAATGTAAATTGAATTCACACATCCGTTTTCAGTCGCACACTTATTTACTGCTCCACGATAATCTCATGTTCAATCATATGTTATGCAGCATTGTTAGTCTAACTTCTTTTACTTCTTCTTTATCCACCCCAACCATTATCCTCGTTTATAAAATTAATAATGATTCTCCTATTATTAGTACAAAAAATAATTCTTTAATATTAGACAATAATGTATAATAGGTACCAGTAAACAAGTAAATGTGATTGTGTATAAGTTATAAGTTCGTATATACTACATAGGTAGCTACTTACTTCTATTTCGCAATTAGGATGTAAATAAAAGACTAGTTCGATAAAAATCGTCTTTTAATTGGTGTTCCAATGATAACAACAATAAGATTGTATCCAAAAGTGTTAATTATCTATGCTTACACTAAAATTAAATTATCGCTGTTCTAAAATAGCTGTGATACGTGCGTGGTTCGTACTTTAGCTGAAGTTTGAAAAATGTATCTAACACTAAAGAAATGCTTTAACGAATTGTTATATTATACAAATTGTACTTTCAAGAAAAAGTAATTATAGCTTAATAGGTCATTGTAACATTTCTATTCATTTTGAATTTATAAATACGTTCCATCTAAAACGACAATACAACTAAAGCAGTATTCTTTTTAAATTATAACATGATAATATAGCCTTTTTCAGTATATGTAATGTCTGTATATATGTGGCCAGTGTGAAATTCAGACTTAAAACCAAAAAAAATAAAAATACTTATAAGAATTAAGCTTTATATATAACTAAATATAAATATATATGTAAAAGGCGAACTCAGCTAGCGTGCCAAATATAACGCTCAATTTATCTAAATTTAATCTATATACAAAGTCTCAGACCTTGTAAGTTTTTAAGTAAGTCTAGTTAACACAGCGGTGAGAAAATTTCCTTTGTACTTCCTCTGTACAAATTATTATATTAGTAAAATTTTTTAACGGCAACCACAGTTGTCAGTCTAAATCTCACCGACGACGCAAAAATAATAAATTAATTCCATTAAAAGTAATGCGTCCAATATCACGAATCAGCGCAAACTACATGTAGGTACAATACAAACATTTAAAAATATATGTATCTACATTTAATAGTTTATTTAACCTTGAAATGAAAGTGTCGTAATTATCGACTTTTTATATTTGTAATAGATTTCTAAGTGCAGAGGAAACTGACGTATCTTAGATCGGTGCGAGAGGAAATAAGATAACATCGATAGGGTCTGATTTAATCGGCTGTGTACCGAGAGCTCTGAGCTCTACTAAATACATTACCACACCTTACACTTTTTGACTGGATTCATAGGAGAGCCTAGTGGGCATTTGAAATCTGATGCAAATTCTTCCATGTTAGACATAGGGCCGATCACACGGAAACGGCCAGGCGCATGATATCCTGTAGTTATTCGGAGCTTAATAGCTTCATTGCGGTACACTGAGCACCAGGTGTTGGCGGCACTCATCCAGAACAGCTAAAAGATGATTTCGAGATTAACATAACAATAAAAATATTATTATGACTCAATTAGAGTATCTCTTACCTGTCTTGGACTATACTTTTCAAGCCCGGGAAGTCGAGGCTCCTCGCCGTGCCGTTGAATCCATGCTTGATATGCGTAGTAGGCTTCTTTAATACCACCATTATCAGCAATGTTTTCACCTTGAGTATTTACTCCGTTAAGCTAAAAGGTGTTATAAAAATATGTACTGATCTGAGAGAAATAAATATGTACAAAAATGTATACACGGTATACACTATGAGTACATAGTTTAAAAGTTCAGTGTAATCTAAGATATATAATATTAGAAAAGATACAAATCATCAGTACCTTCATATTAACTTCCTTGACAGTGTAATTTGAATACTGATCAATAATGCATTTCGCTTTTTCCAAATACTTTTGTTTTGTCATTTCCTGCCACCAGTCAACTAAATTACCGTTTTTATCAAATTGGCGACCCTAAAGCAAAAGTTAGTTTATAACAATGATAAAGTATAATATTTAAATGCAATATATATTTGTCAATCAAAATTAAAATAATATTATAATATACCTGGTCATCGAACCCATGAGTAATTTCATGACCAATCACGAATCCAATAGCACCATAATTCATATAGGCAGGGCGCTTCGCCGAAAAGAATGCTCCTTGTAAAATACCGGCTGGAAATTCTGTTAAGCAATAATAACAACTTAAATATTTTAAATTTAGAGGTTGTTTTATTTTACAGGAAACTAAAATTTGATTATGTCACTAATGAAGCATTCAAAACTTAGTTTATAACTTACGTATGCTATTTTCTATAGAAGAGTAGAAAGCATTTACAATGGCCGGTCTGCCATGAGTGATCCAGTCAGTCTTATTGACAGGTTCTCGTAATTTGCCAAACAGGTACTCGGTGCCAAAAAGAGTCAGATTAAGTACAGATTCCATCAGTTTGTCAGACGACATCTCCAGCTGAAAAAAACAAATATCTATTAGATGATTTTACCTTCATAGTAATATTTTTTATTAATGTAATCACAGTAGTATTGTTTAATGTTTTGTCTATATACTCGTAGTAACATAAAATTCTGTTACATTTTAGATACTTTAGTACTTTTCTTTTTGTTTTTAATTATTTATTAACTAAGGCATCATATCTATCTATAGAGCTAAAAATTATATAAATGTACATTGAACAGCACACCTGCGCAAGGGATGATTAAGTTTTCCAGACAAGACAGGTGAGACACTCAAATAAGTTTTATCATAAAATAAATAAATTCAAACAAAAAATGTTATTGTTATTCTATAACAATTAATTTTAAAATTGTCAAATAGTCCTTTACACTTAATTAACTTTAACCTACTCTGCACAGAAACTTTAAAAAAATACATATTAAATCCCAATATGAAGTCCGCTAAAGTAGTAATTAGTTTACTTACACCGGAATAGAATTTTGTAAGTTTATCGTCATCTAACATTTCATTAGGGTAAGCGATGTGAGAAGCCATGGCATCAGCCTTCTCCAACGCTTCTTTACGAGTGTGCTCATCCATCCAGTCAACTTCAGTAAGTGTTTTACGGAACTGTTGTCTAATGTAAAGATATAAAAATTTGAATAATTATGTTTATAAAAATTATCATAATAAATATTGATTGGTATAAATTTATTACCTTATATCATTGACCATTTCCAAAGCGTTTGCTTTAGAATTTTCGTTAAAGTATTTTCTGATGTATAAAGCTCCCACAGCGATGGACATGCTGAAAGAATAAATTTCATAAAGTCAATATCAGAACAAAGTTAAGTACTATTTTAAATTTATTTTAACAAGTATGAAAAAATATCGAACTACCTAACGCTTGTAGTATCAGCACATTCCTTCCAACGACTTTCGCGCTCCGTCTTCCCGGACAGCGCAGTCACATAAGCCAGTTGACGTCTCCTAAGATCTTCAGTCAAGTAAGAAATCGATGCACCCGCCACACGCCACATTACATAGTTTGCCTGAACCCGTTTTGGAGTCTTGTCAAGGAGATCCTGCAAAAAATTGTTATATGTTGTTTATCTAAAAACCTTAATGTTCTTTTTTAAAGGTACATGCTTTTTTATATTGGGCAGAATAAGAAATCAGTAAAAATAATTTATACAATTTGATAATTTAATCAAAATTATTTTAATCTCGTGAGAAGTAGGTTAATTGATATAAATTGAAGACTACGTTACATTAAACATAAATGGAACAACGAGTGAAACGTGTGTACCATATAATTGATAAGATATTGTACCTGTCACCTATATTCATAAAATAATTAAATATGAACGCTTTTATTTTATAAAATGATTATTATAATGTTTTTTATATGAATTTCTGAGCTTTAAGCTGGTGTATAACTGATTATATTTTAATCCTGTATTCCGATTATAGAACCTTCTGTTTCCGGGAATGTACTCCATGTCTTTAGCCACTTGTGTGAAGCTTAATATTATGATTATTCACGTAAATATTAATTAAATACTAAATATTACATTGTGTTGCGTTAATTTTTTTATGTAATCAAGTATTTTATAAGTTTAATAATTTACCTCTAGATCGCTGATATATTTGGGAACATTGACAATGGTTATTTCATCTAACCCAACTTGCACATGAGGTGACAATAGACGGTTTATGTAAGTGAGCCAAGGAATCCTGTAAGTTAAGTTAAATTAGCAACATAATTAACAATTTCTTCTCTCAAAATAAAGTATTTGTAATTATACCTTGGAAATTTACGCTGCAGTTCTCCTATTGTCATAGGATTATATAAGCTTGTCGCATTACGACGTTTTTCTAATGGCAAGGAGATCTGTAATCAAATTTAACAAAATACAAATTAGTTTTTGTTCATTCTTTATGCATATTAGAATACTTATTATAGATGTAAATTTTGAAATCATTATTTTCAAATTACTGTATGTACTTTACTTACTGTACGTAAACAAATTAAAAGTATTCGATTCAAAAATACCAAGTTACATGAAAATGATTTCACAAATAAGATCTCCATATTTCATTATAGCAGTAATATCAGACACGCAAAAAAAGAAAATAGATTTGCCTATTATATAAAATATTACTATAAAATGCTGTAACAATCTAGTGCAATTTGATGTTATATAAAAAAATTAGAAACACAAAGTCGTAAGACAACCGAGGCGAAGATTTACTGCACGCCACACCAATTGCCAGCCGTCGCCGCACAATTAAGCCAATCTACCGAAACCTTGGAGGAACTTTTACCAAACACCATATTAACACCTCGAAGTTACGTTCATTTAGGAGTGTCTCATAGGTTTTTTTTTTCATAGTTTTATTTGTGCGGGAACACCAACGAGTAACTTAAATTTTTGCAAAGATTAGGTATTTTACCCAGATCAAATGTTACAAATAAAATATTGTAAAAAAATAGGAAAGTTTCGAATAAAAGTTGTTTTGGTAAAGTACAGTTATAAATGAACGAATGCAGAACGAACGAAATGAACAGCAGAGAATTTCTAATGGTCATGACAGTTTCTTAAGCGTAAAACCCAAACGCTTCGTAACTTGAAGCATGTGTAAAATTTTTCAGTCATTTGAAATTTCGATTTCCTCTAATTCAACATAAAAGTCACGAGAGATCGTAAATAAACATCTCTGTGAGCACATTAAAAGATACATTTGCGACCGGGGCTTCTTTCAGTTTATTGTTCTTACTGTTACGACAACTTACAAAAACGCTCTAGTTTGCAGATTTGGTCTATTGAGCTCATTTGTAGGTCTATATTTGACTTTTGAAAGGTTTTCAACATTTTTTTTTATATTTTTACTGGTTAGAATAGAACTGGTAGAACCAATTGAAATAAGAAAAAAATATGTATTTAAAAATCATACACACTTATTTTAGTTCTTAGAAAATATCTCCGGAAACGTTCCATTAATGCTTATAAGAAATATTAATAAATAATTAATAAACTAATATATTTACGTTGGCAAGTTTCATTTCGAATTTTAGAGAATCTTTGAGTTCCACTTCAGCACGAGCACGATCAGCGCCTAGGAGACTAGCGATGTCCACCATATAATCGTAGTAGGCAAGCACTAGTTTGTCACTAAATCCTCGGTTCAAATATTCTCGGCTTAGTCCAAGCGAGGCTTGATCCAACTAAAACGAATATAAACAAAACATAAAATAGAAGTTTAAGCACAAAATCAATCTAACTTTGTGTTATAACTAAAACCCGAGTTGAAACTTCAAATGCAATACGAAGTTAGATTTACTTTATAATTACGTGTGTATGTATTACTTAGAACGTATTAACATTTTATATTACAATTTATCCTATATATTAGATTGTCTATGTCGGTTAAAATTTATCTTTAATAACTACTTACTCTGACCTAAGATATAGGTACCTACTTTTTATAAAACTGCGACAAAATTACTGAATTACGTGTACAACAAGGTGACAAGTAGATTAGTCTTTTAACCGAATCTTAGATAAGTGGCATGTTTATTCTTTATATAAGGTATGTAAAGACTAAACACGCATTATTCTTAATTACATAGTAAGAAGGTATATCGAATGCCATTATGGTCATATTGATAATTTTCCCTATTTATAAGTTTACTTTTTCAATAATATTATATAATATTGTAATATGTAATAAAAATGTTCTCACATCAATGATTCGCTTCGTAGAGTTTTTTACATCTACGCTAATAGAAAAATCAAGGAAGTAGTCCACGGAATAACCGGCTTTGCGGAAGCGATATACAGATTCTTCCCAGGAAAATGAAGCTTCTTCCCATGAACTACCTTGTAGCACTGGCCAGCCTCCTAAGCGCTCCACCATGTCAAGCAGAGGCCTGACACCCCGACTTTCTATGGCAGCTGAGAAAGAATTTAAAATTTGATTTTTATTCGTTTATTATGCATAAGATCCTGGATTGTAACAAATTTAAATCGTAAGTACTAGTTTATAATTTGAAAGTACCAAACCTAATACATTTAGATCATGATTTGGGGGCCCAAAAACATTAAATTAAGCTGAAAAATGGATTAATTTTTTTATAGAACTACTTATTTCCTTTGCTGCAGTCCTTTATCATAATGTTAGTTACTTATGTCATATGTTATGCAAGCTGCGGAAGGAACGTTACTGGGGTACTTTCACTTGCGCTTACAATTTACTAGCTCAAAGTTTATATGTAATTCTGTAAAAAATAATAAAATTTTAATAAAATATAAATTTTGATACGAATAAAATAGATACAATTTTATGAATATTAATCAAGTGTTGTTCCGATTAAAGCCGGATGAAAAATATACTGGTATGAATTGTACCAAATAAATAGTGTCTAACAGAAACAGGAGAAATGGTACGTTAGAAAAAAAACACCTTACTTACATCTGTTCATACAAGCTTGGTATAATGTTTTTGCAAGTGCGAAGGGACGAGGTTCGTCTTCAGCAATCGGTTCATCAAGAAGTGTTCGAATTTGTTCTTGTAATTGATCTGTGATGATAGAGAACGTATTCACAGAAGTTTTGTCATCAGGTATCCGTGTACTTTTAAGGAAAGATCCACAAGAAAAGTCGTAGAAGTCGTCGCAGGGGTCCACTTTTTCGTCCATATTGTAGAGTAATTTCGACGCTGACAAAAAGAATGATCAATAAATAAACAATTCAAGTTTCAAACATATGTGTAATATATCTATTATATATCGTTAGTCGTTAGACCAACTACATATATTTTTTATGTCAATAATTTTTTGTTCATAATTCGTATATACTTATGGCATGTATTTTAGATGTTGATATACTTATTATATTGTAGAAACTAAATAAGTAATCGTACACAATTTATAAATATTTGCAAAAGTATATACGAATCTCTGCTCTTTTATATCTTATAAATGTTCTTTATTTAGATCAAAATGTGAATATCCATTGTGATGAAGCAGAGACAGGCGTGAGACAAGCTTAGTAGCAGTATATTTTAAAAGAATAGACCTTTGTTTCTCTGGGAATAAAATCTTGACTTTAACACAATACCACGAAGTGTTATTATGACGCATATTACATAATTATGTTATATTGTCATTACTATATACCTATATTTGATAGCCAAAAAAAATATTAACTTGGCCTTTTTGGAAGACTTAACTTATTTATGATATGGGACATTTTTAATTCAAAGTAATTCATGTGTTTTTCAAAATATTCGTATCGTAATTCCTACACACCTAATAAGTACATAAAACGTAAATAATTTATACTAGTGAGAGAAGGTGACATACGGAGATACTTAGTTATGTTATTAATATAGCTTGATTTTTCAAAATTTTTTATTTCAATATTTTTCAATTAAATAAGATTTATTATTATCTCATAGACATGCATATGCATACATTCGGCTTTGTTATTTCATTACTGTGGCAAGTACCAAATATCTTACCTGTATGGATGCATCCAGGTATGTTGCACATCTTGGCATCGCTGTCGGTCCTTGCGATGACGGCTGGCGGCATGGACGGGGAAAGTCTTAGTTCGCTAGTCTGTGGCATGTCTAAAAGGCGGACGGACAAGCTGAGTGAGACTGAGACACACACACGACAAACACTATGGCTTCCAAGCACAGGCTAAGATGTAATCAGTTTATACAGCTCAAAAAAAAACAAATTCACAACAATTTTACAGGCATATCATTTTCTTATTTTGTAAATAAATTAAAGTGTTATTAAATTAATTATGTGTTTGAGCTGTATAACTTTCCAGGCAGTACAAACATTCAATACTAGTAAATATTAGAGAAACTAGTGTTTAGGTGGTTGTGCATTTCTTGAAGTACAGAGTGCTAATAATTATGCGACGACATGACAATGATAACATCCATGCATTCATGATAAAAGAGCAATGAATGGTTAGTTTTAATGTATATAGGTATTTTACCATAATTCTCATTTTATTATACATTATAATACCATCTGAACTACATTTAAAGAAAATTATATTTCTTAAAAATTTTAGTTTTTTAAACATATTTTATAATCATAGATGTTGGATTTCATGACATCGTCCATAACATCTTAACCTTAACTTAAAAATAAATTTACTTTTTTGGTCAATCTCATGTATTTCTACAGATACACTAAACTATAATATTATATGTATACATACTAGAATATTTAATTTAGTAGTTATCATAAAATGTATAAATACCAGTTTACTAATTTTTCAGCTCGGTCGACCGTGAACGAAACTCAATCTTCACATAATACTACCCATTAAGATCATAAGGCAATATAGGTATATAAGTATTGTTTATGTTCGAAATGCAGTTATTTTTCGTAGAAATAAAAGTGTCTAAGATAAACATATAACATGTAACCATTAAACTGTGGATAAATCATTTATTGCTCAAAAGTTACCTAAAGTAAAAAAACCTAGTATAGAATTTTTTTTAATGAGAGATTCATTTTTGAAAACAGTTTTTTTCTTAATTTTGACGAAGATTTTTTTATTTACCTAATAATTATATATACGTCTGTTTGTGTTTATGCATACATAAACATGCAACACATTTTAATTATATTTGATTAAATTTAAACATTTAAATCGTAAGCTGTATTCTAGATAATTCAATTTAAAAGGTATTTTGTTATTAATATTGTAACTACTACCAAGTTGCTCGTCTAGATTATTAACTCGATAATCGGAGGCTTCATATAATTAAGTTATAGAGAAACACTTTATAAAGGTGTTTTTTTTTTAAATAAAGCATGTACTGCTGCCCCGCCATACAAGTAAAACGAGAGCTTGGATAAACAAGATGCTTTTATTTAAAGGAAAAAATTTCACTTTATGTTCACTAACCAGTTAGTATTGACCTCAATGTACATTTTGAACTTGGCAATAATATACGGAGACTTTTCCTGCTAAAAACGAAAATATATAGTAAATAATGCAAACCAACACACCTACCTACCTAATACATAGTTTATAGAAACCTAACTAATATAAGTAGTAATTTCAAGGATCGACTATTATAATCGTAATATATTATAAAGTAAACATATCTTACGAGAATATAAATATTTGACACCGTCTATAAATGATATCCTCATCCACATTAGCTGTACCTACCTATACATTTTCATTATAAGTAATTTTATTCAAGTGAAACTGAAAATAGATTGCAATAGCATTGTGTTTTCATTGTATAATTCATTTGTGTCACCACGAGTCGTGCCGACACTGCATTACAAAATTCTACGTGATCTAATATTGGACGTTCAAATTTTAAATAAGATCAGGTAGGTACTGACCAAAATATTTTCGTCATGAATCGGTCTTGATTACCAAACGGTGGGGTAACTTTTAAGTTTCAATGCTACAGAGCATTCAATATTATTGACATTTTTTTAACTTCAGAACAATAAAATCTTTAGAAACACAGAATTATATGTGAACATTGTTGAAAGGCCGCAACGTCATTTTAGATCATCTATTATGTTATAATCAGGTTACTATAATCATAATGTTACGCTTTTTAGGCAAACTCCAGTTTAACAATGCACGCTTGATTATTTCATTGTAACGCGTAATAAATGTCACTTTTCACTGTAACTGTTCATGATATAATTTTTACATCATTTAGATAATTTGAAATAGTAGATTTAAAAGTAAAACTATAGTTATTTTATGTTGTATAATGGCTACAAAACGAACATGTCATATGAAAGTAATAAAACTATAAATAATAATCAATAAAATTATCGATTACACATCTGTAAGGTACATGTTCATTAAGAACATAATAATTAGCAGGTATTGCGCCTTAGTATAAGGAGGACGACAAAGTAAAAAAATATGCACATCTCAGGAGACATACTCACAAAGGTGCTCAATCAATTGAATATTTAATGACTTGTTGTTTGTTGACGTCAAACGTTTTGAGTACGGATTGATAACATACGTAATAATTTATCAACTACAACAATTAAATTCTTGTAAACATATTAACTACAGATTTTCTCTGAACTAAAATATATAAAAGCCAATAAATTTAATATTTAATACGTTTGACATGTGGCTTACCTCCACATCGGAAACATCATAGAATAAAAAATAATACTAAGTTACGAATATATATGTGCATGTAACAATAGCATATGCCACGCAAATAAAGACAGACCTAATTGGCCATAACGTAGAAAGTATCTATTGTTCGGTCGGGTCAAAAAGTAGTGCTTTTGTGTTTAAATCTCCCGTATCGAATATTGGCACAGATCCACATTACTTGTACTCTAATATTTGAAAACAAATCCGTTGTCTAAAATATATGATGTTATTTTACTATATTAATATACCATATGGCATAGTATACCTATGCCATATGGTATTTTAATAAACACAGTCCTTATTGTATCCTCCCATATATCCTTATTGTACACAGTGAATTTATGTATTTATGAATTAAAACATATACCTATGTATATGATATTGTTATTGTAATTTATAATACTGATATATGTAAAAGACATATTTTAATAAAATATTGATATTCGTAGATATATTTTTATTTTATATCTGCTTTCATCTATTTGCAAATAAGTAAGTTTTTCTTTAAATTATTCTATTTATGTGAATACAAACACTTGAGTAACTAGTATCACTATAATGCCATACACACAAAATATTGTTCATCAATAGCAATTGCTTGTCGACAATGAAGAACTTATGTAATATTAACCTATCGTTATAAGTAAATAACTATAGGTTAAGATTGCTATGTCGTGTATAAAATGTATCTGACACAAGAAGCAGACAAACAAATATATAAAACATAATCCATGGAGATGAACTATACTTCTATAATTATTTTTGTAGTGTTCTCATGAACCCGTACCAACATATCGTAATTTTTATATCTGTATAACTGTGTAATTATATTATTAATAAATTTATTAAACATTAGTTCAATTAAAGTTTCGAATGATTATTATAATAACACTTTAAAATAAAGAAAGAATTATCTTTGAGGCCAAATTCATAAAAGAAACTTGTGTTAGGTTTCACTTACCATTGATATCAGCTGAAGTTTTCACAAGCACAGTGGCAAGGAAAGCCGCGAGGAAAGCAACTGCGATCAGAGAAATTACTCCAACGGCCAGCAATAACCTCTTCTCCATCCGCGTTCTTTGAGACCAAAAGGACGGCCTATGAAACAGAAAATAAATTACATGTGAACATGATGTTTGAATAAAATCAAAAAAGAGAAACAGAAAGGCAATTATGAAATAAAACCATATAAAATAAGATATATTCTATATTCATTGTCAATATATATTATTCCCATACCAGCTCAAATAACGTTATACCTAAGTGAAATAAAATTAATCCATAGATTCAGAATTACCATGTTTTTGAAGAGTAAAATTAGCGACAGTTGGGGAAGATAGAAAATGACTTTAAACATTAGTTAAGTTAATGTACGTAATTAAGTAAAGAATGTATGCAGCAAGCTGAGTTTGTAATTAATATAAAAATTTAGGATGAAAATTTTGTAGATTTGGAATTAATAAATTGTTCACACTATCTCAGTACAATTATAGAAAATGCATATTGTAACTAACGGCGTGGTCACAACGTCGAGTGATACATAATGCTTTTGTAGGGAAGTGGAAAATTCTAAGTGGTTATTCTTTGAAGGAGAAAATTGCTACGAAATTTTCAATTTGTTTTGCTAACTCAATTTACTTGGCCGCAATTTTCCTTGGTGTTAAACGAAGGAAGCCCGGGGGATACCAGATCCCTTCTTACGGCTTTTTAAAGGAAACTTATTTCAGTATATTGCGTAAAGCGGCTTAAAAATTATAAATTATTTAAAATAAAAGACGTTGGTCGCATGCATATAATTATTAGTAGACTATTTATATTACATAACTAAAATGAAATGTGGTAATGCAAATATTTTTATGTAGGTAAGTTAATACACTTTCACTAATTACAACAACAAATTTGTTATCATCGTGTCGTTTACGATACGATTTCCTGTTAAGAAATTCATTAATGTTATGTGTATGTAATTTGTAATCTCCTTAACTACCACAATATGCGTTTTATTTCAAGTATTTAAAATAATTCTGTTACAAACTCAAAATACAAACAAAATTGAAATTGAAACACACATCCCCTCACATTTACTCAAAGCTCAGGCACATATCACACAAAGAGAGGTCACGTCACAATAAAGTTTAACTGTTACTATGTAATTATTTTCAAAAGCTACTCATTAAATTTTCAACAAAGACTTAGCGTTGTATACTATAATTAGTCTCGATATAGAGGAGGTCTAATATATATATATATATATATATATATATATATATATATATATATATATATATATATATATATATATATATATATCTCTTTAACATTTGTATAAGGTATATCTTTAGTCTATGTAACTTCCCAAAATTTGTATAACAAAATATAATGTGAAAATTAATAACTAAGGTAAATCTATTTATTTATAATTGTTTATATAAAAATGTGATCAATGTATTATATTTAACAAAAAATGTTTTTTATTATTGTAGTAGTAGTTCCTCAAGGAATGATTTTTGGCTGCGACACATCAAATGCAACATTTCAATGTTAATCCATATCCTGTGATCACTTCTTGTTAATACAGACCAAACCGTCACATTTGTAATGTGTTTGTTATATTATAATCGACGTATGTACGAGTATATGTTCACGCGCATCCATTCCAAGTGTCTCACAGGTCAGATATAATTGTGTAGGCTGAGTTGGTACTTTATTAGTTATCAAGACACAATTATTTATGTACAAAATAATATATGAAATGTTTTAGAGTATTTAGTAACAGTATGAAGTAATACATTTATTATATTTTCGGACAATTTCTTAATAGTTTTCTCTCTCAATAGTTTAACTACAGCGTTCCGCTTAAATATCTTTAGCAAATAAGTAATTATTAGAAGAATAGAAAGTTTAAAAACAATTATATTAAATGAAACTTTAGGCAACAAGGATCGAACGTGTCGTCAATTTGTGAACATTTTATTTGAAAACTATTTACATCGAGACTATATATTGCTTTTAGGGTTCCGCACCTCGTACCAAATTGGTAAAAACGGAGCCGTCTTAAAGCGATCCATCTTATTAGCGTTCTGTCCAACTGTCAAGACAATTTTACAATAGTATGGTGCCATCAAGCTGAAGATCAATATATCCAGAGTGGTGTTTCCTTAGAGCACAGAAAAAAATCAAACTTCTAAGTCAACGTAATCAAAAGATATGAGCGTTCATGCTGAGACAAATGTGAGACAAATACACCGTATGAATTTTGCCATTAAGTTAGAATATATAGTAGTTAGTATTTGTTATAGTGTAGTAGTTTAATTTGTAGTACCAACAAACAAAGCTAAAAAAAGAAAAGAAAGGAAAGTACAGTAGAAATACAAAATCTGTGGATACGACCCTTAGCGGAAAACCTACAATCAACAAATTGGTACGGAACCCTCAATATTCGAGTACTCCACTCGCTCTTGACTGATATTATTAACTTAGACATATAATACAAGAAATAATGTTCATTATAAATTATAATGCACTTATATTACTTGGGTATTTTGTTTAATGTTACTTAATGCGAGTACATTGTGAAAGCACTTATGATTATTTACCACGTATTGCCACGTATAATATTCAGTGCCTTTTACCTAATATTATTATTTATATTCTATCTATTTAAGCTTCTCTCGTGCCTTCTATTTTCAATACACATGTAGGGCTCGCACCTTTTTCACCTCATATTCATATAAGTTTTAGTAACGTTTTTTTCATAGACGTTGAACACAAACGACGTGTACTTTACATGGAATACGTTTTTCCCTAGACCGGTCTGACCTACGCGTAGCGTCCTAAAGGTGAACGGACTGTTTTGATAAATTATACATTTTAGTAATTAGAAACATATTATCCCAAGACAGATATTTCAACTAGATGTCATTTGTTTAACTTTCTTTCAGAAGAAATTTATATTTAAATTAAGTAAATTAAAGAAGAATTTATTAAAATTTTATTTGTACGAACTAATTTCGAGATGATTGATGAGATATGAAGATATTACGTAATTATCCAAAACCTTTTAGCTCATGCATCATACGCACTAACTTTAACCATAAGCTTTCGAATTCGAACAAAACATAAATACGAAAATACAAGTGCGTAAATTCTAATATTACTAAATCTTAAGAATTTTTAGTTCGTATTCTTTTTCTTTGGAATAAATATATCTTTTAAAAGTACATAGGTATACAAAATAATGGTACATTTAAAAAAAAATTAAAGTAGAACAGGACGCCACAATACATGCACAAAACATGCATGTTGCATAGCATATCGATATATATAAATCGGACGGTCAATGTCAAGTATAATGTATTAATATAAAGCTTGATTTATATTCAACTTTTGTATTTGGTCGACACACTTTCACATAATCTACTAAAACATATAGCCGATATTCGTGTATGCTTCATCAATATAAATGTGGCTTTTTGGATGATTGTCTAATGTAGTGCTTCTACGGTTGAGCATACATTGTTGAGGTCATATGTACATGTACAAATACAGTGCCTAATAAACACGGTTAAATACAAACAAAACTACGCGCATCCTAATAAAAATAAACCTTTTCAAATTATAATATATAAAACAAACATATTATAAATAAAATTTTAGTCCACATTGAAAATAACAATAGCAAAATAATTGATTTTGTCTTTGATACGCACACGTTCAACATATTTGGTACAATTCTTTATCTAAACATATAAAATAAGAAAAGTGCTTTGTTTTTATTTATTTATAAACTGCATACGAAATGTTAAAGCATTGAATTCTTTAAGCATGAGTAGGTGAATGGAAGCATTTGTTTGAGGCTTAATTGAAGACTGTTTTGCTGGAAATCCTGAAGGTCACATGTGCTATTTATTTATAATAATAATAATATAAACATAATTTTATATATAAGAATATAACGGCGCAGGTGCAGGATTCACTTATCCGGTACTACCGTTAGCGACGCAGTTATATAAGAGTTGATTGACCCTGTGGTAAACAATACAATTTATAAGTAGTATGCAAAAGTATTCTAACCATTTTTTGACAAGCAATATGATTTGCAAGATAAGTTCACGAAAATGAGGAAATCTTTTAAAAAAAACCATTTTAAACTGATGTTAATTGTTGTGTGTTTTTCATTTTGAATTAAACAAGTACGAGTACATGCCAGTACGTAGTGATGATACAAAATAGTTTCTTTAAGTGGGAAATAAAAATAAGAAGATATCCATAGCCGGCTTCAGACCGGTTAGAAGAACTAACAATGTCTCAACTCATACTCCATGAATGAATATATATATATATATATATATATATATATATATATATATATATATATATATATATATATATATATATATATATATATATATATATATATATATTTATGTATGAACTGTATCGAATACGAGGAACTGTTACGACGAGAGGTAGTAGACCCTTTAGAATGAACCAATTGAACCAGATCCCAAAGCCCACATGCCTTAGTAATATTCTCAGAAATGTAAAATGTCGGATCAAGTTATTTTACTATAAGGAAATATTAGTAAGGTATTTTTTTAAATTATTACGACATGCAAGTATCAACTGCTATTTTACTATTTTTTAGAATATAGTCTTTTGAATATAGAAGAAGAAGAAAGTTATTACTTTTGTTAATAATTTTAATATGACTACATAATTTTATCTTCACTCTGGTCGTAAATAGAGTAACAATTAAGAATAAACAAAATATTACTTTTAAATTTGGACTCTGTCATTTCTGTGTGGTATTTTTTTTTTATTTTCGTGTCGTTTTTGTAATAATTTAATTATTTTACAAATATCCTGTAAAATAATTTCTGATTTTAAAGTGGAGTGTGGTGATAAAGAGCCACATACAATTTTTAAAATCCTCCAAACGCCCAAGTGTATTTTTAATATTAGTCAAATGTTTGTGCACCAGGCTATTGATAGGCACAATGAAACCTCCTCTGCTTGTGACAGAAAAAGATCTGGCCGTCAAGATAGTATTCATACGAAAAAGACGATCAAAGCAGTAAGGGAAAGACTTTAAAGAAATCCTGCCCGAAAGTATAATATTTTATATCAGAAGATGAAGATGTCTAGATGAGAAAATCTTTACAATTGTCCAATATACAAACAAATGCACCGTTTTTATGCTGAAAGCTTTTAATAAGTTTCCTCAATAATCAACAGAGTTTAGTAGCGTGTTCGCTATGAAGGAGCGACTGAACGATATTTTTGTGAAAGTCGTATCAAAACATCGGCACAAGTGTATGAAGATGCCATTCTTGAGAAGGTAGTTAAGCCCCTTAACAATACCATGTTCAATAACCAAGAATGGTTTTTTCAGAAAGACTCAGCGTCAATCAGCGAACAAACAGTTGGTCATCTCAATAAATGTACTGAACCGTAAAATAATTTATATTATTTACCGATTGAAGCCCTAAAAGCGACTTTCTTGCATGGCAGATTGGCAGTTAGTTAAAATTCTAGTAAGTTGTTTTTATGAGGCAGATTTTTCGAATAAAAAAAATCGTGTACTAATCTATATTATTTCAATTTAACGTTTGATTATATATATATATATATATATATATATATATATATATATATATATATATATATATATATATATATATATATATATATATATATATATATATATATATATATATATATATATATATATATCATATAACGCACAGCCGATACTACGGTACCTAGAAACTACGTGAGATTTGGCAGAAAGGTCCCTTTCATGATTTCAACTCCTAAGGGGGTAAATAATAAGGTATATAAGTTTTGAATTACAATTAAAAACGATCAGTGTAGTCGAAATGGACGGACGGAATGAAAAATGGAGGGGTAAGTACACGTGAATGAATTATTTTAAATAATTCTCATGTTTAAGTTTGTTTTATTTTAAGCTTATATGTCAGATAACCAGGAATTGGTGACCTGGGTGGCCAAGTAAAATAAGTCATTACGTAATAGCAAAATTAATAAATTATTTATATATATTTATATATATACTTTAAATTAACATTTTTTAAACACTAATGCATCGGTTAGCAGTATATACAACAATCGGTCCGTTTAACAAAATGGTCAAGCCTTGGTCTATATATATATATATATATATATATATATATATATATATATATATAATATATATATATATATATATATATATATATATATATATATATATATATATATATATATATATATATATATATCGATAAGAATCATAATAAAGATATATTTTCTCATCACTAAAAGTGCGAGTTTGTGGTAATAAGTGTCCAAGGTCTTCATAAAAAAAAGTAGGTATTACCTAGTAATATGACCAATAAATTACTGTTATAAATTTAGATACATTAATATCAACTTTATTGCGAGAAAATTATATTTATATAAGAAGCTTGTTTTGTTTACTTATGAAATAATAAAATTGAGCAAAATCACCATCAAATTTATAGTTTGACAATATATTAATAATAGTAGACTATTAAGACCCCGTGGTGGATGACATGTTTGTGGGTTGAAATCACATTTAGAAGAATATTTATGTGTATGAAATACACTTGTCTCCTCGATTCTGTTAAACAAAGTGCGATTTTATGTTCCTTCGACCAACGTCGTAACATCGCCGACGAAACGATTTGTATTACTAAGCCAAATATGAGAAATATTTTTAATGTTAACTAGAAAAACAAACCTACATACATTGATACATATAAAAATATATATGAATAAAAACATCATAAAATTAATATTAATAAATATTGTGGGTTCTTAGTGTATTAATAATAATAGACGATAAATATTAAATTGGGTAAAAGCGAAATATACTTAAAGAGGCAATCTTTACGGCTTGCGAGTGATCTAAATGCAAATTATATTACTTTAGAGGATACTTATTGAGTTAATAAAGATTGGCTGTGGATCGTGGCTCAAATACGTGCTTGAAGTCCGCGGAAGAGTAATTTGTATATAAGCAATACTATGAGGTCACCTCGGCTTCGCTTGAATATATAGTTAATATTTCCACTCATAAATAATGTTAGGTTAGTTACTATTCAAAAAAATTACTATTAATATATTTCTTAATTCTTTTTAAATTTGCAATTGTCAAAATTTGTCTAACACACATATTTTTATAGTAAGTACAAAAAATATATTTCGATAATTGCAGTTTTCTTTTATCTATTATAATTGCTTTTTTAAATTGTAAATTCAGACAATGCTTGTAACAATCTCAAAAGTATTTAGAAAAAAATAGAATATATAGTGATTAAAATTATATATAAATGGCCTTCAACATATATAAATATACATATTATTAAATAAAGTAAAAAATTTGAAAAAATGTTGTTTGAAACACAGTAGGTAAATATACGTAGTATAATACACTAAGAATATTGATAAGATAAGACAAAAGCAGTAGAACTCACGTTCTTTTCTAAACTTTACACAGATAAAGATAAACGGCATAATTGAATAAGTATCACAACATTTGAGTCGATATTAATTTAAGAAGATATTGTCTGTGTAATTTAAATCTAAATAATACTTTATTTAAAAAAATAAAGTTCAATTCAATAGAACGTAAAGTTTATATTAGGTACTTACTTGACATTGTTACGCATATTGTAGTTTGTGGTGATGTACTCGGCGTCCCCGCTGTAACAAACAGAATAAATACATTTATATACCGCTACGTAAATCGATTTTAGCTTAAGTCACGTCACTTACAATTATTACAATAAAAAACTGAATATTTTATTTGCTAATTGAGACAGAATAGTTGGATGGATCATTTCTTTACCTAAAAGAGATAAAAATATGAATCGAAAACTTTTTTCTCTTTTCTCTCACTTTTCTTCTTTGCAATTTTAATATTTCATTCTTAATTATTATTTTATACAAAAGCAGACGTAGGTACTGACTGGCACTGGTATATTCATTATAAAATTACAGCATTATTAACCATTCAAAATCGTTTATATAGTTAATAGTTAATTGCAATTGCACATGGATTATTTTACAATAGCAAGGCTTTAAAATTATATTATATGTACCTATATTCAACCTTTATATGTAAGACTAGTAAAAGGTTTCATGATTTATACCAAATAATTCACGAGCACTTTATTATTTTTTTATACTTGTCGCCCATAAAATATCTTAGCGCGAATACGAGAATACCGTTCGGAGCGTTGCATTTGTAATAAACTTAATTAGATCTGATTGGGTGACACAGATGTGTAACCTCATCATCCGTGTAATGAACAGTTTCCTACTTTGAAGCGGTAATGTTTTCCGCGGAAATCTTGTTGAAATGCACTTACTATTGTAACAGGGGACTGCACACATTCATATAATTTACCTACAAATGCGACATTTGCGACGATTTTAGAAAGGATTTACAAATAAATATTTGTAGCAAAATAAGTAACGCTTAAATATTTATTAACCAATAGTAATTAGTTAATTTTTAATATAAAACACATTGTTTCATAAAATAGTTTAAATTATACTGGGCTGACACGGTGCGGTTACCACAAGGCGATACTCTATATAACTAAGTATTTTAATTTCAAATTACATATAATGACCTGGAATTAAAATGTAACTCGAATTTACTATTAAACGTGTAAGTGTGCCACAACAACAACATCAATCAATGATGCTGAAATTGAATTATTCAATTGTTACGTTTCAAGCAAATTTATTTGCATAACTATAATTATGTGAATATTTTAATTAGTTCGCATGTAAATATACCGTTTCGATGGTCGCGTGTAGCAATTAATGTCCATGGGAGTGGTATCAATGCGTGGTAGAGAGGTTTTTGCAAGAACTCCATAGCTTGCGTGCTCTCTA
Organism: Dione juno; assembly: GCA_037127375.1. Lineage (NCBI taxonomy): Eukaryota > Metazoa > Arthropoda > Insecta > Lepidoptera > Nymphalidae > Dione > Dione juno. The sequence goes on along the minus strand of JAXRJS010000004.1, from coordinate 5,897,092 downwards.
TATGCAGGGTGCATCCGTCCTTGGCTGACCTCGACCTCAATTTTTTTTTAATATAATTAACCCTGTCCACTTTAATGACGAAGCAAAATTACGATAGTTGTCGATGATATATTCGTTGTTCTAGACTAGCTATACTTAAAGATATGAAAATGTAAAAGTCATGTATATATATATATATATATATATATATATATATATATATATATATATATATATATATATATATATATATATATATATATATATATATATATATATATCATTTCCGATTGTTTAGAATTTTTTTAAAACAGGCATGGACCTCGTTAGCATTTTCCTTGATAGTATTTTTTACCATGCAATCTTAGAGTTTAACACGGTTTATTAAAAACAACACAAAACCAAATTATTGTATAACGACTTTACGAAATGAATGCATTTTAATAAACTACAAACTGAAATTTCGAAACAACAAAGTGCGACGCTTGTTAGAGTTTGAAATTTTTCAGAAACATCACAGAATATTGTTAGTATACTGCATTATTTTATACAATTCTAATTAAATTTTCGTCATCATTATAACTTTATTAATTTGGAATGCGAAGTTTTGCAGTTTCAGTTATTAATTCGCGCATGCGTAAAAACTCACGTGTAATTATTTTATACACGTTGACGTACCTAAACCTATAAAGTTTGTATTGTGATAATGAATTACTTATTTTTAGGATTCGTCAAAATAAACCTTATAGGATCACTTTGTAGTCCGTCTGTTTGTCTGTACGTTTTTCTGAAAATCGAAAGTAGGTATCAAGCTTAAATTTATATTAAATATCCAGGTCTATAATTCCTTGGAGCACAAACAAAATTAAACTTCTAAGTCAACGCAATCAAAAGATACGCGCGTCTATGTTCGTTTTTGTGGATATTTTATGAAAATTTCCGCATAATCAAAATCTATAGGGTACTACCTAATAGGGTACTAAATACTTCTCTTTGTACGTTGCCTATAATACATATAAAGAATAAATTCTAAAAATATAGTGTATCACAAAAAAAAATATTACAAACTTATATTTGTTCATTTCATACAAAATAAGTGTACATATCCAAATTTAAATTTGTCAACTTTTACAAGTTATGAATTCCGTTAACCTATAATTATGTAATTAGTATAGAACCTTCAGTGCACAAGTCCGATTCTAAATGAAACAAATATTTAGCAATATAAAAAGTCAAAACAAGAATTTGTAAAGAAAAATAAAGGAGTCATTAGTTGCAAAATAAGTATAAATATTTGAAATAACTTTATTCTATCTCATGAATATGTGGTTAGCAAAAAAACCAATAACTTTAATTACTGGTTATATCTGCAACACTTATATTAAACACGCCACATGAGAGACGAGTCACGATCTTAGTACCTAATAATGTTTATACATAGGTAAGTACTACGTAAAAATACGTACGTCTTCGAAAGCAACGTCAATAAGATTTTTTTTTTAATTGTATCGTAATGATTATCGAATTATATTTAAGAAGCAATAATATCTACACCACACTTCTTTGAGTTCCCGTCATAATTTATACACAAATAAATTATATAATATTTCTAAAAATCAAACAGCAATTGCCGAAGTTTACTTCGTCGTATTATAAAAGAAAATTGAAAATAACAACGTCTACAGTATTAACTATAGTGATAAGAAATAAGAAGCTTTTTGGCAGACATCGCTTCATATATCAAGTGGATGGGATGGTAATACATTGTATTGATGGCAGACCGTGATCCAAGTTCAATAAATCAATAATGAAATGAAAACAATTTTTATCGCTTGTATGTGTGTGTTTAAATGATTGACGTATTTTATATTCTACTATCGGAATCACTTGGGTGGTCATGTTATAGAAACATGTACCATCCATGGCGCTGATAGGTTAAAGGCTGTTACACCTATTTAGAAATGTAGTGAACTTTTGTGATGTCTAAACTTTGATTCAATATCGCAGAGTACAATAATGCTAGTCTGTACAATTTATTCATATTCAAACAGGTCACTTAATCTGAAAGTCCAAGAAACGTCTCTAATTGGCTTTCTATAATGTAACTTTCATTTTGGATTGCTATCGTTTATTAGTAAATAAACTCCTTTAACATTCTATATTAGAAACTTGTTACGACGACTAGCGGAAAAGCTAGAAACCTACAATGTGTTCAATTTCACCTATAAACATACACGTTGAGTGCGCAGTATCCACTTTAAACAAGTTTTAACGTTTACGTTAAAACTGCGACATTAAAATATTTATTCCATGACGAGTTTTCTCGTGGCTTTAATACACGGTCATTAATTAAATTATCAATACTATGCTCCTCACATTATTATTAAAATATGTACGCTCATGTTTACGTATACGCAGTGCGCGTCCTAGAAAACAAGAAAGTTAAATTCTCAACAAACACTTAAGAAATGCTCCTCTAACATAAACCGAACAAGTCGGCCTTTAAAGGAATGAACATAGTAGGTCGACAGTCTCCTAGTCTACGCTCCACTTTGTATAGGCTAAAGTTAATTAAAACAGATGAGTACAGATTTGGTTTTGTGAGAAGAATATATTCATTAAATGAAGATGAATTGAAATACTCATAGGTACAATTTAATTATTAAAAACAACCGAAACATTAGTTTTTTAACATCACGCATCTCCCACAATAGCGGCCGAGTAAATCTAGAATTATAAAAAACATTTTTAGGGTTCCGTACCTCAAAGGGAAAAAACGGATACGATCACTTTGTTGTCCACAAATTGAAATTAGGTACGGAACCCTCGGTGCGCGAGTACTAGTTGCACTTGACTGATATTTTATTTTATTTCCACGACTTTTGGAAACATTTGCAGTACGTAACAAGAGGAACCCAATATCGTATTTTCCTATTATAATCGCCCAGTGTGAAATGTGAACAGCACGACGGTCAAGCACTATTCCACTGAAAAACAAAGGCCTTCACATATATATTAACTTTAAATACCAGTGTATAGGTACTCGTATTTAATGATTAATAAATCTCACTCTGCCATTATAAAAATATCAATGATAATGAAAAGTACTTAGGTATAAATTACTCCGCTGTTTCAAATGTGTCGCTCACCACAATGTCAAATTGATAAAAATAAACTTAATGTATTGATGGTGCGTTCGATGTTTTACTGCCGCCTCCATTTTACGATGGTGGGATATATCCATCTCAGAAGATATAGTCATTTTTATGATCAATTCACCAGCAGATCATGACGCAGCAAGCAAGGAGAAGCACTCGAGATGATAGAAAATAAATAGATTTTAGAGCCATAAATATGCGTGGCATAAACTCGCATATAGCTACTCGTATCGCAGTTGTTCACGTTCCTTACGATCTATCTTTCATTTTTCACACGTTCTATTTGAATACAATAGTAAAAGCGACAGAGAATAAATCGCGACATCGTGTGTGATGTGTGACTCTCTTCTCCTGCGAATAAGCTTAATTTTAACAGATAATTACGAATTGTGCAATTAAAATAGTATATTTAATAATGTGTGCGGAAAAAATATTGTCGCCTCTACAGGCACGATCAGCACACGAGCACATGGCTCCGCCCTGTCAACTAACTTTACTAGTTTGAATTGGTTCTCTTTTATTTATACGTGACCCATTGAACATCTGTGATAAATCGTCAAAAGTCTATTACAAGCGTGGGCAGTACATAAAGTGTTATTTTTATATATTTTATTGTTTTTTAACGAACTGCGAACTATCACAAGTATAGTGCCAAGAAGAAAAGGGCGTTATATTGTTGATTTAAATATAAGCAATAAATAAGTATAGTATATGTAAGTAATTTATAAAAATCGATACTACAAGAATAAAACTGACAATAATAGCACATGACTTTTTCCCTCGTTAGTAACATACCCTGTACATATATAACATTATATTTATATCTTAACTAAAGTCATTCATACCTAAATTATTCCACGTATTTATCAATCTGTAATGTTATAAAACTAAAGAACTCGGGAAAATGTAATATATTGTTGGTTTTATATCAATTACGTTTGAAATTCATTCAAATATTTAGATTTAACGGTATGTAATTTTTAAGTAGTTTATAAAATACCGCCTTTAAGTTTATTGAAACGTCTCGAGGTTATTTTTAATTAAAATCAGTTAATTTGCATAAATGAACCAATTGCATTAGCCACTGTGAAAGAGACTCAGAACTGAATATCGATGATTGTGACTTGTGAATACAAAATTCAGTGTTTTTATAACATAGAGTGGTGGTTATTCATATAAGATACTCCACAGGCCTGTTGAAGTAATGTATGATTTTATTTTATATTTTATACCGCAAAGTCATTTCTGTTTCCTTCATAAAATGTGAGAAATTAAGAATACAACTAACTTATGTTTACATATAAGTTAAACACCAATACAAGAACAATACATATATCCATTCTCATTGTAATAACTGCAATCTATCTATTTGTTTCTATTTGTTTAGAAAATAGCTTCTATTTATTTCTAACTTGTTAGTTGTTTCTATGAAATGGTGATTTAAGTTTTTGATTGTATTAAATAAACAAATAAATAAGCGTGTCACTGTTATTCCTTAAGATTCCTTGCGCAACAGGTCTTTTTGCTTTTGCAGTGTTTCCCCGGGTGGATTAATACAATACTTTATCTTCATTAGGGATGTACTAGATATTAATTCAATTTTTCCTTGAAAGTTACGCTATGTATATTTGAAATGAATACATTTTTTATAATGATGAATTGCTACTCTCGTCTCTGAGTCATATATAGTTATGTATATACATAACTTATTATCTCTCTCTCTCTCTCTATTTTTTATGATTAAAATAATAAAATAGAATAAAATATCCTTTTTATTTCAATCACGATAATGACACAAATAATATTAATTTACACGTTTGCCTAAGCATAGAATTTTTATACATTTCATTTTTTTTATTCAATAATATTATTTAAAGATCTCCAATGAAAAGAATCTCCAAAATAATTTGTTATTTTCATTGTGAGCTAAATATATAATACGTACAAACCAAACCACGGCTTGTAATAGAGAAAGAACCCTATTAACTTTCTTTACTGCCAAGCCTTAGCTTTATTAGGTTTTTATAACTTTATTACAAGAAAGAAAGCAGCTGTCCGATCCAGCGTAGTACTAGTGAGAGATAAAGCCTTTGTGGAATATTAAATTAATTACTTGATTGAATAATACTGTTACTGTGGTTAAATAATATTTATACTTAGTAATTCATATATGCATCTATCATTTATAGATTTACAAAAGTTCACTCATATATAGTTATAGTGATCGTTTTTTTGAAGCTTCTTCCTAAAAGCAATGCAGCTTCTACGAATAACATGTTCATCAAAAAATATTTATATTAGTAATATACAATGATATACGTAGGTACACTCAACTTTTAAAATCACTGAGAATAATTAGATCCGTATACTATTAATGGCTGTATATACTATTAATGATCCGTATACTATTAATACGTGAACGGCTGTAGTAGAACAGTGTATTACTGTTAACGCGATCGTTGTAAGTTCGATTCCCACCGGGGGTATGACTTATTTTAATGTCGCGGCGGCCGTGTGTGCCGGAGTGGCGGAACTAAAATCACACCGTTTCACAGAAAGTGGATTAAGTAGTTATTTAACACTGATTTTATCTGTTACATTCTATATGTTTATATTCTATAGATATGAAAACGGTATGGCGTTCGCCTCCTTTAACTATAAATTGTTTTACTTTTTTCACTATAATATCATACTAAAGTGACGTTATTATTTGAACAGAATGTAAAAGGACATCAAATATTTTAAGTAAACAGCATACCTTAAGTTACGTAGGTAACAATACTGTAAGAACGTTTACTTTGTCCAAGAGAATCGTGACCGGCATGTTAGGGACAAACAGATAAACAGACTTAAACTTGACGCTTTATGCGTTGAATAATGATCGGTAAAAGTAGGCAATTTATATTTAGTTATAACTATATTATTTTTCTAGCTTCACGCTGTAACCCGCATATAGCTGTGTAGACAGCGGGAAGCTAGTGTGAAGGCACTTCGTTCCCCAGTTTCCGCCTTGCGATAATGTGTGCTGAGTGGCGAACTCAATACCGCGCTTTTAAAAGGTTATCAGAGCGCTAAAATTAAAATAATTCATCTTGGAATGGGGATCTCAAGTGGGGACAAAAATTTAGAAATATATCGAGTAGGTGTTTTAACTAAGCTAAGCTTTCATATACTCCGTCTCGCTTTCAATTAATATAATAATTATGCCCAAGCACTTCACTAGCTACTTATGTCATACGTTTACAGTTCCACGATGGTGGACAAAAACAATCATCATATCCTTGTGACCGCAAGCAGTAGGATTGGCAGCGAGAATTTAGGTGTTAAATTGTCTGTTGAATCGCGGAATTGAACCCCGCACTTTGGCTTTGCCTCTTCCTAGTTACCTCGAGTCTCGTTCCTTCATACATACCCCCTACGCGCGATACTTGTCAGAAAATTAGACAAATATTATAAAATAGTTTGATATTAAATACTTTTTGTTCTAATGCTATAGAAAATACCTATAATATAAAAAGTAAATCTTTATGTAGTTTGTGATATATTTTTTATTTTATTTTATATCTACACTTATACTCGTACATTCAGGCAGTATACCGATTCGATAGCATCATATATCGTAGACAACAGTGTCTTATTACTGGACTTCTCTACCTACACCGCAACATATGCATGTACGTGAGTTAAAAACAAAGAAAAATTTAGTCAAAACACTGGGAGAGATTGCTGCGTGTCTCAATGTATACTCCAAACTGATACAGGTTAGATACATTTCAATTTTTTTATTAATTATTAAAATAAGAAATATTATAAAAAAATTTTGTGCATCTTGCGAATTACGACACTGTAAATATCGACGAATATTACTTGAGAAACGCGTTTGTACTTTGAAATTGTTAAATACTAAGCATAATAAAAATCTTATACAGGTATAAATAATGATTAAAGCATTAGTACGAGCTTTGAATCAGCTCAGTGAAGCGTAAAAACGTGGAGTTGGAAATTATTTATCTTTGTTGGCGTTTAAAACCTGAGGCGGAGTTTTTTTAATAAATTCACTTTAAAATTGCAACATCGTTTTATAATTTGAAATATTTACCTTAAAGATCGTACTTAGTATATAATAATTATTTTAAAAAGTAATAACCCCTTCTAATTATGAGTAAGTACATGTTATTTAGTTTAAGTCAATTTAAATATTAACATTATTTCAGCATTAGTCTTATTCATGCTTTCTATGTTTATTATAAATATCAGTTATAGTACATACCTATATATTATGCAATCTATCGTTTGTATTGAATGAGTAATTAAACATTACAATTGTTATATATTATGTCTATAGATGTTATTGTACTTACTAGGATTCACTATTCCGTGGTTTACAATATAATATAAAAATATATAATATAAAAAAATAAAAAAAATATAAACAATATTATTGTTTATTTATTTTTTACTTCTGGAGAAAACAGAGCAAACTCTTTTTAGGCAGTTTCTTTTTTCTATTTATAGTATAAATACTTAGATATTACATTGTAGACCAAACTAACCAAATACTTCATAAATATTAACATTAATAGAATAACCGATTGAATTAAACATGTTAATTAAATACCGAGAGTAATTTCCAATAATTTTCCAACCGCACAAGACCGTACGTGGAACTCTGATCTCGAACATGTCATAATTGAGTTATTCCACATCGCAGAGATTCATTGGATATTGGATCCACGTGCAACAGTAATAATTGAAATTTAATTTCAAATCAATTTGTTTACTTGCAGCTCTATTCATTAGTATGAATGGTGTCAACTGTGGATTAGTATTGTGAACCTAGTGACTTCATATTAACACTCGTGATTTGAGCCTTAGGAACGTAAATTTTCTATGAAAACAATTTGTCCTTGTTTTATTTTTGTACGAAAAGTTAACAATTTTGTATAATTTCAACAATTAATTTTAATTATTAAATCAATAAATTACGTACAATATGCATCGAACATATTCGAATTCAACATTTAAACATATGGGAGAAAGTTAAATTCTGATTGACAAAAACAGCTGTTTCACGCTTATTCTGACGTCGCAAGTAGAAAAGGGAAGACACAACATATTGTTAGGATATTCTCATCTCCATTTTCTCCATCATTCCATTTACACTTCACTTTCTCTTGCGAGAGCAGGAACATAATAATATTTTAAATATTATGATATCCCAGAGTAAGAAACGAATCTATTAAACACGCGCTTACAGTTATTATTCTACTGCCTCACGATGGTCTCTGTTTGATAAAGCTTGCAGTAAATGAATACGAGAGACTTACATATATGAATATATATCTACTATGTGTATACATGTTCAAATAATAAATATTAAGTTGTAAGTCCCGTCCTTACAAAAAATAGAATAGCATGGCGCTAAAAGTTCATTACATCACTTGCTACTAGCGTTCTCTATCTAATTGGTAAATATATATTTCCTCTAACGTATTTCTCTTTGAATTTACAAAGATGTATTATTATATACATATAAAGTTTTCCATAAATCTACATTTTCATTAGATAGCAATTTTGTCTAATATATTATATAATATATCTGAACAAATAATCGACGGCCGCTTTGTATTGAAATATATCTTAATATACTTATCAGTTGATTATATAATCTCTACAAAACCTTTCCACATTCTCCGACATGATACTTAACAAATATATACGTAATAAATGCTAAGAAGAGCAATTACCTCGTTCATGCACAAATATTTATGAAATGGTTAATAAATCTACTAATTTGCTATTTACATATAATATTAATTTACATATTAATAGCTGAATTGAAAATCCATTATATTTTAAAGACAAACTGATGTGGATGTGATTATACTAGCCTGTAACTAAAAGTCTATATAAAAAATAAGTATTTAAACAAAATTCAATGTAATAAAAGTACATGCTCCGTATGTCCGTTAGTAATAAATTTAGTAAGTGTTAAATACAACAGTATTAAACAAAACATACTATAACATTAAACATAATAAAATACATCTACATTTATTCTCTCGATGCTGATTGAACTTTATGCTTTTGGCTGGTGTTACGCACTATACAAAAAGTCGTGAGTTTTATTTTAGCGATATTTATTCTGAATAAGTATACTACAAAATTTTTGAAAATATATAAATGCAAAAAGGTTACATTAAAGAATAAACGGTAAAACATTTTTTTTTTTTTTTTTTCTTCTTTTTAGAAGTTTAATATTTATATTACTCTTGATAACAAGTAATATAAACCACAATTAAACATTATTTAAATTTATTAAAATATACAACAGATAATTTTCACGCGACAGCGTCGCTGAGAGGGGGTATGTACTTCTCGCATTACGAAATAGAGCGAGTTTGCTTTCACATCCTACGATGAAAATATAAAAACATATGATTACTATATAGAAAACATATGTACAGTAAAAATTAAAATCCGCTTAAATGCGCATCGAATTTGGAATTAATATAAATGACGAATGGTGTAAAAATTGTAATTCGCGTTGCAATGCATTATTAATAAACATATAAATAAATAAATAAATGTTTTATTTTATAAATAAAGGGCTTACCTCATGGGGTCGGAAGAAGTGTAGTCGGTTTAAGGTTAAGTCGCGGTTCGAGCGTAGTGACCGCGTATCGGCTGTAGCTCACCTGTCGCCGTGGCCGCTACTTCTCTAGATCGCGCTGCGACTGAATCGCGCGCCCGCTCGACAATCACTTTTATACATTTCCCCTTCTCAACTACTTGTACTCGACAACCCTAATATATCTTAAGGTAATATATATATATATATATATATATATATATATATATATATATATATATATATATACATATATATGCAAAAAGGATGCATTTATTACGTATATATATATATAAAGCCCTTTATTTATAATGCAAAATCTTATTTAAAAAATGCTTTATCTTTAAAAATATGTCTTCAAACATTGTTTTTAATAACTGTGTCGTCTCTTGTTTCGCTAAAGCAACATTTATGAAAATTAACTCTGGTCTGATAAATGTATGAGAATAAACTTATTAAATAAAAAATAACCAAATAATGCGAACCTGAAGGTCCAATAGATGGTTATTTCTTTTACACTCTGGGTAGAGGTCGGAGGAACGATTGCCGATAATTTTTTTTTAAATAAGTTTACATCTGATTTTAAGAATGCATTATGCATTAAAATAATTATTTGTTAACTTAAATATGCTAAACAGCTATTTGAGGCCATCGTGGAGCGGTAGAGCAGCGACTGGATCTGGTCAAGACGATTGTGGGTTCGATGTCCACTCTTGAGAATCGGTGGTAGACAAAGTGCTGCAAATAACAGTATTTTCTTTTTTTTATTGTATCTCTTATTTGTTCACTACAGACTTTTGGCGTCCATGCCATTGTTGTTCTGGTTTCCTTATTTGTATTATTTGTTAAAATTTCTCGGTCTTAAGCATTTTTAGTGTGAATTGATTCTCGTCTATGTTCCGACTGGCCGACAGTTGTCGTCGACAATATCTTTAGCTGTTGTCTTCGTTGTTGTTGTTGATACGGACTAAAATATCCGTATATCCGTAAATATTCGTATAGTATTTAAATAAAAAGTTGTATACACCACGAGGATTTTCCTTTTTATTTATTATTTAACAGTAGATGGCCCACTTGTGGACGTCGTGGGAGGTACCTACTGTAGATGGCGGTGATACGGCGTCCAAAGTGATTGCTATGTAGCAAGTTAGCATCAGGATCTGTATTTTTATGTTTTTTGCTTAAACAGTAAATTAATTCCATATTTTAAAATTAAAATTGTATGAAATTAAAATAGTATAAAATATTTCTATTCTTAATCAATATATTGTAGAAATTAGGAGCAATCATCAACAAGTTGCATACTTCATCTGTATTTATATTATTACAATAATGAACTCCTATTATTGTATATATTATGATAAAAGCTGTTGAAAGTATTTTGCATATTATAATAATTGCAAAATCTCTTCGATTTTATAGACAATATATATTATCTGTAAATGTATCGACTGCAATTATTTATTTCTGTTTTTGTCACTCTAATGAGGTACTTTTTATAGAAAATGGCTCAAGTACATTTAGAATAATAAATTCCGCCGCGATTTCTCTACAAGTTTGCAACTGTTTAGGTAAATTAAAATATTGTATAAAAAATATCAATATGTCGACGTGATTATGATTCACTACAAATTCCTTTCATTTTAGATATAACAGCCCGTGTCCCCAAACGGAAACCCTATAATTTTAATTTTCCTTTCAGCACCTTTCAAACTATCATCATTTCCTACAAACGTAACTGAACCTTTTATTTTATTATACATAGTCTTGTAACTGGCGCACTTTCAATTAATTAACAACATATGATTAGACGAATGTAAATATAATTATTTAATAACGGCAATTATATGAAGAGCATTAGTAGTTAGTTATAGGAATATGTTTAAATGAATAATTATTCAGAATAAGTTTAATATCGCTTTATGATTCATATTCCATACATATATTTAATACCTATAGCCCTTAGTATGTATTTTCGTCGATGTAGGTAGTACTATGTATATGTCAAATCGGATAAGTATTTCCTATTTTGAACATACATATTAACATAGGTATCTAATAAATGAAAAGACAGTGTTTACATGAAAACATTTCATTACAGACTGTTCAGTATTAATTTGGTCAAACTATGTTATCACAACAGAATTATGACCTATTCAACACAAATGTTTAAGTACATAAAACTAGAATTGATTGCTAAGAAATCAATACAATCAGTCACGCAAAACCACCTATTAACTGTTGTGGTATTGATCTGTTAAGTGTATACGATTTAACATAATTGTGGGCGTCTATTCATATTTAACAGATGATTGAAGCATCTTTGGCGTGATATATAATTTTCGTATATTAAAATTAAGTAATTAATAAATGATCTAAGTATTTACCAATCAAATCCTTCTAATATAAATAAATGTGAAAGCTTGTGAGGATGGATGTTTGTTCCGGTATCACGCAAAAACTATTTAATAGATTTAGATGAAACTTTGCAGTAAAATAGCTTATACATAAGAATACAAATTATGATAAATCACTTTACAAATAAATAAATATTAGTGTAGTTCAAGCGGGCGAAGTCGCGAGGATCTGCCCTTCGACTAAGCTTACTCCACTTTGTTCAGTCTTTAATATCCTCAGTGGACAATCATGTCCAGCGTCACGACCATCCAGTCATCGCTTCCTTAGGCGTCCGGGTGATCTAGCTCCAGGGACAGTCATGTCAAGGCATTTCCTTCCGAGATAGTTCTTAGGTTGGCGCATGGCCATACTATCTCAGGCGACGCTCTTGAAGCTTATCCGCAACGTTACGGTCACGGTTGTTTGTAATATAATGTCTAGAAGCAATCGTGGCGAAATGGATCAGGGTCTCACTGTAAACGCTTGTGGGTTCAATTCCCACTCTATGGAATAAATATTTTTCGTTTCCCCGCTCTAGCAAGACTAAACGCGGTGGAGAAGTAATCCATTTAACTCACTATGCGTGTTTCGAATTCGGGAGGAAAATGAAGAATGGAATGTCTTGATACAAATTGGTCTCTGACTTTTCTTTTCTTCGATTTCAGCTTAGCATCTCTCTTCATCTACCTTTAATATACTATATAAATAATTGGTTCCGTACATTGGATATTTTAACAAAAATATTACGCAGATGTAAAATCAATAATAGAATGTGAGTCTGTGACTTGAATTTTTTTTATCTGACTGTTTGCCTAGTTGTACACGCCTTTTGGATTTACTCGAAGGATTTAAATTAACCTTTTTTTATAGTATAGCTGTCTGGACTAGGCAGTGTCTAGGCTAAACTTGAATATTAAAATATCTGCTACAGAACTACAGTAATCAAACTATAAGAAAGAATAAAATGCGGCCATTACAAAAATTGTTTATCATAATAAGCATTTTCCATTGACATATTAAAACAAAGGATCTTGCACACCTCACGGAGGATCATAATAAATCAATTTCTATTCTGGATTATTCGTTTTCATATGGTAATTCAAGACCTGTATCATGCATGAAGAACCGCAATGTCCATGTCCATAAAAATATATAAAATAAGGAAATGGCGCCTTAACAAAACTTGTTCAGCGTGATGGAAATATATATATATATATATATATATATATATATATATATATATATATATATATATATATATATATATATATATATATATATAAATTAAGGATCTGACGTAAAGAAATAAGAAAAATATCGGTGAGTCGGTAAGCGAAAATCGAACGGCAAGGTTCATAAAGTCTACGCTAAAAAAGTAGTAGACATCTACTAATTTTAATAAAGAACTTAAAATATATGTATTTGGTTCAAAAATCGGCCTCGTGTTGATAGAAATACCTTACTTATTATTTTAATAAATAAATACAAAAGGTCAAGAAACTTTCTGAAGCTGCTATTCAAGTTCATGTCAAAGCTTCGAATTGTGTGGCATACCGTTATTGATGCTAATCTGGCTATCATTGTAAATATATGAGTAACGGAACCCCTCCCACTGTCACAGTCTCTATGACAATTTGACGAAAATAAATGTTAAAAGAATACGAGTTTTGAAATATGCAGTATATAATTATCACATTTACGTAGCAAGATTAGGTTTTCATGAGTTTTGGCGTGAGACAAATTTAAATACTCCTGCATAGACAGTTGACAGTCTTAATAGGTATAAATAATAACGGTCAAGTCCGTTCGATTTCATGATTAGTAGGTCAACGGGAAGTATAACATAGAAAAATTTACAAACTTACATTTACGGTCGTATCGACTCATTTCATATCAAATGAACTACAGTATAAGTTTGTAATGATATAAGAGTATAAGTTTAGTATTGTTTAACTCTATATAATATTTGATATTAATTTCAGCTTGATTCCTCCACGTGATTACAAAATATGGTCTTGACAGACAGACAGACAGTCAGACAGCGAGCAAAGTTATCCTATAAGGGTTCCGTATTTTCCTTTTGAGATACGGAGCATTAGGAGGTAAAAATATATAATATATTTATTTTTACCTAATAAGACATTATCTGAAATCTACACAATACTTATTAAAAGCGATACTCATTTTTTAAATGAATTAAAATAAAATGACAACTTCGAAACAGTCATTATTTTCCACAGTATACTGTTAAAGAATACACATTAATATATAAAACAATTTATCATTATAAAATAATAAAATATTATAATACTCTAAACGTCTTTGAAAAGTAGGCTTAAGCTTCACAAAACTTGTATATACCGCAATATCATAAAGATTCAAATACATATTAGATACAGATAACAAGAGTATCAGAATCTTTCATTTCTCTGTTTAATATTTGAGATACAATTCATGGTAAAAATATCAGTTATTGCCACTGAAATCAATCATTTAGGATTCTTATACGAAATTTATTGAGCTCTTGAAAAATATTGCATATTGCAGTCTTCATAGATTTTAAATGTTTCATTGTACTGTATTATACCAAGAACTGAAGCGATATATTTGCGTAAACTGTAATTTTTTTGCATTCACAGGTTAATAAAACCGATTCTCTTTTATTTTTAGCTACCCGCTTTATCTTGTTCATAATAGAGTAAGCCTCCGTCATGTGTTGAATGACGAAACCCAACGCCGTACTTTGTGTCAATGTAATAATAACAGTGTAATAGAGCAGGTAAATGAAATGAAACCCACGACCACCGTGTTAACAGACTACTGGCGCTATAGCATTACACCGTGTTGGCCTCAATATAAATAATTTAGTAATAAAATAAATTCATAACTATCCTTAGCCTATGTTCATTTGACTATAGTATAGATGGAACTTTGACCTAATTCCTTAGCATTGTTCATTGTATTAGGAGAAATACAGTCCTTTATATTATTATTATATATTTTATATTATTTGTGATACGTACGTATTTAACAAGACGAAATGAAATTTGTATATTATTAATTACTATTTACTTCTTCAAGTTATATTACTATTTCTTTTTCAATTCATTCAATAATTACTAATGAAAATTAAAGTGTAATTCTTATTTTTGTGACGATTACGCCGAGAATGGCCTTTGATTTGTATACGCTATGCTTGAGTTATAATGAGCTATAAGCGGGAAAAAACGCGAAGCTGAAAATAATGTATTGTGACCCTTATCGAATTTAGGTGTTAGTAATGCCCTCCTGTGCTATTAAATATTACTAATACTATTGTTAGTTTTACTATTTATAATAGCTTTCTAGGAAAAGAAGACAATTTATTAAGAGGTCATCTTAACATTGAATCAGAAGGACCCTGGAGCCTCCATAGCATTATAATGAATTTCCGCAAATGTCTTCCAACTAAACGTCTAATGATCATGCAAAATATATGTGCAGACGTGGATTTTGACATTTTATAGGTCGGAAAGGACCTCGGCTACAGCGTTTTATTGTCTTCTCATAGAGTGATGGGCATAAATGTTTCTTATGTATGTATATTATAATTGCAAAGAAATTAATACATTATATCAAGATACCTAATTTATCTATATTTGTCAAATGAAGAATATACTCGTATGCTTGATCGACTCTACTATTGTCAATATCTTTTCTTATATCATATAACATTTTTTTTATATCATATAATATTAGCTGCCATTTACCCAATAGAAGCAAAGTAATTTGATTTAAAAATACAATAAAACTTTAAAAAACTGAAGTGAGTACCCATCCATATAAAAATTTCCTTTACTTTAAAACGTTCATAACCATCTGTATAAAATACACTGCATGATTTATTTCTGGAATCTTCTATACGCTATTTAAATATAAATTATACCTTTAAGGCTTAAAGCAATATGTAGGTAAGCTTTCTTAACAAACCTGTGTCCGGCTAGACGCTAGTCAAAGCAAATATAAGTAGGAATTTTATTATGCACCTACTTCTTATTTAATTTTTATGCTATAAAATTATGTTGAAAACTATAATAAGGTCTGATTTCATTTGAAATAAATTTCTTATTACGTAGTAATAAATTTTAAAAGGAAGTAAGTATCACAAAAACAACATATAGTCGACCCAATATCTGTATTGTATTTTTGGAAACAATATGATAACATTGTTGTTTTAAAAGGCAAAAGAATAAACACAATCTGACTGACACATATTTTAGTTTACTTTCTATGGATTATACTAAGTAATTTATAGTCAACTTCCAACGTATCACAAAACAAATGATTATGCATTCTATTATTGTTCAATGTATTTTTTTACCGTACAATCCCCTTCGTATGTTCTCCATACAACGTGACATTGGCAAAGTGAATTGTGCTCAACTGGCACGCTCGAAACGCCATTACCTCAGAACAATACAGAACACAAAAATAATATATATACTTTTTGTAACTATAACTTAATGATTTTAATAAATGTAATTAATAAGATATCCACTCATATATAATCGTAATGACTACTGACAAATTACTTCTTATTTTTAGCTAGGTCAAGTAACGCTGTAAGTGTGACATTTTCCGGATGTTACGCAGCAACGGACACGGCTATTGTTTAATTGACACCGAAATATTTTTGTAGAAACATCCTCTTTCTATGCTCAAACAAACACATTTCCGTTATGGCTTTGTCTTGAATCAACTAAAGACGTAAATTACGGTCTCATAAAACAAACATGTAATCGTATTTTTTTTTCTTATTTATTCACTTCATAATAATCGAAATATTATTATGTATAGTTAATAAATAATTATTAACTATATTATGCTAATTATATGCTAACTATACATATAATGTTTAGTTACAGTTTTATCGGTTATTTCAATATTTCGGTATTTATATTTTAAATGTGCATAAGATAAAATTGTACAAAACTTTATAAGCAAATATTTACTCGGTGCAAATATCGTTTCCGTTGCTCGGCTCTCGGCGTTGGCTCGTTACAGGCTACTCTGATTTAAATTTGATACCTGATTGAACAGTCGGTGGTTACGTCACGTAACGTCAACGTAAATCTAATTCACGTCATCTTAAACGTGGATTTCTCATTTTTGCATTTTAATATTGTAGCAATGTTTCATAAAGGTAAACATTTTAAAATAATAAAAGAAATTAATAAAATAAATTGGGCCATTTTGACTTTTTACTTTACGTAGGGTTTGATTACCTACTTTAAATAAACAGAGCTCACGTTAATTCCTTAAATATTAATTACCTCCAATAATAAAATTCGAATTTAATCTAATTATCGAAGGTACCTGTACTGTACCGCTATAATATAAAGTAACTTATTTGTCAATTGTAAATGTTTATAAATAAAACATTTTAAAAATTTTAGCATTTTATAACTAAAATGCTTTTAGAGTTAAATTAAATTATATATCTACTACTAAATAACATAACTAAAAGTCAGTTGGAGAAACGCCATCTATTTTAAATTGACGCAACTAGGTACCGACAGGAAGTTCTTTATATTTTTTTAATGTCTACGATAGATGGGGTAGCAAAAACATTTCATATGAATACTTATATTACTCGACATAATAAGTATACTCTTATACCTTTTTTACATTTTAATTAAATAAATAGAATTAAAATGTTATATAATAAAGTAAAATTGTAATTCGTTTATTAATCAAATAAATATGAACTAGTACTATCGGCTCTAGATGGCGTTTTAAGCAATTTATAGAATATTAGTAATTAAAGTACATAGAGATGTCGCTGGCAGATCGCTTCGTGCGCAGAAATCACAGGATACTTACGCTTCCTCCTACACAAGTTGAGCTACTCCAAGTACATACAGAGTACAGTGACTCCCGCACCGACCGCAGTTGAGGCTGGCGACACTCGCGTTCCAGTGCGTCGTGCCTTATGCTTTACGAAATGTGTATCGGCGAATTTTTTAACCATCGATTCGTTCTGTGAACAAAAACTGTCCGGTCTGTTTGTTTACTTGTAAATTGAGAGACCAATTATAGAAGACCCTCGAAACCTGTTATCTAGGACTTACCGGCGTAATTTGTAAGTGTTTAATTAAACTGTTTTTGATGATATTAATAGTAGTAACATGATTAACAGCGAATAAAATCATAAAAGTTCTATAATTTATTTATAAATAATACCTACAAAACAATACATACGTATATAATACAATAAAACTTATACAAGCGTATATTTACATCACGTTATTAGTATTTAATGCTCATGCATATATTGAATTAAAAGTAGAGCCTATTTGTCTGCCCGTAGTCGGCTCGAGTGCTTATACACCAAGAACTTAAACATGTAATATGTATTTGAGTGTATTATCGTACACAAAACGTTTTTTTTAAATATTACTTATTTCTAGATCCTTTAATACTATATATACATTAATTAAGACTATATATACATACAATAATTAGGTATGTTTTACTGTTTATCCTGACTTGAATCGGAGGGAGACTCAATCTCACATAGTCAGTTGCATTAGATGTAACACTAAGATAAGTTTCCTACGCTTAAGTGATATAACAAAAATATCGGCCAAGTGCGAGCAATACACACGCACAGGGTTCCGAAATTCGTAATTTCATAATTGTAGGTATTCCGCTGAGGAAAATAATACACTACTCACAATAATAAATTTAAGTTTGTAATGATTTCTTTCTGTGTTAAACTTATAAATTATCAATTTTGAGATTTTTCCCCCTTAAATAAAATAAGTTAAAAAGTGAGTTAATAAATTACTGTAAGTTTTACCTTCTCGTCTAGTTCAATTAACAACAACGAATAAGAGTAGACAAATATAAATTTGCGGTATATACGTTTGTAATGGATTTTTTCTAGCATCTATAAATTTCCAATTTTCGGATTTGTCCATTTGTTTGTACTATAAGTTCTAATTTATTAGGTAGGTAGGCTTTGATTACGTGGCGATTTTGATTTCGTTAACTTAGAAGTTTGATTTTATTAATACTTCAAAAAGTTATCGATACGGATATTTGATATTAATTTCAGCTTGATTCATCCACGTGATTTGTAGAAAATGTTCTTGATAGATAGACAGACAGACAGACAGCCTGTCAACAAAGAGTTCCTATAAGGGTTCCGTTTATTTTCTTTTGATGTACGGTACCCTAAAAATATAATAATCCTTTCATTAAATTTACTCTGACGATGCGGGTTTGTTCGAGTGCGTGTAGGTAGTACGTTTCCAATATAAATTAATATAATGTGAAGCTTCTATTTTATTGTTTATTAAGCATATCACTTGATCATATGTAACGGCCTTTCAAATATATATATATATATATATATATATATATATATATATATATATATATATATATATATATATATATATATATATATATATATATATATATATACATATATACACTACTATATATAACTATGCTCATAAATAGATATTAAATGAATATTTCTCAATGAAATTTATCAATGGGTTTTAGTTAGTTATAGATAAAATGTGGAATTAGTTGCCACACAAATATTACTATCGGTAACAGGAAATTTACATTATGATATTGTAAATTTGTCACAGAGCGCTTTAATGAATGGCCGACTGTTCAAAGCTTAGGCATTGTATTACTTGGAAATATTTTTTGATTATAACACAACACTACGCTTTAAAAGAAATATTATTATTATTTATTATACAAAACTTGAAATAGGTAATATTTTAAGAAATTAATTAAAAAAACAAACTAAGTTATTAATATTTGAAATACGTTACACAACTTATATTACTTTACACAGCTGCTATCAGATACAATAGTTACTGTTTAACTTACATTAAATCATCCAGCATCAAAGAAATGTGTAATTTTTAATGTAATGTGTCCTTAAATAATGAATAACAATATTTAGTGTCTAAATAAAACTGCAATGAATTTTATTTTTAATCACTAATAGTAGGTATACCTATCCTCTGTACTTGAGGTACAATAATAGACATAAATGATTATATAATTTATATGATATATTTTTTATGCTTAATAGCGATATTATTCGCTTACTAATACATATAATAGCCTAATAAAAGTAGGACGTTTTATAGTTTTAAATAAATACTTATTGCTACTACTACTACGCACAAAAACAAAAAAACTACTAAACTATCACAAAAAAGCAAAAAGCTAGTATGGTAAGTATGTAGACGCCTTAGTAGGAAAGTGAAGTAAATTTATTTTGGCGTCCGCCGTCGCTATTACTTAAGCGTATTTGTAATTCAAACGCTTAACTTACTGTATTATGTGTGCTAAATACTTAAAATTTTAAGTATCGAAGAATGTGTACTCTAGTAATATATATATATTATGAATTATTGATTTTACGTATAATTACTTATGAAAAGATTTGACGTTTACTAATCTTAGGTGGTCCGGAGTCTGGAAGTTTACTATACTTTTAACGTTAACTATATTAAAGTTTACTATAATTTACTAGTTAAACACTGTATGTTTTGACAGTAATAGGCTCCGAAATTACTAAATCGATTTGAACAATTCTTTAACTTATAGAACCCTTAGAAGATATAGGCGATAGAATATTAACACAAACAAAGAAAACTTTAATAATTATAAAAAAGACGGATGAGCTTGTAGGCATTCGTGCGTACGCTGCGTAAACCGTTAATGATATGCTTAAAATTATATATGACAGAAACGTTTCTCTTTAAAAGTTATAAATAAAAGTCCGAGAGAGCATAAGTCTATTTTCTAAGGATAACCCACAGTAACCATTTTTATGTTTTATAAATTACATGAAAATTAAAAGACATTTACAAAACTATTTTACCCAATACATCATTATTCCTCATCCAATTAAATACTTTATATACGTTGTGCGTTTTATGTGCATTAATTACCGTTTATAGCATATCAATAAAATCGATATTTTAGAAATTATAAAGTTTTTAATATACGATACGATACGGGAGCTGAGTTGAAGTGGTTTCGTGCCTCGCGAGATGCTTATCTTCTACCTACTACTATGTATATTATAAAGCGCGTCAATTTCAGGAGTTACTGGTTCTAATTTTTTCCATATAAAAGATAAAATTGTGCATCTATCGATGAATTATAGTGTTTATAAAAATGTAGAATTTTGATGTAATAAAATAGTACAGCGGAACATGACAATATTATTAATCAATAATTCCTATCTCTTGTTATAATTTGTTGAGCCTCAACTACTACTAGAAACTTCAGTTCTATAAAATCTAAAAATAGTACACGAGATAATATATTATTTTATTTATTTATTTATTTAGCTTCACGCTGTATCCCATTGCGTGTTGAGTGTCGGAACTGAACGCCACGCTTTTGCCTTGTTGCCAGAGCGAAGAAAACGGAAATAATTCATTCTCCCCGAGTGGGAATGGAACCCACAAACCATCGCGTTTACTTATATTATACTTGTGGCTCTGCCCCACGACGGTCCGATACGGACGATATTATTATAATTATATTACATTGAATATAATTATACACCATTTCTTAATATAAACCTACGAAAATAGGAATGTAAACAAAATAATAAATACGAAAGTAATTAATTATCAACTAAATTAATACTTAATTATTTAGACTGTTTATGAAGAATTAAATTAAATCAATCATTACTCACAAGTAAAAATAAATTATTTATCAATTATAACGAAAACTGCAGATTTTCGAGAATTAATTACTTATCTTCCTATTTTATTTGAATTTTTAAAAGTTGAATAATAATTTGTTAGTGTAATATATTTATTACTTTAAGCATTGGCAGCGTTTAAAAATATAAAGGCGGTGTGCTTAGAACGTAAAAAAAAAGTAAATGATATCAGAATAATATGGAATATACATTCCAATTGTGAGAAGTGGATATTGTGTTTAATTAACGTCGTGATTTGATATATTACAAAAGAGTCTAATTACAGAAATATTGCATACTAGCGAACCGCACGCGGCTTCGCCCACTTCAGTTAGCTAGATCGCGTTCATTTTAAAAATGTATATATACGCAGAGTATGTTCTTGCTTTTCTATTTATAGCCTAAAACACAATATTCACTTCCCACAATTGATTTTAAAATCAAAATCATACTAACACTTTATTTTTTATTTATTGGAACGCCATAATTAAAAAAAATAAACTTGAATTACTTTTAGCCAAATATATATAGGTATAGCACCAAATTTTTACAAACTTTTAATCATATAGAGCACATTGTAAGATTAAACAGTTTCATACAAACTTTCATCCTCTAATTTACCACCTTAGGGGTAGAATTTCCCCAAATTCCTTTCTTAGTGCTCACTTACGTTAAATATCAGGCATCTAGGTTCAGCAGTTTGGGCTGTGCTTTGATTTCTGGGTATGTCAGTCATCTTCCTTTTATATATATGGATAAAATTATATTTAATTTTGGTTAATTTAAAAATGCTATATGTAATAAAATATGTTTTTCATGCAAGAAACAAATACTTTGATAGACGATTTTCACTAATAAATAATATTTTGGAGCAAAAGATTTATATTTTCTGTTTTTATTTCATGAATCTAATCCAATTTTCTATTAGTAGAGATGGATGGATTCCTTCACACTCGCGAGTAATAAATCCATACATTACCATTATTCATGGCGTCTTATTGCTTAGACGATCGCAAATATTACTTCGATACCTACTCCATATGATATTATTGATATTGTTTGTACCTGTTTTTCTTGATTTAAAAAGAGTTATTTTCTGTTTACGTTCAATATTGGTATAGCAAAATGAAATTACAGTACAAAAATATTGCAGAAATCACAATTCATGTGTCTTGATATCATATAGCTACAGAAAATTGAGTGCAAATATGATTTCATCCAAAGAGCGTACTTTGAGAGAGGTGAATTATATATATAATAGCGTTGTTTTATAAATACATATGTTCTTGGATTAAAAAAGATATTTAATAATTTAATTTAATCATAATCTATTTAAATATTGTAATTTATAAACATTTATTTATAACTTTTTAAATATAAGACATTCCTGTTATAGCAATTTTGGTGGATTTGGAGGATTAAATTTGTATATATTTAAAATAAAAAAGGACCGTCGTGGTGCAGTGGCATCGCTTCTGCATGTAAACGTGACGGTTTGTGGGATCATTTTAATTTTCTTCGCTCTGGTAACAAGGCAAAAAGCGCGGCGTTGAGTTCCGCCTCTCAACACGCAATGCTTTGAAATGAGGAAAGCGGGGAACGGAGTGTCTTAACACTAGGTTCCTACGGTTCCCACTGCCTACCCTGCCATGCTGCGGGATACAGCGTGAAGCTAATTTAATTAAATTTCAGCACCAAAAAAGCTTTTCCTTAAATTTTTGTAGTTATTATCATATTATACTTCTTTGATCTTCTCACGTCACAATGACATGCCACTGGTCTTTTTTAAAATGAGTGCTACGTGGTGAACGTAAAAGCATATTCTTTCTTTAACACAACATACTTCAGTCCAAAATTGCATTTTTTCTCCTAACTATTTTAATTGAATATGTTTCATATATTTTCTGCATAGTAAATGTTGTTCTTGTAAAACTAAGCTTAACCGAGTTGTATCTTTCACTTTTACATTAATTAATCTTAACGATTATATTAGTATAGCAATGTATTTCTAGGCACATATAACTTTTTTTTTTTAAGTGAATTGTATTATTTTAAACATTTATCCTACTGTGATTTAAATCTCCCGGCTCTCGCGTCCTGCTAGAGCTCATTTATTTATGTTAAATGTTATGTCATTGTTATTCATATAGGTACACTTGTTTTTAATTAATCAATTTATAAGTCATGGGCTGAATGTTTTATGTATTTGTAAACTAACCCAACTTGGTAATAGATAAAATGTGGGTACTATAAAAAAAAATATGTTCACAACAACGTCTACGCGTGTCTAAAATAATATTTAATTAAATTTAACATAACTCTTTCAACAACGCTTTCGTCAAATATAGCACGCCGCTTGTGAAGATTTACCCAAATGGAAACACAACTTTGTTCGTGAGTTCTCACAAAAGCAACCCCTGACTGAACGCGGGTATTTCCCTCATTTAAATGATCTTTTTATGGTTTCGTATGAACATACACAATGAGCAATACGCGGTAATAGAGGCTATACTATAAATTTCTTTTATATACTGTAATATAATAATTCGAAATATATGTTTGTGGCAATTAGATTTTTATTTGATTTTAAGATTAATGTAGTTTGTAGTCTTTATTTTAGCCATAGAGCATTTGCTACATCTGTAAAGCCGACATTTCACGCGACAAAGATTCACAAAAGGGCTGCCTTGTCGTGTTCATTTTAGTTAGGGTTTGTCCCTTTATGTTTGTATACCTACTACATTTATGAAAATGTTTTAGTCCGAAGTTAAATATTTAAATAGCATTTCCTCTGCTTAAATATTTCAAATCAAACGTAGAAATCATTTACATATAACACAAAAATTACATGAAATTATTAATTATGCTTAAATAACTAAATTTAATATGTTGTTTCATAATACGTGTACACTTACCACTTAGTGAAACGCAAATATTTTTATTAATTTTAGAGTATTTTTATAATTTGACTTAAAAAACCACCCTGCCCTCCATTACTCAGTGATGCGAAAGTATATCGCGTGTGTAATTCCCCTTACAATACATCATTTGGCAGTGTCTAGGTATGCAGACGCCCTAAGCACGCCAGCTGGTACGGATGAGTCACGAAGGAGGGTCACCCTCCCTGTATTCAGATTATAAGTTCTAACATACAATAATAACTCTTAAAACAATTCCTAGAAAGTCATTTTTTAATTTTGACTACTTAATTTAGTCACATCCAAATATTATAATACCATAAATATGTTATGTAATACAAAATACGCCAACTAGGCTATGCTAACTTAATAAGCCTTATCGCCTACTCAAAGTATTCTTTTAATTGCCATTATACCATTTTGATTTTATAAAACACAATGTACAAAAAGATAGATTACAAAATTTATATTTTTGTAATCGACATTCTGAAAAAACTGTCCTTTGTGAAAAAATTAAAACGCTGCGCCGACAAAACCATAAAGAGCTTACTAGTTCACATAATTTGCATCAATATGATTAATGTCGTCGAAAAGGTTGTATAGGATGCATAATATACACATATTAAAATGTGACACAGTACAGCACATATACATTTTGTTTTAAGTATTATTATTTTATGTCGTATACTTTCGTAGTCGTAGTCGGAAATAAGCGACCTTAGATGTCTCCCCATTCTACTCTCAATCAGAGGTGAATGAACGTTCCAACGATATATTGCTATAATAGTTTGTTTAGACAGATGCTATATTGTACCGCACGTTACACGTATTATAGCTGAAAGGAAAATGTATAAACTTAAAAGATCCTTAATTTTCATATTTTTACAGTTTAGTATAAGTAACTATGTACCTAAATATGAGCTCTATATCTAGATAAAATAGCGCACCGAGAGATCCGTACTTATTTTATAATTGTAAGTATTCCGATGAGGAAAATATTGCCTATATAAATTGACAAACTTTAAATTTTGCAGTCGTATCCAGTCAATTTGTTTGAAATTAACTACAAATATAAGTTAATGGTTTCTTTCTGTGTTAAAAATATAAATAATTAATTTAGAGCTATTTTTCTTTATATGTACGGTAAGTTCTCAATTCTTGTTAAATTTCATTGTCATTTAAGTCTAGGTCAATGGAGTAGAACTAATAATAGTCTACAAACTTAAATTTGTGGTCGTTTGCACTCAGTTTGTGTGAAACTGTCGTCTGTGCTTCAAGAAGTTATCGAATTGGGTATTCGATATTAATTTCAGCTTGATTCCTCCACGTGATTTAGAGAAAATTGTCTTCTCGACATCACGTGGAGGAACTCTAAATACGGAGAAAGTTTTCTACCTTTTCAAAGAACGTTAACAATTACCATTCAAGCGTATTTACATTGTTTGTAAAGATACATCTTAAAACTTTGATCCAATCCAAAAACAAATAATGTATAGCCTTCTGTATTTCCATTATTTTTACACGTTGGAGAAGGTGTTTTGAATAATATTTTAGCAGACCAATCAAAATAGATTATTTGCTAAGCCGTTATCATAAACCAATTTTTATTAGCCGTTCATTAACAAACACATTATATCGAAATTTTCATAAAACCTGTGTCCTTTTTAACAACACGCGTTATTTGTTTTTGTTGTGTAGCTTACTACACAACAAAAACAAATAACGTTTGCGCCTTGACATTTGAGAGTTGAGCCTTTGATTTTAACACACTTTGAACATACACAGCAGACGGAGCCGCTGCCAATCCTGCCATTCAGGAGAATTTTTTTACCGATGTAGGTGTGAATGTCAATCTTATAGCGGGACATAAAGCTTTTCAATATATTTTTGGCGCAGCGTCGTTGCTTTTGACGTGTTATTTTTAAATTTTAATAATTTGAAAATTATAACAGGAACTCAACTGAACTGAACTGATTTTAAGAATGCTTTGATATTATGTCAATGTTTGAAACGCTGTATGTAAACTGAAATGTATTTTAATATATACATAATCGATTCAATGGTCTAGTAAGCTTGACATATAAATATCTTTTACTTGTTCTTATAATATATGTTGATAAAAAAGTATAGATAAAACGACATATATATTATATTTAGGCGCTACTGGAAGATTGTTATAATGTCAACTAATCGATAGAAGACCATTAAAATGAAAATAATGGTCCTATCGATTTGCGTTCGTCGCCTGATAGCGGAAATTGAGCGTCGATGAACCGACGGTGATCGATCACGCTTGACTTCAACGCGTTTAATGCACTGTTTCCGGCGCTAGCGCATCAAATGATATGAGTTGACCTTTCAATAAGTCAATATCAACACACACGACGACGTGTCAAAGTTCTTTGCAGATTCATTAATTAACTGTAATTTCTTTGACGTCAATATAAAGTTAACCGTAGTCGAGAAGAGTAAAATGTAATTAATGTGATCATGGTTGATGTGATTTAAATTTCTTAGTAATAATACAGCGATAATTTGTGCTGCTTATATTTTGGGCAGAATACGCGTCTGAATAAGTTTTGTTAAACGTAACCTTCATTTATTCTTGTTATTACTTCTAAAATATTCCTATTAGTGGTTAAAGTAATCATCTTATTGTTAATATCGATATTTGACGCAAAGTGTATACGAACAGCTGACAGCTAACCTAGTGTGTTTATTCTATACTGTAGTTTATCTTATACCTATAGCTATATTAAAGGTAATATAATTGTATATATACGATATACATTTAGCATATATATAAATATATATATATATATATATTATATATATATATATATATATATATATATATATATATATATATATATATATATTATATATATATATATAATTTGTTTAATTGCACATAAATATTTTGAACATACATAATATTATCCACTCAATTGAACATTTTTTGTAATATTGAACGAACGTCGGCAATAGGAACTTAGTGTTAAGACGCTCCTTTCCCCGCTTTCCACCTAAAACTCGGGACATTGCGTATTGAGTGGCGGAACTCACCGCCGCGCTTTATAAATATACGAACACTCAAAATCTAGAATTTTCCATTCAAAAAAAATGAATCACTTAGTTTAAGTTATATAGTTAGAAGTTATGTTATGAAAAATTGTGCACAAAAATAACAACGTTGCTTGAAATTGTATTAAGTGAAATATTTTTCATTAAAATCCATAACACTAAACTGAATAGCCCTCCCTATACCGGCAGCATGAAAAAACCTATGAAAGTGTTCGTTGTTAGTTGATAGCATTTTATTGACAGAGCATGCATTTTTTGCAAAAAAAATTACAGGTTAAAATTTTACAATAGTTCCGGCGAGCTATCATCTATTGAGTTATCGATAAAAAGCAGTGGCTTGGTGCTTTAACTGTGAACCCAGCTAAACTCGGTTAATCCGATTATATTTGAATTGCTACCGGACGTCCCGGTTTAAAATAACCAATAGGAATTTAATTCCCCCGTAGCTTGTTACTCGATACCACAATCGATGTTTGATTTATTTCATTATTATATCTATTTTTACTGGAAGTGCAAATCATTATTAACGTGTACTATGTTGGTATGCCATACTGGCATCAGTAATCTACACTATATGGAAATTGCATATCATTCAATATATTATGAAAAAATTTGGGGGTTCAACAATATTTATAAGAAAAAAGTGTAATTTACAATATGATATAATATATTTGATGATATGAAAATATTTTCAAAACGTAAAACGTGTAGTAGTCAAACAGATCAAATCTCTAGTTCTCGTCATCGAAGCCCCAGTAATCAACATTCTCCAGTACAGAACACCTAATTGTTAACCCCTAACTGGGACAGGATATACGAGAAATGAATCCAAATTATTTTGTAGTAAAATAGAAGAAGTCTTTCGCGTTTATTTCTGACTTGTATGTGATATTATGCTAAATATTAGTAGGGTAAGTACTTACGTAAGTATATATCAAAATGTTGACAATATATGGAATTTATTACATATCCTTAATATAGGTAGGTTAAAAAAGTTGCAATTATCTATTACTTGTGCCAGTACCATATGCCCCTATAGAATAATATTTGGTAGGTTAGATAATTAAATTATTATATTACATGTTGTACCTGAAAATTATATTTATTAAAACATTGAGGTAATCCAGACAGACATACACATTAAAAATTTTGCAGTTTAACTTAACCTAGACCTACCTAGATATGTGTTATGTTACGTTAACACTGTTGTTGTTCTGAAACATAAATGTTCTAACTAAGTAACGTTTTGAGACCTTTTAAATAAACAACATAACAAAATTTGTGCATATCTAAGTAAAACAAATACATAAAATATACAATCGCACTGCATCATTGCACTGGTAGTTGATACAGCGTTTTGTGCCAATCACTTGAAATCATTTCAATGAGAAAGATCTTTGTATGCGACTGTTCCGTCGACAACAACTAGTTTGTGTTTATATGTATATAGAGTTGCGTCATGGTTATGCGTAGTGCCAATCAAAGTGTGATCTTGATAAATAGAATGTGCGACCGTAGTAAATGGAAGTGACAGATCACAATGGCAAACGTAAACGTTTTTAAAACGCACCAATTGGTTTCATTGGCAGTTATTTTTATACACAAGTAAGCACAAGTTGTATAGAAATATTTAAATATCATTGTTATTTGTAAGATCCAGTATAATATATTGTATAAGCATGTTCAAGTTTTCACATTTATAAGCCATCTATAAAAATATTCATTGTATAACAAGAAAATATCGGTCAAGTGCGAGTAGTACTCGCGCACTGAGGGCTGTGTACCATTTCGTGATTATAGGTCAATGACGAGTACAGCTTATAAAAGTCGACATATTTAAATTTGCGTTCGTATCCACTCATTTTGTATAAAATTAACTACAGTATTAGTTTGTGAAGATTTTTTTCTGGATATATCTATAAAGCGACATAAAATAAAGCATAAAAGCACATTACTTTCTATTGTGTTGACATAGCAGTTTGATTTTCTCTGTACCTCAAGGGTCATAGACCTCGATGTTCGACATAAATTTCAACTTCATACATACGTGATTTTGCAAAAATGGTAATATCAGACAAATAAACAGACAGACAGACAACAAAGTGATCCTATAAATAATCCTATAATTTTCCTATTGAGGTACGGAGCCCTGGAAATAGGCGAGTATTTGAATCATATTTAAAAATGAAAGAATCATATTTTATATCTCAACCCATCTCTTACATATACCTAACCGAATAAAATCGATAATTTAAAAATAAATGGATACAATTATATTACGTGTAACACACCGTTTCTCGTGAGCGGAGCGCAGCTGTTCTATTGTGATTAGTTGTGATGGGTGATATAACACTGTTTCAAGAGTAATAAGACAATGGATTGCGTAAGTTTTCAATCATACTAAAACACTAAAAGAGACTGTGATAATAAAAATATTTTATGAAAATTAAACATATATATATATATATATATATATATATATATATATATATATATATATAATATATATATATATATATATATATATATATAGATTATTAAATATTTGTAGGTAGTTATTAAAATTATTTACCTGAGAACATTTTTAATTACTTTCAATTACACGCCAATACTATTATAGCAGTTAGTGTCTTTCATTCTATAAATTATTTAACATATAAAAAATATTGGCCTGTAATATTTAAGTACAAAATATTTATATAGTTGCGTAAAATTAACTACTATGTTTTCTATGTGTATCTCCAAACAAAGGATGAATTTAATAACCATTATTGTGTATCGACCTACATACGTCAATATTCTGTACAATACAGTGTTTAGTTAAAGCGTGCCATCATATTACACCGCAAACGGAGGAAGCTGCTATTGTTCGGAGACTATAACACCTCTCAATCTATCCTAATATGTTGTTGTGCTTGTCGAGAATTAATTTCCAACTTACATACATTATTAGAGTCACTTAAGTTGTAATTGAAATTTACTATAAAAAATTTTAAATTATTTAATAGTCTGGTAAATGCATAGAATTTCTTT
The DNA here is from genome assembly GCA_037127375.1 of Dione juno. NCBI lineage: Eukaryota > Metazoa > Arthropoda > Insecta > Lepidoptera > Nymphalidae > Dione > Dione juno. Next base: position 5,866,150 of record JAXRJS010000004.1, on the reverse strand, counting down.
GGTATACTTTGTAGAAAAACGTACTGTAATAGTATAAGAGTCCAATGAACTAGTTAAGTAGGAAAACAAGCACTCTCGTTAATGAATTGGAAAACGCAGACCGAGACTGAAAGAAACGCGAACACGTAGTTGACTGCTACGAGTAAGTCACAAAGAGACCGAGTGACCCTTGCAAAAACAGCTAGAAAAACTACTTTGCTATCGTTTGTTTGCAAGCTTAATTATTATCGGTTTTGTCGTTGACTTCAAACAAAGTGTACAGAACCAAATTAATTACTATCTAAACTGTAGGACAATAGTTATATTTTATATGTAGGTATATTTTATATTTACTGAAAATGCAACGTAATTATTTACTAATTTCCAGTTACCAAAATTGTGTCTCTTCATGCAAAACAGCTGTTGACTGTTAATTAATTAATTTTCCAAATAATTAATTTGAGAGGGTGGAATACCATTCATGGCTTTTTACGTCCATTTTTACCTAGTCATCTTATTAAATATAATGCAAGTGTATTAGTAATACATATAATAATGTTACTGTGATGCTAATATATTTAATAATACCATCAATTCAGTTTCCGTTGTTTTAATAAAATAATACTACTATGGTTTGATTACCACTCAGGCACATGTCTATAGGTAAAATATTACCTAATTGACCACGACTTTCAAACAATTTAGAATAAAGTGGGGAATGCTGTCTTTTCAAAGTAAAAAATAAAAATTAAATACTTTTATTTATTAAAGCAATACTTTTATTTTTATTTTGAATGTTTAACTGTCACTGTTTGTAATATCTTAATATTTTTATACTTTACGTTTAGAGCTATATTTGTGTCTTAAATACGTACGTGGGAGGCTAGGGAACTTTAGCAGTAGTCAACGTTTTCTCTTGTTATGTATTACTTCTTTATGTTCCAAATATTTTCTTTTTATTTGATTATTTTTTAATTACTATAATCGACATGTTCTGGCAAAATAAAAATGAATCCAGACCTATGCACATAAGAACGCTAACATGTCATATATCTAGATAGACAACTATGTGCTACTAGCAGCAGAACTCGCGATCAAGTGTTAGTTATAGCTCAATAATTATTTATTGCTTCTAAATTATACCAAATTATTCCTATTGCACTATTCTAGTTATCTAACTCAATTTCATCGAGCCCATTGATGCATTTACACATGGATGTTTAGCCGTATTAAACAGTAATTAGGTATTTGATTACAATAGATATGTAATAATATACCATGTGTCTTAAACAAATGATCACGTAGTAGTATATCATTACTAGATTATTATATTATGGATATGAACTGTTCTATAAATATTATTTAGGGATATTATTTTATTTAATAATAAAATTGAACTAAAAAAAAAAAAGATCCGCAGTTTTAATTAGCAAGAGTTCATTATTCCCCATAAAAGCTTGCGCAAATCAAAAGTAGGTCATGCTAATCATGCCATGCCATGACAAATAAAGCTTATGGCGTCATCGTTTGAAAAAAATTCAAAACCCCGCTCCCGTGGGATCTCCTTATTTTCTCGATACACCCAGTATATCCTAAATGAAAAGCTCGGTATGAAGTAATAATAATTCTTATCTTTTAGTAAGCATTTAACACCGTATTACTGTTACAGTGCATAACTTGAACTTCAAGTCTAGATTTAAAACTAGATTAGTATATTAGTCTAACTAGATAGACTATTTGTCGATACAATTGAAGATGGTATAAATAAACGTCATCACTTCATAAAATATTCCAAAATAACGTATACGTGATACGTATTGACGTATACTGATATTGACGTATATTGACGTATACTGTATACGTGAAAAGTAAATTAGAAGATTATTTATTCATACGTTTTTTTATATTGAACTAGCTGTTCTCCCGGAACTTTGCCCGCTTGGCTCAAACGATTGAACCTATTTTTTCGTTTAGATTCTAGACGGATATTGACAACTATCCCAACTCCGGTTGAATTTTTTCCTTCTCTTTACTTTCAACCTTCTTATATACTATAATAAAACAATACGAAATTATGTCTTTGGATGTAAAAACACCAGTGGAATATGAATATGACTTTTTGTCTGTTTGTACCAGTACATCACCATTTTTTGTCTTAGTTGTCAGGCTTAGGAAGAATTTAGATCTGAACACTTAACGTAGGATTACAATAGAACAGCTTAACTACATCATGAAATATTTATTCAAAATTTTTAAGGTTAATCTTAAAAATTTGTTGCGCACATTTGTTGCGCATTGTTGCGCAGTGGGACAGGGTCAGGGCAAGCCAAGCGATGCCGGTGGATGAATCATTTTAAAACATAAAGAATAAAGATAAAGAAAAGAAAAATCTGGAAAATATGTTAACAACTTAAATATTAGCTACAAAATAATGTTGTAAGCCGCAAATAGCAGGCTAGGCAGAGGGAACCTAGTGTAAAGACACTCCGTTCCCCGCTTTCCGCGTTTCCAGACATAGTATGTTGAGTGGTGGAACTCAACGCCGCTCTTTGTCTTGTCTCTGCGCCACGACGATAACAATTATGGCAATTGTAACTTAATCAAAAAAACTGCGTGATGGGAATTTTCAATTTTGGCATATGAATTCAGATGAATTTTCACACAAACTTTCAACCCCTTGGGGATGTTATTTCGAAACTCCTTAACGGCTGTCTACGTCATAAAAGCTGCCCGTGTAACGAGTTTCCCCACGATCGGTTAAGTTATTTCGGCTGTGAAGCGTTCGGTCAGTCAGTTTCCTTAATATTTAATATACATAGTACTTGTATAGGTATAGATTTATTTATGCTTTGACAGTGGACTGCTGTTAGCTGGAAGCAATAGTAAAAAGCTTTCCCAAAAACACTTTATATCCCAAAAACATGTGAAATGATTAAAATATATTTTACTATAACATTCCAAAGTAGTCATGTAGACTAAGAAATAGTTGGAGACGTTTTAGGTGGCCTAAATATGGCAATATCAATGAGAGTAGATAGTAAGTACGTTGACCTCACATTAAGGTCGACGCAGACGCATACTATTTTAAACCTTACTTTCATATCACAATTAATTATGTAGCAACACTAATAGTCAGTAGTCACCATTGACCAAAAATTATTTATTGAAATTGTGTTAACTTTTATAGTCAAATATCTATAGAAAATTATGTATACTAAAATGATAAGATTTATATTATGAGACTATAATAACATTTGTTAAATAACATTTATTATTAAATAATCTAAAAGAAATAATATACATACCTAAAACCTTAATTGCTTTTAGCATACATTGCTTTTATTATTTTAAATTGTTATTATTGATAAATGATATATTATTGATAAACAAAACAAATATAAAATATGTATATTATATTTGTAATTACAATATCTAAATGTTTTTGAATATCGGCGAACTATCCCTAAGTATATCTCTAATATTTCCACCATATTGATCGAGTGACTAAAATTAAATTAAACTATACGCTTCAAATCTTAGGAAAGTTTTTTATTACATCCTTTTATTTAGCGACGTCCATGTTTCTTGAATGAAAACTTTTTATTTAATATTTATGAGGTTACACAGTTATTAATTCTGTACCTATTGTAAGAATAATTTTCCAAAAACTTCTCATGAAAATTATCTGATATTTTGATACAAAAGCTCAAATAATTATTATTATCGCTTTATTAGCAGTAATTTCAGCTTAATCAAATTTCGTACTGTCTCTGGTTATAATATCTTCTGTATTAGTGTTTCTTTACAATAATTATGTAATATCCTCTAGACGCAATTGCATATAAACGTTCTTAGGCATTATTAATATTACTTGTCGTAACTGGAATTGTTTATCGGCAAAAATACTCGGATAGTATATAGGTACATTTTTAACCTTAACATTTGAATTTACAAATATATCAATATCATTGAAGTTTTGTTTGCCATTATGAATCAAGAAATAGAAATATTTCAAATTAGTTGATATAAATGGGAAAAAAATTATTCATTCACAATAAACTGGGATACGAATGTTTGTACTTCGAAATAGGTCATCAAACTGCATCTGAGTTCAAATCCCGATCCAGTCCACCCACGTGCTGCCCACTGCGCCACATAATATCACGTTTACGAGCGCGCCTTATTTGACTACCTTTGTAACCAACGGTTAAAGGCACTCTACCTGTGCTTTACTCGCACTTATAAAGTAACGATCGGCATATCAAAATTATGTTGGGCTCTATTAATGGGCCACGACTTTTCGAATTCTATACTTGTATTATTTCTTTAATTAATATAATACAAAAAAATCAAGATTTTCATAAATATATTTCATGAAATATTGTTTTTCATTCAGATTTTGGTCGATTTGAATTGGTCGAAATATTATTTAGTGCCAATTTTATATGCGTATGCGTCGATATCAGCCCGATCCGTCTAGATTATTTCTCTTTTTGTATTTAGGTATCTGTATTATTTTTACTAATACGCAACAGATTATAAATATTAATTGATTTCAAATATCTTATTTAGTCAGACCTATTACTTCTATAGTTAAAAACAAGTTTATAAATATTGATAAATAGTGTACAAAGAATAAATTGAATTTTTTTATGTTATGTCAACTTCCGGTTAAACTAGATTTTATCAAAATAAACGTCGCTATGCTGAGAGTATGACTTATGAGACATTTGTATACGCCGTACGCTTTTGTTTATTTAAATACACAGTGGCATGCTATTTGAATAAAGAAAATAAATCGTCAATATTTAACAGTACAAAGTAGGCTGCAATATTTACATACATTTCAATACCCTGTGTTTAACCGGATGCCTGTCACAACATTCAGGTCCGGTCCTAGGTCTCACGATACGTTGTGTTACCGTTTATAATTTATTAGTATTCTAAAGCACCTGTTCAGTCACTATTCAGCTTTACAAATAGAATATTTCTCAAGCCACGTTTGCAAAAGCTGTTTAACATATGAATATAAAATCTATTTCCAAGGTTACACCCAAATTATTTATTTTTATATCGGGAGTGTCCTAGCTTAAGCCTTTCATAAGAGCGTGCCTTATCACATTTAATAGAAACTCATGCACATTATAAAAATACGCTTGTAAACGTAAGCTACACAATATATCTTATGTGTATTTTGTATTATATCAGTACATTTTATAATAAAAGTTAATCAAACTCGCTCGAAGCTAGTAATAATATCTATTTGTATGATCCTTCGTAAAAAGAAATTAAAAAATGTTTTCAGTGCAGTACAGAAATGAAATTTGTAAACTGCAATACATCCTAAGCTTTTAAAAACGAAAATTATTTTTTAATTTTGTTACGTATCGTATGAGGGCTTAAAGCTGTCCTGGACTTCAATATTTCAGTACAGCGTTCGTCGCTTAAGTGAATTTCCTAAACGACATTTTGAGCTAGGAGCAAGCATTCTAATCTGAGTGCGTGGACGGCAGTAAAATTATCAGACCATCGCTCTCGAGCTACCACGCTTTCGCTTAGCCGTGCCCGTTTAAAATTCTTTACTATTAATAGCAGCTTGGGTTACAGCATCTTGTGCACTTAAAGAACTAAAACTTAAGCCGTGTATTAAAATGATTTACTGAAATTACACATATATGGGGTCAAAATTCAAAAACATATAGAGAATCGTAAAAAAATGTTAAGTTAACACTTGCTGTCTTTGACATTTATATATTTTTTATGAAACACAATATATTTTTTGACTGTGCTGTGTTAAATCGATAAAATATTGTAAAAATATATTGCAAAACCTAACCACAAAAAAATATCTCCTGAATATCAATATTGACACTGTAGTGGTATGGACAGAATAAAACCAGCAGCATTTCCTTACAACCATAATAAGCATCACTTTGTCTTTCATAGATAGGCACAGATCATATATATTTGAAGTTACAAAAAATTCGACTTATTCTTAAGTTGTAATACAATTCCATTACACACAACAAATGTAATAACTTATATATATTTTACAATTTCAAATGTCGTACTCTATTATGTACCTATAATGAACTTGATAAATAAGAATCTATATTATATGTAATATAAATTAACTTGAAAATAAAAAGAACATTTTCTTCATTATTTATATTTAAATGAAATATATTTTATTTATGCCGCACAGAACACGTGGAGATGACCTTTGGTATCTGATAATAAGGCGTAATGCCATTCGCCAGTGAGGCGGTGACATTGAAATAAATAGCTATTAATTGTTTATTGTAACAATAGATTGCGCAGTATAAATCTTCTAAGTATGCATTAACTATTATATATTATAGGTACATATTATAATTTTCTAAAAATAAATATTAATGTAGGTATTATATATTAATATTGTCCATAATCTTATTAAATTGTTATTATATATTGTAATTATTGGTTTTATTATTTCTATTGCCTATACATCTATAGTAAAAAAAACCGACTTCGAAAGAAAACTACTCCAAGACAAATAAATGTGACAAATAAAAGTAAAAAAATAATTGCGTATTCTTCTACAATTGATAGTAACCTTAGTTTATTTACCCGTCAATATTGGTAGGTTAGGTTAGGTTAGGTAGTTAAATGTCAATAAAATTATTACAATAGTAATAATAATAATTATTATTATTGTTATTTTTTGAAATCAGTGTAGCCAAGATAGGTCAAGATAGGTCATACATCGCAATTGCAAAGTATTCCTCCACCATTGCATCGATTACTATTATTACACAAATGTTGTATAATAAAATATATTATAATAGTGACTAGTGACATCTATACATCTTTATAATATGTTGTATCTAATACTATGTTTGGCTAGTCTCAGGAATGTCTGGTTGGAATTGTAAAATATTTTTGTATTGTATAGTCCATATATCGAGGAAGACAATAAATTTTGTCATATTATATATTATTATTTCACGTTAATCGTTTTGATGTAGATGTTCTCTGCTTTCAAAGTGACCCTTTGAAACAGCAAACCCACTGAGACGTACACAGATCTTAGTTATTTCCATTTGACCAGGTCAGCAAGCCCACTGTTATAAGATATACACCTACATTGAGATTGAAGCAAATTTTTGACATGTATCAAGAACGAGATCTCAAAGTAAAATTATTCAGCACATTTATTGTTTATTTTAATTTAAAACACACGGTTACATGAAATTAAAAACAAAATATTATTTATTTATTTCAGCTTCTCGCTTTATGTCGCTAATAGTGGAATAGGTATAGAGAAACTAGTGTTAAGTCTATCCGATCATCACTTCACTCTCCTCCGAATTTAAGATACTGCGCGTTGATTGGTGGGGCTGAACACCGTACTTTTTCTAACCGGAGCAGAAAATAAGAAAATAGTTCACCCCAAGTGAGGATTGAATGGAATGGAATTGAGTGTGGGTGTATGTATATGTTTTAATAACTTACTTTGTGTGTACAACAATTACAAAAATGGAATTGAGTTCGATTTTAGATAGGAGAGTTATAAGCTAATATCTGCTTTTCTAAAAGGTATATACTACTTTGATTTTATTTACACCAGTCGCATACATGACATAATATCATTAAACTACAGTGATTACTACTACAGTAATACCATATTCAGAACGTTGATATTAAATTACACGCCCAAGTTATTTACTGTGCATGCAATCTTGTTAGCATGTGCGTCAAACTTGTGACTTTAGTGATTGCTTAATTAAATACCGATATTGAAGCATATATGCAATAATCTACTGATCTTAATGTATTTCCATTTCGAATCTATGTTTTGTAAGTGGCTATTTATTATGTTTGTGTTTTGGTCCATAGCTTCTGTACTTGCTATAACAAAAGGTGTTATAACTACTTGTTATTTAATATTTTGTACGCACTACGCAATACATTAAAAAAAATAAAGAGGATTTGAATATTACAGCGTCGTAATATATTACACATACAAAACGTTCTTTGAGTAAATATATGTTCTAGGCCTAACATCATCGCCTTCATCCTTTTTGAGCTTCCCAAGTACTGAAGTAAGAGCTCTATACGTAAATTGTATACTGAAGATAAAACGCTGTTCAAAGCCGTAATAAGCTTGTAGCTCGAAGCCAACTTGAACGGTTAATTGATACATTGGAACGTTTTGTAGGTCAAGCCCTGCCGATCGCAGAGATAACGTACTCGCCGTTTCTGTCGCCTGACCTGAAGAGTCATGTGTATAAATACGAACTGTGTATATCGTTAATTTACACATAGCTATAAACTCTAAGGTGTTGTAAATATTAAAATTTTACTAAGCCTACACTCAAATTGTGTTTTATAATCCGCATTACTTATAAAAGTTAAGTTCTTTTTAAAGACTAAGCTAGATTTTTAGGGAGAACAAGACTAGTCACAAATATCTTTCAAGTGACGTCTCAACAACTAGCATAATCATATCACAAAAATATACGTGTAGTAGATATATTTTTATTAGATTTCTGTAATTTTTAACATATTTCAATTAACATCCAAGATGTTTGCAAATACGAAACTCCTTTAATGAACCACAATGACACGTTACGACAAGATTCAAAGGTATTAACTAATAATATAGTCAAGGTTCAGTACAATTGCGGTATCATAATATGAACGGGGACATGCGGTTAAGCTAATCGAAGAACTCATTGAAGCTCGCATAATTTTCATTTGCCTCAAATTGATTACTGCATGTCACGCGACTAGCATCGCTTCACTTAAGGCTCAGGAACAACTTACGTAAATATTTCATAGCTTATTCACCTTTGCAAATGTCAACGCCAGTATTATAATGAAGTATTTTCTATTTCAACGGAAATCGTTTATCATTAAATATTTTAAAGATTTTGCAGTAAATTTCCCGAATTCATACGAAAAGCTTTTTTAATGGATAATACGAATAAAGATTAAAACAAATCGTATAAACACACAAGAGAACTAACAATACTCAAGAAGTCTTGATTAAACATTTCTAGCGCTTTATTTGTTGATGTACATATTTGTGAACATTTTTAGAAACATTTTATAGTAGAACCAATGATAAATATGCAGTTAGTTGTATGATTTATTTTTACAATGTTATCTAAATAAAAAATATTATAAGCAATATATCATTTTATACAGAGTAGAAGTCATACTAAAAGTAATGCATCATTTTCTTGACAGTGAACGATGAAAACGGTGCTGAAAATGGTATTTCAGTTATGTTTCTAGAAACAGAGCGGCTTTGAATCTAAAAAAATAGCATTTTTAACTTATAGCTATAAATATAACACGGATGGGGAAGTCACGGCTAATATATATATCTACAATATTGAATAATATAATGCTATTCTAGTCACAGTCCCGCAGCGGGACATCCTTCCGTCGCTTTCGGAGCCAACAATCGAGCATAACGTGCTTAGCGTGCAATGGACCGCATTAAGTGAAGTAACCAACGCTTATTAAGATACGTTGTACATGCTACAAAGCCGATTTTGCTCCACTGAAATATTGTCGAAAGTATTTAGATATAAAATTATGGCATAGACCAATGACTTGTAAATTTATATATACCTATACCTATAAAGCTTGCGGCTTCGCCCGCCTGATTAATGTGATGGACTTACTCTAGAATAATACGATTGTACTGCAAATACTTACTACATGCCACTTTTGCCTTTTGAATCACTTTATTTATGAAACATATATGCATATAAATGAAAATTATCATTTTATATGCAATAGTTTATCTGGGCGGAAGGTACTAGCTCGTGGGAAGCGGGGCTAATTCCGCGTATAGCCCGATTCCACGGGGAATTCCGAGATAAAAAGTAGCCTATATGTTACTCCATAACTTTCTCTATCTTCTAGTAAAAGTTCCTTAAAAATAGGTTAAGGTAAAGACAAAATTTTTTGAAATGTTTTGTTATGTTTTAATAACGTGTAAATAACTATAAAAAGTGCAGTTATTTTGTAAACATAAACAGACACTTTAATTTTGTTTATATTTTATAAACTAAGAAAAACCTATTCAAAATGTACATTTATTTATCGTGGAACTTTTTTTTAAATGATTACCTTTGAAATTACTCTACTGATTTGTTTGATATTTTAATTTGACATATTAAGATAAATTTGTTTGATGTGATGTGAAAAGTATGAATTTGGAGTTAAAACCCATACACATATTATATATTTTTATCGTTATTTCTCAGAAATTATGATTCTTAGAAAACAATGTATAAAGAGTGGAAAACACTATTTTATAACTAATTAGTAAAGAAAGAAAAATGTCTTAAAAAACCATCTGCTACTCTTAAAGTTATACAATGAAAACGAGAAGAAAGAGAGCGCTCATTATTGCCTTTTAAATTGAAACTTGCCGTAACGGCTTACAATTATTGTTAGTCACACCAACACAATTAATTCTGCTATCCGTTACAAGGGCAGATATTTGTGCTTAACAATTAGTCCCACATTTGTCGAGCATGGGCTTTAATTGAGCCATGAAATTAAAATTGAAACTATTAATTGATCAGCTTCTTCATTCTTCAACAGAGTATTAAGTAAAATAATTTATTTCAAACTTATTACGTATAGGGAAAGCTTAATTATATTAACAATTATTTAAATTTGGTATAACTGAATTTTGTTGTATTTTTGAAAGGAAACTTTTGTGGTATGAGGGTAACATTTTTGCAGATGAAACGCAATATATATGACACGGAAGATATGGGACGTTTTAGCAGTGGCGAAGTGTCCATAAAAAACGATTCCTATCGGGATACCTATTATAACTCTTATAAATACATTTATAAATGTTAAATAACATTTAATTGTTAAGTAAAACCTAAAAATTAAAAATAAAATTTTAATGTTTATTAATTTTCGACTCTTACACTACTTTATTTTAATCACAACATTTATTTAATTCCTAATATATTTTCGTTTTCCCCACTTAGTCCTTCTCCTTTATCTTAGAAATGTAAAGCTTTAGATTATTATAAATAAAAAACGAGATTAAAAATTAGTTTGTCAAAAAAGTTTCACTTCTGACATAGCGTGTACTTTGCACGCACGCAATTTATTCATTTTTAAATAAATCCCTTTCTTTTAGCATTGAATGGATTGAAAAAAGCATCTACTGCCATATCATAGTAATTTATTTATTCCATAGCGAGCTTGAAAATAAAAACAAAATATAAAGTAGTAATTAATGTCTCATTAGTTTATATAATACATACATTACAAATAAAGCAGACTGTGCGGTTGCGTCACAATAAAACATTAATAGGTATCTCCATCACAATATGTATGCGATGCAGATGATTCCTTACTGATTCAAATCACGTTTACATTTCCTAAAGCATATCTAGGTACACCACGCGCAGGTATAGCATAACGCTCAGCATTATATTTGCATTTAACAGATCTTATTTAACATTGCTGATACGTTTGTTTATAGGATATGTATATACTGTTACAGTAAATATTTGCTCAGCTTTAACAATACAAATCAAACCAATGAATCCAAACATACAAATTATAGCTGCCTAAAAACTATTAACTATAACCAATCTATATATAGAAGAAAACAGTGCAAAAATCTTTTTAAGAAGAAGTATAATATATTAGAATGATGAAAACAGTAATTGAGTATGAATTTTGATTGTTAATTTAAATTTTTTGTCTGTTTTATTTTGTTGTTTACGCTCATCTTCAGAAAAGTTGGCCTCGAAGAAACTGGGTGTCGTCGGGAGAGTGAGACAAGGCCTCACGCCTAGACACAGATTGGCTTTGAATAGGGCCCAGATTTTGCCTCATTTAGAGAACTATACTGATCTCTGGAATTGTGCACCCCAGTAGCAGATTGAAGCATTTGATCGCATATAGCGTAGAGCCGTTCGAATCGTTGGGGACCCATTAATCTGTGAAAGGCTAGGTGGCTAGGTGGTAACTTTGGCGTTGCATAGAGACGTTTCCTCGTTGTGCGAGAATATTCTATCCGCACAATACTTTACAAACTTAAATATCATCCCCACCACATTAACATTTGGCACTTTTTTCCACGTACCATACAACTGTGGAATAACCTACCCGCGGCAGTGTTTTTGGGTAAATACGACAGGTCTCTTCAAAAAGGGCGTCTACCTCTACCTTAAAGGCCGGCAATGCACCTCTTCTATTGCACGGGGTGCGGCGATCACAACGAGACAAAGTGCGGCGTTGAATTTTGCTAATGATGCACTTTTATAAGGACAATCAGCGTGGAATGGAGTACACTAAGTTCTCTCAGCTTACCTTGCTATGCTAAAGAAAATCTATAAAGAACCTCTGGAATACTTGCCTTACCCAGTACCAAAAGACAAGAAAATATCACTGCTTTAAATCCTTTTGGGATAGTATTACATTCATTAGACATGTAGTCTTGAAATTAAATTAAGGGATATCTATCAATCAAAGTGAGAGTCGAACTCGCGCACTGAGCGTTCCGTGCCAATTACCGAGGCAACAGAAAACACAGCTTGCAAAATTGACAAGCTTAAATTTGCAGTCGTATACATTTATTTTGTATGAAATGAATTAAACAGTTTTAATTTTTTTTTAGGATATAATATCTAAGAATTTCCAAATTTAGCATTGTTTTCTTTGTACTTTCATAACTTTTATAACTCTAGGTCAAGGGAAAATATCGAGTAGTGGCGATGTTTATTCTAATGTAGCAAAAATTGAGCATAAACGTCCCAAGGGACTATCAACCTAGATATTTAGATTGATACCGCCACTTGCTTTTAAGCTTGCTGGGTAGCTGGTTGTATTGACAACGACGTGATATAAGGGCTCCGTTTCTTACTTTTGAGGTACGCAAAATAGGAAAATTGAAGAATATTTTGTTAACTGAGATCAATAGCGGTCGAAACAATTTAACCATTATGAGTTTGCCGCTACAAAATTTCAAATGGTGGTACTGATTATAAAATAAAATAAAAAAGTATTCGTAAAAGTAGTCTGAAGAACTATCGATACTGTTAAATTGACCGGAAAAAAAATCCCAATAAATACGTGTTTATTCCTCTATTCGACACATCGTATATTAATTTAAGAAATCGCTCCATAGCATAACAAACAATTTATCAACCATTTATTTTTCTTTCCCGATGAACAATGCCTCTGAAAGCTTGTGAAACGCTCCTCCCCAGCTCCTACTCGCTCACTGACTGACTGACATCTATAAAAAGACTTTACAACCTGCAGGAACGGGACACTGGTCCCGTTCATCTAGTACTGCGGCAGTATCTCCCATTATTTATTTCAGTCATTTGAAAGACACTTGTGGAGGGAAAAGATCTGATCCATGAAACTTCTTCCAGATCTAAAGCTTTCTTGGTTTATAGTGTAAATGGTAGTTTTTTTAGTGATAATATTATCATGATTACAAATATATTGAATAGTGTGAAATCCAAGCCCAATAATTTGATCACAAGTCAGAACGTTCTTATGACATAATTTTTTTGTATTATGTAAAACAAATATAATTTGATATTTAAATCATTAACCTTAATTTTACGTTATATGCTCATAACCTTCCTGCGCCTCCGCCATGTAGTAGGTATAGATGTAGTGTGGGCTAGGCATTTCCGTTTCGTATCATATACCGCCTCTTCGCCTTAGGCGAAACTATTAAGTTACCATTAAGTAATAATTTATACACTGCTATACAGCAACTTTAGGATCATACATAGATTTCCCCATAACGATATCGAACTCCCACACCCACATAGACTAAACGAATTAGGAATGACTCAAATATCTTTCTAATTTTTGTGATATATCATATATTTATACTCTGTTAATATAATATAATTGTTCTTCTTGTAATGAGATGCCAAAATTTTTGCAAGAGTTTATATTATTTTCTCCCTTGAACATCTGATGTGGAAAACTAAGAGATGAGTAATACAATAACATAATATACGGAAATTGTACTTATTAACGTCAACAAAAATAAGTAAAATATAAAATTATGGCCTTAACATAATCTACACAACTTTGTCAATGAGAATATGTAGCAAATGAAAATTGAATATTCGCTTAATTTTTGTCAATAAATATTTTACTTTTGTTGAAAAAGTGTAGGATTTCAGCATGATCATGCCTCCACATGCGATTTTGTAAAAAATGTCTTTGAAATTAACAGAGGAATAACAAAATGATCCAGTAAAGATTCCATTTTTTCGTCTTAAAAAACAAATTCTTAATTAACATGGGAGTTTATGTTAACTTCCCGTGTAGAGAGGTAGTGGTTCCCGTGTAGGCAAGGCAAGGCACTATCTTAACAAAAGTAAACATGCAGGACAAAGTGCAGCGTAGAGTTCCGCCAGTCGATACGCCCAATATGTCGAATTGAAGGAAAAAGGAGAACGTTGTGTCTTAACACTAGGTTCTAGGTTCCCCCTACACGGGAAACACATACCTATAGCTAAACAGATATTCCGCATTGGCCACAAATTTAGCGGTAACCTTAGTAACCTAAGCCTCAGCGGTATAGTGCTTGACAGTAAACGTGACGGTTCTGGATCTGAATCCCTTTCAGGGAAATTAATTATTTTCATTTCTTCGCTCTAGTAACAAGACTGTGTCTTGTATGTATGCGGAAACGAACGTGAAGTTATACTTTCATCAATGGAATTAGGATTTAGGTTCCTTTTTAATTACCACACATAAAAAAGTAACTTTTATAAAGGTCATGGAAAACGTTTGAAACTAAAACAGGAGAGGAAAACAAACATTTTATGAATAAAAAATGCTATTGTTATCCAAAATATAGTATATACCTAAATGTATGAATAAAGCAAATCAAGAATACATGTTGAGTTCTAGATTTGTTTATATTATGTTTTGAATAACACACATAAATGTAACGTACCGTCTGACTGTAAACGCGACGGTTGTGGGTTTGATTCCCACGCGGGGAGATTGAATTATCTTCATTTCCGCTCTAGTTACATAACAAATCGCAGCGTTAAGTTCCACTCAACGTGCAATATCTAGAAAGGCGGAAAGTGAAGAATGGAGTGTCTTAACTGTTCGTTTCGAGTGAAGCTATTCATATATAAGTCAAAATTGAACTTCTTTTTTGAATAAAAAAAATACCATTATTTCCCGCAAAGCAAGTCTCCCATTAATCAAGAGCTGTAACGCGCGCGTTTATCTGGTATCGAGTGAGGGATATCCGTTAATTCTGTTAACTTGAACTCCTTCCTAACTATTACCCATTTGAAATACGATAAAGATGTGAATAAATATATTTACTCTATTTAATTTATTTGAAATATTCATATACGTGAAACAAAAACTTTGGTACCCTTTTTACGAAAATTGCGCGGACGGAGTGTAGTTTATGTGTAGGAGAAATGAAGAACACTAATATTTTTTTATAATAATGCTTATAAAGTACATTCAATAAATAAAACTTTGCACACACTACCATATGTTTAATAATATAACTTTTGTATAAAGTGACTTACACGTTGACGTCAACGGGTCCTCTAGTATTATTGATATCTTCTTTTATATCTATATCTATAAATAAAAATCGCGTCTGTATACTGAATATTCTTACGAAAAAAAAGATGCATCTTTTGTGTGTCTAAAAACGCACAATCTCTCTGTAAACGCACATCTTCGGATCTACTGGACGAATTTGAATAAGAATTTGAATCTAGGCTATAATAAATGCCATAACAAAAATTGTTGAACGTCATAAGCACCTTCCAACTACATATAAAATTCAACGATCTGGAACACCTGATGTAGAACCACAAAAGAACAACTACTAACAATAACAAACAACTACTAACTAACTAACTTTTAAACTTTAAGAAACCAGAAAACGCTTCTTTTGTAAAAGCTTGATGAGCAATTTTCGTTTAAATATGAAATCCAAGATCTGAAAGATCATTAATGGAACATTTATGTCCAGCTAAGCTGCATGAAATACGTAAATGGCGCCTTAGCAAAAGTCATTTTTCCATTGACATTTTGATCTATAATATTAAGGATCTGGAACACCTGATGTAGAAACAAAATAGATAAGCTAAATTAAAAGATAAGAAAAAGTATTGTTAGTACTCATTATTCAGTTTTCGTTGTCATGTAAAAATCTAACATGTGGAATACAATCTCACCAATTTCAATGAAAGAATAGATATATAGAATTTAGTACGGTGGCAAAAATCATAAATTCCACACCAACGTAGTTGCGTACATTGGAGTATATTTGCGACAAACAATTTGTGATAGAAAACACAATAATTGAATACGAATCTATACATTTTTTTTAATGTATCTAGGATATAAATTAATTCTGATGAAGGTTCGCATAACTGATGTTGAACCGTAAAAGTCCAGCCGAACAATAACATTGTTCATGACAACTGAAATCAATAATTCAATTTTTACTAGGTACATGTGTAAGTAAGTATTTATAGTAAACAGGTATAATATTCTATTGTCATTCATTGCACGATGCACGTCATCGCAATAAATGTATCTACAAGGGCTTAAAATATTACTAACAAATAAATATGGATGTGGAAACTGACAATGTAAGGCGCTAGACGCCTGAAATGGCTAGTAGTCTTGCCATAACACGTTGATGTAGAATGATAATGTTGATGGTACATAGAAAAAAGGAATTGTAGAAGTGACGATTCAAAATTAATTATATTTTTAATTTACACGGTAACAATACACTGTTCATATCGAAACTGTAGTTGAAAATGTTTGTTTTATTTTCACCATAAATCAAATAATGCATTTGCTTAAATTCTCTACCTACAGTATAAACATATACTTATATAAAATATGAACATAATATTGTATTTATTATTAATTAGTTTTAACATTAATATGTTATAAATAAACCTCTTAAATTACTAAATAAAATGATATTCTTTTGGGCCTTGACCTTTTTAAAGCATACGCCGTTATTCTCACTTACTTGATGTCACTTCTAAAACCAGATCCTCGTTATAGTAAACAACTGCTATATAAAGTGCACGCGACGATTGACTCTACAATAATACAACATTCTCAAAGATGTTTTATTCGAACACTATTACAATGTTGATGCCTTGTATGCATTCAACAAATTTGATGACATTGAATGATTATAGTTTTTCTTTTTATTTTCAGTTCCACAATGCTGTTTCGATAAACACGAGGTACAGGTAAGTTGAAATTAGCTAAGCAAATGCGAAAACTATATATCTATTGCAATACATAAAGTTTCAATTTAATTCGACTTATCTCATTTGTACACCTGTGAGAACAAGTATTAACTTGTCAGCTGAGTATTAATTTGTCTATACTGTGTTAAGTACACCAGAACAGTATCATATCAATTTGTACCGAATATTTTGTATTACTGTTTTACAAGAAAAATAAGTAAAACCTACTTTTAATAGTAACTCAGAAATATTTTCTTTCATATAAGCTCTGCCCTTAAGTCTTATAAAAGAAAAGTATCAAGGTTTTGTTGACAAAAAGCAAATGTGAAAAGAGTGTGTTGAGCTTCTACTACAGCCTACTCAAGGGACGCTAAAAGGCTTTGAAAGGACGATGCGAACAATTTAACTTTAAACGTGAAATCTTCACTTCTGTGCAGCACAAACCGCGCTAGCTCATTACAACTCATGTTGGCGCACTATAAGAATTAAATTGCATAATTTTTAATCATTCACAAGACTGGGCTTGAATTAAGTGTACTAAAAAAGGTATTATTTTTGCCTCAGTTATCTTACTTTAATTTATGTTTGGTCCCCTTGAATTAATAAAAGTACAATTTTATTAAAAATATCTACATCTATTTTTTTGTTTCCTTTACATTTTAAGCACTTATTTGAAATTATAATGCATATGATTCAGTACAGTAAAATAATTCTATTTCGCTCCAGTTAGAGAAAAGGTTTTTTTTAAATAGTACATACAATACACTATTGAAAACAAAAGATATTTAATTTAATAAGAGTGAGTTCATATTATAGCCCTTTTTAGGGTTTCGTTACCTCAAAGGAAAAAACGAAAGTTTTATAGGATCATTTTGTTGTCCGACTGTCGGTCTGCCTGTCCGTCTGTCAACATCATTTCTCAAAACCACGTAAAGGGATCTAGCTGAAATCAATATCGAATATCCAAGTCGGTAACCTCTAGACATACATAAAATATCAAACTTCTAAGTCACCGAAATCAAAACATATGACCGTTTATCCTTACTTTTTTGCATTTTGTATGAAAATCGTCGCGAAATCATCAACCTCCTGGATATTGTATAGACTACAGAGATGTCTTACTATTTAGGGAATTCATAATTTAAAACACTTTACTAATTAACCTATAGACTGTAGTACTCTTAATAATTGTATAACGATAGCAGACAAAACTCTATAGGCATACACATATTGTATGTAGATATATATAAATAAAAACAATCACGATCTACTCTTCCAAACTAAACTAAACAGACGAATTATCTAGTTTTATACATTAGTACTAAAACAACATACAACTCTAATTCCTTACGTACTTTCCTGGCACAAAGGGAACTCTGTCTGCGTTCGATGTCGCTTTGAGCTAAATCGGATTCGATAACGGACAGATTACGTCAATTGTTAGCAAACGTTTAGCAAACCACCGACCACAGTTCTCAATACTAGCCGGTTCTTATATATAACTTAGGTCTTATAAATACTTGACTCGTTACAATTTTTCCTAACACATTTTTTTATATTTTCTATAACAATATATATATATATATATATATATATATATATATATATATATATATATATATATATATATATTATATATATATATATATATATATATATATATATATATATATATATATATATATATATATATATATATATATATATATATATATATATATATATCTATATATATATATATATATATATATATATATATATTATATATATATATATATATATATATATATATATATATATATATATATATATATATATATATATATATATATATATATATGAATGTGTTAAAAATTAAACATGGTATAACTTTGAATATTATAGTTTTGAAGTTTCAATATGTTTTAAACTTTAATATGCACATTGTTTATTCAATATATGTATTTATTTACTTATTAATTAAGTTTACATTATTATCAATGGGATAAATTAATTTTAATTAACAAAAACAATAAAGGCACTATTATACAAAATATAAGTGTGCTCAGTGTTACATGATTTTAAATAAAAACATAGATTTGACACTTTAAATACAACGTGGTAACTAAAAAGGCGAGTCATGTATCAGTTAAAAACAGTCGCCTTTATAAACACATGTAATATAGTTTACAGTTTCTGAAAACAATGTAGAGGGCAAAATGTTTCAAAAATATTTTTAAGCATAGAATGAAACATAAAAGAGTTCACATTTTTAATATAAAAGTAATAAAAATACAAAATGTTTAATTAATTAAAGTAAAATATTTTGTAATATCTGCCGCAAGAAATTTTGTTCCCTCATATAACTACAAGTTTGTTCATGGTTTCTTAAATACGTACTAACTCCGCGCCGCGCTGTCAGCATTTTACTTAAAACTGTCTAGTAACTTAACATTTTCGTAGAAGATTTAAAGTTTTGCCTGTTTAAGTTGAGTCAAATATAAATAAAATAATATTAAAAGAATCTTTTATAATAAGCTTCTATTAATGCCCTAAAAAGGTAAAAATAAGATTTAATAAATTACATACCTATTCATTTTACAATTACTTCACAAAATTTAAGTTTATTATATAAAAGCTTGTCGCGATATTGATATTACGGAGTATTGAATAGATCTAAATTGAAATAAAATCATATTTATAATTTTGATACAATACCAATAATAACAGTACCTAACTATTTATGTACGTCGATTTTATACAAGGGATAAGTATATGCAAAGTTTCGTGTTTCTGCTGCAAACCGTTGAGGAGTTCCCTGGTTTGGTTGCAGTCAACCATGAAGGTGGCAGCAATTTTATAATGGATCCACTAATGTCATCCATTTTCCAATGGGTGTGCAAATTTTCATATCCCTATTGTTAACTGTTTAGGGGTTTTTTGGTTTGAAGCCAACTCTGAGGGTGGCAGCAATTTCTTGTTGATCCCACTAATGTCATCCATACCCAAAGGGTGTCCAACATTTCCTGTCGAGTTCGAGGAGTTGACTCGTCTGGAGCCAATCCTGGTAGCAGCATCAGGTCATGCTATCATAATCATGCATTGTCATCGGAACTAGACCAATTTGTAAAAATTCATCTCAATCGAACACCGGAAAGTAGGTCAAATTTATCTTGCAAAATTCCACCTTCACATACATACATAGGTACATACCTGCATACATCAAATCAAGTTAAATTTAAGCTCGTAATAATAGAATAGAATTCGTAAATCCTTAATTCACGTTACCTTATGTCATGTTATTAATTTATTACGATTTATTATTATAAATCTGTTATTTTTTGCTTTTTGTAATTCAATTGATATTAAAATCAAAACTTTCGATATAACTAGTCGAAGTTAAACTTCAAATGATATTTGCAGTGCATTCAAAAGTAGGTAAATATTTGAGAAGAGCAATGCGTTCAACGTTTATATTTTATAATGTTCGAATTAAATTCGAATTAAATTACAAAATGGTTAAAACGAATATTTTACTACGGCTACATTTATATCATGCATGTAGTTAAGTAGCAGGTCGAAATGGGTGAGGAACAAGTAAAAAAAACTAAATAAGTATGCGCTCTGCCTTTTAGATTCTCACTGTCTATCTACTTGTTAATACAAAGATGCCTTTACATGTTACTACATTCGTACAACGGTACTTCACTCTTTCGGGAAGAAACCGACGACCATTTGATTTATGACCACTATATTCATATTTGAAAGCCTATTTATACTCATTTCATATTTTGTGAACAAATCATTGTTGTATGTCTACTGCAGTTTGTTAGTACATACTTTGAATATTTAATCTCTAGTATTATGAACATTTCATAAATATATTTAAAAACATGCTATCAGCAGGTATACAATTTAAGCCTTCATAGACATACCAAAAAATATTTATTTAATCTTTGACGAAGACTTTTAGAATATCTATAATAACAAATTATACCTATGTATGTGTATGTATAAATTATATGTCAATTTTCATTGTGTCTACCTATTGCATTGCCCCTTATGATATAACACCGGATTCATTGTGTCAATAGTAAGATTACCGAGTAGACGATAACATCCTCCGCATCGAAAATAATATTTAATATCCGCTCCTTGAAACAGAAACTCTATTATATAATATTTATGAATAATGTGATTCTTTGTATAAACAAAGAAAGTACAACTAAACATATTTAAAGGCAGTTAATATTTCTAAAAAAATTTGAATAAAAAGAACTTTCAACCAAATTAAAAAAAGGAATTCAAAGAGAATCAAGTCACTAGATTTAGAATCACTTAAATGGGCTTTTACATAAATTTAATTATTTAATTTTGTTAATACATAACGGCGATTTTATATTATTTTACATTTTAATTTGCACTCTCGCAAAAACTAGTTTGTATCCGACCGAGACATAGACAGATCGATGCAATAAACGTTCTATCAGTCCATATGTAGCTTATTCGATGGCATTCAAGTAGTTCTTTTGTTTATTCGAATTCCTTATTTATTAGCTATTTTAAAATACAACTTTAATAACATTCAAGTCATTCAATATTCAATATAATAAATAGGTTGTAACTAGAGATGTGCCAAGTTGTGACTAGATATGTAACATTCTAGAAGAATTACTCGAGATTCTTGATCTCGATATCAAAGACCTTAATATTGTTATATTGCGATAGGTGAGATGATTAAACTTGACAATCAAGTCGCTGTCGATTATCAAAAATACTGTCTGGCTTTAAAAACTTAATAAGAAAAGTTATACCAAATGAATAGAAAATATTTGGCATCTAAATTTTTGGAATAGTCAGTTAATATATCCAAAGAAAAATGGAATGTTGACATCATTAATGCTGTCGTCGTCTTAAGTAATTTTAGCTTATTATTGAAGAAAAAGTTGTTTTGTTAAACATTTCAAAATGTGTACGACTTTTAATAAAATAAAAATGTTAATAAGCAATAAATTTTTTTATTTAAGTAATACATTTTATTGATAAATACAAACAAAATTAGAAGCCTGATAGTCGGACTAGTCGCCGACTTTTATAACGGCCGGATAGTCGGCACGAGTACCTACATCTCTAACAATTAGTCTTAATTTAAATTTAACTCATGAATTTACTAATATTTGAATGAAAATACTATTTAGCTATTTACATATACTTATGTTAGGAAATAAGTAACCATTCTCATTTAATTAGAAGTTTATTTAAATTGTTCAGTAAAGGCTACCACGAATGCATCGCTGTGTTTGTAGTATGGTTGCCTTCTACTCTGCATTTTGCAGCACAACTTCATCTAACTGCGTTTATATTGCACTTAAAGTTTAATAAATTTCAAGCATATTTATTCAGAACGGACAACTTTACGTATTGCATAGAATGACATACATGGGTCGGTATATACTTTATACCTATGTCTTCAATATATTCATTATATTATTGTTAGAAATAATGCGAGAATTTTTTACACTAATACGATTTTTTTAGCTTCCCGCTGTATACCACACATACTCGTAGCAAGGTAGACAGTGAACCGTAAGCTCAAGGAACCTAGTGTTAAGACACTCGGTTCCCCGCTTTCCGCCTTTCGAGGCATTGGGTGTTGAGTGGCGAAACTTAACTCCGCGCTTTTGCCTTATGCCAGAGCGAAGAAAATATTTCATTCTCCCCGATTGGGAATCGAACCCACAAACCATCGCATTTACAGGCAGACGCTGTGCCTCTGCGCCATGACGGCCCAATAATCGGCGGCGACGGTGACTAAAACGGTTATTATTGTACAAAATTGATTCTTGTATAATCTGCTATATGTTATGAATAAATTAATAACTGAACTTTAGTTTTAATAGCGTTATAAGCTAAAAGCTAAACTAAAGTTACTGGCGGGTTGAATTTTCATATAGAGATGCGCTTTTTTAATAACTAGGTTTCCGATCTTTTACTTATACTACATATAAGTACTCACTTCTTGTCAAATCAAAGTCTAGTTCGACGAAATATAACTTATAAAAGTTGACAAGCTTAAATTTACGAACATATTATTTACTAATTTTGTATGAAATGAACCACAGATATAATAATAATATAATTTATTTTTAAATTATATTATGCAACAAAAACAGATTTTAACGATAATAACTACAGTACCGATTTGAAACTGTGTTCCAATTATTAACGCCCGCCTCACAAGCGCCGTTACTTAAGTATTTCCAAATTTAAATAGTACTAGATACAAATGAGATAATTAAGCATACAGTAAGGAAAAAAATTAGAACAAACAATAAAATATAATTTAAGCAGTGAATACAAATTAAGTTAGTTTAATGGTATAGTATCATGTGTGTGAGTATGTGTATGCGTTTGTGTGTGTCATATACATGAGTGCTTAAATATGGTTGGTTAGGGTGTCCCACGACATAAGGGATTTTTTTTTCCGCGAATTTACATATGCATACCCTCTATTTCTATTCGGTTTGACCTCTTTGACTCAAATAATAAATATTATTGCGATAAGTTGTGCCGACTGCCGGCCAAACATTTGACATGAAACTTTGTACTGACTTACTATAGATGAATTTGGAACTTAAATTTTATTACTTTATTAAAACAACATCGGAATACTATAATATTTACTTATTTACATACCTGCATATATATTATTTTTCAAATTTTGTTTGTAGCGTTTGCTTTTTCCAGTCTAAACAAATTTCCTAATAGTCTTGAACACAACGTAATAAAAATAGTTTTTGTTCCTCCTCAATTGTGATTAATTCATGAATATCTTGCATTAACTTAACCACTTGTTCGGCTACATCATTTAGAACATCAGCCCCAAAACTTCTTATCTAGCTTCTTGAAACGAATAATTTACACAAATGCGATGTTTGACCACAAAGTAGGACATTTTGTTCAAATATGGGACGCGATTTAGAAGATAGTAGTGCTTCAAATACACATTAGCACATATGTATTTGAAGCACTAGTATCTTCTAAATCGCGTTGCATATTGCCTGCCTACTTCCTGTAGAACTGTAGAATTTCTGGTTTCTAATCTGGGCACAGCTACAGGTTGTTCTTTATTTTTATACGAAATAACTATAGAAAGACGTTCTTCTTTTGATTTTCGAGCTTTCTTACCATCTTCTTAATCTCTTCTTATCTCTTCTTACTTAAATCTTACCATCTCACCACATGTTGAACATCATTTTCTATGGCTTCACCGCGCTCTTTCCGGTTTTCTGTACAAATTCTTTGGATGGAAGACTTACTTAACGGAAATTCAACGGTATTATATCCAAAAAATTCAATACTTGCTTCAAGAACGAGTGAATAGGTCGGCCTGGCTCTCTTTGACGCTTTCAAAACGATTTATTTATTTTTATTAATTGAAGCGCATCGGCGTCTGCAATATCCAGCAAATTATTTAAATCGTTGACAAAGTCTTGACGACGCTGCTTAGATACGTAAACTTGATATAAGTTTACAAGTTTCTTCACACAATTAGGCCGAGCCTTTGCCAATACATAATACACTTGCGAATAGTGAGATTCGCGAGTGTGAGTTAATTTCACTTCATGGATATTGTTAAATAAACCAGGTAAAACTCGTCCATTACATGGAAGTTTTGAACCCGTTATCTAATGTTTTATCTCACCTATTAAAAATATACCCCTTTTAGAACTACGTAATTCGACTGACTAGTAGAATGATTGAAAACAATACGTGTTCTATAACTAAATAACTAGTAATCACAAGCACGTCAGCTATAGAAAGCATATATATATATATATATATATATATATATATATATATATATATATATATATATATATATATATATATATATATATATATATATATATATATATATATATATATATATATATATATATATCCATGCAAGTCGGCACGGGTTACTGTGGACCTACCTTATTCTGACTTAAAAGTAAAAAATTAAGAGAATATGCGTTAAAAAAGATTGCTTTGTTTTTTTTGGGACAGCTTAATGTTGGTGTATTCTTATATATCATCCTTATCACCCAGCGAAACTCCATTTAGGTACCTAGAGATCTTTCGTCTGATCATAATTTAATGTCAGTAACCAGTTAGATAGCTTAATTTTACTGTAGATGGGAGGTTAAAGGATGTATATATATATTTTGTGTCTTATCAGTGCTGTACAAAACCGGAATTAAATAATAATAATGGCGATTTTTGGAGTCAAATTTACGTTTACTTGAGATATACTGAGCATTAACAAATAATTAACAACTGACGAACTCTTAACACCTTGCATATCTGATAACTTCGCTGTTGTAAAACAGGAGGAGGATATACGAGGAGGAATAACAACTATAACAACATCCAAAATGTTGTTATAGTGGAAGTAGATTTGATTTAGGTATTTGCACAACCCCATTCTGGTATGCAATAAGCTAGTAATGATTGCACTAGGGCGTAATAAACCATCTTTATTGTTTGTGAGCTAGCACTAGATCTCAGTTGTTTAAAGATGAATGCTAGTTTCCTTAGACGAGAAGTCAAAGCTCGTATAAGACTCTTCCATGAAAGGTTATAAGGTTATATAAGCTTGTAATGATTTTTTTCTGAATTTTACCTACAAATTTCCAATGCTTGGATATTTTTCCTTTATATATACTATTAGTTTTCAATTCTCGTTAAATTTCATAAGTCTAAACTTATTATATATATATATATATATATATATATATATATATATATATATATATATATATATATATATATATATATATATATATATATATATATATATATCTAAACTTCGACAAACTTAAATTTGCGGTTTATAAGCTTGTAATGGATTTTTCTGGGATATATCTATAAATTTTAAATTATCGGAATTTTACTATAAGTTCTGACTTATTGCCCAATTTTATAGGCCTAGGTAGGTTATTTAAAGACAAAATGCAAAAATGAACCGTAAACGTTAATATCATTTTTTTTGTGTTCTAAAAGGCCACCCATCTGAATATTTGATATTAATTTGAGCAGACGAACAGGCAAACAAACAGGCCGATATAGATAAGGGTTTCGTTTTTTCCTTTTGAGACACGGAATACTGCTCCAAATAAATAATACCAATTTTCCGATCTTAGCGAATTATTTTATCATTCGTTACAAGTAGTTTGACCAGTCTTATTGTTGTATCTTCTTACTTTATTTATGATTTTCATTAAATATTCTTCGTAAGAAATCTGTCGACAAAATGTTTTAATTCTTTTTAGGTGTTTTAAATTTGCATAACAAAGCACCATTATATATGTGTTCATTCGTGCGTACTTTTTATCTACCGCTAAGTTAAAGACGCCACGTTACGTGAACAAATACGCTCATACAGTAATTTTGGAGATTTTTCGAGGACGTCAATATAAATGTCTTTAATTTAATAATACAATTCGTTTGATATACTACTAAACAAATAAATAATAATATATAATTTTGTTCCATGCGTGTCGTTCACGAAAATAACTATAATAAGGAGTTTAGTACTAAGACATGTTGCTTCGTCAAAAAATTGGGCTCGCAAAAGGGGACGCTTCCAGAGCGCGGTTTCCGGTCTAAATATAACCGAGAGTTGGCAGCGCAGTGCAATGACCCGACCCAGACCTTGTGCGACCGGAACACAGATAATTTGCACCAAATAAACATGAAATCTGTTATCCAACCTATAAATCACATTTGAATGAACAATACTCGTAGCATCCTCCCTCCCGCTATTAATTATTATTTTTTATTCTATATAATATATTTTATTTTAATTTTAAAAAATTTACCCATAAATCATTTAAGAGTAATTTTGAGACATGTAGATATGTATTCCATTTATTTGTATGATGTATATTGTATTTAGTATAGTTGTTTGTTAGTTTAGAACTAAAAATAATGACTAAAAACATTAATTCATTTTTGTATCCACTCAATAAATTCCAAGTACATATTTTCTGATGACGTGTAGCACACGTTTGAAATTTATATATGATAGCTTTGCACGCAGTACATATATTAAAGTTGTTAAAAAAAAAATTTTCTCTCTATATTTCCTATTGGAAGAAATTCACTGTCATCTATAGCAAACGTAGTATTATGAACTTCACGTAACCTTCACGGAATAAGAATACTCCCTACAAAAAATAATTTCAGTTCTGGGTTTTTATCTCTGAAAGCTTCCACGTCATATTAAATCACTAGACTCAGACAGCCTAAGTGCATAGCAGTGTCAGACTATTTTAGGACTCTTCATTGAACTAGCTTCCCCTACACTGCTTTGTCATTATGACCGATTATGAATGTATTATCATTTTCATATACGTACAACGTCGCACTATTCTGTTGTTGAAACGAACCATGGCTAGACAAGTATAGACAAGGCTAAAAATAGTTTATATTAGTAAAATATATTTTTTTTAAATATTCTTGATTATCAAATATGGAAACAGAATATTTATACATATGAAGCAAGCAAATATGAACGCCAAAATAATAATAACAAACATGTACAAAAGTTTCTACAAAAAGTTTTAGACTAAGGTATGTTGAATACAGGAGGATTCTTTTCTATACTTTGGTCGCAGCATCCTGTAAATTGTTCTGCTCTAAAAGCTTTTTACCTTTAAATAAATATAATTGTGACTTTTTGCAAAAAAAATTGGTGAATTAAATATGAAGTCTTTTTTAACAATAAAAATGTTTGGTTATAATAATATTCATTTTATAATTATCACATAAAATATATTCATAAAAAATATTATTTAAATTTGAAATTTACAAATATTTTTATTACGGATTATTTTTTTCTATTTCAGCTTACTTAAAGTTTTGTTTGCGACCCGTGTCTTTACATTTTATCTCAAAATACGTACAAGTTTCATAGATACTTGGAAGGTTGTGATTCAGGATTCTAGTTTCATTCCATAATCCATAACGTTTTTACACGGTAAATGATAGCTTAGCTTCTTGGTTGGTTTCTTCATGAATGAGAGTCGTGCCAGTTCTCTCCACCAAGGTACATCTAGTGGCAGTGGCAGTATTATAATTATATATAACGTGAACGCCCGCAACTTCGTTGGCGTGGACTTTATAATCCTTCACTCTACGGACTGCTATCCTTTTTCATTGTTTTTTTTGTATTTTTTATATTTCTTATAAATCTCGATAAAATTTTAGAAATCCGATGCATTGTAGTCGGATTGTCGAGTTTGTTGTTGATTATCCCCATATAGTCCAAATTTTTTATGAGTGCCTTGTAATACGAATCAAAGAACTTTTAAACTACCTACAAATTATGCTAAATCTTAATGTTATTGGAATTTAGTAAATTATACATCACAATAGAGATAATAACATTATAGTACTTTATTATAATTGTACTTTAAATTAATACCAAATTGAAATGACACGTCGGGAACCGTCGTGGCGCGTACATATTACATCAAGTATCTACATATAAACGTTATTGTACGTGGCTATTGCTTGCAATTTATAAATACAACATAGAAGTCAAACGACTTCTACAAAACGTTACTAAACATATATTAAAATTGGTTCAATATTTTTTTTTTAGTTTATCCTTTTCAAATTAACAAACAGACATATTTTAGAAATCGTATAGAAATATAAACAAAAATAGATTAAACCTATACTTCTATCTATATATATATATATATATATATATATATATATATATATATATATATATATATATATATATATATATATACCTGTATATATTACCTGTATAATACCTGTTATAATACCTATTATAATACCTGTTTTAGCAAAATTTTTTAAATTTAAATTGTACAAAACATAAAAATTGTTTTGGTCTATTAACATTGATCTACTGAACTCGATATGTGATTAAGAGGGTTTAAGTTCAATAACACTGAGGTCTCGGCCACCCTCCACCCCCAAGTTTGTACCTTTTAAATGCACGCGATTGTGCAGTAAATATTATATCTATTACAGATCTTATATTTAGTATTCCATATCTCGAATTCGAGCGGGAAACGGTTGACGAAGTGTCTGGACACTATGTTTTCTCTGCCCACTCAGCTATGCGGGAAAAAAAATTAAACTAATGGCTCTTTGTGTTTATAAGTATGTAAATAATACATCATTTTATTAAAAAAAAAAAAAAAAACAAAAGTGAAACTCTTATAGGATCACTTTGTTATCCGTCTATTAAGACTACTTTCTCCGAATCATGTGGAAGTTGAAATTAATATCAAATATCCAGGTCTATGGCCTCCAAATGAAACTTCTAAGGCAACGCAATCAAAAGATGAGAGTGATTATGCTTAATTTTTTCACATTTTGACCTAGAGTTGTGTATAAGTAATTTACGTTGACTAGAGTTATGAAATTTGGCAATAAGTTAGAAATTATAGTATAAATAAAGACAATATCCAAAAATTTGTAGCTTATGAGTTGCTTCAAATGAATGCATACGACAAAAAAATTAAATTTGTCAATTTTTGTAAGTTGAACGTTGCGCTGACCTCACAAATGTGATGCGGAAGCCTCGGTGCGCGACTACTACTCGCACTTGACCAATGTATTTTTTATTTTGTTAAAGATAATCTGAAGTATAGAATTGATAATCGGAAGGTGTACTATTAAATTCATACCAACTTCATTTAACAAAACAGTGCTCCATGTACATCGTCAAAGTTTGCAATTTTTTGTAAAGCAATTTTTATCATAATTTTAAAATATTCCATCTACAGATTTGAGTTGAGAAGCTTTATTCTTTCTTATAATAATATTAAAGTATCAAAGTTTTAAAAGTGGTATAAGAACTGGTAGTCCACTCACAGAGACCGCTTAGAGTTCCAACTTAAATTAGCAATCAATCGTGTATTTTCATTATTATTTTATTAGAATATATATGTGCATTCACAATAATATATCCAACAAATGCATATGATATATGCATAAATAAATATTTTATTAAAGACCAGATGCGAGATGTTCATTTACTGTAGGTATTATTGCATTTTAGTTTGTTTGTGGTGTAGGTATATTGAAATCCTAAAAATTATCAACGATTTCAAATATCGAACCTTCGAAAGTAAAATACACTATATCTATATTGTCTCAAGAAAAAAATACTTTGCACATTATACAATAAAGATATCTTGCGTTTTGTCTTTTAGTAATAATATGCTCCGACCTCGCACGGGTATACCTGGTACGGGTGCACATATATACCTACTAATGTGGATTTAGTGTGCAGTCTCTTCTATCATCGTCTTCTACTTAAACCAAGCGAGATATTTTTTTAACGATAAAACTACATATTCAGGAAGCCTACACTACGTAGGCTTACTTTTTCACTAGCAATAAGATACAAAATGTTTAAAATCTGCCTAAAGCATGCTTTGAATGCATATATAATTAGCGCGTTGTAACTATTGATAAAATAACCTAAAATAGTAGACGAGATAATATTAATATATTGTTATTGTAATTATATAACATTTTCTCGCAACTACAAAATCTATTTGCTTTCAACAAATATCCGAAATATATGCAATTAAAATGTGTGGTCGCTATTAAGTGGAATTCACGTAAGCTCGTATGGATAGATTGATGGTATGCTAATTGGAAATTGGAACTGTTCATGAAATCTGTACTTAATATTAAGTACTATATATTAAATATCATCATAGACTTATATAATTATTGGAAGTGTGAATTTAAGTTATCCGCAGGCTGCGGCAGGAGCTCTCAAGCAGTGAGTAATGATTGCTCTTTATATAGGTTGTAGCACAAAGCCTATAATACGTCTTTGGATTAATCATTTAAAATTCTATATTCATTTGATTTGTTTGTATGTTTTCTCCGTGATCGGCTATCAGATGCGACTATTAAATATTCAACTTGGCATATTCATATAAAAATTGATATAAATAAAAAAACTCTCAACTTTATTCTAACTAAGGAAGCTCCATTGTGTTCTGGATAACGCTTTGTTAAACAAAATGGCGACTAAAATAGCACACCTGTATAGCCCAGAAAAATGGAGGTCGTAGAGAAAAGAAATACAAATATTTTGTGAGCTGTATGATATTGTATCTAGCAATTAAGAATTCTATCCCCACGAAATTGCACTTTAAAAAGCGTGAATTATAATATAAAGATTATAAAAAATCTTTTTTCATATATTTTCTTAAAAGGGTTAGACAGATATCTGCCGTATATTTATCTAAAGGCAGATCATTTGTATATATTTAATTCAAAGTAACGTACGAGCAGACGTAATGTTTCAATGAATGGAGTCAATATTTCAACATGTTATATTGTCAATATTTATTAGTTATTTTAGCGTATTCGTGTTTAAAAATAAATATTAGTACACTTTTTTAGATTTTTTAACAGTGCAAACATTTATACTCTTTTTGAAATATGTTATATTCTATATATGAAAGTCAAATCAAAGTGTGTTGGTCGTTGTATGCTAGAAGCGACGTAACTCATACGGCAATTAAGCTCTACGCCAATTACACCAAACATGAAAAGATGGACTTTGCATCACTTGCATACAATTTACAACACAAGTTTTATATTGTGATGTGAAATAATTATTATATTTTTACAAGCTCTCAAGATTCTCTTGTTTAATATTTTATGATAACACAATTTTATTGTTTTACAATAATTTTTAATTAATAATAATAAGAAAAGTAATTTAATAATAACAACATTTAGAAAAGGCATTTTAGAAAGATTTAATTTAAGTTAATCAAGTCCAACTTATGCCAGTTTACAAATAACAAAAATAAGACACATTATATCTTGAAGTTACTAGCAATCTATCAGAAAGCTGTAACACCGATAGTGCCCGCTTTGTGCTTTCGTTTAGCTTTGTGACAGGCATACGTACAGCGGCTCCAATATTTCGAACTCGATTCCGTAGCTGCATCGTCAGGTAGTGCAGGCGTACCGATCAATAACCTCCCTACCCTAACCAGGCGCCCTCCTCCACGCCGGCCACCCGCTTCCCGCACTCCCTCACCCGTACATCCACCACCAGACCCAACAAATAAAATGTCTCGATAATACTATATTTAATTTAAAACGCCATTTTACAATTATGTATTTCTCTGGACTTTTTAATGAGGCTGAGGACAAATAACATTAAAAGGAACATAAAGTAACATATTGACAATGTTTGAAAATATTGGAAAACTGGATCATTTCTATTATATGTTTATTATTGTTATTTTTATTCATATATCAGTATCAGTGATTAAAATTACAGATTTATGTAATTTATACCCGAAGCATGCGGGCGGGCTTGCAGTGTGAATAACTCATACTTTTGATTAAAATAAGCTATAACTATTACAAATATAAAGGTAAATGAGTTTAAAATCGAACTCAATATATACTTAATTGTAATTTAGCTGATTATTCTATAAATTTTTGCTTAAATAATAGTCAAGTATTTAAATAAAACAAAACAACGTGTGACGAAAATAACTGTGTGGCAAAGTACAGCTTAGAGCTATTAGTATGCTAAGTAACCCTTCACACTGTGCATCTCGTGCTAAAATATGCTTGATTTGCTTAATGTTATCATATTATAAAAAAACAAAGAAAATAAAAAAGATTCCATGGGAAATCATGTGGCTAAACAAAACGTGCGTTTACCCTTGTCCTCGTGGAATGCTTTTTTTCTTTGAAGGCGAGTGCACCTCATTACTGAGAGTCGAAATTCGCTCTAATTAAAAGCCCACTTATTAAATTTCTTTGTCGTTTATACGCCGGTTACGTTTTGACGTCTGTTTGTAACGTTGAGCAGGCACCTATTTTTTAATTCTTTGTGCCATTACGTTATTTATCAAGCTATGTACATATACAGTTTCAATCATATCGAGCTGTATAACCCCTGCAAGCATGTACTTTCAATAATTATATTGTAGAAAAATAAATGTTATTCATCAATTAATTATAGTTTCACTCTAAACTTTGGAACTCTAAAATTGTCTCTGAAAAGGATTCACATTGTTATTAATGCAATTCTATAAAGAATGTTGTTAAACAAAACTCTTGCTAAACGAGGCACAAGCTATATATTTATATATATAGATAGATATGTAGTTAGTATACCTGTAGATTGTATAATAATATATTTATACATGAAGAATTCTAGCGAGGACAATAGTGGTCAATGCGCATTATATAATCAGTGCAGAATTCTGACAATGGTCTAACCACCACAAGGTTAGCTTCACCAGGTGAATTTCACTAGGCTTAAATATGTTTGCATTATTGTATCCATTTGTTTCTCGCAAACTGTACATTATTTTGAAATCGATCGAATTAGTAGCTCTTCTTATTAATATGTAGGTAAATGCACTTTCCTTAAAATCCTTTTTATTGATATACTGTAAAAGGCAATCTATACAAAGCGCACTACGTATCTAACGTATTTAATTGTATAAAAAATAAAGCAGTATTGTAAAAAAATATTCGGTCAATATGACTTTATTTTTTTTATTTGTAAAATTTAAAAATGGCTACTGTGGGTTATTTTTACGAGATAGACATAGGTATGCTGTAATATTCTATTGCCCATATTAATCAGAGATAAAGTAGGATTGTAATGGTAAAGAAATATATCAAATTTATCCAGTAGTTTCGGAGTTATCAATTCAAACAACCAGTGGCGAGCCCGCTGGTATAATAATATATTACATTTACTAAATGTATCTTTATTTTTTTCTTAATAAAGACATGTATAATATTTTGACTCAGCACATTATTTCACGGTGTTGTAGATTAAAATGACGTGAACAAACAAATTAAAAAAATGATGTCTGAGATATTTAATAACTTAACTAGTAATAGTTGAAGAGTAACGTGTGCGGGGAAATCACAGCTGACATTTGACGTAATAACGCGATCGTTGCATGACTGACCCGACGTTTGATTCCCCGCGGCATAAAGCTTACAGCTATATGAAGCTTATTATTTAATGCTTTTGAAGCTTAACTAACTTATCATGAGCTTAATTCGTCATTACTTTATTATTACAATGCTTAAATTTAATAATATCTGGTCTAAAGTTCACGACAGTTAAACTACGTTAGGTTCTAGTAATCGCGTAGAATTTAAGAACACCTAACTAACAACATCTCAATTGCTAAGATAACGTATATTTTTTCTTTAAAAAAAAAAGAAGTTCCTGTTAGTATGATTTGTATCAAAGTGCACCTATGCATTTTATTTTGCACACGCATTACGGCGGAGTCTTTGCTGACGTTAACGTATGCGACGTCACGTGCACACGCCGCATCGTGATGCCTGACTTGCGTACATGTGACGTGGCAACATTTATAATACTACCTTTATCATATAATCTAAGCCATAGTTAGGTTATCAGTTACCTTTTGTATAAAAAAGTAAGAAAGACTTTAAAAGTTTAAGTTTAAAAGTTTAAAAGAAAGACTATTTTTTTGATAATTCAATCCGGCACTTCCCAGTCCCATTATCAGGTCCTCATCACCAGAAGAAATAAACTGAATATGTTAAGAAGAATTTAGCGAGTCTAAGCCACTAACCCAGGGTTTCCCATCTTCAGGCTTTCATCATCAGATCTTCATTATACTATATGAGAAAAAAGTACTACTTTGCATTACTAATATTTTACATTTTGTGGATTCACTGTGCAAGTGTTTGCTTTGTAGTGACTGGGATTTGCCCTGTAAAAGGCCCTTTTTAAATTTGCATAAACGCTCGCCTCTACTGTCCTAGCTCCTCTCTCTATTTAAACAAATATCCCCACTAATGCTGTAAAAAATATATCTAACAATAAACTTACGACAGTTCTAGTCAGGACGACATCTTAAAAACAGTTATAGATATTTCACTGTAATACTTCTGACTAATAATAGTAAAAATTATTAATAAACGTTTATTTCTAAATTAAGTTGAGTTCGACTAGTTGTATTGTCAATGTTCTGCCTGGGACGGAGAAAGGCAAGCTCTCGTGCAAGAAATTGGACATAATCTTTCCCTTCCCGCAGTAATAAGGACAATGTTGGTCAGGGAATCAGCGTAGACAACCGTAGTCTCCTTCTGTGAAAATGTCATGTCTCAGAAGGAGGCTGCTGAGCGAGACCGGGAGAGGACCAATCCTTCTCCTCATAGCTTAGCTTAGCTTTGCGGACCATTGATGAGGAGACTAGGGAATCTGCTGGCATGAAGGAGTCATCGTTTGTGAGAATAAGAAGGGACAATTTCCCAAAGAGAGCTTCTTGAAGGAGCAGGTCATCTGGGGAGGGCTACGGATGCGGATCAACCGATTTTCCCGGTTCCTTCCGTCGTGTCGAGGACGGCAACTGCAGGGGTTGTAGTGGGTGGAAATCCCACATAACCTGGTCGCACCTAGGACTGGGTATCTTTTAAAGATTTCCCCTGCGTCATCACAAAAAAAAAAGAAAAGTTGTATTGTCAAATGATCTGTCTGCCTTAACTTGCTTCAATGAACGTATATTCGGATTTTTTTATTATTCGGATGTCAAATCATGTGTAACGTTTAAAACTTTTTATTTTAATCAAATACGCTTTGTGAATTCGTGATATTGATATTTCTCTTTGATGTACATGATCAATGGAATGTATGCACTAAAAGCTCATTTAGCTTCCCCTTTGCTGTAATATTTGACATTTATTACCATAAGCCAGTTGTAATGTCACATGTGAAAATGTTTGCCTACATGAAAATTTGGTTATGGCATGAATCTTGTCCATTCCTAAATATATTGTACTAGCGTAAAATACTAATAAACTTAATACGCACACCATTGCTATTTACTTTCATTAGATGACAATTTTTTTTTTAGTTTTCACTCAAAATATGAAAATACGCTCTTATAGTTGTTTAGGACAAACATTTTACTAGGTTAGGTGGAAATCAAATAAGGTCACTAATTTACGATTATACTAACCATAAAATTTATACGTGCATACTATATATAAAGCGTTTTATTGATTATTTTATTTCCTGCTTAATCGCAAGAACTAAGTTACATGCGTCTAAATACTTAAAGAAAATTTATAAAAATTTGAACGCAGCGGGAGTTGAACCCGCGCCTCATGGAAACCGTACAAAAAGAAACAACTATTCTTAATATGGTATCTTGGAATAGGGCTGACTTTATATAATTATGGTTAATTATAATTACTTTGAAAGATAATCCAAAATGTTTATTTAAATTATATTTTATATACCTCATTATTATTACTCACACAAAATCAGGCCTTATAAGCGCAATATCCGTCTAACTGGAAAGTTTAAAACAAGTGACTTTACTAGATTCTGGCTGCTCAAATAATAATATGAAAGTTTTGAGCTGCTAATATAAAGCGCTTTATAATAACAATTATGTAACACTGAAATAATAGCTTACACGAAAGTGAAAGCTTGGTAGAACTCATTAAGACACGAATACAAAATAACCTTCGACAGTAATGAAACCTGTACTTTGGTAGATAACAACGAATAGAGTAATATATCAAGGATCCGATGTTGTTACAACTATTTTTGACCCACTGCTTTGCGTTGGTGATAAGTGGGCATTAGTGAACGTAATGTTATATTATTTAGTTGTTTAATATTTGAATTATTAGGGTGCTGTACCTTAAAAGTAGAAAAACGGAAAGATACGGAACGGTCAAGACAATTTTCTCAAAATCACGTGGAGGAATCTGAAGCTGAAATAAATATCAAATATCCACTCGATAACCTCTTAAAGTACCGGAAAAATGAAGCTTCTAAGTCAACGCAATCAAAAGATATGAGCGTTTATGCTTAATTGTTTTTTGCATTTTTTATGAAATCGCCGCGTAATGAAAACCTGCAGTGGACTTTTCGTTGACGTAGAGTTATGAAATATGCCATGCTAGATAGTAAGAGGATCTACAATTTTCTCTTTCTGTGAGGCAGTCATCTCAATAAAAGAGACCGCGAAGCGAGTGAATCCAGCATAAATGCAGACCCATTTCGGAGGAAGCAGGAGAATGCGCTATGCGCTACTCCAACCTTAAAGGAACGCCTGCAGGAGGATCATTCTGGCCCTTCTGCAAGTCATCAAGGTTGTGGGTGCCCTAGAGAACCCTAAAAGTGACCGTGGCCTGCGATAGGCGGGCCTTCCATCGAGGCGTCGTAGTTGCATTGCATGCGCAAGCGATCCTGCGACGTCTTATGTAGATGGAGAGGGTTTCCGCTGGGTTTTAGTGGGTAGGATCGGACTTACCGGTGAGTCCCACAGTACCGCCCGCTTTCCCGGGCGCTCTGCATAAACGCATTTCCCAGCGTGATTAAAAAAAAAAAGAGTTATGAAATACGGCAAGAAGTTACAACTTATAGTACAAGCAAAGGAGAAAATCCGAAAATTGGAAATCTATAAATATATTCCAAAAAAAACAACAACAAACTTATACTGTAGTTCGTTTCATACAAAATGAGTGGATACGACCGCAATTTTAAGTTTTTCAATTTTTATAAAGTAGTATTTTACTCAGCAGAATATTTATTTTTAAATCTATTGAAATGAATCGTGTCAATTTAATAATATTATTGCAACACACGCATAAATAAACAATCGGACTAATAGGTATATTAAAAATCTTTGTATATCAAATAATGTATTTCTTACAATATATACCAAAGATAGACAAATAATTATTTGTCAAGTACCTTGTGGCCAAATTGTTGCCTTATCAACTTCTTGTAATTCTTTTATATCGAAAAATTTACCATTAATTAGTAGCTTATTAACATATTGTATTAACTAATTTATTAACTTGTCTTTTTTGTAATAATATTCTTAAATGTCAATATCTTGAATAAATGAACTTGAATAACGACATATTTCTCATGTAATAATACAGATGTTGTAAATATGTATGTTCTGTTTTGATTTATGTAACTATACATTTATAATCAGGATCACTGAAATTAAACAACTTAGTAATGTTTTACAAAAGTATTATATTTATAGTAACATATGAACCACCCAAAGCTATTTTCGTTCCGCCTGCAGTATGAACGGAAGTTTTGAACTCGTAATCTTGCGTGATACGCCTATTTATTGCACCTCGAATGTTACAAAAACGGTTTGTGTTACCTAAATGTTTAAAGTTATTTTATAATACCTTCAAGTTAAACATATTATTACTTAATAACGCGTGTCTGTTCATTTCATATTTTCACGAATACGGAATAAATAGTATTGGTCCTAGATATATATACCCTTACTATTCTTTTCCGAATTTGTGAAACTTTATGCTTAGTTTACGTTTCGACATTGAAATAAATAAATCTTAAATTTAACTAAATCATATTGTGAATATGAGAATATATTATAGCATAATACTATATTCATCATACCGAGAATTACAAGAAGTTTACAAATCTAGAAATATACCGAACATGAACTGTTAATAATGTTCGTTGCTAGGTGACAGTGTTCGCTCACCAGGTATATGATCCCACAGAATGCTAGCTGATTGCTTTCATCAGGGCCTATTGTTTAAGCTCCAGCCTTCCTACAACCTATACTACACTTCGGTTAGGCTAGTTAACTGGGATGTACTATTGTGGTACTTTGTCAATCTCAGCTTGTTAAATGGATAAGCCTTATTGTTGGAGTATTATGTTTTATTTTATTAGTACAATTTATAAAATGGCATCTGACAATAAAATATATAATGAGTTCCGCTAGAACTTTTTATCCTAGTCAATGTATTAAAATTGTATTTAATATGTTTAATGTGTTTAAGAAAATATCAAATAATGTGTTTTTAGGGTTTTGTACCTCGAAAGGAAGAACCCTTATAGGATCACTTTGTTGTCCGTCTGTCTGTCGGTCAAGATCAGGTAGGTCGCTGACCTAGAGTTATGAAATTTGGCAATAAGAACTTATAGTACAAACAAAGAGAAAAATCCAAATATTGAAAGTTTATAAATATATCCTAGAATAAAATCATTACAAACTTTTACTGTAGTTCATTTCATACAGAATGAGTGCATTCGACCGCAAATTTAAGGTTATCAATTTTTACAAATAGTATTTCCCCCCAGCGGCATACCTACAACCAAGAATGCAATCATTGATGCACTTGATTGCTTGACCGATAGTTGTTATGATATAAAAATGCTAGTATTAGAGACTACATAACGTGTATAGTAAGATACTTGAAGTAACATCTAATTGTTACAAAATTATATATATGAAAGTATAGCCAGCACACACTAGATATTCTCAAACGAATAAAATTCCCACACATCCGCATCGAGCAAAGTTAACCCGATTATCATATTTGCGAGCTGGCGATAAACACGCTTGTATACGCTTGTACAAACAATATGCGTGAATCATATCAACGAGAACGAATCATCGACTCAACAAAAATTGAATAACCTATATTATGTATTCAAAATATTCGTTATTTTATTAAAGTATGTAAATTAATTAGTATTTTCTTAAAGAGTACTACTTACATCTTTCATCACAAATCTTTAAGCATTGGTGAAATGTTGTTGACACATATCGGTATCACATCGCTTATAACAAAACAAGGCTACAAGTAGGAATTGCGAAATCAATGCATTATGGAGATATTGTATCTCAAAGAACAAATAGACATAATATATTGTGTTTGTGACAGAAAACCTATGCCCTATGTCAGTGCCGGCGGCGACGGAGGCGGAGGCGGAGGCGTGTAGCCGTCATTCATAGTAGCGCGCCCGCCGCGTTCGCTCCTATCGTGCAATACGATTACGACGACTATTGCCAATAGAACGAACGGATTTGCAGTGTAGAGTGCAAATTAATTGAAGTGTTATTAATAATAAAGGATGATGCACGTATAGGCCGTACGCGTACGGTTGTATAGGTTGTTGTAAAGTTCGACCAATAAGCATATAGTCTGGATAGTTTGTGAACTACATTAAATAGTGAGCCTCGATTTAAAATTGACTTTGAACTGCCGAACATGCAGAGTGTACATTTGCACTAATTACACTGGCAAGTTGTTGGAAAGGTGATCTATAATACTATTATAAGAAAAGGTAAATACACTTTCAAATATTAATGAGCTAAAAAAAAGAATTCAAAGCTATTTCCTATCCAATTATGTATTATGTATATATTAACTAATCAATCGAAACTGCAGCTTGTTAGATATAAGTACAAATTTGATGTAATGAAGATAGTCTAGAATTTCATTTTCTATAAATCAATAATACACAATTAGAATTTTCCATTCTTGTATTAACAAATATAGCGCGAGACAGTAGGTTATTAATTATTATTATCAGTCAATCATTTTAACAATTTTTTGTCTTTGATAAAATGCATGAGTATTTTACAATGGACGTTTAATTTCAACAGAAGCTGTTTTCTTTTAGCTGTTATTATATTATTATAAATCTAATCTGAAGTCATTAATAATTTTGTAGATGACTCAATATAGACTCATAGTCATCGCGGATCATTGCTGGCGTTTGTTTAAAATATAAAATAAACAGGTTATTATTCATTTTGTGTAACACTTGTTGGCCTCACACAATTTTTTAAGCAAATAAATAAAGACATTAAGTTTCTCAAGTTTTACACAAAACATTTTTTACGGTTTTGAAATTATGTTCAAAATTTTAACTAAATGCCAAGTTCAT
Organism: Dione juno; assembly: GCA_037127375.1. NCBI lineage: Eukaryota > Metazoa > Arthropoda > Insecta > Lepidoptera > Nymphalidae > Dione > Dione juno. The sequence goes on along the minus strand of JAXRJS010000004.1, from coordinate 5,825,128 downwards.
TGACGAGTAAATATGCTTACTAATTTACTAATATGTATACACTTTAGACATTATATGTGTATTCTATTCAAAAACCTCACAGAAGGAGATATTATTTTTATTTATCTATAGAGACCTATTATATAACTATAGGGACCTATTATATAACTAATTATGTTCAATATTTTGCTTATTTGTTTGTTTGAAAGCGATAGGCACGGAAGTTACCGGACCGATTTGAGCAATTCTTTTACCATTAGAACCCTTCATTATCTGTGATGGATATAGGCTATAACATATTTACAAAAACGTTAGGGATCCGTTTGAAAACTTTAATAATTAATCATAAAAACACGGACGAGCTTGAAAGCGTGCGTGATCTGCGTAAATGGTAAAAATGTCTTTGTCTCAAGAAAAAAAATGTTTAAACATTATACATACTTATATATATTTTCAAAAATATTATTACAAAGGAAATTTAAAAAAATATTACTATTACAGTGTGTTAGTTTAAAATATTCATATAAAATCATTAAAAAAAATCAAGCTTATTCGAAGCGGTCTCTCCATTGGGTGCAATACAGTTCGTTAAATGTTAAGACCAGTTATCAATAGCAGCACGTACTTTCTATTTGACCTATCCTTTCTTAAATTATCAGTTTAGAAATGACCAGTGCGTCTTTTATAGGCTGCAAGTCCTAAGTAGGCTTTTAAAATACGCGACAGGTTCTAGGTTTGAGTCCTTTTTTTGCTTTCGGAAAGGATTTATTCGAATTTCACTTACTGCATTTATCGTCTTTTTCGTACGATCACTATGAGGACAACCAGCTCTTATTCTGTCTTGTGACAGAGGAGTTTTCATTGTACGTTTCATACTAATATCAAGAGTATGGAGGATTTTGAAAATTGTATTAGGCGCCATACCTACTTTATGTATTGCATTCACAGCGATTCGGTTCTCCAATCTCTTGGTCACCCCAACCCATTTAATATCTCAAAATATATATATATATATATATATATATATATATATATATATATATATATATATTTGCTTTATGTATTTAACATATATTTATCATGCACGACACAAATACATTGTATGTATATAAATTTAATAAAAACAAAAACGACAAATTTTTTTATAAATACCTGTTCAATAGATCTCACTAAAACTTCGACGTTTGAGATAATGTAGCTTGCTATAAGCTATATGGCTTAAATGTAGCTGTTGTAAAACAGCTACATTTAAGCCATATATTGTATTGCGAATTTGCACAAAAAATACTATAATATGAAATACTACTTGTATTTCATATAAATTTTACTTAAACATTTATCGAAACCGAAAAGTGTACTGTTTCCAAGTAACTATTGTTAATAGTAAATTGTTTAAAGTAAACGTGACAATTCAGAAAAGAAAATCTCTTTGTGAATAAGAAAAAATCATTAGGACTTTTCACAAATCCAAATTTCAGCAATTTAGAATAGGTAGTGATTAATTTATTGAGATATATTATGTTTTACAATAATAATTAATATCAGTGAAAATTATTAATATCGGAATGATCTATAAGCTGTGTACATTATTTCTTGTTCGTTATCAGCATAGCCTGTAAGTACATGCTCTAGTAAATTATTGAATCGAACGATTGCGAAGGATGATATTTTAACTATAAATTTGAATATCTACTTTAAAATATTTTTGTGTTTAGTTTGCTTTTTATTCATTTGAACTTTTTACGTAGTTTGTAATTTTACTGCTCCAGATTTTTTTGATTGATTTTCAAAAAATCTATGTTCGACATGTATATTTTTTATGTATGTCACTCAATATATCAGTTATTTGTGAACCGATTTGAGTAATTCTTTTTTTGTTTAAAAGACGTTACTCCTGAAGTGATCCCATTGTCACCATGTCCGATTTTGATGATGGAGTCACAATCTTGAATAATTAGGAGTCATAAGAGAAATTCTTCAAATATTTAAAGAACATTAAGATTTAAATTACTGTCGGGGATGAAGTTGTTGACCACCCCGGTGGATTTCCCGTAGCCAAATACGCCGTTGACCCATTGTATAACTGGTGCCTCCCAATGCTCCCAAATGTCAACTGTACCTTTGGAGTCATATATGGACTGCGCCATGTTGAGAAGTCTTTATTCCAGCGCGACTTCTGTACATCAGGCTAGCACTAGGATTGGGTCATCAGAAAGTGTTATATATCTGAATGGACCAATTCCTTCCGTTGTCCTTTCGTCTTTATATACGAAGCCATATTCTTCACTGTAGACCGCCATATAGGGAGATTTTGGCAATATTCCCCGCTTTTTTAGTAGTTTAGTAGACAGTTTGTTGTTATTTATATATAAATATTGGCATTTTCATCCTCGAGTGACACTCCTAGCAGACCTTCGTTTCCAAGTACGAAGGTCTTCTTGATCTTTTCACAGATCACAAAGTCGACTTAGATAGTCTCCCTTACAACTGCCCTATACTCAAAAAAGGCGTTGTGCAAGTGTTGTATGGTTTCGCTTGCTGGAAACAGGGCAGGTGTTGTGACCTGTCCCTTATCATTTCTGGAGAGCTTTCCTTAATAGTTTTGTACAAGCTACAATAATGATGGTGGTGAGTTAGAAAGTTTTCTTTGCTCATTTGTTCTTTTAGACTTTCTCTGGTGTTCCTATTCCTTGATTAATTTCCATTTGAGGCACTGGGTATTACTTACGGTGACAGTACCTGGCATACTGCCATCTTGCTTTTAAAAAAGCCAGTCTTTTGCCTTGTCTTCATACACTACTACGATGTGTTTGGAGGCTTGGATGATTTCCAATAGATCAGTAACTGCTCCTTTGTCGTAACTTGCTCCCATGACGTCAACGATTATTTCCTTTCGTCCTGTTTCTGCTTCTCCAGCATTTAAAATGCTCAGGTGATCGGATCCGTTTTAGAGTCGTTGCAAGCCAAAGCAAAAATAAAGTCAGTACATCTAACAAAATATATATCTTTTTAATTATTTTTTTTTACTGCATTGATAATTATTTTTTAAATCGCTTTATTTCTCATAGAATAGTATAAATTTCGGAACAAAACTTTATATTACATGTTAACTTAGCCTTTTAACATGTACCTATAATAATGTAAGTTTACGTGTTGTACTAATATAAAAATAGCTACGTTTAAAATATTTTAAATTTTTATTCAATTTTCATGAAAGCTTATATTTAATAAAAATAACTGAAAGTTATGGAATGGACGCAGCCGTGCGTCTCTAAGACTCTGAGAATGCCACTGCAATACAATAAAGCTTTGTAAACGTCTTATGCTGTCTATTCAAGCTTCCTCTTGTATATTGATTACATAGTGATATACTTTGAGGACAAAGATGTCTTAATACCAACTTAATTTATCATTTATATTTTTATTATACATTTCGTGAATTAGACTATTTTAGGAAGTCTTATCATATTTCAGAATGGTTATTAATTTATGTAAAGCTAATTATTAATGATCCACTAAATAAAGTAATAACTAAAGACGTTCCTAATTCATGAAATCGTCGGTCTTATTTGACTACATTTTTTTGTATATTATCAAGGTTGCGGCCGTTAATAAGTACGTAAAAATTATATTATTTTTTACAAAACGGGAAAGAATAGAAATAGTAAAGATATATCGTCTTATAGTCATATAGATGATTATAATGATCACTGAAATGATTATAATGATGAAAGAAATAGATGTATTTCTAATAATATATATGTTTATATTATAAAACAATAATATATAGAATATATAAAAAATATCTTTTGAATCTTTTGAATATGGTATTAATTTTATCCTGAATAATGCCAGGCAATGATCATCGGCAGCTCATCGCCTCAACTGGATAAATTTCAAAATCGCAGTTTATCCGAAATAATATAATGGCACCGTCATCAATTTTACTACTACCGTGAAAGATTTAGGTATCATAATTGATAACAAGCTTTCCTGGTCCAATTACGTTGCAGATATTTCCTAAAACCTATGCTTTCTTACATTAAATCATGTGTCTGAATAACTTTCCGCTTCCTATTATTTATTACGGTGACTCTTGCTGTTTGAATATGAATAATGATCTCATTTAAATTTTTACTATTTCATTTGACGACAAGATTAACGATTTAGTGAAATCGTTAATACTAATATTTGGATACTACATATACGTACATACTAAGAGTGTCTATGTATAAAAGAAATGGTTGGGTCATGTTCTTGTATATCTTAAGCCTGATCAGTATTCTGCTATTGCAGAACACAATAGTAACCTCTCGCCATTTGGCCCAGGCCGCGCTTATCCGTGCTTGGATATCTAATCAATGCTTCCGGATTCACACATAGCGGTACTTCCATAGCTTAATGCCCTATAACTTCCTCCTCTTTAGTAAATAGGCATAGTAAAGCTGTGCCGCCTATGATGTGTCATCATTCTCGTGTTTATAATACGGCTAAAGAATAGTAGCAACGCAGTAGCAGTAAGCATAGGCACATTAAGAGTGCCCAGTGATTTCGCCACCTCCATAGGAATATTGTTATATCCTGGACTACACGGATGCTGAGTTTTTAGTAGTTCCTTAAAGGATACATCTCATCCCTCCATGTATATCTCTCGTTTACAGACACGTGACTTCAAAGCAACGTGCCGTTGGAATGTCTGCTGCAAAGATATTTTGTACACGGGCTTCTGCTCTTCGACAGTTTCAAGTTTATCATATATGGTCGTGGTTATCACTGTGGACTCTGGTCATAGCTATTCTGCTGGCACATTTCGCTGCCATTTACTTCATTTCATGCAGGAAAATTGGATTGCTACCATTCCTTAAACGCATATGACAAGTCATTACACCATTATTTTTCCGCCGATAACACGCCTTCCCATAGTGATGCCAAGAATTCTTGCTGCTCTTGAATGCTTACACTTCGTAATGATTTTCAAATGTACTTAATCCCAAGTAGCCTCACCAATCTTGATGTTAATCGCAAGGTTTAGACTGAGGTCTCCACTACCAGGACATCTGTCTGCATCGGACCATTTAGCAACCATTACTTCATTTCAATTACGGGAAAGAGGTCTAAAAGGAAGGAAGGGAAAGGGAAAAGGGTATAGGGTACCATTTCATATATTGGGTAAATTTATGAAAGTTCGTGAATCCAGCATCTCGTACCCGTATACCCAAAAGCGAATATTGGATAGACATTTGGCAATACACCCTTTGAATCGATAAAAAATCGGTAATATACTAATTAAATAGTAGTTATATAAATATTTTTTATTACAATAAAATTTTGAGGAAATACTTTTTTTACAAATGAACACGGACTAATGACAATGATAAAAGAAAAATCAACGCTAAAGTCATCGTCTTGATTTGAATAGCAGTCAAACAATATCGTCGCATGTGCTGACATAATTTCAATTCCATAGATATGTATTTAAAACAGCTTACTCCCATTGACAGTAGTTAAATGTCGTAATTTATACGTTAAACGTATGTTGTAAATTCTTCTTAATGGAACATTTATATATTTGTATTTTATATAAATAAGCAGAATTTATCGTATCGATCGTATATATAGTTACTACTCGTACTTACCGTACCGTACAAATTGCTTAATTTATTAGTAAAAGCAACTTAAATAAAACACATTTGGATTATTGTTTGAAAACTAATATATTTTCAAATTACATAGAGGTACTATAAATAGTATTTACATTGCTTGACATTAACTAAGGTGTACGAATACACGAAATAATAAGATGCAGCTAATTTATTAAAGTATTTTTGTATTATTATTTCCTCAATCTACTAAGACAAGGGGCAGAGTAGAGCTCCGTCACCTAAACCTTTGTAAAAATGGACCGAAAGTGTACAGCAAATACTTTCCATAATATACGCATACCTATGTGTGTGACTAATAATTATTGAATACGGATTTGATTATCTACTTGTACATAGAGAAACTCTTTGTCGAATGCCGCGACTAAGTGGAATGGTTGTTTTGCAAAACAGAATATTGCTTACATAATATTTCTCTCCTGTCTCCTCATACCTTGTTTGTTAGGAATAAAATTTAACGTCATTTATCATTTCTTCCCCAGTAATGCTATAGAGATGAGTAGAGACGTTCTTTCGAAGTGCAGGCGAATTTTCGATAAAAGCGATTATCTTGTGCGGAGATTATTATTATTTACTTCGTTGTATAAACAAATGGGTACCCATGTCGAGTAGTATAGAATTGAAAACAATAAACTTCGAGCGGTTATCGAATCAACAACTATCTCGACATTTAGCCACCATGTCCTCCTTACTTTATTTATTATGTCCATCATATACTTAAATGTAGTTAAATATTAATATGATATAACATACGCATTTAAATCTAAAATCCTTTAAATAAATTGAATATATAATTTGTACAATATTTCGAAGCTCCACGATATAACAGGTCATATGTCAAAACGGTTACCACTATTTAAGTTGAATGAACTTTAGTGAATATTGCTGTCCTTACGAGAGATAAATGGTAGGAAATTCAGGAATCAGTTTACTTGTACCGACAAATAAATTGCATCCCGTAGACAACTTCAAAAGTGATTATCAGTAAACGCCGAGTTCGAATCAATTGAAATGCTTCGATTGGATCGACGCCATTACTGATAAACAATGCAAAAGCTTCCCTTTCTCTAATATAAAACTTGAGATTTATATCGAAAGCTACGTTTTCCATATTTAATAACAATAATAAATGTGTACGCAAACATTTATTATTTTTATTTATTATAAACAATAAATTAGAATTGCCAGAAGTTAATTTCTTTGGCAAGCTAATTTTTTATACTCATTTATACTTATTCTAATCTAAAGCTTTATATTTCCGGGACTTGCAAAAGGGAAAAGGAAAACATGTTAGAAATTTTATGAATTTCATTGTTATTAAAATAATAAGTGTTAATAAAAGTGTTCATGAAAAATTAATATAAATTATTTTTCAATTTGTAGTTTTTATTAAAGAATTTATCGTTATTTAGTATTTAATGTATTTATAAGATTTATATAAATAAACTAATGGTCTAAATGAATTTAATTTTTAAATGTGACAATAGTGTCTCATTGAATATAAAATAAATTATGGTATCTCTAAATACTTTACACTGTATACTTCTAGGTCAATCAGGTTCACTACTTATTATGTATGTAAATATGTTCCTATAGTTAAATATCCAATAAGCTACTATAATTTTAGGCCACAACTGTTTAGGGCAATTGTATTAGGTATGCAATGTCCACATTAGACACAGACACACAAAAAATCTAATTATGATATTCGACAAACGTAGTTAAATGAAGCAATAAAATATATTTTATAAGAATGTATGACTTATTATATAATAGTATTAAATAAAAATCGTAACAATAGTGTGAAGTATCTTAGTTTTAGGACTATCTTAATAGTTTACTTATAACCTCTTTAGACTGTGATATAACCTGAAAATTATGACTATGCTAGCTAGTATCAGTGCAGCATCCGTCGTTCACTGTCTGCTACTGGGATCTATTAAGTGCTTTAGTCAAAGCATGTCCTGTTATTATGTTACAGCCCGCATAGCTTCTCCAACTTCTATATATACGCTGTGAAATATGAATTTAGCGCTTTCTTGCTCCAAGATGTTTAATATGTTTTTTGAACACATTTCAACACACGCAATAGTACATTTTCATCAAGGTATGAGTAATTTTGCTACAAAAATAAATAAATCTATGCAAATAAATTTAATATCAGTTACGGTAAAAGCCTTCATTTTAGAGCGTAATAATAGTAATAGAGCGATAACAGAGATATAATAAGGTTTGAGCTGAAGCGCACGGTTGCAGGACAAATTAAATTGTGGCCACAGTTGGCGTCGCGCTAATATCAAAGTGAATTTATTTATTGTACAAAAGATTGTTAAAGGTAAAATTGGTTAAAATATTAACTATTTTCTCGTATGATAGTAAGTTATACCTACTGCTAAAATATTTAAAAAAAACTACTCTTAATTGATACAATGATAAAAAATAGTTGATAGCAACAATGTTGTTGCTATCAGCTATTTTTATTTATCTTTGTATAATTATTTATTAAGAAATAGTGAACCAACAGCCAACCAAGCAGTCTACTACTAGAAGCCAAGCAGTCTACTTCTGAATCCTATATAATTTAAAATATATTTAAAAAATCTTATTAATTTCCGTAGCTGTAATAGGAGTCGAATTAAGACTTAATATTTTCAGTATAAAACAGTCAGTACGATACGTCCTGTCGGTCTGTTAATAACTTGTTGACGTCGAATAAAGCGTTTTATTGACACGCCACGCTCTTAAATTACATTGGAATGTCAGCGCATTAAGACACTTTTTAAAATACATTTCACTTATTTTCCTCTAGATCCAACTAGCTAAGGTCTTTAATTTCTAGCTAAGGCCTTAAAATTCTTATAGTCAACTAGCAACCAGCTGATGGTGCAAGATGACAATAAGAATTAATATGTAGCTATCATTTCATATTATTCTTTTGTACACGGTGCACATTGTTGTGAACCATCTTAAGGCTTAAAAATAATAAAACTTACTTGATAATGATTTATTCAACAAAATGCATAAAAATTAAGCCAAAAAATTATTTTTGTTTTTGAATAGTTGCTGCTCGCAAGTTTGCTTGCATGGACTATGTGAGTTATGACATTTTCCATACTACTTTTATTTACCACCCGCCGTTATGGAATTTTTTTAGATCTATGGTTTGAGAAATGTGAGATATAATTCTAACACATTGCGTTTACACAATTTTCAATTAGTTCTTGTTACTCGTATTTCTCAACGACAGCAAGTACACACATAAATTAATATTAATTAAATTATTTTGTCGTTATTATATTTAATGTAAAGCCGTATATATAGAAAATATAAGAAATATAATATTTTGAATAAAATATACACATTTATGTAGTTCATTCAGTAAGTATCCACAGATCGAGTGAGATGATTAAGATTTGTTTTTTTTTTAGAATATTCTCAGTTAAGTAATAAAGCCCATAAATAGGGCGACCATACCAATTTTATATTGTAAGTCAACGGAAAACACAACTTATAAAAGTCGACATTTAAATTTGTTTGTAATAATGTCGACATTTAAATTGTCATAAAAAATTAACTACAGATATGTGTTCGTAATGATGTTTTCTGTGATAAACCTATAAATTTAAAATTTTCAAATTTTCCCTTTATTTGTACTATAAGTTCTAATTCCGTGCTTATTTTTAATAATAGTACAATCTAGTATAACGGGAAGTATTTTAGCGTATTTTAAGCGTATTTTTTTATTTAGTTGACTTAGAACATTGATTTTTTTTGAGCTCTAAGAGACTAGAGATCATAAGTATTTATTGATTTCGGCTCCCACATCATCTTGAAAAGAACGGACAGATAGACAGACAGACAGACGGACAACAAGTTAAGCGTATAAGAGTTCCATTATTTCCTATTGAGGTATAGAAGCCTAAAAACTGGTAAAAAGTAACTAATTTCCTGCATTTGTCTTTATACACACATATAAATTAAATTGTAGTGCTGGTCTGCCTATTATGAAAAACTGCATACCGCACGCGAGTACCTTCCGCCATGATTAAATATTGCATATAATTTTCATTAAAATACAACAAGGTGTTCGAGGTAAAATATAAAAACACAATATATGCATATTATATTAAAGTAAATCTGAGAACGCCTATCAAGCGGGTGAAATCGTGAATGAGTCCCTAGTGTTAAATATAATTGGTTTTGATTTTTCAAAGGCAAAGCAAACATGATACATAATCGCTTGCACTTAATGCACATCGTTGCAACGCCAGCTGTGCCTATTATTTGGCACGTGGTTATTAAAATTATTTTTTATTTTTCTACTTTAGGTAACTCAACTAGCAAGGATAGGTTTCACTAGCTAAAGGTAGTGTGACGATTGACGTAAAAGTAACACTTGGGTTCTTTTTTGTTGCGAGCCTTCACACGTGATACTTGTTACTCATTTCAAATTAATTTAAATTTTTGATAAGTTATCCCCAATATAATTTAAAATATATAATAATATGTAATTAATAAATATATCTTAGTAGTTTAACTATTTTTCTAAATACTGAACGAAATGCTCTTTTGCAGATGGCGTTGGTGGAGGACACCGGCGCTGGCGCCGCCGCCGACGATCCCGAGGCGTTACTTAATGAGTGGCTTGGCGAACTCACCGTTCTTACTGCGGTTTGGTCATTTGGCATTTTCATTTTACCCTCCGTGGCGTTCTATATACAAAAGCAAACCAAACGTTTTATACATATCCGAACGTAAAAGATACATAATATATCATTAAATCGGTTAAGTGCGAGTGGTATTCGCGCACCGAGGGTTCTGAACCGTTTTACGATAGTAGGTCAACGGAGAGTACAAATTATAAAAACATATGAACTTAAATTTACAGTCGTATTTACTCATTTTGTGTGAAATTAACTACAGTTTGTAATGGTTTATGTCTGTGTTAAACTAGTAATTTATAAATTATCAATTTGAAGATTTACTGTAAATATTCACTTCTCGTCAAATTTCATAAGTCTAAGTCAATGACATACTACTAATAAAAGCCGACAAATATAAATTTGCGGCCTTATGCACTGTCATTTTGTATGAAATGAACTACAGTATAAGTTTGTAATGGTTTTCTCCTAAGATGTCTATAAATTTTCAATTTCAATATTTTAATTTCAGCTTTATTCTTCCACGTGATTTTGAAAACATGATCTTGACAGACAGACGGACAGACAGACAGACAGACGGACAACAAAGTGGTTATATAAGGGTTCCAGTTTTTCCCTTTGAGATACGGAACCTTAAAAATATAAATAAAATAAAACAAAAAAAAAGAAATAATGTAGCGTTTACAAAAACAGTCATCAAAGATTGATGCTTATGCACGTGTGGAGTTGTGGATGCAGCCGGCGACGGCATAGCAGGTGCGCGTGCGCATATGTCCCTCAACATGATTTGCAGAGAACACTTTACGAGATTTTTGGTTAATGTGTTATACTTAATTTTTATTAACAATAAATATATTATATATTAAAACAAATTACTAAAATATCTACATTTTACATACTTAAGTTTTTAAAAGTGATTAGGACGTAAAGTACGATTAATATAATAATAAATAAAGTTATAAATATAGATAAAAAAAAGATATATGATAAAAGATTTCTATTTTTTAGCTATATTTAATTGCATATAAGCGTTTATGTCTATAAAGATATTAAAGATTTTCCCCTTTATATATTTTACTGTAAGGTTTCACTTCTCATCAAATTTCATGAGTCTAGGTCAAGGTAGTACAACCAATAAGAGACGACAAACTTAAATTTGCTGTCGTATGCACTCATTTTGTAGTAAATGAACTATAGTAAAAGTTTGTTATGGTTTTTTGGAATATATATATATATATATATATATATATATATATATATATATATATATATATATATATATATATATATATATATATATATATAAATTTCCAATTTTTGGATGTTTCGCTTTGTTCATACTATAACTTATAACCAAATTTTATAACTCTAGGTCAACGGGAAGTACCCTGTAGGTTTTGATTACGCGGCGATATTTATATTAATTGTAAAAAAATTAAGCATACACGCTCACATCTTTTGACTGTGGTACTCGAAGTTTGATTTATTCTGTGTTTTAAGACTTGGATATTTGATATAAATTTCAGCTTAATTTCTCCACGAGATTTTGAGAAAATTGTCTGGACAGACGGACTGGTACACAGACAGACAGACAACAAAGTGATCCTATAAGGGTTCCGTTATTTCCCTAAAAATAAACAAAATATTGAAATTGGGTTAATCGAGCCTTATGAGCGCCAAGTCTTGCTGAAAGGACTATTCTTGGTTTTTGAACATGGTGTTGTTAAATGGCTTTACTACATTCTCAAGAATGTTATCTTGACACACTTGTGCCGATGTTTTGATACTTTTTTCACAAAAACTTTAGTTGAACTCGGATAATGCCCACATTGTACTTTGTCGACTAATTGGGAAGCCTCTTTATATTTTTCAACAAAAATACGGTAATTTTGTTTGTTGAAATATTGCCCTTTTGTAAAAAAAAATCTCATCCGCAGACAATTATTTTCTGTGACCTACCCCTGCCTGCATACCACTTAAGTAGTTCAGTTGTTGTATTGATTACAGTTGTATTGATTTTACCATAATATTCTTTTTCGTAAGTCCTAAGTCATCTTTTAATATAAGCGACATTCTCTTTATTTTAATTTAATTACACAAAATAATTATCACAAAATAATTTACAATATATTGGTGTGACAATAAGAAAACACCACAAACAATCGTATAAAAATGACAGATTCCAAAGATATTTTGTTTAATTTGAAATGTAACAGTATTTATGGCCAGACTTAATATATATAAATTCTTTTGTTGATTTTTGTATATACGTTTATTTTTTTTTTTAAATATGTGTAAAATTTAATTAATTAGGTTAAAATGTGGCATGTCCATGATGACCGTAATGCGTGTTACATTAGATTGACCTAATTTTTACGAGTTATAGGCTTGGCTGGACATATATATAACACAAGTGATGAGTTTTTTTTTTTTTCAAAAACAATATAGTGATTTTGTTACTCTGTGTCATATTAACGGTTGTGTAACCATAACCGTTACTTAAGAAAGACCTAAGTATAGTATCTACTTAATAGTGATTGACTGACACCTGACCATTATTTAAAAAATACTTGAATATATTAATGATAAGAAAACAAAATAATTTTTTGATGAAAAGAGTAGGGACTAAGTGTGAGTCATAATATTTAGTTAAGAAGTGGGTTATGTTATGAATCTCTATATATTATATATAAAGAATACTACGTGGCAGTTACATATTTATATACGAAATGAATACATTTATTTCGATCACTCTATTTGACAAACATCTGCTGCTGATACAGTTCTCATTTAATAATAAAGACACGCAATCATCGTCACTGTGAAACATTTCGACTTGTTAAAATTTAGTATGTTATATTTTGCTTTATTTTTTATATTATTAAATTCATATTATAATAACTTTTAATTTATGTATTTCAAATTTTATTTTGTAATTTAAAATCGTAGTTGTTTGCGAAGCCATTCATAAATTGTATCACCCATGGACAAGCTTTGAGTAGAAGAACAACTAGGAAGTCGGAAACTTCAATCACAAGGTGAATATATATAAAAGATATAAAAGATGATAAAACATCGTTCCATATTAAATACAGAGTGGACATTATAAGCTCTATTACAATTTACCAATGCTAAGTGGCTTAAATAAATATTACCATAATTAAGACAGGTGGTTTAAAGGACCGTACATTATAATATGTTTTTATAACACATTAAGAAATAAAAACAAGTTAAGATTGTTAGCATGATGAAGCCAGATGCTTGGATAATATTTATGAATCTTGGCCCTATGCAGCTGGCGGTGCATCTGCTCCGCTACCGTACACTATACCTGATCGGAAATATACAAATTACCTTTAACATGACGTTTTGGCTATATGTTTGTTTTCGCCATTTGTACCTTCCAATGAATGCAAAAAGAAATTTTAACATGCAAAATCATATGAAAGTTTCCTTCCTATTTCGTTTCTTTTTTTTAATAATTACCTATTAAACTGTAGTTTTAACTGAATTAAAAAAGACTAAAAACACTTAATTAAAATATACTAAAAACTTAACTTAAGAAAAAACTATCTTAAAATTTTAAAAATATATTTCATTCTAAATAAACTGTAAATTAAGATGAATTTAAGAACCTCATTTCAACAATTGGGCAAGATCAAATATATTAAAACTACAGCGACATAGACATGGGACCATCTGTCCGGTACCGGATTGTTCGGCAGGTGTACGCAATAGCGGATAGCCACCTGCCCTTATTTTTGCCCATTTTTTGCTTAATACCTGCATGCACATCAAGCCGGAACTACTATTGAACACAAATTTAGCTCTTTTCGAAACTTTTATATTAGAACAGCTTTATGTATAATAAAATTAAATCGAAGTATAAATAAGTCTATTTTAATTGTTATATGAAGATAAAAGTGTGAACTGTGAACGTTTATTTATTCGTGATACTCAAAATGGCGAACAGTCGGTGAATAGTTTACTATCCGGCTTTGTGTGATTATTAATATTTTTAATAAGTCGCACACATTTTGAAACGACGCAAAGAAAATTCTCCTTTAATAAATATTCAAATCAGTTTCTAAAATTCAACATCAAAAATGTTTCATAAAAATATATTGACTTTTTTCAGTGGCCGAACCTAACACTACTTTTTGTTACTTTTTATTTTGTTTAATGATGATTACTTCAATCAGACGAATATTATCTTAGCTTTCCCTGTAACCATCCCGTTGCATTGTTAGTCGACCTCGCGGTCGAGTATTTTAGTTGTGTATTTCGTATATAAATAAACCTTAGATGTTAACTGATACCAAATGTGAATTACAACAATTAAGTAACGGTACGACAATCTTAAACGAGCAATGGAGAGGCCCTTATGGATGCCATGAAGTGCCAACATTCTGATGTTAAACAACGCAATGCGTAACTCAATATCTCCCGGGTCCCGATTTCCACCCCAAATTGTTTAAGTGTCATTTGGGTGCGCCGAATGCGGGGGCGAGTGACACCCGCGCCACGCACACCACCGTCTCGACATCCTTATCATAAAGCGTAGCATCTAACGGCTAAACGTCGCGAGCGCGGGCCGCGGCAGTCATAAGTGGTACACGTGCCTATTCGCCCGCTCGCTCACTCGTCCGCTCGTTCGACAACTCCGCTGCGCTGGCATCGAGTCGACACTCGGCATTTCTCCCGCTTCGTTCTAGCCATTTGCCCGCTGCCCCACTCCCCCCGCCCTCCCACCGACTAACTCGTCCCTGCCGCTTGGCGCTCGTTTTGTAATGCAACTTTACTCTAGTTGAGTTCGAGATTGCGTTCGCTGCAAGCGCTTAGTGATATCGGCGCGTCCTTTGTTCTGTTATATTTAAACTTGTTGTGGAAACGAAACATTTTCAATTTACCTTCAATTACGTTGTGAATGGGCGAGGTCCTGCGACCGGAGTAACGTTGTACTCTCTAACAGACCGCGCAGACTCCGTCCCGACTAGGGCGCTGGAATCAAATAAATCGCGTGTTAACAAACTCAAGATTACGTTGCCAAGCTTCGATCGCTACCTTGCAAAGCGACCACTTCCGTAGATTATAGTATGCCTATTGACAGATAATAGATATGTTTGTGGATAACGGATTTATGTGAAGCTTAAAACGGAGCCGGCCTTTATAATTAATCGGTGCGTGTGTATGGCGGTGAGTCACTACGGTGCGATGTGAGCGGGCGAGGAATGATGGACGTGCAACTAAGTGAACAGTCCAGGTGGCATCGCGGAGGCTTCCTTTCCACCCTCAACAGAAGTTTCCGCTTGGCTACAAAATCGAAAAGTAATAGCAACTCTCCCGTGGAACATAAATCTTTCGAACTAAGTCTTGCTATGAACGCCACGGTACGTAAACCAACTGATACTAACAACTATGTGTGAGTTATGCTTATACTCACAGATATGTGCGCGTTGCATTTAAGTTAAAGCTTTTAGTGAAAGCTAAATAAGTTTATTTAAGGTCGAATTAGGTCAGATCGACGCCTGAAATCTCATGAACCTATTATATAAGTAAATAGTGTATCTGAATTAAGAAAATCCACGTGCATGTTAAATCTTTATTTACATTATTAATACATGTATCTATATATAATATTATAAATACATAAGTATATTATTATTAAAAAACTAAGCGTTGTCAAACAAAGTTAAAGAGTTCATTGTTCGACAGACAATGAGTTACCGTCCCATGTTTTCGGATGTTGACTTATAATATGTTCGTGGGTGATTAATTCAACGTTTGAAGAGTTTATATATATATATATATATATATATATATATATATATATATATATATATATATATATATATATATATATATATATATATATATATATATATATATATACATTCATCAACTACTATTACTTAAATGTTCTGGAGCCGAACTCAGGCTTACAACTCAACAATTTACGAGTACATCCCGCGACTAACACGCTCGCGTAATATTTTTGTCATTTACATAGAATATGGATAATTTGCTAATTGGTGCGCACAACACATTCTGCGACAGCGGTTAACAAATACAAGCGTTATATTTGACAAAACAATAGATAATTTACATTTTTTTAATTTATTATTTTCTAAAATTGAACACATTAAAATAAAAACTAAAATTTGTAATAAATTCTTCTTTACATTTAGGTAAATTTCATTGATTTTTTAAACGCAATGCAGTCGAAACTTTGTTGGAGCCGTCAAAATATTATACTTTATACTTATTACTTAGCTAGACCTAAACATTGCTAACATGTGTATCCTTTTTACGTACACTTTTGTTTGCCTACCTGACTAGTGGCTTATGAAACAATTTGGTTTCAAAATACAAATAAAATTTTCAAATTTTGGCTATATTACTATAATCCAACAATATCAATCCCAATATTTATCAAGCTTCAATATTTATAGAAACAAAAAATTGTAAACTATATAAAATATTCGTTTTTAGGGCCTCAGTGCGACAAGCGAAGTAGCCACTGCATTGCGCCCGCTGGAAATCGTGGCGCCTCGTATAGACACATACAGGTTTTCAATGGCAAACTTAGAAGAGACTCAAGATGCGGACTTGGATGCTATTCTTGGAGAACTTTGTGCCCTTGATTCGGAATACGATGAAGAAATCTCAAGAGTTTCTTCTGGTAAGTTTCGTTTTTATAAGGTCCTAATTCAATGGAATAATTCATATGGAATAAATTCAAAGACAATGAGATATACCTAATTATTTATTTATATAACCAATAACAAATAATGCTTTATTTATATATTAAGAAACAATCAGAAATTAAATGGTGTATATGAAAAATTTTTCAGAATACATTTTCTTCCATATACATAATATTGAAAAAAAGTTACAAAAAATATGTGACCGTTACTGAATTTAATATGTATTGTTTCTATAGATTATTCTTCTCAATCTAAAGAAAGAGGTGAGGGTGAAACTGCACAAAGGCAAGAGAACAAAGAGTGCAACGATGGAGCCTCTACGCTAACACGCACAGACTCTCCTGATAATGATTCAGCTTTTAGTGACACAGTAATTATATTATTTAAATTAATATTAATCAGTTTGTAAATAAATATTTTTTTATTTAAAAAAAAGAACATGTATAAATATTATATTAATTACTTTAACATGATATTTTTTTTAGGTATCAATGCTGTCTAGTGAATCATCTGCTTCAAGTAGTGCAAGTTCTAAATGTAAAGCAATAAAACTTAGTTTACTACCAAATCAGAAGGTAATGTTATTTTTGTTCTATCAAGATATTATTTGCATTTAGTTATATTATATTTATTTATGTTGTTAAAATATTAATTTTGCTTTAACTTCAATTGGCAGCAATTGTGGCTTAATAGTTTTCCTTAATGATTTAATAATTTTGTTTATGTTTCTGCTTTTTATGTTTAGTTAGTTTAGATATCATATATACATTCACAGGATGCAGTTTTTCAACAGAAAGCAGACAAAATTAAACTAGCTCTTGAACGAATGAGGGAGGCAAACATAAAGAAGTTATTTATTAAAGCTTTTTCAATGGATGGTTCTTCTAAAAGCCTTCTTGTTGATGAAAAAATGACATGTGGCTATGTTGCAAGACTGCTGGCAGATAAAAATCATGTTACAATGGAACCAAAGTGGGCCATAGTGGAACACCTGCCCGATCTTCATATGGGTAAGATACTTATTAAATCTTTATGTAAATTTTATTTATTGTTAATAAGAATAAATTGAATTGAAATAAATCTGCAGGATTGATATATGTAGAAATTGGAATATAGTATATATTACAATATTAATATTCATAATAATAATAATTTGAAATGGATAAATAATGTGTTGTATCCATACCATAAACAAATGTAAAATATATAATATAAACTACATATTCATAATATTAGTATATTTACAATGTAAGAGAGACCTGTAAGCTTAAAAAGTATACAACTAAACCTAGCGTAAGTTTAAGTAACTTAGCTACAATCATAGGTCGGATTCACAAAATTTAGATTAAAAAAATAAATTTATCTAAATAAAACACATACGGTCAATATCTCAACAAACAAAATAATTATCACCGTTACGAAATAAAAATTGTGTGCCCAATAAGTTTTCAACAAATACTTCTTGAAGATAAGAGTTCAATTGCAAGTTCTATTGAATATTCCACAGTCGTAATTTTTTCTATATTATTTGCATTATATGTATATTATTTTACAAAATTTAGAACGCGTGTATGAGGATCATGAAATGCTTGTCGACAATTTGATGTTGTGGACGCGGGAGTCGAAGAATAAAATTTTATTTGCTGAGAGGCCAGATAAGATGTCGCTATTTCAAACTCCAGAGAAATTTCTTCTTACTGAAGATGATAGAGGTCAGTTGTACATCTTATAAAGTAACATTAATATATAGAACTTTCAATATTAACTATAAAAATGTTACTAAATACTGTCTCCCACTAGGTTGGTCGAGCGAACAAGATGAACATTCACGCCACGTGATTATAGAAGAATTTTTTGGTCAAAGTGGAGCTTCAAATACACCGTCCGTAGCCGGTCACCCTGTACCGCCTATGGAGGGCCCTCTCTACCTGAAGAGCGATGCCAAAAAGGGATGGAAGAAATATTATTTCGTGCTCCGGCCTTCCGGTTAGTAATCTTAAAAGATTTCGACACCGGAATTATTGATTTCTAAAATTTAAAACTAGAAAACGCTATTGCTCCGCGAACTGTGTGGCCACACTTCTAACATTAGTCAAATAAACACGACACGAGCAAGCGAATTGTAATTTTTTTAACGCAACTATATTTTCTATTTATCTATTAGGACTGTACTATTTACCGAAGGATAAAGATAAAGTGAAGACATTGAAGGAGTTGGTGTGTCTTGCAACATTTGACACAAACGAAGTGTACTTAGGCGTTAATTGGAAGAAGAAATACAAGTCGCCGACGGATTATTGTTTTGCTATTAAGCACCCGCGTCTCCAGCAGCCGAAGAGTGTCAAGTTCATTAAATTTCTATGTGCAGACGATCAGAGCACTCTTGAGAGATGGGTCACTGCTATGCGGATAGCCAAGGTGAGATTTCTTCTGAGACTTTAAAATATTTATACATTTTTAAATACTAGTCTACTTAAGTAAATGTAGTTTTTATTAAAAATAATATTGAATAAATATCAAAATTTTTATTATCATACAATATCCAAACTATCAAGAACGTTTTTGTAGTACACTATCTCCAACAAAGTGAACAAAAAAACACATAGTCGGCACATTCCAGTGTAATTCAAAACTTTCCAAGGGGGATTTTTATAGCTCAGCAAAAACAATACCATAGTATAACCAAATTTAAGTCTTCCTTCTTCTTATTTACTTGATAAAATATTGTTGTGTAAAAGGCATACATTAATATATTAACATGTTAACATTTCAGCAAGACGTCTAATTCGTCTAATTGTCATCATGAATGAATCATGAATGAAAATGTTGTTGTACATTAAACAACGGTTCAATATCTGATTGTTTCCAATTTTCGATATTTTAACTTCACAGCATGGCAGACAACTTTTAGAGAACTACCGTTCGCTGGTCGAAGAGCTCACCCAAGAAGATCTAGATCATTTGGCCCACGCGCGTTCTTGTTCCGTAAGTAATTACATTTACTTCCATTTTGTTTATTTGTGACAAAAATCAATTGTTTCTTGCATAGTTATTACAATTGCTTATTTAGCATCTAGTATATTTTTCCAAATGTTTTGTTATTTATCATAAGAATATTATGTCTATGTTGTATTAGTTTACATTTATTATTTTTATTTAAAAGTCAAGCATGTTATTATAAAGAAATATAGTATTGTGAATATATAAGTAATAAACAATATTGTTGCAGATAACATCGATCCCAACGAAGACTAATGGCACGGCGCCAGTGGGGGTCAACAACCCCGCGCCGGTCTCCAGCAATGCTAGTGTCGCCAACTCTGATATCAGTAGTGGCAGGTTCGTAAATAATATACCTAGTCTTTATTGTATATATATAATTATATATATATATATATATATATATATATATATATATATATATATATATATATATATATATATATATATATATATATATATTATATATATATATATATATATATGTATATATGGATTTTAAGTGTCATACAATAATAATTAATTATTTTTTATCTAAACTTGCTCTCCAGCGATTGTTTTTTTTATGTTTGAATCAAAAATTTGTAATTGCATATGCGAATGTATTTTGTAAAATATTTTTAAATCCTTATTTATGTTATTCTTGTTAACTTTATCTTGTGCTAATTAAGGTTTTAATAATATTTAAGCAATTGTTAGCTAAAGCTTCAATTAATGATGTATCTGTGTACCTAACCTAACTTTATTATTATTTTGTATTTCGTGAAATATATTGAATGAACTTTTAATATTAGACACTCCCGCGCCTCGTCGTCAAGTTCCAGTGGCTGCCTGTCAGATGGCGGCACCGCATCAGAGAGCGCTTTCGATTGCGAATTTCCTATGGGTTTGTAAAAATATATAAATTAACAATGTGAAATATAATTAAAACATTGCATATATTTTTGTGGATGATGTTCTCGATTTACAGGGTTTATAAAATAATATCGGTTTTTACTGTCATAGAATTATTTAAAAAATTGGCAGTTAAAATATAAAAAATTAGAATGTACACACAATTAGTGTTGTAATAAAAACTAGCTGTCAAGACCAGCAAGCTATTTCAATCAGTATATAATAATAGAATTTTAAGCTTAACTGTGATAAAAATAATAACAACATTTTTAGTTTAATGTTTAAACTAACCATAAACTCTTAAAAAGTCTTATTCCGTAGTTTTGAATTATTCTACATGAAGCAGTTTTAGCTAGTTCATTTAGGTTAAGCTTTTTATAATACTAATAAGGCATTAGTTGGCTTATTGATATATTAATAACTATTTCCTAATAAAGTAAAAAATATAGTATATTTACTAACGGCGGTATATTTTTACTAACGGCCGCCGAGTTGATAAGCAAAAAAGACGCACATGGCGCCACTATGTCTCAGATAGTTAATATAAGCTCTAACTCCATACGCTACTCTAACTAAGGCTATACTCCGCACGTTTAGTTGACCATTACCACCGTTACCACCACCGCACCATTAGATAAATCACTTTCATAGTAATCTGTCTAATATATATGTTGAATATATCATGTAAGAGTCAATTATCGTATAATTGATCTTATTTAAATTAACAAATATATACCTAGTGTTACAAAATATTAAGGTTATGGAAAGTATGTATATATAAATTTGTACCCATTAACTTTAATAAATAGTGTAATATTCAATAGGTACAATCAAACGCAAGCCCTCAATGAAACCAAACATTCCATTAACGTGGATGACTCGCCAGCTGAAGGAGATGGTAGAAAACGAATGTGATACAGACACCGGGGACTCCGGTACACTCACGCGACGGACCAGGCGGGACGACACGCTTAAACGACACCATTCTACCGCTACGGGTATGTGACTTAAATTGTAACTTTAAATGTATTCACAAGTGAATAATATGGATATAAGTATCAAAAAAGTATGTATATAAGTGTTCTTTGCGCAATTATATTAGTAGTACATTTATTGATTCCGTAATGTTATCCATGCATCGAAAAAATCCAATCTATTTATGTTTATTGTATAATTTACAGAGTCCTCCGAAACTGCAATATATAGTACAGGCAGTATCACCTCCACTAGCAGCCCAGTGCGGCACGAGGAACCCCCCACGCCCTACTCGCACTATGACACCATAACCCGCGACCCCTTCCGTAGCAGCGTTGACACCGTCTCCTCTCTTTACGGATACACTATCTATGATAAAGCAAAAGAGGCCAATGAGGAGTTGCCGCTACCACCTCCTCCCACTGACGTCACTGATGGGATGTTCAGTTCCACACTGAGCCTGGACTCGCTCCCGCCGCCGCCGCCACCGCTCGATCCTATCGAGGACATATCTGGTTCGCAGCTCAGTCTGCCCCCGCCGCCCCCCGAGCACGCCATGGAGGCGCACACAGCCGGCCGCGTGCTGGACATCGTGAGCCAACTTACGGCGCAACAAATTGAGCAAACCGCCCGGGCTGGACAAAGAAACAGCAATTGTATTTCTGAACCCAATCGCGTCTTCCCGCGGCAGCCTTCTCTTGACAGCGTTAGTTCAGAAGCTTCCAAAACATCTTCTTTACATTCCGATAAGAGTTTCTATGGGCAACAGAATGTGGCCTATGGCGCTTGCCTTGTAGAGCTCCAAACAAAGAAACTTAGTAATGGAAACCCATCAGTTCAAAAAACGACAGTGGAAACAGAGGGGCGGACGAAAGAAAGATCCAGTTCGATGAAGAAAGTGAATTTTGCGGATGAAGTCCAAACCAACACCGAAAAGAAAAATAAGAAAATTTCATTCAATTTAGCAGACGCACCGACGTCGCCACGCAAGCCTCCACCGCCGAAACGCAACGAGAGCACTCGATTATCATCTCCGAAAAAACTCGCGGACTCAAACAGCAATCCACCCAAAGAATTTCTTAAAGACTTGCAGAGGGTAATGAGGAAGAAGTGGCAAGTGGCGCAAAAATGTAAGCTGGAGCCTGCGACCACGCCGCACGAAGTGCTCGGCTTCAGGGAGTACCCGCTGTCGGATGACTACAAAGAGACAAGTGTATCCATGTGGGTGCAGGAGCACTACGGCGCAGGGTCGGGAGGAGCCGAAGATCCCTTCTACGAGAATGTATTTGGGCGCGAGGCGCCGCCGCGACGTGAGGAGCCCAAGCCCATCAAGAAGCGCCCGCCGCCCGCGCCGCCGCGCCGCAGCGACTCCACGCACCTGAGCACGCACCCGCCGCCGCCCACCGCGCAGCCCACCGCTTGAGACCGACTCAGTCTGTCGCTGGCGCTATGCGGAGTAGCACGCCGCCTGTGCCCGGCGCGTGACCCGCGCTAGCGCCCGACGGACGCCGGTGCCGGAGAGTACCGGAGAGTAGTAGTAGTTGCGTTGTAGTAGCAGTGTATCGTAGTGTTTCAATGTAGTGACATTTTATATGCTCTCTGAATGTAGCCAAATTACTCGTGATCTTTTCTGACTGAAACTCTAAAAGTAGACTGTTAGTTTTGTTTTATATACTTTTGTGGAACTGAGTTCTTTGAAATGTGTTATATCGTGACCAATGGTTTGAGAGAGTTAGTTAAGCTAAAAGACTTGGATTGTGTATGGCGGTGCTATTATGAAATGGTATACTAAGAAAGCTTTTGCAGGTCCAATTGTAACAAGTAATATCTTTGGAATTTAAATGCATAAATTGCACTTTAAAAGTATTTATACTAAAAAAATATCATAATTTTTATACTCTTTGATGTGCTTATTAAAACGTTTAATTCAATAAAATTGGCGATGTGGAGGAAATGGTGCTAATTAAAAAAAAACGAAATGTTACAAATGGACCTTGCAAAATGTATTTATTTAAATTAGTTGAAATTTTGGCAATTATATATTACGTTCCTAATTTAATGAATGTGCAGCTCTAATATAGACAGATTGACTTATTTGTTTCGGTTTAAAAGCAAGAGTCGACGTGGCAAGGCGTTAACTGTCCCACATCATTGTATTTCTTAAACAATATTATTTATCAACAATTTTGCAAGAAACAGATGTTTCTAACTTTTACTTTATGTAGCCAAGCCATGGATTCGTAATATTCTATTCTTTTAAGGAATACATAAAACTTTATGTACGTTCGTGGGATTAAAATTACGAATATTCCTAATTTGTGCCATAATTACGAAATATTTTCGTATACAAATGGAACTGACTTTGTTTATTTTGAGGTTTTTGATATTAACATAATACCGTAAAAGCTTCGTGCGTTTACATGGCAATTAGTCAGTTAATTATTGCGACTACTCAAAATTTGAAGTTATTTATGTTTTATTATTTTAACATGATCGCTGGTCGAAAAATATACAAATATATATTTAAACATAAAACACATCTGATCTCAACCGCATGACGCGTGCTGTAGTTATTTTGGATAGGCTGTGATTTTGTCCAATTTGATTTGACACATTTATATTCAGTTTCTCTGACTCCGATCAATATATTTGCAAGACTACAATAAAGGAGATATTTTCTTCAAAATTACATGTAACCATTTTAACAAATAGTATGCGATATAATATTGTAAAGCCGTCCTAACATTTTCATCTCTACATGTCTTTATAATGTAGGGCAGGTTTTGCTATTTAAAATTTTCTACTCTGTGTTAATTATAGTTCAAGGCTTAAACGTGTTAGGCAATAATGCCCGTAAGATGTAACAATAAGATAAAGATATTTGTATGCTTGAAAATAGAAACAAAAACATTTTCTAAATTTATTAAAAGTAATACAAAAAGATGCTTTTACTTAAATATGTTGTGTCAATATCAATTTAAAAACTCCCACCCACACAATATTGCGAGTAAAATAATTTTTTACAATATTTGTAAGTGCATTCCGTAAACTATTGGGAAAAATTGTAGTTGTCTACTCTATTATTGGTTTGTTACACGTTTATAATTACAATATTGATAATTATCTTAAAAGACAGACTGATTAAAGGTAACAAACATTTTTGACTATTTTTTAAAGTAGCTTTTACATTTTGTTCTAATTAGAGAGAAGAAAGTTCAAACTATACAATGCATTTTTGATTACAGCTAACTAGTAAGTTAATTTCTTACTCAATAAATATAATATCAATATTCCTACTAAATTAAAAAAAAACTAAACTATTAATGTTTTTCTTCTATCTTTTTTCTCTCGTGAGTAGAACAATGTGTAATAACAATACAAATAAAATTCTTAAATACTGCTTCGGAAAGAGATCCATCCATAACCCCTTCAACTTCTAAGACTGAGTTATTTTCAGACAATAAAATTGCGTCCAAAATTTGTTACGACATTTTCAGTCTTCTTATTTTAATTTTTCTTCAGGATAACTAAATTATATAACTGGCCTTCGGACAACTCGTACGAAACAATATTCATGAGATATGTAATAAACTCTGTTTAATTTTATTAAGTTATACATAGACGGAAAATTAAACTAATCTTTCTTTCCTTTGTATACAAAACATCGGACATTAAGTTAGTTTTATAAAATATAGACAAGAGTACATTTCTAGTTAAATAAATAGATATAGCTGGCAATAGTATATAACATTACTTGAATGTAGGTAAAGGCGACTATATCATGTTATACTTAAATATGTGTATCTCTTACTAAGATTAATTTGTGGTCGAACAATATTCAGATGTAGGAGTGACGAGATGTTATAGTATCTGTCTGCACCGCACCGCCTTGTGAGTGAAGTGAGTTGAATGTCGACGTTTTTATACTGGTATTTGTATATTATATTGTAGAATTTAGTTGTACTGCTGCAGCAATGTGCAATTATTTATGAAAATTTAAGTTCCAGTTGCTCCAAATAGTCTAAGATGTAAGCTTAAATTTTGATGAATAAAAGTATTATTAATCACTATTGATGTCGTGCCCACGTCTCCTTAGAGACTAACGTAATATCAACCTACGCTGAATATTCCCAAACAATGTATATATACTGAAATACTATTATAATATAATTACTGTTTTAGAAGGTCATTGGAAAGATACACTTCACTTAAACTTTGTATACGGGTTGTGTTTTCAATGTCTTGGCATCTTTTCTATTATATATAATAATTACTTTTCCAAATGATTTATTAATCACTATAATTGTAACGCATTTAATAAACGTTTAATGGTTTAAACTGTACAGTGAACATAACTATAACAATTCTTTGTATATTTTTTCAAATATATCAAAATGCCAATTATAATGTTTTTTATTGATAAATAAAAATAAGCTATGATGCAAATATACTGAATTCGCCCGCTTAAGTAAACTGAATCGTTCGTAGTGAAATTTCTTTATATCTACACCACACTGAAATTCTTCGGATTTACATTTTTTCGAATCACTATTGTTGAAAAACATATACACAATATTACATATGAACATAATTGGAGTGGCTGTTTGTAATTTAAAAATAACATATTTTTTGAATGCTTATAATTATTTACACGTTACTAAAACACAAAACACAATTTTTATTTTTTAACTGTATCTCTGTCATTCCGTTTGTCTGAGCTAATCTCTGGAGCAGCTGAACCGATTATTCGAAGAGGAGAAGAGGCTGTGGAGAAACACTAATCTATATTTAACCCAGAATTCCCACGTGATCGAGACTTATGTGGGAAAAACCTTTTTAAGGATACCGAAAACACGCGCGAGTACTTAACAAGCAATAGGCAAAGTTATTTGGAAGGAATACTCCGAGCTGACTGCCAACCTTCAGTAAGAGGCATCCCTAAGAAGATTTGAAAGGAAAATAAATAAATTATAAGTACAATACATTACATACACTATAATGTACAAAATTGACCGATCGTTTTATTATATATAGAGATAGAGATTAAATAAAATAATAAAGTTATAGCATACATTTTAATTAAAACTAATATTATAAAGAGGAAATATTTGTGTTTGTTTTTGTAATGTTTTCACACAAAAGCTACTAAACCGATTTAAAAAACTTTCAATAGGCTATATGTTTCATCATGACATTTTCAAAAAAATTAGGGATCCCTAATAAATGCAATAACCCAAGGTGTGAAAAAAAATTATCATAAAAATCTGTCATCGAGTGCGTGCGACGTCCGCGCTGCGGAAGCTTTTGATGATAGACCAAAAAAAGTTCTACATTATTACGGTATGTATTATTATTTACAATAAATAATTCGAGTAGTTCAAGAAGATAAAAAAGTTATAAAAAACTGCAACATAAAAAGAATAGTGCTAAAGCTAAATATAAACAAATCGCGGGTGAACACAACCGTAAAAATATGTAAAAGCTCGATATCGATGTAACAGGGTGTGTGGGGATCATCAACGACGACAATTTGTTGTTAAAAAAGGCAACTAAAAAAATCTGGAAATTTCTTAAATCACTTAGGGTTGGGCAGGCAAAACAGAACATTTACCCACTAGGGTTTTATGGTACTAGGTATTTAATTTATTTAATTCTAAATTACTAAATTTAGACTTAAATAAATTAAATATATATATATCTCGGTCTGTTACTCTACCATCAATTGATGGAACTGCGAAATTAAAATCGCAATTACAAATTCACGCCTTGCCCACCCCAACTTTGCTCAATTCATTAAATGTGATGTTAAAAAAAACCTATTATTAATTTCTTCTGATTCTATTGGCTCTGATTCCAGTAGTCGTAAAATGATAATTCAAATACTTGGCATTCTGATCCCTGTCTTAACCTCAATCTTTAATTTAATTTTTCCATAAACACTTGCACCTTTCACTCGGTTTGGAAAGAGGCTCAAACGCGCACCTACATTCGCTACCTAACACCACAATCCTTCCTCCTATGTATTAAACATACCCTAAAACCAATAATTTCTTAATACAAATACTGCACTGGTTCATGTTTCAGATGACATTCGCTTAGTTACAGAAAAATCATCAAGTTACATTGATGATTTTGCTCGATTTTAGTAATATATTAATACTTTGATATTCTACAGGTAATTGTGCATTCTCTTAACATATCTCCTACACTGATTTATTGGTGTCATTCGTTCTTGTATAAGCGTAAGCAACGTTACAAGTTTTACTTTTGATCAATATCTTTCTTGGAAACCGTAAATAAGTGGGATAAGTCAACAAATATTTTCATCTTTTGCATCATTGCGTGGGATACGTATCTTCTGCCCATTTCTAGTAAAGTAGCGCAGACACAATCTCTACTTAGTAGGAGAGATAGAGGGGATCTTTTGTAACCATTCTTGATTAGTCTGACTGCTGTTGTCTTGTTTAAAAAAAGGAGCAATTAAATAAAGTTAAGCGTCTCAAAAATGTTTGTATACGGTTCACTTTGGACTCCGTAAATATATATGTGAATTTAGATAAATTTCAAGTCGCTCCCAATTCGTTTTCGACATATTATATTCACGTTCTTTGTCTTCTATAAAAAGTTATTTTCAATCTTTCTTACCCTCAAGGAACTGCTTGAGTTTTATATGAATCACATGACATTCGGTCCAAAGCTTCCTTAAGTCTAGAATCTTTCCCATTCTTTTTCGTTTTACACTAACTCCTTTTCTGTTAAATCTGCACGCTTATGGAATTCCCTCCCCGTATTTATCAGGCAAGCTGAAATTTTACTGACTCTTAAAAAGACATAGACATTGTTATCTAACGCTCTAAAAATTCTAATTGTGCCATACAAAAAAAAAATGTGGATTTGTATGCAAATATGTATGTATTTGTACATGGATGTATAAATGTACGTTGATAATAAAATATGTCTGTATATGTGTACGTATGTATGTAATGGTTTATTCATTTTTAATTTCTTGAAGTTTCTTTTTGTTGACGTATTTGTTCTATCCCAAGGTTGCCTTGAAGAGATCGCTCATTTAGCGATAAGACCGCCTATTGTATCTTACTTAATATATAAAATTCCATATACATTATATTATTCTATATATTACATACAGAGGTACCTGTAGGTAGTAATAAAGATTATTTTACTTTTACTTTATATATTCCTATTCAATGAAATAGGTCCCTTCTTCATCGTATCAATAGTTCAGTACTTATTATATTGCATAGAACGAAAAAAATCTTAAATCTATATCTCTATCTCAAAGCGTATACTCCTTATCCTTATAATAATTGCTTATAAAATTTTTTTAATTGTTTAAGACATGTTTTAAAATTAATACTTAATTTAAATGAGCTAGTAATAAATTACATTTTTAAAGATTCATTTTCATTTTTAAATATATTATCATATAAAATACATCAATATAAAAGTATTTCACATTGCTAAACCACTAGAGTTGTCTCAAGTAATATTGTCTAGTGTGTCCTTGATCCAACAATTTTGTGACAGCCTCTTAAATGACGATATTTCACATGGCAGTTATTTCGGGGGCAAGTACAAATACTTAGTAAATTTGAATGTCTATGTTTTTTGAATCATCGATGCCAAAGATGGTGCACATCGCAACTTTTATAAAATTACAAGGACATGGTTATAAAATGAACATGAACACTACAAGCTCGAAGCTATGTACATGACATATTATAGACTGGAAATTGAGCGTTTATGTGAAAAATAAATTATTGCAACAAACACGATTGAAAAGGGTCTGATTATAATAAACTGGGTGATTGCAGATCGATACCCCCCGGGAAAAATACAGTTAACCTATTAGATATTCTTCGCTCAACCGGAAAATCTTAGCCGGATTAATTAAAAGCATTAAAAAAATTGTATTCTTTTGTCATGATGGAAAGGGAATTTTGATTTTGAACAAGTCAATTGTCGCGAGTGAATAAAATTAAACAATTTAAATATGAAAAAAAAAATCTGTAAATTCAATAAAACTGCTATATTTTTTTCATATTTTCTTATTACCTGTAATTAATCATTAATTACATTAGATAATCTGTTTAATTATTATAATAATTAATCTGTAATCAAAATGTGTTGACACGCAATATTTTTACGTACTTTTACAAGTCTGTTAGTTATTAATTAAATTTATTTAATATTTCATCAACAAATAATCATGAGTACTGAAGGTAGAATATTGAAATTATAAATATATATAATAGAGGATTTTGAATTAATATTTATTAAACTTGTAGTACCTATTTATTTATTTTATATGAATTAAGATATATTTTATTGTTTAAGAAAATTGTAAATGCATAAGGATAGAGGGCCATTTAGAAGACATTGTTTGGTCATCTCTACCAAAAGAATACAAGCAAAGTGTTTGGCCTCTTTCACTGGAAGACTGGACTAGAAATCCACATATTTGGTTATACTACGTCGAAAGTGCTAATGACTTACTTCAAGGAGATGACGTACTAAAGTATTGTTTTACTTATTAACCTAATGCAATATCTGTGCGGTACTTTATAATTTACTTTGTTGTAGTTAGCAATGTAAAAATTGTATGTTATATTTTCAAAACATATATAACATATATTATAAATTTATTGATTTTTCAATATAATATTCATATTATTATTTAGCACCCGATTCTACCTATTTAAAGCCTCGTTTCATTGCAAGTGCTTAAAGAAAACATGCGGTTGCGTGCTGAACAAGCTGAACTTCAACAGGTTATATGTATATCGCTTCCAGATCTACCCAAACGAAATATTGGTCTATTCATGACGTCCAGCGATATTTTCTCGGAGACCTACATTGTGAACAAGTTTTATTCACTTATCAATACCCCAATTTAAAAATGCCATCATGCTTTGGGAAACATTTATGGTTGTCTAATACGGCTTTGAAATTACCACCTTCAATTTATATGAAAGAACTGCACACGTCAATTGAAACATCATTTAAGGTAAAATATTTAAAGAAAACATACAAATTTGAACGTAGCGAGATACGTTGAACATGTGACCATTGA
The DNA here is from genome assembly GCA_037127375.1 of Dione juno. NCBI lineage: Eukaryota > Metazoa > Arthropoda > Insecta > Lepidoptera > Nymphalidae > Dione > Dione juno. The sequence goes on along the minus strand of JAXRJS010000004.1, from coordinate 5,794,158 downwards.
CCAGAGCGTACTGGTCAGACCGCTTGGACGGTTTCCATGAGGCGCGTCGATATATGATATTTATTTGACAAAAATATCTATCATTAGGAACATCTTATATTAAGGCGCCATTTTCTTATTTCTAATAGCTTAGCTTATGTATTATGATTCATGGCTTAACATCAGAATTTCAGATCCATTATTTTTATATATTGATTAGCTGGTTGGCTGGTTTTCCACCAAATTCATTATAACTTATGTTCCTTAACATCTATACGACAAAAATATTTTGTTCAATAGCTAGAGATTAACAAATTTAATGAAAAAAATCGCAATCATTATTCTATGACTGTTTTTACTCATTTTATCTTTATTCTATTACGTGCTTATCTAAATTACTTACTAAAAATATACAGCCTGTGTTGTTTAGTAATGTAACATTCTAATAAACCAATCAAAATATCTATTTCTTTAAACTAAGAAAGCAGTAACTGATCAAGAACAACTGGATCGTCTTATCGTATCGGACCAATTAATAAAAATAGATCAGCTCGACTATTTTAAAAGGAAAACATTTTTTAAGCTTTTACTAAATTTCATAGGGTAAGTACCAAAATTTATAAATTGAGCCTTATTTAATTAATTTATCAGTTTTACTTATGTTAAAAAATATATAATCAATATGTACTCTGTAAAAATATAGTTTACAGGACAGTTTACAATTGGTATCACTAGAAAATTTAGGATGTAAAAGATTGGAAGGAGTTCAGATTATACAACACCTAGCCAGCTTTACTTCCCATTCTCTGAAGTATTTGTTCTTGTGGCGCTTCTTTTTATCTAACGAAAACCCCATTCTAGTCAACTATAGTTATATTACAGGTATGGGTGCTTTTACGTATAGTTATAATTATGACGGATAGAAGTAAGGAGGACCATCATGTAAGTATATAAGACAAGCTGAAAAATATACCTAACTTCATAAGAATGTCCGTAAAATTTATTTTGTCGGAAATTTTGCCCAGTATTATGTAAATCTAAAAGATTTATACGTATCTATTTTCCCAATACATTTGCTTTTGACTATTAAGTAATGGCTGCGATGCGACTTTCACAATAAAAATTTATATACATAATTTTAAAAAAGTCGGTTTACATATCTCACATAATAAATATATAATACCTATTGGTGTGTTAAATGTTCAAGTGTGCTTTCTCGCAATTAAATTAATTATAGTAAAGGGTTTATTTTAAATATTAGTGGTTTTGTAAGTCGTCATGGTAGAAGATATTTTTGTAGAAGATAAAACTAAAAACCAAAAACTCGGTTATTTGATTTGTTTGCATACATTTTGAGGTGATGTACAAAAGTTAGATCTTTTAATTACCTACAACTTTGCCATTTTTTCATAATATTTGTAGTTGCACCGGAAATTGATATAAACTGTTTTTACCCTTAAAAACTCCATCCCCTTCCCGACCTCAGATCTACCGTAAAATATATATATTTTTTATTTTTGTTATATTTTCTTCCTTTTCCAATGGGTTCCGTTAATTTTTTTTATGGTCTCAAACTTTTAAACTCAGGACTTGAAACCTCAGAATGTTGAAAATGGCAAAAAAAAAAATTCAACGATTAAATATGTTTATTTTTATATATCTTGGGCCCTGTAAATTATGAGATCACCGTAAAGCCTATTATAATAAATTGTATAATCAGATTATCTACGCAGGAACGACTGTATCAAAATCATATATTGTTCTATCCGGAGGTTCCAAAAGAAGTTTTCGCGAATAGTTCAATAGCAAAGTTGTAGGTAATAACCTCAAAATGTTTCCAAACAAATCAAAAAACTGAGGTTTTAGTTTTACTACCACCTACTTAATATAGGACTGCTTTCTTATAAATAATTATTGTTTAAATTATTTAAAAAATGTACCTATTGTTAATGATCTGATCGCAATCACCAAAAGATTTTTAATTGTCAGTCAAGACTAAACTAATAGTGGCTTTTATATAGCAAAAGTTTCAACATTATATTCAAACACGAAATTGTGTAAGCATTCTGTGATATAAAAATATAAATTAAAAATATATATAAAGTTATACTGAACATGTCACGTGCGTGAATGACACTCCTCGTTATTTTATTTTTAGATTATGCCCCATCGCATCATAAAAACGTTTCATATTATATAGAACTACACAGTTCAGTTATTCCTTTTAAAAGTACTTTAGCTTCTATTGTAATTTGCAACAGGATTATTAGGTTTACCTACTATGAATTCCAAGAACATTTATAAGATTTAATAATTCTAACAAATGTATTTCGCAACATCTCACTTCGTCCACATTCCACTAAAATATGACTTAGGTTATAAATACTTCTACTGTGCCACAAATAGCACAATTTCTGAAGGTGATTTTTTCATTAATGTTTAAGATTTTCGTGAAAAGTGCTCGAGATCTATGTGCCATCACAATTATTTGTTTATACATTTTACAATTTGCAAGCCCTGGTTTTCCAGGAGGTATAGTACTATACAAAAGGAACCTCCTCCTATACCTGGGTTTACCAAATTTGCCTTTTAAATTTGAAACATCACAAAAGGACTTAAAGCAATTATTACATATTTCTGTAATATCTGGAACAATTTAATTCTCAGATCCGTTTGAATTCGCTTTTTAGCTATACTGTCAACTTATTCATTGCCACTAAGTCCCACGTGTCCCATCTCAGTCTTATAAATTTTCTGAGTAATTGCATAGGCTATTGATATATTTCTTTGACCAGAAACGCATCGATCCAAATACTGGAGAGCACTTTTGCTGGCCTGATTCTTTTATTAATAATTTATCTTAAATATAAACTAAAATTATCTACAAATAAATGTTGCACAAACATATTATTTGTCTTTATTGTAATTCAAAAGTTATTATATTTTAGACACTATATATAAGAACTCCTTTTAATAAATGTCATTAACTTTCTCTTTATTATCGGATATGTAACTACAAATTGAAACAACAAATTTTTCTAAAAAATTGTAAAAGTATATAAAAAGCAAAAAATTCATAGCAATATAAAATTATAAAAATATGATTGTTTGCGGGCCTTCGTTACTCGTATTATATCCGAGTATTAAATTGGTGTGCTTCTTTCTGCCCTGCGCAATACTACTTGGTATGTTTGTGGTCTACATGGGAGGCTTATTTAATCATTATGCAGTTATCGCTGCTTCCAAAATTAATATTATTACGAATAATACAGCGTTTTAAGCATGTTAGATCTATAAACGGTTGCCATGGCAGTGTTTGGTTACCTACTAATTATGGTCGTATTTACAATGACAACCGACGAAGAGAAAGGCAAATTGGCAAAATTATTGCATGGATTGGAAGTGGCCGAAATAAAACTACCCGAACGATGTAACGATCTTGTCCATGAATTATATGAAAAATACCACAATCTAGTTCCTAGTGAAGAAGTGGAAAACGTAATGTATGAAAATCCATACATCCCCGATAAAGATCTGCTCGCAGAGAACGAAAATAAACTTAAAGAATTGCTAAAAGAAAGTAAAAGGTAACGGATATTTTTTATACTATTAAGGGTTATTGGTGCTTGCTACGAATTCCTGTGAAGGACACATTTCCTTCACAGGTCCTTGCTTGCTAACTCATTGCGTCCTATAATTTATGCATGAGGCGAAAAAGCATCCATTTATGATTTTACTTAAAAGAGTATTGAAGATACTTTCTGTTTTAACGTTATTATTAAGACAACATACCAATTAGGTACTAAGGAGTAACCGACAAAAAAATTGATAAAGCTGCATAGTTAAGTAAGTTAGGCCAAGCTGTGTGGTTAAATACACAATAGCTAAGAGTATAAGCTAAATTGTAATACCTCATTAGAAAACAAAGAATTTGTAGATAATTTTTTAATAATTATCAAAATTCACTAGTCTTCAATTTCAAAAAACAGTTATGTTGATTTTTTTTATGCTCTCTACTACATTGTCGCTACTGCTATTTCAAATATTAGCAAGTAAATCCTTTCTAATAATTAATTAATTACAATTGGTATATCCTCTAAATAATGCCACTATAACAATGAAATTATATTCAATATTTTTTAATGTTCTACATTTAAAAATCGGCTGTATCTTTCAAAAAATTAAAATGTACAATGTCTCAGGATAGTTGCATTTCCATATGCATTGCATTTCCGTATATGATTAGATCAGTTCATGAGGAAACTATTTATGTATTTTGCTTTATGTACCTTAACGGAAAGAGCTAGCTAGGTCTTTACAAGTAAGTAAGTACATATAAAATATTATATCCACTAAGAATATTTTTTATCACTTAAAGGGCAAAGAAGCCAATGGTCCCCAGCATGAAAACGGACGATTCTAATCGACCATGGCGAATAAAATCTAATAGAGAAAAGCTTAACCGAATTGAAAATGAACTCAAACGACATCGTGATCGGGCGTCTCTACACATTACACCATTGGATGACGAAAAAATGAACTATTTATTGTTAGAGTGTCGAGAGGAAGCAAACGGTGCAGGAGCCGTTGGGGCAGACCGGTTAAGAGAGACTGTCGATGCAGCAATGAAAAATTTACCAAACTTTCAATATAAAAATATGCAAAATTCCACCGCCACCGCAATATTTCCCAATGCTGCAAATATGGATCCTCCTGGCATTTTACAGGACGAAACTAAAAAATAATCATTTTTCACACTTGAGAAACTATGTGTCGCAATGTGTGTCCTTACTTCAGCGCTAATCTATTTTTATGTATTCATTAATTCGTTAAATCTATAAAAGTGAATCTTTAGTAGTCGATATTTTTATTGAAACTGCACAAGTCCACACTATTTACATATTTAATTATTTCTATTAAACATAGGTACAACAATATTTTATTTTTTTGAACTTACATCAAATCACACACATTTTTTTACCTTTATATCATTTTCATTTTTAATCTCTTAACAAAACCACCCCTGACATAAAAATCTGAATACAATGGTATAGGAAATATGTTCTTTGTAAATTTAATGGCTTTCAATCATTTATCTATTTCAACAGTTTAAGTTTAAGTAAAATGTTTAAGTACTAACATATTGAAAAATCAAGAAGTCTAAACCTATGTACCTTACAACCACACAATGTATTTATTTATTACGTTTACAAATAGAAAGTGCACACGCTAAGAGAATAAATAACTTAAAAACTTGTTATGTATTAGGGAGTGGACAATATTTGGCACGACCAGACACTAAACAATGTTTTTTACGGAGCTTAGCAGAACTTAGAAATCTTCGTGTGCTTGCACTAGAGTACGCGCACATTGCGGATGGATCCGGAAATGCTTTGTTGTCTTTGTTACCCGTAATTCGACGCCCTCATTTTCGCTTACAGGCAAGTAACGTTTGTAACATTAAGGGACCGGTTAGCGAAACCTTTTGCCTAGAATCGGTTCCTATTTATCGTACCTTTGGGACGTTGTGGAAGTACGCATAAATTATTTTTTTAAATCATTATGCAGTTTAATTCCTTTTATTTTAATTATTATGCATTTTAATTTATATCAAAGATATTAAAATAATAACATATTTTAAAACCAAATAATAGTGAAATTAATTATAAATAATAATAATAATAATATGATGATGAAACATTAAATAAGTTAATAATTTGCTACCATTCGGAAAAAAATCTTGATTGATATCTTTGTTTATTTTAACAATAACGTGGCAATTATTAAATTCTTTATTTATATATTTTTAATTAGGTAAAGGTAGAATTTCACCTGCTTTTTATATTTTTAAATATATCGACTAAATAAATTTTAAAGCTTATCTGTCGTGAAGAGCAAACGCCAGGTCGTGCAAGTCCTCACTTAGGAGTCGGCGGACACGAAATCCCTGACACTGCCTGGCGACGCGTCTCGATCGCTTGCCCAGATTTATATTTGTTTATGGCTTTCTGTAAGTAATATATAACTTTTTAATAAAAATTAAGTAATTCTCATTTATATCAAGTATCCAATAACCAATTACCTACTTTATTTAGCATAAAATATTTTAGTTCGAATACGCGACTATGACCATGTCCAGCGATTTTTAGCACCTAGCATGCCGTTACGTGAAGTTCATTTACATCACGGAATTTTCTTAGGCTTTGCTCAACGGCAAGATTCTGATATGAGTTGCTTCATGCGCCTAGTAGCCTATCGCTATGCCTCTACTCTTGGTTTGTATAATGTTCAAGCGATCTATTTTTATATTCTTGAATAGGCATTCTTAAATATTATATTGATTTCAAGACAATATTCAACATTTTTTATAGTAACATTGAGCATTCATCAATGGAAAACGCCTCAACTTCCATTACGACGAGTAATAGAAATTATGCCACATTTAACCCGCTTAGTGTACACTGGTCGTATAAATGCCACAGACCTGCATAACGCTCTCATCATGGTGGCATCTGGAATTTGTGATAGTAAGTAATTCAACGATTCCAATGATATATGTAAGGTCTTTACCTACGTAAGCAATAGTAAAGGTACAAGTCACATTAATCAAAATTTAAAGTGCTTCTATTTGCTTCTCGGGTAAATTTAAACAAATTATTTGATAAATTCATTTATTTGAAATAATATACATAATGACATTAGTTGTGTAATATGTATATAAATAATGACTGTATCCAATTTTACTTCTGCTGAGCACGAAAATTACTCTAAATATATTACGAAATCGATAAGGCACAATATATTTTGTATGGAAGCCGATATACAAATTGTATAGGTATTTTGTGAATAACAGCACCAATTTATTTAAATTATTATTCGGTAAATCATTAACGGTTAGGCAAATATTGAAGAATATGACAAAATGAATCTTGATTTTTAAATCTGTTACTTGCCAATATTCCTGTCATAGAAACTTGATGATAGTGAGCCATAGTGATTCTATTCTGGTCCATTTGAGGACGGTCATTTATTTCTTTACATTTTCTGTATTTTTCTCGTTATTTTGCACAATACATGCATTCTGCTCATGTAATATTCTAAACAGTTTACAAACAACAAAATTATATAATCATTGTATTATCGACGTTACGTAAACGTATTGTTTTGTTCATCACTTAATGGGCAATTTACATTATCCATAACAAAAACTCAAATATTTGATCAAATTCACACTTGGAATTAATAGCACTGGGCATATGTTTGAACATAATTAAAACCTTTAAATTTACTTGATAACCCCCACAATTATTTAAAATGAGTTTTAAATCTTAAATTACAATCTTGATACGTAATGTTTAACAAATATAATTACAGAATTAAAACATCTACACATCCAAATACAAGACGATGCAACTAAAAAGAAATACTGGCTTAATGTTGCCGACAAAATAAAAGAAGAATTCAAGCAAATAATGCAACTTTATAACATAATTTTTTTGGTCGATATTTATAAAAGCTAAACATTTAGTCAACACTGAAATTAAAAGCAATATCGGAAATAAAACAAAAGTACAAACAAAATAAGACTTTCATTTTTTAATCTAATTCGTACAAATATTAGAGTCATAGACAACAAACAGGAGTTTAATAAATAAAGATTATATTTCTTCATATAAAGTTTATTTACATAACATACATATTAACTGACAAGGATAGCTAAAATAATTAAAATAAACTCAGCAGCAAGGGAAGGGGTGCGGGCATGACTCGCCAAATCACCACAGATTTGAGACAATGGTAAAAGCTGAGATATTACAATAAAATGTTAAATAAAACGTTAAAATTATAATAAAATGTTAAAAGAATAAAGTAATTAAAAAGAAGTAAAACATTTATTTACTACTCAAGTGCAAACTGAAGTTCTGGTGATAACAAATAATCTTAACAAAGCAAAAAAAATAAAAAATAAACGTATTTTACTATTATAATTTCCACGTATCCAATGTAGATGAACCAAGATTTAAGTTACTCACGCCCTCGATGAGCCGATGTATGTCCGGGAGCTTGCTGCGAACTGAGTGAGCACTGTGGGAAGAGTGGCAGTCAGCTCTGATATCAGTTCAGAGCTATTCAGAGTTAAACGGAGCCCTCGTAAGCGTCACCTACGACTACGACCCTAGTTACACTTAAAAAAAATGATCGAGAGCGTTTCTAGTTTGATTTTTCCGTAGCAGGCGCCGTGTGCCCAAATGAAGACCGCAACCGGTTATTAAAATTGTAAATCTAAAATATATTTTTTACATTTGTCTTTATCAAAAAAAATAGCCGTCTATATCTATATAAAATGAAAACAAATCGATATACAATATTTAAATATAGTAAAATCTGTCAACATCTCTCATTGAACTAAACTGTCCGTGCAGTATCGCTAGGCAGTATCTGTAATTAGCTAGGATGCCGCCACAGAACGCGTATCACATGGCGGCTAAAACGTTCGTAATTCATATATGTATATAAAATCATCTATCGCAATCTGTATAACATCTAATATATCATCGTGAATCGCTGTTGTAATTACTGCAGTTACGAACGTGGGCCTGTACATACAAAGAGCAAAGAGCAAAGAGCATGAAGCCGACCGACCACGCCGGAGACTTCTGAACTATTTAATTTCAACAATAAATTCATACATACTTTTATGTTTATACCAAAATAAATGATAGCTTAATAATTTAGATTTTAGTATAATATTAATTAAACCGCTGTAAGGAGCGATTATTATAACCAATAACGAATGTACTCGTACAGACCCGCGTCTATATCTAGACATTTTTTGTGTAAATATAACTATGCTTATTTTGTAATTGCAGGTATAAAAATCACCATATCGGAAATACATATAACAATATAATATAGTAATACATATACACAACCTAGTCGCAAATATATCTAATACGGATTTCATCACATTGACGCACTGCAAGCGGACTTGTTCAATGGCAGTGGTTCAGCAAACGTATCTTGAACCAGTGAGATGTTGACGAAGCGTCGAGTCGGCGCGAGCACGCCCTAAGGGACGCAGACGCAGTACTCCAACGTAGTACTTTGTGTATCAATATTACAACTACCTCCAATCTCTGGATTGGCATTCATATGAAATCATATATTGTAATGCCCGTCCCGACTCGACGAGTCGACAATGATTTTTTTTTTTTGTAATTTATAACGATAGAAAACTTAAAAATTTCCCACTATTCCCTAATGAAGATATTGTTCGAACACGTTCAATTATTTCAACGAATAAATCGATAACATCACATCGAAGCAATAAAATGTAAACTTCGATAAATATCTATAGAATAACAAATATTATACAACATTATCTAGCTTGTTACATTAAGCATTCAAATATAATCTAAGAGTTAAAGTTCGAGAAAAAAAAATAGCGAGTAAAGACGCTTCGGACTTCAACAAGTTGAAGAAAAGATGAGAAGACAGGAAGGTTAGTATTCTAATATATAAAAATATATGGGATGGGAAGGGATTCGTGGTCGCTAAATGTGGAGGTAAAACAGCGGCGTGCACGAACGCCGCGACACGCACTGCCTGTGTGGCGGGTCAGTCCTCGCTGCAAGACTCCTCGTTGTCTGCCTCTTTAATATTCGTGAAGAACGACGTCAGCGCCTTTAACATTACGGCTAGAACCAAAAATAAAACCACGGTCAATTATTACAATTTTAATACATATTATGCTAAACACTGATTAAGCAATATAAGAACAAATACCTTTCCCTTCGGGCTCCTTTTCAGATACTTCCCATGCTATGAATCCTTCAACACTTATTATATATTGTTCATGTAAATATTGGAATATCTCTAGTGTTAGTCCTGAAATAATATTGAAATAAATTTAGAGAAATGTTACTAAAATGCGGTTTCATTTTACTTCACACATGATATTGGTATGTTTACCTTGTGGATGTTCCAGTCTATGTATTAGCTGCTGTATGCCAAAGAGGCAGCTAGCTTCGCGCAGCTCACGGGTCTCACCGAATTCGTTGATAAGCGACGAGTATTTATTCATACGCTCGTGACTAAAGTGTAGTACGTCGCGACCGTCGTTGCCATAGAGCGCGTGCTCACATATCGCTTGAATATGTGCACGCATGAACCAATCTTCGTTGGACGATGCGCCGAGGTTATCCTGTTTGCATTTATATATATATATATATATATATATATATATATATATATATATATATATATATATATATATATATATATATATATATATATATATATATATATATATATATATATATATATATATATTTTAACATTTTATATATTAAATATAATCTGAATAATGTGATATTAATTTAAGGTTAAATTATTACACAACTACACATTATATTTAAATACTAAGATTGTATGAGGACAAAAACGGTTTGATTAAGTGAAATTCCTACCTGTACCCATCCTCGAATACAATCACAGCTCTCATCAGCATTCATAAGTTGGAGTAATTTAGTTTGTGTTTCGCTTGGTGTCATAATTTTTTTCGTGTCTTCAATAGCGTCACCACTACCCTCCATAAATTCTAATTTATTATCTTCTATCCATTTAGGAACCTGTAATATCATTATAATTTAATATTACCAAGTTTTAAAAGTTTTTTTTATACAATAAAAGCATTTATTCTGTTAAATGTTACCTGTTCTTCATCCATCCATTGTTTGAATTCCAAATTGGATTCCTGCCACTTTGTTTTAACAAAGAAAGGTCCCATACTTTCTTTTAATTCTTTAATGATGTTTTTTAAGAGCATGTGTCCATGATTTGCTTTGATAATTTGTTCACATAACCTAAATATCTGCACAAATGTGACATGCTGAAAGAGAAATAATATTGTAAGTAAATTAGAAAATTAAATGTATATAATGTGTTAAGTCAATAATTCAGCAATAATTGTGTCATACCCTCTTTTCAATATGAGGTGATATAAACTTCCCTAAGTAATCATATAACATAGGGATATCTATGTATAGATCTGGCGCAAATTCCAAGATTTCATTTAAGCCTGCCAATAAATTGTCAGATGATATTGTTCCTGTTGAAACAAGATGGTGAAGTGCTTTTGCAATAGCCATAGTTTCCTTTGCTGACCTGTGAGGTGAAGTCAAGGTTTAATTATTTATCAAAGTATGAAAGTAATAATTTATCCCGTTAATTTAAGACAACTTACTTTTCAAGAGCAACATTAAGTATTTCAGTGACCACTGCAGCATGGTACTGAGCAGGGAAGGTTTGTTTAACTTCTATAACCAGTTCCTCCTCATTGGGATTGACAATTTCGTCCATGATGATTATTTTGACAGATTTCTTCTTCGATTCAGGCAGGGGCTCTTGCACCACAGGTGCAGTGGACACAGGCTCAGTCACAGCTGCAGGGGTAGCATCTGAACTTCTACTACTGGAGTTCGAGCGCGTCTGTCCCATAGATCCTGACCGACTTCCGCTACCGCTATCTAAGAAATACATAGAGGAAATTTAGTAATTTAGAGAAGATGTCACGCACGTCACAAGAAATAACTAATATATATTATTTTTTATGTGCATTCTTATATATCTGTAGTCTATAAATACTATCCTTGTTACATGTATCAAAAATCCAAATAGTTATGGCCTATATACACTATAGTACTAGTAGCTACAGTAACTTTAACACACTTCATGTTCTTTCTTCATTTATTTATTTCAATTACAAGTGAAGTTTAATATTAAGCTAATAATAAATATAGAACTCACTGAAGTCACCTCGGGAATTGAATGTCGATCTCTCAATCGACTTTGAATGTTGGTAGCTTGGTGTTAGATCCTTGTTTGCTAAAATTGAATTATAATGAAGTCATGACCATTACCATTACTGAACTGTTACATTACTGTTACATTACTGAAACTCTACTGACATGATAATAAAAATAAAAAGTTTACTTCTAATACACTATAGTAATGATATACAATACAGTTATGAAATTACTTATACACTAAAGAAAAGTTTTAAGAGCTTTCAACTAACTAACTTGAAAGTTAGTAATTTTATATGTTAATTAAGGGGGTATTCTAGTCTAGAATTTTGAAAATAATGAAATTTTCTTTTTCATAATTCAATAGTTTAGATATTCAAAAATATCTCCCTAATACGATTTTTCAAAATTCAAATTATTTTCAAAGTTACAGCCGTTTTAGTGTCGTGGCAACTAGACCGGTTTGAGCGGACGACCGTAACAATAGACTAAGGGCGGTCCGGGCTACCTGAGTATGAATAGCTTTTTTTTTCTTTCTTTTCATATACATTTAGTTTACTATATCAATAGTCTGAAGATCATTGTAACGTATTATACAAGAATCTATACTCAATTTGTTTTATCAGTTACGCTGCCTGAAACTGAACGTTAAACTTTAAACGCGTTTTTTTCTCGAAACTACTTTTTTTGATACGGTGATGCAGATATCTCAGGTTCTAATTAGCCGATTTACTTGAAATTTACCATGAATATTCTTCAATTATCTCGCTTTTGCACTAACCAATAAAAATTAAAAAAATTTAATTTGTAATATTTTTAAAAAATTGGAGGAAGTTGAAAAATGAGTAAAAAAATCGACCACTATTTTCAAACAGCCGCCATTTTGTGAAAAATTTTTTTTTTTAAGTTTTGTCGGTTTGCGCGATAATGACATTTGTACTGATCAATAATTAGGCATTTTTTTTTTTCAGATACAAGGGGAGAAATCCTTTTCACGAGGACACGGCCTTTTTTTTTCTACTTCAAGGGACTTATATCTTTTTGAAAGTTATTTTTTTTTATTAAATGTATTTTTTTCTATTCTTGAAATATCAATAAACCAATCATATAAAATTGGATAGTAAAAATATTAACTGCTTCTTTTATATTAACTGCCAAAAAACGCTCAAAATTCGGACCTCTAGACTAGAATACCCCCTTAAATGTTACATTTTCTGAAGTACTAATTTACCTCTTAGAGATGTAGGATCAGCTTGCACATTTTCAAGCACACTGTACATATTTTTGGAAATACTAATCATTGAATTGCTGCTTATTTGAGCTGGAGTCTTTGTTCCCGAGCCTTGATTCCAGCCTAGGTTTGTTGGAGCCAATTTTATATTACTAAGACTCTGGAAATAAGCAGATGAAAATTAATTTAAGAAAACACATGAATTTTTAAGTTTATTTAAATATTTTTTTGTAATTCCAGACTTTATATATATAGGATTAAATTAGACACTTAAGACTTGACTGCAATGACATTTGTAAACAGATGACTTTTGTATAAGATGAGCTTGTCACATAACAAGAGACTAAACAAAAGTAAAAAAGTGTGTGTTTCTTGTTATGTAAAATGAGTTAATATATTTAGCTATATAGCTATTAAAGCACCTTTTTACCATTTATAGGAGGTTTCCTCCATGTATAGAAATAACTTAAAGCTCAAAGTAAAGTTGAACAATATTGGTGAAGAACTAAATTATTGTATATAATACAAGATTTGCAAAAACACAGAGACACACAAATAGTGAAAGTATCGTTTTCCTAATTTAAAACCAACAAGATAAGTTTATTTGTGTTTATTTATATTAATTGTACCATATAAAAAATTATTGATAACTTATTAATTTAATCATGTTGTAATCTACACGATATGTTTATAATCCAATTATTACCTTTTGAGTAACGGCCTTGAATTTTGAGGTGTCGACAACGTAATTACTGCGCGAGGTCTTCCACTGGTTGTCCATAAAGGAGTTTGAACCCTGGCGTCTGTCGCCACCGCGCTTGCCGCGACCACCATCTTCGCGTCGGAAGCCTCCACCGCCACCCATTGGTGATGCATTCATTAACTATGTAAATTTTAATTAAAAAAATATTACTATGTATTTGTTATTGTATTAATTGGCAATTTGACATTGTGAAATTTAAAGGATTAATATATATATATATATATATATATATATATATATATATATATATATATATATATATATATATATATATATATATATATATATATATATATATATATATATATATATATATATTTAAGTTAATGTTGCTGGGTCGGAACATTTATTTAATTTAGTAATAAAGATAAGTCTACTTATATCAAAGTTATCTATACAAAATATAGTCAAACTTGGCTTTAAATGAGGAATATGCAAACACTTTAGATATATTATGATCTTCTTTCTTTACATAAATATTTTACCGGACTTTTTATTGACGCATTGCATATTACGGTACTGTACTTTGTACTGTACTTTCAAAAAAATCACTATTGTGTATATATTGTGTAAAAAAATACTACCTCAATATGTCTTTGATGTTGTTCTGCCTCTTTTTGAATCTGGTCCATCATTTTAGGCTGTGAATCTACAACATTTTTAGCTACCCATTTTCTTTTTTTAAGCTCAATAACATCTTGGATCATGAAACGAACTCTACTACTTATTTTGTTTGATTTGCGGTCCACAATCTCTTGCATTTTCTTGAATACATTCTCAAGTTGCTCCTTAACTTCACTTTCGACCTGCTCGCCAATAGTGGTAAGCAATTTGCAAAGACATTCCAGTTTTTCTTCTTCTAGTTTATCAATTAAATACGTCATACAATACACCATAATTTTTGATGTCAGCATTTTCAATTTATACAGCTCACCTGGAAATAATTATAAATTATATATTTATTGCATAATTTCTACTCATTGTTTGTTTGGAACCAAGTATAGAATATACGAATATTATAGAAAATAATTTATGTTTATAAATCAATTTCGCTAGTAAAAGGTTTTTAGTGGAGTGCCGTAAGACTTATACCTCGGTAATCCAGGGACAGTCAACATGTAAAAAAAGTTAAAAAAATATTATGCCAAAATAACTTTACTTAACGGTTAAACTAGCGAGGTTAAATATGCAGCTGTTTATGAGTACATGCGTCTTGAAAAAAATAAAAAATTGATATTTATGTAATAAAAAATATTATTGTGCAGTTAATATGACAATAGTTCGTTATTGAATATTTACACGACTACGTTACACGCGTTTGTTTTTTTAAACTTTTCAAAATATATAGTAAGGACTTTATTTTACATTCATGTTGTACGCTTATAAAAATGTATGGTGAATAATAAATCATATTTTTTTTAAATAATTTCTATTAATTATTTCTATTATGGTAAAATTCAATAATATTAATTATTAATCATGATATAAACATGAGTTATTAATATTACTTATACTTGATGTTAGAGCCTCCTGTTAAAATGAGGGAATCATCGAATAGTGATGAGATTAAGTTATGATTTGCTCTTTTGTGAACACATGACACGAAATGCGATCTAGTTGCCAATTCGCTTCGACAATTCGTTTCGACAAAGCTCCGAACTAGGATAAATTATAAGAGTAAGGGAGAGAGGGAGAATAAAGAATATATCAACACAGAACGCTGCTTCTGTAGAAATGGCAGATGAAGTGTCAAAGTATTTGAATGCTCGCGAGTTTGTTGTATCTTGCTTGCACTGCAATGATGATAAATGTTCTAATACTTCATCTACAATCCGCATCAATGACATCGATGCCGTCGTCAATAATGAATAATGTTATTAAAATGTATATATAGTTCATAACTACTTTTTGCTGGAACTGGTTATTTTTTGAAAAATATTAGTGATATACATTACAGGTATTGTGCAAATCTTACTTATGTTATAAAATTTAAATGTAATGAAAAAATTGCTCTAAAAATGATTTCCATTAGTTCTTCTCAATTTTCTGTCTCTTTTTTTAAACTTTTTCTCCTAAACTTTTAACAATGCAGTCCAGCAGTTTTTATGAAAATTCATTTACCTTCCCTGGATGCAGAGGTTAAACAATTTTTACGTCCTACGGCATCTCCACTATTTATTTGCGTAAAAAGGGTATGATTAAAATATTTCATTTAATATGTAACAAGCACCTTACAATATTAGTTTATTTTAAAAGCCTAATGTAAGGTTAAGGTGGATAATAATATCATTTTATGATCACACATAAAATATCCTGTATAGAAATAAAATGTAGAACTTAGAAGAAAGAATGACTAATTAATTGACAACATGGCAAGCAATATATGACAGACCGAGCGAAAGAGCAAGAGGTTGAGCAGAACAAATATATAATAATCATGATTCTTTGAATTTCGATTAAATAATAACTATTGATTGATTCTAAATTTAAAAAAAAATCAAATTCAGTCAATAACAGAAAAAAGCTTAGTGAGTTTAATCTAAGCTTCACATGTGGGGTGTAGATAGAGCATGGATTTAAACTCTTTAAATTATTATTTCACATCACATCTACTTCATACTTATTTATATGCTTTTTGTTCTCTAATGCCAATTGATAATGTAATTTAATGTATTTAAGTTCTTTCCCATGGAAGTTAGAATAAAATTCTTTAAACTGTACCCAGATCTAGATGACACAAGCATACTTTTTTGTTTCAATTTTTTTTTATATCGCTAGGATAATTGTAAATAAATATAGGAGATATTATTCAATTATATGATAATTAGAATTGCAAATAATAAAAATAATGGCGAAGCAAATAAACAAAAAATATAAATGAGGACAAATATGGATGATCTCTTCGCCTGACCAGACTCAGACCAGGCCATAAACATGACATGGCTATGCATGTCGCAAATGCATACGTAATTCGCAAGATGCATTTTTATATCTATTGAGTGCAATTATATGAGTGAATTCAAAAAGCAAATTTCATTTAAATTGATGGTCTTAACGAAATCGCATAGCACAAATGCATGAAAATAACTTTAATTACAAAATAAAAGTTATACATAAGTAATAAAAAAATATTTACCTATAAATCTAACATTTCCAACAGATCTCATTCTGACACGCCTATTTTCTTCTTCAAGCATCAATTGAAGTTCTCTCTTCTTAGACTAAAAATATATGACACCAATTATTCATCACATAAACAAAACAAACTATTTCACAATATTATATTCTACGACTTACAGGGTCTGCACATTCATTTATATCTTTTTCTATTTTTAAGACTTGCTCATCAACTTTATTTGTAACAAATTGTTTTTGACATTTGCTGATAATTAATGCTCGAAAATTGACACATTGGTCAGGAGCATTGTCAGCTGGTACCTATAAATAAATGTGTTTGGTAAATATTCATAAATACATAGAATGCTTCTTTTTATGTCTTTTTTGGTCTTAGTAGTATTATTACCTTTAACATTGAAAGTTTACTGCACATAGCGGCATAAGCTTCAGAAAAATTTGGCTCATCAATAGCTTTTTCAAAAACTAAATCAATGACACCCACTAACCGGCTTTGGGTATTGATTTCCAACGATTTTACTTTATCTAATAATGTATCGAATTTTTGAGGTGTCAGCTTATTTAATATACCACGGAATTTTTTGTATAAATCCTGTAAAATAAATTCAGATGTATATATTTAAGATAATCCTTTACACATTTTTAAGATATTCATATAAATATCTTATTCACAATTCACCTGTGTTTTAAATTCTTCTTCAGTAAGATTATCCTTCTTAAAACGAGTAGGTCTCCAAGCATCTTTAGATTGATTTAATTTTACATCTTCCCTCAGTGATAAGGACACATGTATGACATTTTTGTGTGAACTATTGGATGAAGATAATTTCACACTTCCTTTACCTGAATAATTTTT
Source organism: Dione juno (assembly GCA_037127375.1). NCBI lineage: Eukaryota > Metazoa > Arthropoda > Insecta > Lepidoptera > Nymphalidae > Dione > Dione juno. The sequence goes on along the minus strand of JAXRJS010000004.1, from coordinate 5,776,387 downwards.
TTTAGTATTTAAATTTATATTGCCTATTGTAATAATTTATTTTATTATAAATTAATATTCATCTCATATTTTAGTTAACATTCTTACCACCAGGAGGTATAATTCTGCCTTCTTTTTTATTGGGTTCTCTTGGTGTGTTACTTCTAACAGAGCCAGAATTCTTCAAAAAAGTAGGGAACAGGGAATCATTCATAGGACGAGAAATAGAGCTAAATGTCATTGTTTCTTGAATAGGTGACTGTAATGAAATGTGGAGTTAATATAATTATAGGTGTATAAAGTATAAAATAAAGTAAAAGGCAATTCAAAACCTTGATAACATTGCAGGTTTCCAGTAAAGGTGCATTTGGCTTATTCTTAGAAAGAGGATCATCTTTAATTTGCATCAACAGACCAATATCATAATATTTCTTGCCAGACTTATTCAATGGAGACCATTGATCTGAAAAAGATATATGTTATATAACTTCAGTGATTACAAATTATACTTCATAAAATTATATAGTAAAATAAACAAACCAACCCTCTGAATATTTGTACTTGGGGACAAAAACAGAAGATGAAGATGCTGTAGCAGGTTTTTCTTTTTCCGCAGGCTCTTCATCATGAGAGAGGCTATTTTCTTGTTCCTTATTAATTTTATCAGTCTCATCTTTACCGTTTTCAATTGATTCAGTTTTGTTTAAGTTCAGTTCATTGTTTGACATTTTATTTGATTTCTTATTGTTATTTTTTGTATTTTTTATTGCTTTTTCGTTTTTAGTAACTTCATCTTTAACAGTCTCAACCTTAGTTACTTCAGTGGGGTTTCCATTGGCAGTATCTGGATCTAAAAGTAATTGAAAAATAAAATTAAAAAAATATTATTAAGATTATAAGATTTTAGTTAAATTAAGATTATTTACACACCTGAAGTCTTATTATTTAGATTAATATCTTTCATCTTAGATTCAGGGTGATTTCTTGCTACACTTGCTATGCTTTGCGTAAGTTTAGCTTGAGCTTGAATTGCACTTGATTCTTCTTTTTTTAATGATAAGTCATTAACTGATTGCTCTTTAGCAAACTTTTCAATGCTAGCTGATAAAAGTTCAGTGGCAGTGGGGATTGATTTGACAGGGAATGTTGGCTCTCTGTTAATCACAACCTCAGGTTCCTTTTCAACATTGGATAATTCAGTCTCAAGTTTTTCTGACAATTGCTTTGATTCTTTTAGTTCTACACCAATATTTTTAATAACTTGACTAGTTGAAGGATTGATAGTGTCCAGTAAACTATCAACTGAACTAATCTCTGTAAAAACAAACTAAAATGTGATTTTGTGCTTTTAAATTATTATTATTACTTATCAAACAATCATTTAGTACAAGGAAGTAATTATCACTAAATTTGTAATAATTCTAATTAATCATATTTATGTAAAAGCAATTAGTTAATTATGGAAAATCTTTAAGTAAATATATGCATCAGTTAACTAGTAAATTTAAAAAAAAAATGCCATGTGACTAAAATAACATTAAAATATTTAGTGCTTACTTTCACTTTTAATGTTTCTACTTCATGTTATTATTTAATTTAAAACTTAATCAAATATAGTGTATAAAACAAACAAACTGTTTTAATACATATAGAACCATTGTTACTAACAAGTATAACGTATGCATGTATATTTATACATGTATCATAGTATGAGATCGTAATTTACATATTTCTGAGGTAGAAACGTCGTCAGCAAGAAAGGTCACATATACAGACATCAATTTAAATTGTATTTAAGTGATTAGGTAACAAAATTCATTACGTATTCTAGTGCATTATATGAAATGACTATAAATTGCAAAATGGCAGTTCCATCTATAAAATAGCAATATATACGTAAAGTGTAATTATATTATATGGGACATGATTTTTTAAGAATTTATTAATACAGATTTCGATAAATATTGTGACTTTTTCACATTTTTACTGTCATCTATCACTTTTATGAACCAAGATCGAAATCTATAAATAGAGACGTGAGGTATTTCCACGTGGGAGTTCTATCTACACTGTACCTGCGATTATTAGACTAAATAATAAATATGTGGCACTGATAGCTTGATTATATCACAGTTTGCAAATCCGAAATATTTAACAAAACTCCGAGAGGCCCAAATAGTTACGTTGACGCAGCAATATGGTAAAAGAAAGTCTATTCAAAAGGTCACTCAAGGATCTAGAATGGATTTTAGCACTTGTTTCACTACTATCACTTTACTTATTTAAAAAACTTACATAAAAAATAATCTAAAAATGCTAAATTATCATTAAGTTGTAAAAAAGGTTGCGAGTAATAAAGATAAAATTATTTAAAACGCAGCCATACTCAGAGTGACTGTGAAGTAAAAGCCGCCATATTGGATCGTTCCATGCGGACAGGCGACCTAATGCAACTAGTGTTGTGCGCAAGTCTAATCGACTATATATATTATTTCATTTCATTATTTAACTAATTTTGTTTTATTTTATTTTCTATAATAAGTTACTATATTGAATTATAATGAAACAAATCGCAATAACTGAGATAGATATAAATGAAAAATACTAATATTGTTCACGAATATTTCGGTACCGGCGCAGTGTCCAAATTTTACATTGTGCTAATTATAAAGTTGAAATCGTAAAAGGAAAAATTTACGAAGTATACAAAAAATTACTTTAAAAGATAAGATTATTTTGCACTGCTTTAATATTGAATCAGGACGAGTATCCAAGCGGCTTGTCTATGGATTTAACAGTGTTGCCATAACTACGATCAAAAATATTTGACGTTTCGCAGAGACAATTAATACAAAACTGTTCAACAATATTTCCATTTCTACGCCTAAATCAATTATTATAAGTATGTAGATAAATATGCAGAGCTATTTTTTTTAGATTGAATTATTAAATTACATACGTGCACTACATTCAAAATCAACATTCTATGATTGGAGTTGATCTCTAAAAATTTTATGATTCGAGTAGCAATAGTGGTTTGTCTTCTACGCTATGGTTATATAATTTAGAACACAAACTTATTTGTTTTTAATTTAGAAAACCATTTAAGAAACAGTAATAATATAATTATAGAAGTTAAAAGTATTTTTCACTATAAACATCATCATTATATTATACTATATATAATAGTGACATCTTTTACTATATCTAGTGATATGCCATTGACAAAATCTTTAAATGTTGATATGGTCAGATGACCATTACAGGAAATAGTGATTTTTTTGATAGGACCATTACAAAGACATCATCATAGGGTACAATGATTGTTTTAAAAGATTCTAAAACAATATTATGTGAAAAAACAACTTGATCAACAACTACAAAAATAAATGGTAAATAGTTATAAATATTTTATATCTTTTACCATTTTCCACTAATATTTGAATTATATACAAATTTATGTTTGATTTCAAAAAAAAAGATATAAACCAATTATGGGTAACTTTTAGGAAGAATTTCAATTTAATGGTTTTGATCTAAAGAACAATCTTGTTGAAGATAATATACTATCAATCTTAGTTTTATTAATAATATCATATCATTTTTCAATCTCATCTGAAAAAATTGTCAATAGATATAATTATTAATAATTTAAAATAATATATAAGACATATATTAATAAAGTATATAAGGGGCTTATTACCTTGTGCCAGTAATGCAGCACAAAGAGAGAGCATGAGCATGAGAGCAATTTATATAATCCAAGTATAATTTCATCAAATAAATAGGTTAAATGACTGTAGACTATTAATATTACACCTGTGACAGATAAAAGAAACTGAATGATAGAAATAAGAGCACACAAACAATGGTACCTTTCTTTGAATGATTTTAGAATATTTACCAGCAGATTAGTTACTCATCACAATGGACATGTTGATATATTACGTAGAAAATTGTTGTTCTTTAAAACTTACACTTAAAGATATTGGACTTTTTTAATGTATTATTTAAAATCATTTGCAATTTTCTCTTGAATGACAATAAAGTAATATTTTGATCATACAAACAAGAATAAAGTTATTAATTTGAATCTATATAGATATAAAATATACACATACTTATGATTAAGAAAACTATATAGAAGTACTTCTACATTGATTTCTTGATCATAAATATGTGTGAATCTATATAAAAAAAAAGATATTTTCATTTTACATCCATAATTATAGCAATTATTAGCACAATTAGACATTTGTTTTTTTTTTACTTCACATGTCTCCTGGTAGACTAGGAGGTCCTCCTAATGTTAAAATATTCGAGATTTCAACTAAAGTATTATAATACATTAAGTATAAATTGCTGTAGCAAAAAGCCACTTTTTGTCTTGACACACCATGGAATTTAAATAATTAGGGGAATCTAAAAATTCTATCCTTTTTTAAATATCACATCCAATTTTATTCTTTAAAATTGGGATCAAATCAGATATTTCATAATTACGACATGATAGCTTTTTTATTTATATGCAAACTACAAAATTGATAGATACAAAATGAATTGACTTTTTAATTTATATACTTATAAAAATAATATCTTAAAACTGTTTATCGTTTTGCTGGAAAGTAAATGTACTCACCAAACGATGTTGGTCCATTAGGATGAGGCATGTTACCAGTTAAGTTTGCTTTGGTGATCAATTTTTCCTTTTCTTCTGATCTCATTCTGTCTCTGGGTTCTCTCATTCGCTGGGGTTGAGGCGCAGGGTCGGAAGCGGGGGTCGGGGCCGGGATGTGTGCTGGTGAGGACGAGGGCGCAGGGGAGTTAACCGACGTAGGATTGACAGGGATGGACTCGGACGTGGCCACGGGCTGGTTTTGACCTACGGACGTGAGTGTAGACGAACACATCGACACAGTAACGGGCGACGCCAGTGACGCAGAAGATTGTATCGATTCTGGCATGGCACTCGCTTCTAAGTGTATTGTTTGAGGAACTATAGAATTTAAATTATCTGATTGCTTTTCTATTTCGTCTTGAGGCACAACTGGTTTGTTTTTGTTTTGTTTTGGTTGCTTATTATTTTGTAAATTCTTATTATCTACGGCTAAAGGCTGTATTAGTTCCATACTTTTCTGTATTTGCTTAACATTGATAGGCATTTTAGGCACTACAACAGGACTGTCCGATATAGCAGACACTACTGGCGTTTCGTTGGATTCTATTATTTCACTTCCTAAGTTTTTGTTTTCGTTATCATTTAATATTTCAGACTTTACTATATTATTATTAATAGTACTTATTGCATTTGAATGAGGTTGATTGTCGGAGCATTCCGTAGTAGCAGGCACTTCTACATTCTTAGAAATAAAGTTCGATTTAGCACTTTCACTCGCTGATGGTTGATTGGCAACTTCGCTCACTCTTCTCGTAAACTCCTCAACGGCACTATTTTGTATTGGTTCCTGAACGAAATATATTTAAGGTATATATAGAAAGTAACAATGTGATAAAATTTAAATAAACAGGAATTTAGAATTATTAATTCAATTTACAAATATAGACACTGTTTTCTCATAACATACATACCGGTTGAGGTGTTTGTCGTTCACTAGATTCACCACTAACATTTTGACTATCACTAGAATTAATTTCTGAGAATATATCTTGTTCTGAAACAAATATCACAAATGAATGTTGTAGATGTTCAAAATTAAATAGATACATACATATATTATGTTATGTATTTATATAACTTCGGATATCTTCAAATTATTATAATCAAAAAAATCAATTCATTAAGAAATTATTATTATTCAATTTTGAATTTTATTTACTTACTAGTTAAAGGATTAATAATAGCTAATCTGTGGGAAGTACGTTTTGGAGGGGTTTGTCGAATACCTGAAAACAAAGAAAGCATTAAAGGCTTACATTAAAATGACAAATAACAATATTAACGACAAATATGGTAGTAGATGACAAATATTGTATTTAAGGAAAAAAAACAAGATGACAAATGCTATAAAATATGTTCTCTTTGTACCATTATTCTAGTCTTTTTCACACAGTCAAGTTATTATGATAATCAATTATTTTACATGTTTAAACTAAGTTGAAAGGAATTCTTTACTTCTCTTACCAGGTGGATGTAAATGCGGCTGTTGCGATTGATGCGGGAGGGCGTTGGGAGCGGCAGGCGCGGCAGGCTGTTGCGGCACCAGCGCACCCGAGCTACCGCGGCCAGTGCCCCCGCCTACACTGCCCGCACCTATTTGCTGGCCATTTGATGGATAGTAATCTGTAGGTGCACCAGTGGTTGTTAAATCGACTTACAATATATAATTTATTAGATCATAATTAGCCTTTTAGTAAGTTTTAAAATTCACTGATTATTACTGATACTGCTGATTTGAATAAATAAAATAATATGAATACCATGGATTTATACAATTGCGTAGACAAGTGGTCTTGGAATGGAAGAGTTCTACAGTTTATTGTTGAAGATCAGAAATCACTTTGTATGTATTGTACCATTTGTTGGTATTATTATACATAACATGAAATTCAAAATTGCTTCATATATTAGTGTATACATATAAGATATAAATGTTAATAAACAGTTTTAAGCTCTTTATTATTTAATAATTTATTAAATATTTTCAAATGTTATTTATTTCTAATCAAATTCAAGTCCATTCAAGAGAATCATAGGGTATAGAGAGTCATAGGGTATGCATATATTATACTCACAGGGTGAGGTGTGACCTGTAGGAGTTGTGTAACTTATATACGGCGCCATATATGGATAATACCTGCATTAAAAAAATAATTCTAATTATATTTAAAAAAAAAAAACTATAAAGAAAATATACCTAACTTATTATTAGCATTTAAAAATCAAATATAAAGAAGTGCAAGAGTAAATTGCGTCACCCGTGGTCCATAAATTGTGATTTCCTGTTGGCAGCATCAGAATGTTAGCATGTAAAAAATATTACAATATACAATAGGATATGAATATTAACACCATAATGCTAGCTAATTTTATTTAGCTTTTAGGAATGTTTTCATACTTCGCACTTGTTTGTCAGAATTTAATTTTTTAACCTATATGCTATAATTTTATCAAAGTATATATTGTGTCTTTAGCCCAATATTATGAAGCCAAAGTTAATTTATATTTATCAGTTGAAAAAAGTAATATAAAGGGGTTATTTGATTCTTTTATGGTTTGATAATGGTTGATATTTTATTTTTTAACTCTCGCTTGTCAGTTTCTCTTTGTGCATGCCTACAAATACTGGACAGATTTCATTAAGAAAACGTAATAACAAATATAATAACTAATATTAAGCTTGATTATGGATGTTAACTTTGATCATAATATACCAAATAACTAATTTTTGGAAGCCAGTATATGTGATAGACAGTAAATTAATAATAGACCTTACTAAAAACAATTCAGAAAATGGCATCTTACAATTAGTTTTCTTAAATATTTTAAATAGGTATTGGATATATGAAAAGTAACTTGATTGTTTTCAAATTTAAAATCCCATCATATCAAAGATTTTGTCATTAAAATATATTGGTATATATGTTAAAGAAGTTTTTGCCAAAAGGACACAGTGCCAAACAATGCTGACCTAATATTAATACACAATTATTTTAAATGAGCCATATGGGTTTAATATTATTATATAGCATTCTATTATAATTAAAATCATATACATTATTGTGGTATAACAATATTTAAAAAACAAATTAGCAAGTATAGTTTTTGTGCCTTTTGTTAATACTTTGTTTATTCATTCATATATTTGGTGAAACAATATAGTTATTTCTTTTATAAATAGTAATCAGAAACAGTTCTATCTAACAAGCAACAGGTAAAGATAAAAAATATAATGTGTATCAAATAAATTTTCTTTAAAAACTGTTAATTATATGATATACTATAAATTTCATATGTAAGAAATGTTTGTTGTAATGATCTTAAAAAAGTTGCTTTTACCCAGGTGTACTAGATCTGGGCTGTTGGTATGTTTGTGGGAGACCCATAGGGTGTTGGAAGACTAGCGTAGGGTGATACATGACTGGGCCCGTTGCCGTTGCGCCCGCACCACCCATGTATGGTTGTTGTTGTCTGTTGAATAGAAAAAATAGCTAATTTATTAAGAAGCTTCCTATTTGAAAAATGAAATGTAATGTAAGAAAACAAAACCTTGTACTATTATTTTGTTTTTGGCAATTTGCATGTCTTACCAATGACAATGCAAAATTCTCTTAGCATAAACTTTATATAGGCAATCAGGATGACAAGAAAATAATTGAAGCGTATTTTGTTGAGTTTTTAAACTATTGTTATTGATTTACTATAAGAAATTGATTATAAAAAAAATAGGTTCGTGCTATTTCCCGCATATAGCAAGGTAGACAGGGAGAACCTAGTTTTAAGACACTCAGTTACTCAATTCTCGCCCAATTTTGAGACATTTAGTATTGGCGGAACTCAACGCCACGATGAAATGAAATAATTCATTCTTCGCAAGTTACAATCGAACTGAAAGCCGTCGCGCTTAAAGTAAGACGCTTTGCTACTGCGCCATTACTGCCTTACTTTCTATAAATCTGGAAATTGACTATGAGTCTGGTAAATAGTGTTCTATGGTTGTTGAGGAAAAAAATATTAATATAGTAATTTACATGTGACAGATTACACTATACATTAGAAGTCGTCGTTTGATTGTTAACGGAATGATGAATTCATGAAGCGATTATATTTTAATACTTATCAAGCGAATCATTAGATTACATATACATACCTTGGGTGGGTGCTAGGTCTGCTTCCATGTTGAGATGCTCTGTATTGGAAATTTTGATATTGTGGACGCGACGGCGGCGTTTGATTTTGTGATGACACGTAGCTTGGACCCGCCTGAAAATAATAATTTATTATTTCAGTAAAAAGTACACGTTCAATGAAGTATCTCAATAGTAAAATTCATAGTCTTTTAATGCATAAAAGTAAGTTTCATAGTTTTTCTACGATTACGATTTATTTACATAAAAATATATTTTTACGTAATTTAACTGACACTATGTGTAGAGGCAGACACTATGTGACTGACCTACATGTATCGTAAGGGGTTATTATATAGCTTTATTATAATCTTAATTCTAAATAATACAAAAAAAATTGGATTTATAATATAATTTTGCAATTCATTGCAAAATGTATTTTGTTTGTATTAAAAACATAGGCAGTAAACGTAAAAAAAAACAAGTTCGAAAGCCTAGACAGGCTAGACTAAATCCTTCCTAACTTTTTTATATATTCACAAGATGAATGTTGTCATACCTTTAATTATAATACACAATATATAGATGATATATAAACATTTTACTATATTAACTATTAGTAAAATAAGATACAATATTCACCGTAAACACATATATAATGCTTATCTTACACATCGCACTTATCGTTTTAAATAAGTACTTGAAGTTTTTATCTAGACGACGCTACTTAAGAAATTACTTTATAAATTTCGTTGTGACAATATTATATTTACCATAGTTGTTTTCGAAATATCTTGTTGCGGCGCTGGTGGCGCAGAAGGCTGCGGTGCGGGTTGGGCTCGCATGTTTTGCGTAGATCCTTGTGCGCCATTCGCAGCTGACATATAGGCGCCGCCTGCGGCCCCTGATGGATGATAGCATTCTGGCCCTGAAACATAAAACATACGATCATATTACTATTACTCGTTCCAAATGAAATGGCCAGACAAACTGGATGAAAGTATTACTTTACATGATATGGTTTGTACATATTTACACACTACTGTATTGATGTTACAGTGGCCGAACTCTTTAATAAGAAGCAATATCTGATTTTTTTATAAGGTTTAATTTATTTATCATATAATGTAAAATATAATTAAGTCCATTACATTTTTCACAATGTGTTCTATGGGACAAATAGGACATACTAAATTCTAAAGCACAGTAAATCAAACCAATAGAATCATTCGATGTATTTTTTTAGTCTACTTCAAAGTATATTCCGTAAAACAAAACTAACGCAAAAGCAGAAGCAGTGAAAATAAAATTAAATTGTCTCGACAATCTCGATTTGTAAAATGAAACTTAACCGTAAATTTATCCTTTACCGAAAGGTCTAAAAAATATGCACAAAATAAATGCATGTTCAATAACATTTCAAACAAACGATATATAAAAAATAATAAATAATGTGCAATAAAAATATACTTCACCTATGTGATGCCAATTCAACTCACTGTGTGGTGTGGACGCTCGAGGATAACTGATGATAGCTAAGAAATTAACGGCGTAACAATGGAAATATTTATATATAAAATACTTAGTTAATTTATATCTCTTCCAACAGTAACAATAAATTAATTAGCTAACATATGAACAAAAAATAAGACAAAATTAGACAAAGTATTGCCGGCTGGCTTTCTTTAACACAGGTATAAATTCAAAAACAGAATTTATATATATATATATATATATATATATATATATATATATATATATATATATATATATATTATATATATATATATATATATATATGTATATATATATATATATATATATATATATATATATATATATATATATATATATATATATATATATATATTATATAACACGTAATTATAAGTTATATGTATATACAATTATTTACATTTAGTATTAGGTAATTGATATATTTTTGAAACTTCCTTAACTCATTGCCTAATACTCATTTAATTTTCAAACACTTTTTCTGTTTACAAGTTCAAAGATATATTTGACTATTATTTTTGAATTACGTGTAGACTTAACCCAATGTAAAAAGGTAAAATACTTTTTTTATTGACCATGATTAGTGTTTTTCTACGTGACATGAATTCAATTTGATGATACTCACTGGCTTGCGATAACAATCTGTAGTGATGCGAGGGCAGCATACAATTTGAATTAGAGTAACGCGTATTGTGTTCGTGCTTGAGGGTAGCGGGGCTAGGTTGTTGTATCAACAGTGACACGCTGCTTAATGACGGGACATTGATTTGATTGCCTTGACTAACATGATTAATGTGGCTAACGTGATTTACGTGATTAGAGTGGTGGCCAACCGCTTGCGTCGCTGCGCTATGCTGCATGCCTAACGATGTTTGTAAACGGTGCGTCAAATCTGGTGCATTCTGTTGCCCTCCATGAAGACCACATCCATGTGATACAGAACCCAGCGAACTATTACCACCTCTTAAGCCCACCATCATAATTTCATGATACACACTCTTTAGGAATTGTATTAGCCAAATATTAAACCATTCCCAAAAAAATGGAGACACAACCAACGGCATAAGGCTATCTCTACATAATATGTTATGATTGATAAAAATATATAAATATTTATCGTTTCATGTTAACATTTAAATATTGCAGGTAACTAGCGAATTCGACGAGTGGTAATAAGCACCATATAAAAATACTATTCTATACGGTTTGTTCGGTCATAAAATGCATAACGTAAGGCATGTTGCTAAAATATTTGCAGTCCGCATTCACGATTTAAATAGTAATTTAATGCAGCATAGAGAAAATCGATAAGGAACGGCGCGGTACATCGCTCCACGCTCACGCTGCAAAATTATTGCCACCACGTCACTTTCACGTTTGTACGATTGATTATCACTTATTTATGCTCACTATTCGGTTGCTTATTAATAATTATATAGTACTATATCCTAAAACTAATTTAAACTAGAAACTGGAAAATAGTCTTTTCGATGTACAGTCAGTTGAACATGCTATTTCGTTTTGCGTGTAAGGGAGGGAGGGGTTGAAAATGAGAGAAAGAGACGAACGTATGTCACTGCCTGCTCACTACAATTGTTAGGCGTATTTAGCTCGTTGACGGACGACAACCATCCATACGAACGTGTATCGTAACATGACAAGAAATTTCCTTTTGTCCATAGTAACATTGAAATATGGTATAGTTTTCAATGTGAAAATTAAAAGCATTTTAATACCATTAGAGGCTAAGTGACAAAATGCTAGGCAAGTATAAACAGGGTTGCCATATCTCAATAAACTTTTATTATTAAACTTTTACTTTAATATATAAATATATTAATATTAAATATAACAAAATGAGCCATTATAAGTGCTGTTGCTTTAGTTAGCAGTAAAAATTTAGTAAAACATATTCTAGCCCAACAATGTGCTACTGTATTATTAATTTTTATTGTAAAGAATTTTTATTGTAAAGATTATTTAGAATATAACTTTAAATCTTTGATGAATCATTGCATATATTTATGCACATTCATTATGTCAAAGAATTAAAGAAATAACCATGGAAATAATAACCAAACTTGATTTACAAAATACACAAGAAATTATTAACAAATTATTCATTTATCATAATTTGTTAACATTTTATTAGTAAATAATTAATAAATATATAAATTATATAATATTATATTACTCAATAGTAAAAGTAAGAAATAAATTCTATTTATGATAATTGAACATACAAGCATAAAGAAACAAAATACTACATTCACTAAATAATAAATAGGTGTAATACTACTTACCAAATGTAAGTTCCTGTTGTAGATTATCCACTTAATTATCTGACACTTGAATGAATCTGATATTAAATATTAAGTAAGATGAATATTTAAATTGGGCATTAAATATATAGACAACTTCCTTAAACTTTACTGTGATATTTGTTATATACAATTAAAAAATTATCTAAATTTATAAATAAAAATAATTTAAATAAATTTCAATACAATATTTTAAATCATTAATCAAGAATTGAATATAATATTCGCAATATAAGTAATTTTCGCTTAAGCATTAAATGATAATTTTTTAATATATAAAATCAAAATTGAAATTATAATTAGTGTTTATTACAAGTGCTCTAATAATCAAGGAATAGATGATGTTGAAATTAAGGAGTTATTTTATAAGTGTTTATACTTAACAAGAAAATATATTAAATAACACTTGAGTAAATTATTACATTCAATAAACCTTGGCTCAATTTTATAAAACTTTCTAGGTTAATATTAACACAAACAAAAATAAATTATAAACTAGAAATATCTTAAAATAAAAAACCAAAGGTGACTGATAAATAAACTATGCATTGATATTTAATGACAAAACACAACATGTTTTGAAAAATAAATGAGTATTTAATTCACCATCATAACAACATATATATTGCATAAAAAAAGTAGGCAACACTTTGTTAGTTCAAAAATGTGGACGTGTTTTGATAAAATAAATAAAGTTTTTAAGTTTCTTATATTTAGAAAACAATTCTGAAAAGTTGAAAACATTATATCTGTAAGTCTAAGAAGTCTAAGAATATTCGCAAATGCGGCATGACCAGATGCTGAATTGACTTATATTACGTAAATAATGTTTTTGAAGTATTATAAACAAAATTATAAAAAGGATACGATCCGGTGCCTCGCTGACTTGGCGCCAGCGGCACTTGATTGCCGTTACCACTCATAATCTCGGCAGCATAGGTCTCGAAACACGCACACCACTCGAGGTGGCACGTTAAATAGCCCTAACCGATTGTAGGACACATCCGGCAATACGTAAAGTTAAACCGATGTCAGTTTGACAACCAGCACGAGATCAATTTAAACCCCTTAAACACAACGTTTCTAGCAAAAACATTGTACACCACATGCAAAGTCACAATACCTATATGTTTGCAGAAGAAACGTATAGCATCACTAGGAAAGAGAGCCAGTCACTAAACAAACGACAGTACAAAATGGCGGATGTTAACCAATAAACAAACTGATTTGTCCCTGTTAACGCGATATTATTACTATATAACACTTAATTTTGTAAATATTGCTGTTGAATTGTTACTATTAAATAATATTAAAAAGTGTAAAAATATTATATCTGCAACAATAATATTAGAATATATTTTTTAAATATTTAAAACTGTCATTCGATCGTTCACGTCTACTACTCACGTCACGCATGCAATGCTTCGCTTGTCAAGTGTCAATTGTCAAATCATAGTGTAAAAATGTAGGGATTGCGTACCGCACCGTAGATTGCTATTATTTCTTTTAATGTTATCTATGGATATTACGACTAGCATTATTATATATAAAATATATATATTTAAAATGTATTTTAATATGCAAAAATCATTTACATATTTTTTAAACAAGATAATTTAATTTGTCTTTTATTTTAAGCAACGTACAAATTAATAAAAATTATAGATACATGTATGTAGTAAATTAACTTATTTGAGGAGCAATGTAAATATTATGAGAAAATTATACAGGTCACAGGCACATTTTATAAACCAGTAAGTATTTTTAAACCAACTTATTTTTACGTTTTAAGATTTATTATTACACTTTTTAATGATTAAGACCTATTTTATTTTTATTAATATTATATCAAAAGCGACTTTTGATGTTATATTTCAATTCAATTGTCACTTGAAAGACTGACATGGCATGATAAAATGAATGTTTTCGCAGAAAAGATAAATCATGACAGTATTATAAGGTTTTGGGTAAGGATAAAAGTACGAGAGAGATTAAAAACAAAGAGTATACTCTGCAAAAGTATCAAACGAAAAGCACTAATAAAGATGAAGCGTAAAAAAAAAAAGAAAAAATAAGACATGAAAAATTAACAAACAACTTTCGGCATATTGTGGATTCCCGGGGATTTGACATTAAGGGCTGTAAACTACAAACTTTTCTGCACTTTTGTAGACTTGGGTGGGTTTGATAGGGCTGTTGTATATAATTTATGGGAGACACTGCCACGGTACAACGTGAATGGACCCTTGCTGCAGGCTTTAAAGTATCTTTATGCGTACTACCCTCACTCAGCCTATGTACGAGCAGACGTGTCGCGTTTGTTCGACAATCTGGTGTCGAACAAGGTTGCGACTTGTCAGCTTGGCTGTTCAATTTGTATTCGACATGATAATGCAAGAAGGTAGGAAGATGAGGCGGTGCTTATTACATCAACAAAATTCCACTTGCAGGCATTGGTAACCACACTGAAAGATATGAGGTAAAATAATAGTTTAAGCCTGAATGCAAATAAAAGAAAAAAATCTGGTATTTGAAAGTGATGAAAGGACGGAGTGCAAGATTAGCGTAAATGGAGAGCTTAGGACAAGATAATGAAGTGGTATATTTGGGAGTTATCTTAAGTAGACTTGAATTAACGGTGCCTTACGGAGAGAGAGATGAGCCGGCGAAATCTCAACATAGCCGCACGCATAGCCGTGTAAAAAGGCATTCATACAATACGGCAGGATATGTGCATGGCTTTTGTAAACTACGAGAAAGCCTTTGACTCCATCGAAACCTGAGCTGTTTTAGAGATCTTGCAGCAGTTTCAAGTCCATTGGCGACACGTGGATATGCTGAAAATTCCTATCAAATTGCAAGGCACAAAACAAGATCGAACCAACTACCGAGGTGTAAGACAGGAAGACATTATATCGCCGAAAATTCTTCAGTACGCGTTCTATAGTGGGATGGACTAGGCATAAACGTTAACGGTAAATGTCTGACGTACCTGCA
Organism: Dione juno; assembly: GCA_037127375.1. Classification (NCBI taxonomy): domain Eukaryota; kingdom Metazoa; phylum Arthropoda; class Insecta; order Lepidoptera; family Nymphalidae; genus Dione; species Dione juno. Next base: position 5,760,770 of record JAXRJS010000004.1, on the reverse strand, counting down.
TTTTGCCCACGACATATTTATAATGGCTGAAACGGTGCATACCCTGAAAAAAATGCTATCCAGTTTAAATACTGTCTCGAGGCGTGTTGGACAAGGCATTAACTTGCACAAGATCATGTTCAATCACCACAGTCTCGGTCGAAGGTACATTATACATTGAAGCTGTCATTACATTACATTTGGGAAGTTGTGTCATATACTTGAGTCATCCTTGCCAACATGCCTTAAGACCAAGGTGTTCGACCAGTGCATCCTACCAGTCATTATGAGCTGGTCAGATCTGTCGTAGAGTCGATAGATGATGGAGTAAACGGGTTCTCGAATGGAGACCACACTTCAGCAAGCGTATCGTTAAACGCCCACAGGCCAGATAGATCGATGACATAAAGGAGGCGGCTGGTGGTGACTGGATGGCGAATACGGGAGATTATGCCGTATGGCGTACCCTATGTCCCGCAGTGGACTGCTATAGGCTGATGTGATGTGATGATGATAAGATTTAAACCGACTTTAAATATGTACCTCACTGTATATACACACAAAGCATCAACAAAAAATTTGGAAATAATATTTTAATTATAAATTTATTTACAAAAAAGAAAATGACAAAATGATTTAAAGCAATTAAAGTCTGTTATTTTTAAGTTGGTGCCAAAATAAAGTTAAAATGGGCAAGCAAGAGTTTTGAGTTGAGGAATTGTTCTTTCCATGATAGATTTTCATATCAGTCCCTATAAGGTGTATGTAAAGAAATATAAAAATATCTCCTAATTATTGAAGAGTTGTCATTAACCTAGCATAGAATTTTTTAGAGAAACTTTGTTAAACTCGGTTAATGGATATAGTATCTATATTTGATATTTCGTATTTGAATAATATTATTACAAATAGTCAATATAGACTACAGTATGTTATTTTCTTACTGTTGTTACATACATATAAATATATACCTGGAAAGTCTGATTGAATTTAGACTCCTCGATAATGTCTGCCTCAAATTAATTCATTTAAAAATAACTGTTGTATTTTTGAGTGTTCTAAAGTAAGCGCGGCGTCGCCTAGCCGTAGCCGGGCTTACATTATATTGACACCTGGTTGATGGCGAGGCGTTACGTTTACGTAGTTTTCCGTTACTGAGTCTACGACCCTTAGGTGGCGGATTTAATAAAGGAATTTTCACATTGCCACTAAGGCAACACATTTCTGGCGTTTCTTACAGGGACAGCCCTTATTTTTCATCTTATTTTAATTAGTGCAGTGTTCGTATCGAAAACCGATTCACATTAATATTTATAACCATTTTTGCCGTGAGTCGAAAAGCATCTAATTATTTATCTGTGATATTCAACGATTGTCAACGCCAACCCAGTGTCAGAAGCACAAAGTCACGCCATACTTAAACGGCGCCCTACATTTCAGTATGGCTGCATCCGTTTCTGCAGGCTGCAGCCGTTTCAGTATGCTGTAATGCAATATTACATGAGCTGACAGATGTGTTTTGTTACCTATCGAATTTGTTGCTATGGGGCATGGGCAACAGCTAATGTTTTTAGTCTTAAAACAGACATTATTTGGGGTTTGGACATTATTTGATATACATATAAAAAAATAACAGATCTCTTATAGCATAACTTAGTTTGTCCTTATGTCAAGATAATTTTATGAAAATCGTGTGGTGCCATCAAGCTAAAATTCATAAAAAATATCCAGATTAGAAGTAAGTACTTCCAACTTGCTCTAAAATGAGCACAGAAAAAATCAAACTTCTAAGTCAACGTAAGATAAGCGCGCTTATGCTTTGTTTCAAGTTACAACTTATAGTGCAAACAAAGGTTAAAATTGGAAATTTGTAGATATATCACAGAAAAAAATCCACTATAAAGATATCTGCATTCGCGTTTTAGTTGATGAATTTTAGGGAATAATTTCATTGTAATGTAACTGTAATGTTGCTATCAGCTAGTGTATTTTAGTTAAATTAGTTAGATATACTATTAGTTAAAAGTTATTACAGAGAAATTGGTTGTTTAAGACACTATATAAACCATTTGTATAATAAATTAAATAAAAGAAATATTGCCTGTTAGTTCCTAAATGTATTGTATAGTGATAGGATTTTTTAAATCAGTCTTATTATTTTTGTCCTCATGTCATTGTATGTATTGTATTGTATCTATAAGTACGGATCCATCTATACAAAGTCTGTGTTTGTCACTAGTAACTGATAAAATATGAATACTACAGGATTGTTATCCTTATTTTAAAAGGGTTTTTGGATATAAACATGTTTATTTAAGGTCAAGAGCTATGTTTTCTTGATTAAGATAATTTTGATTCTTCTTTCTTCTAAAATATACACTTTAGTATAAAATATATGCTTTAATTTATCGATATAAAACGCTCAACATATCCAAATGGGCACATTTCTTTATAGGTTACTCTTGAAATTGAGTATTGGGGCACTCTTCTGCATTTTTCAAATCACATATAATATAATGATCTACAATGAATGTAGGGAATTCCTTAATTAGGTTCCCCTACATTATTTGTAACTAGTAAAGTATAAAAATGGCTTATATTGTGATCTGATTAAAGAGAAACAATCCTTCCTACATGATTTTTGCATAACTTTGACCGCTTACGTATCGCGTGCAACGGAATTTCTGAACTTATTGTATTAACATTTTATTAATTGAACCTCCACTTCTATTAGTCATATTGTGACTTTTTCAATTCGAACCAGCAGCCCTTATGATTACTGTTTGGACATTAGGTATTATATGTACCCAGCGAGTCGTACGATGCATGACGCGATTATTTAAAGCAAAGATATTTTCTAAAATACACGCTTTTGTGACATGCTGTAAAAGAGAATCTGGATCGATATAAAACGCACAACGTATCTAACGTATTTAATTGGACAAAAATTAATATGCTGATTTTGAAAATAGTTCGTCAAGTGTGAGTCGTACTCGCGCACCGACGGTTCCGTACCATTTAATGATTGTAGTTCAACGGGAAAAACAATAAAAATTGTCTAGCATAAATTTGTGGTCGTAGAGGATACGACTTGTCAATTTTTGCATGAAATGGACTAAGTACAAATATAAGTTTGTAATGGTTTCTTTCTGTGTTAAACTAATAAATAATCAATTGTGAGATTTTCTCCTTAGTATATACAATAATAACTTGCTTGTTTTCAAATTTCACAAGTCTAGGTTAATAAAGTACTAATAATAACAGTCGACAAACTTAAATTATCTTTCGTATGCACTTTTTTTGTATGAAATGAACTACTGTATAAGTTTGTAATGGTTTTTTTCTGGAGTATATCTATAAATTTAGTTTTTTTCAGATTTTTTCTATTGACCAATAGATTAGGTCAACTATAGATCAATGAGAAGTACCAAATAGGTTTTGATTGCGTGGCGATTATCCAACAACATGCGGCAAAAATTATATATAATCGCTCATATCTTTGAATTGGGTTTTCTAAGAAGCATGACTTTTTTCTGTGCTGCAGGAGACCATAGACGTGATTCAAAGAAAAAGGTCTTGACAGACGGACAGATAGGCCACAAAGTGATCAAAGTTATAAGCATTCCGTTTCTTCCTTTTTAAGTCCCGAACCCTAAAATTGTAAAAGGATTGCGTCTTCGTCTGATTGCTTACTTTTACAGGAAGATCTTATTAGGCTTAGCTTATATTGTATTAAGAAATTTTTGTTTTTAAATTATCTTATAACTGTAATGTCGTCTTTGTTACTTGTAAACCCCATTCTTTTGCATATAATCGTCTCTACGGTGCAGTGATAAAAAGTGTCTGTGGTTAGAGACTTGGGTAGGTCTACATATAGAAGACATATATTATTTTCAACTTACATGTCAACAGAACGGCAGCTGGAGGGTATCGCATACTTGGCTTTATTTACAGTTTCCAGAGGTCTTAAAACACCACACACATCTTTACAATTGTTTTGTCTAACAAATATTTTTGAGTACGGTTCAACTGTTTAGACCCAACATTATAAAGTGTATGCTATCCGATTAAAAACCGTTCAGAATAAATTCAATAAAATTGTACGTTACAAAAAACAATCCCTGAACGAATCTCATGATAATTTTAAAATATTATCAGAAGGAGGATGGTCGACAGGAGATTGTGAATATACTAACTTTCATTATTCTAAATAAGTCGACTGAACTCCCTAAAGTGCATTTATTTATTACATGGGCATAATATCTTTGTAACTCTTACATTTTAAAGTGAAAAAGTATAATAAAATGCAAAATTATTTTGAAACATTTTTATTAAAATGTGTTTAAACATATGCATTAAAATTTAAAATACAGAACACTTATATTACCTGAGTATCTACTATATTTTACATCTAATCTTAATTTCACATGTGCAGATTTATCAATATTAAACATTGTAACATTTATTATATTTACTTAGTCATGAATTATTATTATTAAGAATTTAATAAGGAAATATTAACAATAGGTACCTTCTTAATAGTTTTAATAAAAGTTGTAGAGGCAAGTACATTGACCTTATCTTAAAAATATTATCTTTGTTACATTATTTGACATACCCACTTGTATTTTAAAAGGCAATTAATTAATCATGTTAGTAGTAACAGTTATCTCGAATAATTAATTTATTATTTTTCTTTAATTTTCTGTCGTCTTAAGATATTATATAAGCTATTCCGACTCAAAGAGTATCTGGTAGATCTTATTACAATTTCAAATACGTTATAAAATTTAAGGCAGGGTTCGTCCGTTCTGATTTTTTTTTCCCCTAAAATGGGATCCGTAAATATTAGTATGAAAATAGTCGTTTTAATTAATTAAGTCAGTTATTAAAAAATATTAGAATATACATAATAAGACGTATCCAATAAAATAAAACACATATACTTAATTTTTTATAATGTATTGGTGTTATCTCCTTCGAACGATAGATTAACTGTTCCTTGTAGATAATGCATTTTTGATAGCTCTAACGTTTGCTTCTTCTGAAAGATGAAAATACAATATGAAAATATAAATGAAATATGTAAGAAATCAATCTGCTTTTGTTAAGTACACTCATAATCGTCTAGAATCTGCTTACCTTGGATCTATACACTTCGTTAGTTAAACTCTTGATACCCGCAAAGTGATTTTCAATGTCATTCAGCCTTTTCCCTTCAGTTTCTGGCAATATGAAGTAGAATACTACGCATCCAGTCAAACTGTAAGCAATATGTTATCGAATAAGAGAGCAGCTACGACAAATTTCTTATAACAACAAAAAATACAGCAAGACATAATTATTACTTGCTATCTTTTTTGTTGTTGTATTATCGCTTATGTAAGAAGATTCGTTGCGTTGATGGACACGTGCGTCTCATTGAAATCGGGTTGTTTTCACTTCTGATTGCATAAAAGTGAATGATATTGAAATATATTTTTTTCGACATTACTGCTCTTGAACTATATAATTGCATCACTGTTTATGGACTTAACAGTATGTCTGTAACTTAAGGGTTTAAGTGAATTGTTAAGACAAGTATCAACCAATGATACTTTCCGAATCATGAACTATGGGATGAATCACTATGGATTGCTAAAAAATATTAAAATTATTTATAACATTAAAAGTTTACTATACCATATAATTCCATAGAAGCCATACGTGCCCCAAATCGAAAGTGTATCAACCATATTGATATACATCTTGTTAGCTAAAAATCCGAATATATATCCAATGGCACTCGCCAAGCCGGCTGCCCCAGATCTTGTTTTTGCACTGAACACCTAAAGGATAAAAGTAGACCATATACTATACATACAACTGCAAAAGCTGAATGCTTGTAAGTTGGGAACTACTAGACTGATTTAAATTAAATTTCTTTTAGAACGTTTAAGGGTACGACGGATTTGATAGACTGGAAAAACTGATATGAAACCATAATTGACTAGCTTAATTATAAGAAATGGCTCTTTAATAAATGTTGTTCAATCTGATGTGCATTTATCGACGAAATATAAAAATATAGGATCCGGAACATCTCATGCGGATCTTAAGGACGATAGACGTTGAATGCAAATCATAAAATCCACATAAACGAAGTTGTGGGCACAAATTAGTAATTATAAACTAACCAGTGCATATGTACTTCCTTAATAGTTATCTGTTTTCAATATGTAAAATGTTATAAAGTGTTATCGGCAATCGCTTAAACAAAAAACATTTATTCATATCATATAATTATTATTTATATTTTACTGATATTTTAAACATTATGAACCTATATAAATATTTAAAAACACATTGTAACAACATTATAGATACTTATAATGTGGTTAAAGGTTGTGCGTTGCACAAGAGCGCACCGGTGTAGCTGGCCATTATAACTCAACCCCGCGTAAGAAGAGCTCTGATTTGTTATAAACTCGAGAATAGAGAGAGGTGTAAGTGCTTAAAATTTTGTTTGGAGGTTTCAATTTAATAAGTAACATTGGTCTCATACGGGCGTGTATATCCTAAATGGTTATCAGTTCAATATTTAATAATATAATATTTAATTTAAAAATGCAAAGGGATCGGCAATCTATACATATGAAAAAAATTGAAGTATCTTTTTATAATTTCAAATAAATTGTATTTTTCACTTATTATTTAGAAGTAAATAGCTATTTATACGATACTAAAACATTCACAATCTTTTCGTATGACCAGAACAGTTGAACTGATTTTATGAGACGAAGTTGTGGAATATACCTATAATAACATACTATATAATATACCTAGGTTTCTTTTAATCCCCGAATTCTCGTGGTGTCCCTTCCGCCCAGAAAATATTACATATAAAATTATTATTATTATTACTTATATACATATATTTTACATTATTCTTCATTGACAAAGTGGTTTAAAAAGGAACAAAAATATAGCGTACAATACATGCATATTATATAAGAGTAAATCCGAGAACTCAACCGGGCTAGTAATCTATAAAAAACAAATATTCATACTTCACCAATTAAAATCCATGGGAGTAGTCTGATACCAGTGTGAGCAACGAGAGCTAGTGACATTAGTAAAGCTGTTGGAATCCAGGCGTAAGGAATAGTCTGTAAATTACATAAACAAATTATTTTTTTCAGCTTCACGCTTTGTCCAAGGCAGGAGAGAGAACCTGTAAGTGACAAGACACTCAATTCTCCAGTCATTGGTTCTTGTAAGGTGTATTTTAACGACGCGTCTTGACTTTCTAGAGCTACGAAATGAAAATAATAGTTTTTCACCATTCAAGTTAATGAAAATATTTTTTTATAATAAGATCTTGGTAGGATTATGTTATTAAGGCAGTTCGTTTTGCTTTTTTATTTTACTTAAGAAAAGTAAACCAAATATTTACAGTTATTTAAAATAAATAAAAGGAAATCGTATATTTATCATATTAAAGTAATCTTACCAATTCAGTACCATTTGTCCCGATGGTTTCGTTTTGATGGGTTGAATTTAATTTACTGTCTGATAGGTGCTAAAAAAGAAAATAATTTTAAATATTATTTTATCATATTTTCATTAAAAAAATCCTGTTCTATAGAAATGTTGCATAATAAACAATAATTATGGAAATTATAATTTAAAAATAATAATAATAATATATATCATTATTGAAAGGCCATTCATTCGACTAAATGTTTAAAATCAAAAATATTTCGTATATTATGAATTATCAATACCTACTTCAAATACGTGCACATCATTCAAAAGTATTAATAAATATTACAAAACGAAAAAAATACTTAAATAAAACACAAAAATTTGAACGTCGAAACCGTCGAAGCGGGTTGAAATCCCGCTGCGTTCAAATTTCTATATGTTTTCTTTAAGTATTTTTTTTCTATCCTTAGTATGTTATAAAGCGTTATCAACATCTTACAGTTTTAATACAACCCTCGTATCCGGCAACTAAAAGACAACATATTCCAGCGGCCGCTGTTGAAAAGAACGTTAATGGTCTCTTTCCGGTATAATGCACCAGGAGAACACATGTTCCAGAACCGATTATTTGCAAAATTCCCAGTATAAGTGTTGCATAATATTTATCTATTGGCGCTTGCAACATTTGGAATATAGAAACTGCGTACGTCTACAACAAAAAAAAAATACTTACTGTTCAGAAATTAAAATAATCTATTTGGTAAACATTATTATAACAGTTTGTTCATCACTATTCCTCGGCTATCACTTGCAATAGTATTTATAACTATAATTATATAGCATGCCTCCCCGAACATATGTATGTATCTAATATTTATAGAAAACGCGTCGAAATCGTTCAAGCGCTTTGACCACAAGCTATACCTTCTCCAGAACGGCTTGTCTGGCTTAGTAGTAGTAAATTTCCGTATTAAGTATGCTTAGTAAATAGCAGAAAATAAATGTAAAACAAATGTATGTGTATGTACTATAATTAGATCTCACAATATGGTAATTATAGTTCTTTTCCTTCTTCTTTCTTTCGGGATTTTGCTCCCCTGTTTTACTCTTATATAATATGCGCATTACACATGTTTGTACGTGTATTATATATGTATATAATTTTATTAATATTTTCTATTGAATCTCCTCTATTATAAAAAATATATTTATCAAGGCGGAAGGTCCATGCGCGCGGAGACCGTGTATATCTTGACCGTGAATTTAGATATAAAAGTATAACTTGATAATCATTTATAAAAATGATTCTTTATTTTATAAAAATGACAACAATTTTCTTTTAAAAATAAAAAATAAAATTTTGTCCTTGTTTCAGACATGTTATGAAACTTATTTTAAATTTGCCATTGAATTTAAGTGTGCTATCCTGTGTGTTGTCCATTTAACGTGCCTCAGCGTTATGGAAAACATGCATGATTGATATTTATCGATAATGATTTAAAATATTGGTGCAAATTCAATAATTATTCTTGTGTTGGATATTAATTTGGATGAGACTATATTACATCACGCTATGAGCAATTGGTCGAGAAAAAATGTTGCATAAACGATAAAGCTTGAGAGATTCCGTTGCGCGCACTGCATAAACGGTTTAAGTTACGCAAGAATCATGTACGGCGGATTTGTTCTCTTTAATGAGACTTAATAAAGACTTATACTTATATTCACTTGAGAATAAAATACTTTAAATTTTACAAATTACAGAAAAATACGAGACTAACAAAACTATTTTAAACGATACAGTTCTGTTCTTATCGAATTAAATACGTAGTATTATACGTAGTATACATACGTAACTATTTGTGCAATAAGTTGTTTATATTAATATTTTAACTAACAACACAAGAATGCAGAAAAACGTAATCATAAACTTTTAATGAGCCTCATGAATTATTATCTCAATCAATTATTTAATTATGTAGGCTATTTGTGAAGGAGTAACCTGCACTAAAGTCGTGGCAAGAGTAGCAAATAATAGTTGTCGTTTTATTTAAAACTGTTCTATGGAATAACACAATACAATGTTATAAAATATATTTAAAAAAAAGGTTATATTTAACGAAGGCTAGTAGATAATAAATAAAAAAATAACAAATAAATAAATCAATTGATAGAGGACCATCGTGGTGCAGAAGCACAGCGTATGACTGTAAACGTTTCTGGGTTCGATGCCCATGAGGGGAGATTGGATTATTTTCATTTTCTTCGCTTTGGCAATAAGGCAAACTGCGGCGTTGACTTTCGCCACTCAATAGGCAATGCCTCGAAAGGCAGAAAGTAGGGATTGGAGTATTTTATTACTATGTTCCTCCTGCCTAGGGTTCCCTCTGCCTATCCTGCTATATGCGGGATACAGCATGAAGCTAAAAAAGAAAAGAATAGAAAAGAGTAGTAATGTAATTAAATATTATTGTACTTCTTTTAGCTTCGTGCAACTTCCATATGAAGTAAGATAGACCGAGAACACTTGAGTGTTAAGCCAATACGTTCTCCAATTTCCGCAGAATTTCGTCATATTGCATATAGCAGAATTTTGATATTTGGTAAACAATGATATGTTGCAGTTAAACAATTCGATTTATATAGTATAATGAACACGTTCTAACCTGCAATGTAGTCATACCACTAAAGTGACCAACAAAAAAGCTGTAAGAGACTAAAAAATAAGGGATTAGAAAACTCCTGTCAAGATATACTGCAAGTTTTTCTGAAAATGTCTCTTCCCGGTCAGTAGATTCCGCTGGAATAAAAAATCAACACATTAGTTAAACTAATATGTTAAGAAAATATACACGGAATTTGTTATAATACCTTTTTTAATTTTGTACAAAGCTTGAATGTCTTTTAATTCATTTTCCACTGCTTGAGGACTGGTCCAACCTCGAAGCCACTGCAAGCTCTACATATTCCGCCAAAAAAGTGAATTTAATAAAATTATCACATTAATAAACACATTAGCATTAACATATAAATGTTGTTATAACATATAAAATATTTATATGGAACTTTAATTTTTATAGATTATTTATATTAATTTCAGCTCGATAATATAAAAAAATATTAGAACTTAAAAATAATTATTTTAACAGACAGACAGACAAAGATTATCAGACAATCGGACATCAAAGTGATCCGTGATTAAAATGATTGAAGTGATTTGAGGTACGGGACCCTGGAAACGCTACAAAATATGCAATATTCTTACTTTTTAAAGTTTATAATTTTATTTAACTTAGTTGATATGTTAATTTTACCTTTCTTGCTTCATCGTGTCGTTTCTTAGATACCAGCCAATGTGGTGACTCCGGAACAAAACTAAGTGCAATTACTGCAAGCACCTAAAAACATTTACAAACATACAAACATACATAGATTCACGCTTTATCCCTAATTAACCTCTTCATACGGAGGGCATCCTCCGGGGTCCTCATGCTTTTTATGTGACCTTCCTCCAGTATTTACGACACTGGGTTCTTGAAAGTCAACCAGGGTCTTCCCCTACCTCTCTTACCGCTGACTCTTGCTTCATATAGGTATCTTTTTATAATTCTTTCATAACTCATTCTCTCAAAGAGACCAAACCACCTGAGCACCTTCTTCTCCAATGAAAATTCTTTGGTAAAATAAGATTGACAAGTAAATGAAAAATAAAAAATATAAATATCTTAACTTCATGGCACCTGCTCTATTGTTAGCTTTTATCAAATGAATAACTTATACATTAATAATAAATACAACAACATATTTCAATGCCCTTACCGTAAATATGATGTTAACGAGAGCCACACTTCGCCAATACATAAGCAAGCCGAAGAGAAATTGCGTAAAAACGCCTATAATAATGCACATGGAGCTGGTGGCCGTTAATGCTCCACGAAGGTGAGGCTGTGTAATCTCAGCGACGTACGTAAGAACCTTTAAAAATATATTAATCGACGTCAGTTAACTAAATAAAGTTATAAATAGAAATATATCACGGAAAATACCATTAAGGACTTATTGGGTAATTATGTGTAGTTCTTTTCATAGAAAATGTAAGATTGTCAACATTTATAAGTTATACTTTCCGTTGACCTACAATTATAAAATTGGTACATAGCCCGTGTTTTATTTTTTCATATATGTTTTATATTTGATACTAGACTTTCAACGCAATACATTTGTTAGTACCGTAGTACTTAAGTGTTCTACTTGACAGTCACATGTATGCTAAATACGTGACTTGCGACGTCCCATAACGGTTTAACTATTACCTTAATACACGAACAATAATTATATTATTATTTCTATGTAAAATAATGAGTGGATATGACTGCAAATTTAAGTTTGTCAATTTTATAAGTAGTATTATCCTCAGCCTTCAATTATGAAATAGGTATGGAATCCTGTGAGCCCGAGTACTACTCAAACTTTACTGATATATTTTTTAAATTAGCAACCTAAAATCCTAGTATAAGTTCATCATAATCACTAATAATGCTTGTATTGAATGTTTTGGAGTAAATATTGAAATCTTCATTCAAATGTCTTTCTTTCTCATTAAGCTAATGGAAATCTATAGCATTCCTATAACTAAATACTTTACACTCATATCAGCTGAATGACAAAAGAAGGAACTTACTTACTGGTGCTTCAAGCAGTCCCCCTGCTAGTCCAGTGATGATAAGAGCAACATAAAGGTGTCCAGTGTGAGTTGAAAAATGAAAGACCAACCAGGCAATGAAGAAGGGCAAGTTCACCATCTGCATGGCGCGTCGGCGGCCCATGGGAGATGTGATAACACCTGACAAGGCACAGCCCAGCGGCACCACAATTAAGTTGATCGAACCTATTTCAAAATTAATATTAAAATATTTACTTACTTAAATGAAATATTTCTTGGAGGACTTGCATAATAGCTTACAAACATATGAATAGTCATTATTCTACACAAATACTAATTCTATAACGTAAACGAATAACAATATCATAACCGTAAGCAATAGGCTTAGGCTCATAAGCACAACTTAACTGCTATTCTTGTTTATGGACAGTATAAATTATATATCTAGATAATAAAGAACACGATATTATTGTATTTCTTGACTACAAGATGACATTTGATACGCTTAGACGTGACGCAATCGCATTTCGTTACTTGCGTGGTGTAATAAGTAGCTTTGTATAGAAAGCATATTGTAAGGGTCCGTGAGGCTGACAGCTAAAGCTAACAGAAAATTTGGCACAAGCTTCGATATTGGGTCCTCTGCACTTCTTCACTTACGTAAATAGCCTTACTCATTTAATTAAAAGAAGTGAGATAATACTTAGATTGTCTCGTAGATGTTTGACGTAATATTACAGAGACTCTTATTCAACTACATGAGGACTTGGATACTCACTCACCAAATGGTCACATGATGCCGGTTAGTAATCAACGCAGACAAAACTAAGTTAATTTATATTACTTTATTTAATAAATAATTACTATATAACATATAGGCACTAGCCAAAACAGAAGTTCCGTAAAAAAAACTTACCACACGAAACCACAAATGCTTACACCAAAATATTAATTAGACATCCTGTGTATCCTATAGTGTAACGAATTAAAAAATAGTAGACAGTCAAGCTTATATAGGAAAAGTAGAAGTACATCGATAGTAGACTAAACTGGAAAATGCACATAGACCACTTATGTGACAACCTAAGAGGGTTACTTGCTAAATTTCATCTGGTTAAACATAAAGTACCATATAAAACGCTTCGTAACTCAGTCTAACCAGTAAATCCTATGGATTTTCAAGTTACGGAAGACCATATAATACACACATGGAGCAATCCTGTATCTGACAAAAAATATCTATCAATGACAACGACAAAAAATATTTTTTTATTTTGTAAAATTGTATATACACGAAAAATACAGTTATCACTTTTATCAGTACCCTTTTTAAATGAAAACTTTAAACACTACAAGAATATATGAGTCCAATAAATGTAACAACTCGTAGTATAGTCAATTTAAAACTTTCGTTGCCAAAATACGAGGGGCGGCTGAAAAGATTTGAGCCTAAGGTATGAAAAATACTGATAGACATGTTTAACTTTTTTTTCACAATATAATTTCCCACTATTTCAATGCACTTGTTACATTTACTATAAAAGGCTTTTATCCCGGTCAAGCAATATTTGATGTTTTTCTCTTATTCGCCTTCATTTCATTATAACTGGAAAATCCTCCGAGGGCTTTTTCCAAATCCGAAAAGAGGAATTACTCGTTAAGAGCCATTACTGGACTGTAGGGTAGGTGGTTGATTTCATCAAATCCTGTCGATGCGAGGGCACGCATTGCAACTCGCGCTATGTGAACGAGCATGTCGTCTTGCAAAAACAGGATTCTAGGTGTGGATGAGTCGCTTGATACTTAGTCTACTTAGTCGCTTCAACAATTACAGGATTGGAATGGGATGGGAGTCTGCGCTATGCGCCGTTGCAGACCTCCTTAAGAGATTCCAATTCCAAATCTTTATGTAGGTCCAGGGTTCGAAATTTATATTGGACTCTGATGCTAATGACATGAAACTCGATTTATATACTCCTTAAGATACCCGCACTTAGAAGTGAATTGCGCGAGTCATAAGTAATACTTGAAGGTACTTGGGCTCAAAATTTTACAGTCGTCCCTCGTATTGCAACATATAGTAAGAAAACTAAGGGGTCCTTAAAATATGTCGTACTTTAGGTATGACATATTTTATCCATTTCAATTCGTTATTGTTGGGGTCGGTGCCAGCTAAAGCAACAAACTTTAATAGATAACTACTAAATACACCCAATAAAAGCATATAAAATAATTTAAAAAAATACCCGAACTGACATAACGTATAGAAGACCTAGACTAAACAGGTGTATAATATGTAAATATCAGTAAGTTCATTTAATGTTTTTAAATTTTCTTTGTACTCGTAGTAATTATTTAATTACTAAAAATTTATAATTTTCTAGTTTTCAGTTTGTATGTACCTATAGATACCCATATAATAGATTGGTTTAGAATTTAGAAATCGGTTATATTATTGTTAAAAATATTTTTAATATAGTTTAAAGATGTGTTAAGTACTGATATTTGTTGTCATTGTGATAACGAAATAATATTTGAAAATACTTACTTATCCAAGATATTTGCGACTTTTCTAAATGTAGAACTTCTTCCTTCATTGGTTCTTTAACGGCTGGTATTAGTATTGTCGTGAAGCCGAGAGTCATTCCATAACCTAATAAAAAGTGTAAACTAAAATTATAAAAGAGTTAATAATATATGAAGATTACATTTTTTTATTATCGTTTATTTTAATTTTAACACCATCAGGGGTGTTAAAATGACCACCTGATGCAGAACCATAGTAGTGCAGCTGAGTTATAAGAAATGATTAAGTGCTGCCATTAAAAAAAATAATTTGTCATAATAAGCATTTTCTATTGACATAAAAATCAAAGATCTGGAACACCTGACGTAGAATCACAATAGATCCGCTAAACTACACGAAATAAGAAAATGGCTCTATAACAAAAGTTGTTGAGTGTGATGAGCAGTTTTCGTTGGCATACGAAAATTCAAGACCTGGAAGATCTCATGAAGAACTATAATTTCCAGTAAAAATATCTAAAATAAGGAAAGTTAGCAAAAGTTCTTCAGCGTAATGTAAATTTTTTATTGACATTATGCTATATAAAAATCAAAATCGAGGATTCAGAACATCTGTTGTAGAGCTACAATAAATATGAACTATAAAAAGTAATAAAAATATTCCGGCAAATCAACAAACATACGAATGGATAGGATTTACTAGTATTGGATATTCTTCTATTCTTCTTCTAAATTAGTGTAGTAAATATTACATAATTACAAAATATTAAAGTTTGCCAATTTTCAGCCTCAGAATTTCAGTTTTTTTTTTATTTTTTGTATTTTGGACTATAACAGCAAATTATAGACACATCCAGAAATCAATATCACTACTAACAAGTTTTTGAAATAATAACTTAAAGTAGGATTTGCTATGCATTGTCACCTAATTCTATGCATATTTTAAGTATACTTAAATATCTTGAGCCTAATATTATGTTAAGTTAAGTAAACACAACGTAAACGTTTAATGTAAATAAACGTTATGTTTGTGGGCTTTATCCCCACTCGACGGAGTTATTTATTTTCATTTTCACTGAGTATCTTTGAAACATTATAAATAGATAACGTCTACTACAAAAGTGACATTAGTAGATTTTCTTATCACAAAAATAATACTTACTTAATAGTAAAAGGTTCTTCACACTAACTGCCAAAAACTGAGGCAAGGCAGTACGAACATTTTTTTCATAACTATATTCGTAAGATTGATCAACATTATCGCTTTGTTGAGGTGACATCTGTAAGCATTGAAATGTTGTTTTATGAATTTATCATATTCTTAATTATTCATTTGGTTTTTATTATTTTGGTAAATAAATTGTAGTAATGCGAAACCACTTAGGTATCACCGGTTTGTCGATCGTAGCTAAAGACGTTAAGTTTTTACAATTTACAAAATTGTAAGTAATTAAACACTTTAATACTGGTACTATTTAGTTCAATTGATTTTCCAATACATTTTAATTTTCACATATTTCTGAATTATTATAATATGCAAAGCTTGTTACAAAATATTTATAAATATTTAAGTATAATACAATTTTATTAATATCAATTTTATTAAAATTTTAAACAATACCGATTAGCTTATATTATACGTGAATATATTTATAAATAAAATGATGAAATCGTTTGTTGAAATTAAATATTATCGTTTAAATTAGTGAAGCATTTGATTCGATTCTAAGCATCGCGTCGTGTCCGTATATATCCGTAATAGCCTGATATTTTTATTAAATATTGAAAAATGTTGATGTAATTTCGTCCTTTAAAAATGATTACCACCATAAATAAAAGTAGCGATTTCATTAAAGGGAATAGAGCTTGGGACTAAAAAAAAATTTAAACTGATTTCAAAGTTCTACCTACCGTACAGATACACAAACACTCCTACAAACTTAACCACATAGTAAAAAGTAGTAGTATAATATTTGAATCAGTTGAAAATACAGAAAATGAAAAAACATTAATGCATTAAAAATTCGTTGTAGTTGCTGCCAATCTAGTTTTATTAATTGTTTTCTTTTTTTTAATTGTTTTTATTTGGTGTACTTAATAGCTATTTATTAATTTTATTTTTGCTTTGGCAGGCACCGACTCCAAAAATAACGGAATTTAAACGCTTTAATGTATTTACAATTTATATATTTTTTTATTATTTGTACATCAAGCGGTAGTAATGATTTTATACTTTTTTATCTAGTTTATTTATTAATCTACGGTAAATACATAAATTCATATGGTTAATCAAGAATTTGGAGTTTAGGAATTATTATTTTACGTATTTTATAACATCATATTTAAATGTTACCCCTAAAAGGTTAAATTATTACCCTATAATATTTTAAAGTAATATCCTCTACTTCCTAATTATTGAAGTATTATATCTCCTACCATCACCAGCTCAGAAATATCATGATATATGGTGAGTACAAATGAATATATTATTTGTAAGAAATTGAAATTATTTATGTCTTTACAAAGATAATTTTTATATTTGTATGTGTGTGATTTTATGCATGACCATACATAAAATCATACACATAAAAATATATAGTTGTATGTGTGATTTTTGTATGGCCATGTTACGACAAAGTCACTCGGTTGTCGGAAAAAGCCAAGGTGAAATTAAGAATGAACACGAGCTGGAGAAAAAGGAATATTGTGTGTGAGAAATCACGACTGTAAGTGTATGAGTCAGATGTCGGTGGAGCTACGAAGTCACATTTAAAATATTTTCTATTTTACAATAGAGTAAGAGTATAAAATATTTTATAAAAAGACAAGAATTTTCACAAAGTCTTAAGCATCAACTAACTGCGTGAAGAAACGTAGGTGTGATATATATACCTAAATCATGTTCAAGCAATGCTGTTAAGGCAAATATTAGTCTTGTATCTATTAAAAGAGCTAATATTTAGAATTTATATAATCTGAAAATTGTTAATTTATGTGTATCTCAGAAAAGCACCATTACCACTACTTATATCTGTAGTAGGTACATTTCATACAAACGCACGCAAATTTTAAAAGTTGTACTTTCCGCTGATCTACAATCATGAAAATGGTCCAAAACCCTCGGTGCGCGAGTACTATTTGCACTTGACCGACACTTTGATTATAAAGTTGAACTAAGATGATTGCGATTTTGGCAAACGGTATGCATGATAAGCAGATTTTTTGTGTGTTTTTAACATTTCGTGTTTTATCTTATTTATATTTTTATTTACATAAAACGCTCAATAATACAAAAAGTAAAGGATTGCTGTCTTATCTATCTTTAAAGGATTTCTACAGGAAAATCTTCTACGGAATTTCCTGGAACCTAAAAGAATCAATCAAAGGTTATAATCGACACTGCTGTAAAAACTGTCAAATTAATACAGAATAACACATGTGAAACATATTAAACAGGTTAAAATAAAGTAATATTATGAAATATATTAATATTTTCTATTCATTATTAGAGGTTATCCAAGTATGCTCCTGATATATATTAAGAAGACGAATACAATTCCTTTTATTCAATGAATAATCGTGTAGTTCAAGGAGAGAAGCAGCGGGCATGTCACTCCACCATTACAATTAAAATAATTATATAATAATCTCACACTTATTTAATTTTAACAAAATTAGAATGAGCACCTTTTTTTGACGGGGCTAAATACCATTGAGCGGAAGCGTTTTATTTGTATCATATACTCAAGACTCAACAACAAGTGAATGCCGCAGTGTCTTACAATGATGTCACCTATATTATCAAGTCTTAAACAATGTAGTTTCCATCGTAATTTACTGTGTGTACTTTAAAACATTAATATACTGATTTTTAATTAAATTGAATCAGGTTATTACATGGTCCAAAAAAATTATTAAATAAATAATACCTGCCTACGTAACAAAGTACCTAATTATGACGGTTAACCAGAAGAGATACTTTTTTTTATAAAATCGATAAACCGGTTTCACGTTTTTACTTTGTAAGTTGACTTAAATAAAACATGGCCATGTGAAGTTGGGGTAGACTGTTAGCAAGATCGCCGCCGGGGCCCTCGGTAGATTACTGCCAAATATCGGAGGGCCCGATTTTACATGTCGACGTTTGTACGTCGGTGTGTTGAAATCCATGGCACTTTACAGCGCTCCTGTGTGGGCCGATGCTCTCTCCGTTCATAACAAGACCCAATTGCGTAAAGCGCAGCGGGTCATAGCGGTTAGAGCTATTCGAGGATACCGGACAGTGTCGTCGACGGTGGGTACACTACTGGCGGGCGATCCGCCTTGGGAGCTGCAGGCGGAATTGATCGCCAGAGTTCACGCATTCCGTGCAAGTGAGCGGTCGCGAGGTGAGCAACCATCGAGTGAGGTTATCGGGCGGATCAGGAGGAGAGCAGACGAAGCCCTGATCCGGCGATGAAGGAAGGACATGGGTTCACCGGTGGCAGGACTGGCGACGGTGGAGGCGGTTCGCCCCCACCTAGAGCGCTGGTTGACAAGGGGGTTTGGCGTCCTGACGTTCAGACTGGTGCAGGTATTGACGGGACATGGTTGCTTCGGCAAATATTTGTATAAGATTGCGCGTCGAGAGATGTCACCAGCGTGCCACAAGTGTGATGCCTCCGTTGATTCGGCGCATCACACTCTGGCTGAATGCCCCGCTTGGGCTCCGCAACGCTACGCCTTGATGGCTGTAGTGGGTAGGGATCTCTCACTGTCTAGTATGATGGAAGCCATGCTGGAGAGTGAGAGGAACTGGTCTGTAGCAGTCTCCTTCTGTGAATCTGTTATCGCACAGAAGGAGGCCGCGGAGCGTGCGCGCGAGCTTAGCGTGGACGCAGATCTGCTCCGCTGTCGTAGACCAGGAGGTAGGAGAAGGCGGTACGCGCATCTCCAACTTCCCTGACCCTAGAGGAGCTACTGCAGGAAGGTCATGAAGATCTTCCCGCAAGTCATCGAGGCTGCGGGCGCCCTGGAAGATACCCTGGGGCTCCCCGAAGGCGATAGTGGCCCACGTTAGGTGGGCCTTCCACCGAGGTGCTGTAGTGGCATGCGCAGCGATCCCTGCAGCATCTCATATAGGTGGAGAGGGTTTCCGCTGGGTTTTAGTGGGTAGTGTCGGGTTCGATGAGTCCCACAGTACCATTTCTCTGTAGGACAACAAGTGTCCTACTGTCAAGGATGGTCTGCGTAAAAGCATTTCCCAGCGGAAAAAAAAAAAAGACTGTTAGCAAGATATAATTAACAAAATAAATAGAATTAAACACAACATCTTACATCATTTACATTATAAGTGTGAAATGTGATTATGTATGTTAATGTTATTTTATAAATTTGCACGATAAAGATCTTATGGATAAGCCAGATTTATTTTTTAATAATTTAAGACTGATTTTTATATAACAGCTAATGATTAAAAACAAGATTTTGAGCTAAGATTGTGATAAAGCTCATCATTTACTTATCTTATATCTTATATTATCGTTGAACGAGTATTAACCAGTTGTCTTTGTACTTTTTGTGTGCAGAACCAATCTCCTCGTAGTTATGCAAATAGTTTTATATGTATTTTTGTGTTGTCAAGTAATTGTTTCAGGAAAAATGTAATTAACAAGCACATTATTTAATCACCTTCATTATGATAAGATTTATTAACCGCAAATCTTTGTAAATATTCAATTCCTAATAGTTTTATCAAATGAGATGTGCATCCATATTACACATTGCCACAACCAAGTGTCTGCTTAAATAATATAAATTTGACATAAATTTATTGGGGCTTATGAAGATTGACTACTAAATTGAATCTAAATTACCTATTTTTAAACATTTAGTATGAAGAAACACTTCATATTGTACAAATGCTCTTCAACATTCGAGAAACACTTTCGTATATATCTAATATCTATTGAACTTGTAATTATAAAAATAATTATAAAAAAGTAATTCAAATATGTATAATTAAGCTTGCGAGGGGTCTCCTCCACGACAACGACAAAGTAGTCTTTATATTTTCTCGAAATTTACAACTATTTAATAGAATTAACATTTTACAATAACGTTTTGCTCGCCATTATTTATTTTCACATTATAAAACATTGTAGTAGGTATTCAGTAATTTTGCTTTTCTTTTATTTTATTTAAGTATTGTTTAATTAGAGGACCTCGTCACCTGTTCATTGAGGAAGAAATAAAGCGCTTACAACTTTTAGAAGCAATATTTATAGAACTGTATACTAAGTACCCAATAAATATTAAAATTTCATGTATTGTACACTATACATTTACAATTCAATTGATGCCACTAAATGTTAAAAATAACCGAACTACTATCTAAAACCTATTTAATAATTTATATTTTATACATCTATTATTTTATTATTAAAAATTGTTCAATATTCTTAAGATTCTAGAATGTTTTTATATAGTTAACAAATAAACAACAGACAATATTTGATGCAGCGTCAGGTCACGGCCGTCAATGTAATATTCTGATATCGTCCTTACCTTAAGAGTTAAGACTCACCTAACGTAAGTAAATGACATAAATTTACCAAGGTAAATGTCAATAATTTACAAGAAAATGGAACTTATATTTATTATTACATAAATAAAATATAGAATAAGTAAATAAATAAATCGAGGAGAAACTTGTTTAATGATATGATCAAAAGCGGAATAATTTAAAAGTTTCCAATAGGTGTGATCTAGATTTGCCCAAATTGAATGATGATTTATATCCCAATACATTTTAAAATTATTCTAGATTATGTGGAGTAAAAGATAAAATAGCATATTAACCTTTACAGATCATAAATATTAAAATTTCTAGTAACCGCCTTTCAATTTTTAACAAATATTAAAAGGGTATACATTTATTATAACACTATAATATTACATTAACGAATTATGTTACATAACTGATAAATAAGATAAAATTGTACTTACAATTGTGCATAGTATTGTGTTAAATATTACTTCAATTGTAAAACAATATCTACAGATGACTGAGGCAGTGGTCGAGCCAAGGCGCACTTGTGACGACCTCTCACTGTGGAATCGACGCTTATTTTACCACTGTCGCAATATATGCGCTGTACATTAACTTTCTATTTGAGATAAATTATATTTTTTTTATAAATATCGTCCTTTTCAGGACTCCGTACATAAAAAGGAAAAAACGAAACTTTTATAGGATCACTTTGTTGTGCGTCTGTCCGTCCGTCTGTATGTTTGATACATACTATCAAACATATAGACGGACAACAAAGTGATCCTATATCTTATCCTAAGAAACTGGTTTCTCAAAATTACGTGGTGCTATCAAGTTGAAATTAATATTAAATATCCAGATCAGTGGTCTTTTAGAAAAAATCAAACTTACAAGTCTACACACTCAAAGGATATGAGCGTTTATTACTACATTTTTGCATTTTGTATGAAAATCGCCACATAATCAAATCCTGCCGGTTACTTTTCCGTGACCTAGAGTTATGAAATTCGGCAATAATTTAGAACTTATCGTATAAACAAAGGAACCAGCCCTCGGTGCACGAGTACTTCTCGCACGTAACCAATATTCTTTTATTAACGTTGCCAACGTTGATTTAAGCGTAAGAGGCCTCATTTGTTTACGATGTCTTTTATAAGTACCTACGATTTTAAATTATGATAGCTATGAGTATTTACTTATATACTATTGCCTTATATTAATTCTTTGTTTTCGCCATCAAATGGTTAGCAAATATATAAACAGGTATTCGTATGTATTACAAAATTCCACTGGGAATTTCGAATCCTACACATAAACTATTCAAAGTCAAAATTAAAAATGTATTATCAAGTAAAGCGTATCATTTTGTACGTTGTTCGTTTTTTATAAAAAAAACTTGATATTTATCTGTGATATTTTATTGTTTGCAGAAGAAACTTCTTTGATATTTAAATTTGACAGAAACCAAATAATGTATGACGAAAGAAACTAATGCATTGTCGCGTATTCTTACTTAAAAAGTAAAGGTATTGAATTTACACTAAATAATGTGAACAAACAATATTCTGATCTCTCTATGAATGGTGAAACTCTTAACATGATGAAATCTAAAGTGTTCTTAGGCAACCATTCCAAACTCCATTGAAACGCCTACCTAGAAGCAATTTTAAAAGTTTCTACATCCGAAATCTAAACTATCAAAACAACGTCAATTAGTTAAGTTTATTACTCGGTCCAAGAATATTTATTTTAATTACAGATATTGCTACCACTACATCATTGTTAAATAATAAACAGCAGAGTTAGAACTGTTGAGTTACTTACGGAATCTTTTCAGCATAACTGCCGTTCAAACTAATGATAGTAACATGTTCATTCGACGATTTAAAAGTTAACATAATTAATAATAGGGTTATCTATCTACATTTGACTTTAGTTATTCATTTATAATCCAATTGAGACTCAAGTTATGTGCGTAGCTAATTTTACTACCCTATATATGTGTGTGAAAATTAAATTCCAGGATCTGGCTCCAATATCGAGCAAGGTCTCGTTTTTCAAATGTTGTTTATAATAAGTAACAATCTGTCACAAATTTAAAGTTTGAAAAGTAGATAAACTCTAAGACGCTGCGACGCCGAAGTCACCGCTAAGGTGTTTATGTCACACACAAGTCAGGTACATAGTTTCTCATTATGAGAAGTTTCGACGTCTAATCGGATTGTCGAAGTATTGGTATAGCACCACCAATACCTATGTTACACGCCTCTGTGAGTACTACAGTAGAAGCTCTTTATTCGCGCTTCCTTCATTCGGGTTTTCATTATTCGCATACACGGTCTAAGATTTCTTTATTCGCGGATCGAATCGGTACATCGGTAAATTCAAACTTTAACTGCAAACATTGCCAAAATTGGACAAGATGGGTTTGGTTAGGTTAGGTTAATGTTAGGGTTAGGCGAGTGGAATAGGACAAGATGGGTTTGAATAAATAGAATCAAGTGACATTCAGAAGTTGCTTGAATCGCAAGATGAATAACTGAAACTGAAACTTAGAGGAAATGTTAAATTCATAACCCATTGAAGAAGAGGCTTCAACAAGCACTGGAAACGTGACATTTAATCTGAAAAATGTTAGTGAAGGCGTAAGATCGGCAAATAAGCTTTGTGATTGCTTTATGAAAATTAATCAATCAATGAAACGAAGACTTATTTTTAAGAGGCAAATTGCCAATGTCAGTCTGAATAGAACGAGCTTTTAAAAACTGCCAAGCAAAAAAAATACTAAATTTTTTTAACCATTGCCTAAACCTGAAGACATATTATGTTCAGGTTTATATGTATGGTCAAAAACTTAAATTAAAAGCTGGGTGCTGAAAGCTTAGCCTGGAGAGATCCAAGCTCAGCTTTTTTATTTAAATCATCTAAAGAAATAATTAAACCCATATTAGAACTGGGCTGCCTTACATTTTGCTGAGTTCATGTTTGTGAAAAAAATATCATTGTATCAGTTTTCCTGGAACGGGAATTAGATACCATTCTGTGAGAATACAAAATCCAAAAAATCCACAGAAGTCATGAAGTTACAAATTGATAAGGTCAATGTTAAACTGGACAAATTTATTAATAATAATTTATCTACTGTAGCTTTGCTTATAAATATAATTATTTAAGACTTCTGGGGCATTGGTCAAACTGAAAGGTACTGTCCCTTAGTAGTAAAAAAAGTTAGTTTTATCTTTACTTTCTTCGCATATAATATCCAGAACCTTCCCTAACAACCAGACGCAAAATCCAAAGTAGTCAAATATCTAAAACCTGATAAATTTTCCAGCTGATATTCTATTTCTATTTCTTCTTCGGAGTAATGGATAGTATTTTTTGACTGTTGAGAACTCTAAAGTCTACGCAGTCTTTTACTCCCGGCTTTTCTCTTCATAATTATAATAGGGACTGGTATACAGGGAGCTTAATTTACCTATGAAAACTGCCTTACATTTCTTTTACCTCTTCAAGTCTCTGCCATTCTCTCCGTCTGCTAGGACCCTTTTCTACAAATCATGTGGAATAATCAAGCTGAAATTAATATCCCGGTCGATGACCTCTTGAAGCTAAGAAAAAAAACAAATTTCTAAGTAAGGAAAAGCTGGTGGACTGTAAAAAATATATGATTGGATAAAACCAACTACTACCTATGAAGACATGAAGACGTTGCTGGAATAAAACACGAACCTACATTTCTCTCACGCGCACACCAACATGTTAGCACCCACTAACTAATATACACTAGTTATTATTTTTCTTTAACATTTTAGGGCTACCTCTGTTATTTTGTTAAAATATTTAAAATAAAAACTGTTTATACTACTATTAATCAGTACACTATGACCATAATAATATGGAAGAGCTCTCCTGGCTCCAATCACTATGATAATGTATTTAATTTTGAAAACTAATAAAGTATTTTTCATTTTTTCAAATAATATTCTACCTACACTGACAGGCGATGCAAATGTTAGCGACATTTTAGTTCTTTACTATGAAAACCATAAATTATCGTGGAATTTCCTAGAGAGTGAGTAATCGAATCCACAAATCTTCGTGTTTACAGGCAGGGCTGTGCCCCTGCGCCACGAGAATGCCCTCTTGCCCTTCGTGGCATTGTATTTACACATCAACAAAAATATTAAAGTACGTCCAGAGATTTGACAGATGTGCGTGCTCAAACAAACAAAACAACAATTTTAAAAGAATTTTTTCTGTAGGGGTTTTATCCTCTTCCGTAAAGAACTCGTATTTCGCAATTTTCAATGTGAATGTACAGACATTTTCTTTTATTATTATTGTAGAATAATAGTCTATTTGAAGTCAGTTTATTACATACTTACCCACAGGGTACACGCTACACGCCTTGCGATGGGGCAGCCAGCTGCCAGTGAATATGCATTGACCAGTAGGCACCAAGTAATTATCAAGAATTATTGAGATTGCCTACCTTAATATTCTACATGTAAAGATTTCTCCCCATTTACTTAACAATCATAATTTTATTGTTATACAAGCGGAAAACATTTGCTTTGTCAACAGTGTTTTTCTTTAAGAAACAATTCTTAAAATCGTAATTGGCAGACAGTTGCAATTGCAAAGAACAACAAATAATAAACACATACAAAATGTATAACAATTTTCTTTTATTGGAATATTAAAAATTATCATAAATACTAAAAAATGAAAAAACCTATAAAATATTTCTGAATATTTTTAATATTCCGTTAATCTCTGCATGCTTTCTTACTTTAAAAATAAATTATCAGGTTTTAAACTACAATAAGAGAAAGAATAAGCTTATTAAAATAAATAAAATCATTTTCACACAGGTAAAAAGAAGTTTATTTCTCTGAGAGTGTTAAAGTTACAAGTACAACTAAAATTTCAGTAAAACGATGCACAAATAAAAAAATTGTAGAAGTTGATAAAAATAAATCCACATGACTTTAAAATATAAGATTCTCTTGGGGCCTCGGAACCTGCATATCATTTCTCAATACATATACATAAATATTATAATTTAAAATTGCACAACATCTCACTTAAGAGGACATTTTATAATTTTACATGTATACCCAATAATCATCAAAAACCTTTTTAAATATTAAAACATGCAATTTCTTAGAGGTGGTTTCGCACGGCGACCTATAATATTTATTAAATAGTAAAAAATAATTCGATACTATCGCTCGCCGCCCGGAGGCCAAATGGTATACAACGTATTATAAAATAATAAAAATATCACATCTCTGATCCATGATACTATGCAGTTCCACTCGCGACACCCCCGTCGACTTAGCTACCTCTACACATAAAATTGGTGTACAATGATCTGATCATCGATTGCAATGACGCAACGCAACACTCTTTAGTTGAATAGACAGACAGTAAATTGTGATAACATGCGGCACGGCTGGAATCGACAAGTACTACTAGGGGCGTGCCACAATGCCGACCATCTAGGCCTGGCTCTCGTTGGTGGTGGTCTCAATGGTGGTGCTTGCAGGCTTAGCTTTTGCTTTCGGCTGTGCTGGCGCCGCAGGAGCTGGAGCCGGAGCCGGAGCTTCACCCTCCCCCTGGCCGTTCTGGCGTGGAACCTGCCCTTGACCCTGCTGCCCCTGTCCTTGACCCTGGCCTGGTCCCTGTACGTTGTTGCGGAGACGGACATACCTGTATCCACCACGGTACATAGGCCGGGATCCTCCGCCACGACGTCCACCGCGGAAATTGCGGCGGAAGTAACTATAATAGTAAAATAAAAATTAATCGACAGAATACATCATTAATATTGCTAAAGGTGCGTATTGTATGTCTGTGTTCACTGACCTACGCTGTGGTGGGCCTCCAGTTCCTTCCTGCACTTCGTCTCCCTGTGCACCCCCTTGGTTGGGCGGGGGTCCCCGACGTCCCATGCCACCTCTGCGTGGAGCGCCCTCGCCGCCACGTCCGCCTCCTGGCCGAGGGTAGTATTGGCGTGGGAAGCCGCGACGCTTATCAGCAGCGTAAGGCGAGCCCTTGACCGGCTCGCCACCGGGGCCGGTCACTCCGGCAGCTTCATAGCCTTTCTCGCCGGCCACCACGGCAAACTCCACCGTCTCGCCGTCGCCGACCGAGCGCACAGCCTTGCGTGGGTTGTTACGGGCGATTGCAGTTTGATGTACAAATACATCCTCCTTAGTGTCATTCCTGTTAAAATAATTCATTAATACTTTTTTTTTGCTAAATATAATAATTTAATAATTATTATTATTTACCTATTGATGAAACCATATCCACTCTTGACGTTGAACCATTTAACTGTGCCCGAAACCTTCTCAGCTGTAAACCAAGAAGATTAAAGTTATTGATACTTCATTTTATAAAAACCTTGATATAAAATAGAATTTACAATTTGCTTTATAAAACAAGACAATTGTTTTTCAAAATGAAATATTGCTCTTACTGCAGGCCATAAGAACTTATTTGCGACTACCGTTCATAAAATTACTACTTCAATTTAACAAATTTCTAAACAGTATATAATAATAAATAAATGTGCATTCATAAATAAATAGGTGTATTTTAGTAAATAATTATAAACAGTTAGTCATAGAATTATAACAGGACAAAGAATATAAAATGGCGGTATGAACTGAAAAGGCTATGTGCAACGTTTTTGAACAACTATTTGTAGTTATTTCAGCCATACCGCACTAGAATTTGTATCAAACGTTAAAAATTAAATTACCGTGTTTGAAAATATGAATTTTTCATAATAGATTCATTGTATATATCCATAATTGCAAAACGCTATTCACAATTTCGCTACTTTCATCATTACCTACTTTAAATAAGACCATCGTAAAGCTGGGGTCATCAATCGATCGATAATGTATCACTACGCTAACTTTTTTATAACCATCTTATTAATAAAGTTTAAATATCAAAAAATTTTAATCCGTGATTCATTTTTCATTAAAATACATACACTTTTCAATAAATAAGACATTCGAACCATGTGCTCTCAAAATACCGGGACACGCTAAACTAAGATGGCGTAGCGGCACTTACCAATGACCAGCTTTTGTTTAGCTGCCTTTGCTTGCTGGGGTTGGGGTTGTTGCTCAGGTTGCTGTTGCTGTTGGGGCTGCGGCTGCGGCGCCTTTTCGGTATCAGCCATGGTGTAATTGGCGAACGGCGATGGTGGCTAAGATGGTAAATTCCTCCACGACCTCTCCTCGATGTTCACCGCTCTTCGATTGTTACAAGTGGACTGGCAAACTTAAGAATTTTGTTTACCTCGTTCATTTTATTAGGTTGGTACTGTGAGAATGTTTCCGCTATAATCGATTCATTAAACTTAGGACGCAATTTTTATCATTATTTATAATAAATGTTCAATTATTTTCAATTATATTTTTATTATTATAATATAAAATTTAAAATACAAATACTTACGAGGTAACTTTAACTATTAAATTATGTTGTGTATTATCAATTATAATATTTTTGTAATTAACATTTATTTTAGTCTCATGTAAAACTTACTTACTTATAAAAAACTATTTTAATTAAGCTATAGCATGTTTGTGTATTATACGAGAATATGATAGATAACTAAAATAACCTCGATGTCACATAATGTAATTTGATAATCGGTCGACATGTATAATGTTAAGTATGTTTGCAAATTAAGGAAATAATTGTACATTTTACATATTTATTTAATAAATGATAATCACAGTCCGCAAAAATCAAAAAGAATTGTAAAGGGAAATAAAAATTAATATTAAATCTTACAATGTTAGAGTAAAAAGCTTATATATCTATTAAATGATACTATCCGACAAAAATCGATTTAATACTTGTAAATACAATTATTCGTTTTCAGTCCATAGACATATTTTAAATAAGACACTCTAGTCTATGACTACAATATCTAAATGTATGGACTGGGTTCTGGATTATATCCCACAGAGAATTCAGAATAGTAATAATATAGAGATATATCCGTTTAACCGTAATTACTTACAATTGTGAATTAACATCAACTGATTCATATTACTCGACTGATGATTGCAATAAATGAATACAGTTGTATATTTTGGTCATTGCAACTTATAAATAATAGTTATTTCAACTTAATTTCTAAATTTCTTAAAGAATTTTAATTTAGACAGGATAATAATTTCAGAAATTGTTATAATTGAATCTTATTCAAATATACAAATAAATAGCTTTTATTAAAATATGTATAATTTTTGTATTGTTTGACTTATCGAATGGATTTGATCACAGAACACATTTACACAATGAGCAAAAATTAAGACAAAAAACTTTTTACCTTAAATCTGATACGCTATGAATGATGAAAATCTTTCAAAATATTTTGTTAGACTAAATAATAATACTTCCAAATGATTATAAGTCTGAATCACTCCTAGTATCATATATGAAACAAAACATTTATTATTGCATTTTAAAATTTTCACAACTATACAAATAGTATTTTTGTGAATCAATTAAAATAGACTGCGAAGGGCAGATTATATAAAAAGACTAAAGTTACACTTTTACATGAGAAACAATATTGGAATCTATAAAATAATCATAATTAAAACAAATTAGTTCAAGACAAAAATATTCTTAAATAAATAGGTTGTATTATCGAAAACGATACAAATAAGAATGTACAATAAATTTATCTGTTCTGCTCAGATTTCAACATTCAAATAGAATTATATATTTTTAATATATAAATTTAGCTATTTAATGCATTTTGGCTATCTGAAAATCTCTTTATATTGATTTTAAAGACACTATTACGTAGAAAAGTAATATGTTTTAAATAATTTGATTAGATTGGAACCTATACAATAATCATAATTTAAAAATTCATTAAGTTCCAGATCATTATTATTATTGAAATTAATACTGGATTACAAAAAATTATGAGCAAGCTCAATGTTAAGCTAATTATCTTAAAGAAATTAAAGCTAACATTATTATTAACTTTATGAAGTATCCTTAAATGAATAAGTATAATAAATTACATATAACTATACAAATAATAAACTACAGTAATCATTTTGTAGTCCTGTTTAAATTTCACAATTTAAATACATTTTTTAATATTTTAGTATATTAATTTTCCTTTTTAGTGCTTTCTGGTTATCTGAAGTGTCTATATATTTAAGTATTCAAAATCTCTTTATTGTAACATGGAAGACACTATTACATACAAAAATAAACTTTTCTTTAAAATATTTCTCACAATTTGCAAGAAAACTTAAATTAACGTCTTCTGCCAATTTATTACCTTATTTTTAGGTTTATGGAATATGATAATGTCTTATGAAATTATTACAAATTGTAGCGCAATTCTCTACACATCTTATAAAATCTTCAGAAACATAGGTCTCCTTTTTATTAATATTATCATATTATTTGAAGTTCATAGAGGTATAGGTATAATAGTACATTATCAGTATATTTAATTTTTTAAATTGAATTAGAAACCTTGCAATTATTGCTTATTATTGCTCTTTAATAAAAATCCACAAACATTTGTACAGGCTTGTCATGGTTTACATCAGACAGATTTTCATTAAAGGAAGTTTCAGCCAAAGAGACCATGTCGGAGACTAAATGAATGTCTGTTTCTGTAATTCCTTGTAATCCACGACAGTGCTGCAATCATCTACTTTACAATTTCCCAAGTACAGTGAGCAAAATTGGATAAAATCGCTGTCTTCAGGCCAGCAACAAATTGTCCAGAAGTTGAGTTATAACTGGCTCCAGTTTCTTCTAAGAGTGCCAAAGTATTTTTTAAACAATCCTGCTCAAGATGATGTGTTGGCAAAGCCTTTATTTTTATGTTATATAACTATAAGATTCCTTCATCTTCATTTCAACTGTCCATATCCAACCAAAATTACCATCAATATTAACTATTTGAAAAATTTACAATAATGACCTCTTGGAATTTCGTGATTTAAGAGAAAGAAATCTTCCTTGGTCAAGCCAAGATCTAATATAATGGGTAGATGATGAACCAATGCTTTGTACTTTCTACAAAACAATGGATTAAATGGGAGGCATAACAAGGGGTAAGGTAAATAGGTGAATTTCAGGAAACTATGTAGCAAGTATGGTAATGGGTTATCACGGGGGATGACGTCTGCTAACTCAGTTTTCGTTAACATTATATGATAAATACATACATGGTGTTTTACATATCTGTTTAAAGGTTTGCAATGTCAAATTGATGTTATTAGATTAATTGAATGTTACCATGTTAATAGAAAATTCTACTATACTTCGAATATAACATAAATAAATTTGATCTAAAACCGATTAAAAACGATACGTAACTGAATTGTGATATGATTTTTTTCCTTTTTTATCTATAACGGCTGACCAAACATTATCCCTTTACGGAGGTGCATTTACTTACATAATAGTAGACCTTATTTACATGAAATATTATGTAACGACCCTGTTTCTCAACAAATAGTTGAGAAACAGGGTCGTTATGTACTTAAAATTTGAAGTTGGTAGTTTTTAAAAGAATTAAAAACCACCAACTTTAAGTTTTAAAACTTGCAACCCTCCCCGATCCCCAATAGGTATATCACACCTTTTCTTAGCGAAGTTGACCGGGCCGGTTTTGATTTATTGATGTTCAGTTGTATGTAATTTTGTATATTGTTGTTAGTATTTCTACATTCTAGTCCCTGTCTTTTCTCTTAAGAGCTACTGTTGGTTGAAACGTGGAAGTCAATCAATTGATAAATGGATACTATTTCCTCTACCACCACGGACGGGGAAGGAACCGAGTCCCAAAATGAAAAATCGAAAATAGATCTCATCCCCAAAGATCCTAAAGACAAGTACGAGCTTATTATTTTGAATTGAAAGAAATTTTGTTGTTATAATTGCGATTATATATCATAAGCGTTTAATGAGTCTACTTAATTTTCTTTATTGTTATAGATTTTTCTTTATATTGCTATATGTTGCATTTTGTATATACATAATGATTATTGTATTTTCATTTCAAAATGCTTCAGCATAAAATGGCGGATATGTACAGTACACTTGATGTACAGCCATTTTGAAATCATATAATATTGATCGTATGCAATGCTTACTATCAGGCTTTATTTTCATCATAGATGCATTGATTACAGGAATGATTTTACTCTAGTCTGTTAGAGCCGTGATATTATGCACTGTATTAAGACTTAAGTAAAACCGTGTTATTTAAGTGATAGTTTGTTTATAAATCATTAAGATATTGATAATTTACTT
This sequence comes from Dione juno, assembly GCA_037127375.1. NCBI lineage: Eukaryota > Metazoa > Arthropoda > Insecta > Lepidoptera > Nymphalidae > Dione > Dione juno. Next base: position 5,728,263 of record JAXRJS010000004.1, on the reverse strand, counting down.
TAAAAATTGAGCAATATAGTTCATATTACAAAAAGAGCCAAGCTACCAACTTGCTAAAGTTCAAATTTTAATTTCTTATTTGCTAAACAGTACATAATTTCACACAAAAAAGTTTTACAAAGAATATAAATGTAAAATATGTATTCTTACAAAGTTTTTATTTTTCTTCTGGCTCCTGGACGACGTGTCGGTCTGGCACATATGCCTCCTCCAACTCTTTCCAGTTTTTTCTGTCTGTTGCCAAGCTTAGCCACAATGGGCCGGCCGTTTTTTTATTTCGTCTAACCATATTTATAGCTGGCTGTCTTTTGCTTCATATTGCATGGCATATATTCAGTTATCAGTTTACTTGGTAATTTTCCTTAGGTCTATGGTTCTTTTTCTGTCTCTTGCATATTCCTAGCATGCTTCTCTCCATACTTTTTTTGGCAACACTCAAATTTTTAAGTAATTTTTGTTTTGTCACCCAAGTTTCATTCGCATATGTTTGATTGCAAGATATTGGATCATTCATTGTAAGATGTATGGATTGTGTGTTATGAGAATAATGTTATCTGCAAACCTGAGATGGTGTAATTTGAATCCATCGATGTTTAAGTAATACTCATCCCAATCCATTTCTCTGAAAACTTCATCTAAGACTGCTGTAAAAAATTTTGGTGACATCTTGTCTAACCTACACCTTATGTACTTTCCTTTAATGTCTTGGTTTTTGAGTGCTTGGCATATATGGTGGAATTAATTGAAGGCCTTATTGTGGTCAATAAAGGCTAGATATATATCCATATTCCTGGCATTTTTCTATAGTTATCAGTGTATGCATTTTCCCAAACAAAGAAATCTTTTTCTGTTATAAATTTAACAATTGGCCAGATCATAAAAGTCTATTACTAAAAAAAATCATTACAAAATTGATGTGTGACACCAAAATGGTGTCTTGACCATTCTTTTTATTTAATAGAAGTTCTGAATAATTATTTACTGTTATAGGCTGCTGACGTTACTTGAGAAGGTGGACAGAAATGTAGACAGAAACCATGATGAGGCAAAAAGGATTCTACAAGAAAGACATAAACTTTTGTCAACACTAGAGAAAATTAAGAGACGTGCGCTAATGGGAGATATATCAACCCGTAATTATGATTTAATTAAATTTTACTTGTTTATATTGAATAGTCTACAGGAGCATATTTTATGTTGTGCTTTTTTTTTTATAGGAGAGAGAGATGATATACTGTGGAAGGCTCGACGCATTTTGATGCGGGCTATGACTCTTGATGTAACAAGCAGTCGTGAATCTTTGAAGCTGGCTGCAAAGAGAGAAGTAAGTAATTTTTTATTAGTACATTTTCCCCATCTATTAAGATAAGCAAAGGCAATGTATTGTTAAAAATTTGGTCAAAACAGCCACAATCATAGTGTTTACATTTATCCATTAAAACCGTTTGTCGGCCTGTCACAATGTCCTCATCTAGGTAAGTGGTAGTATCAATCGGTATCAATTATTGTTGTAATAAGGATATTACAATAGACTTTTTTTTTGTGAGTTTAATGCTGTTAGCCCTATTGGCCTTGACAGTGACACCAGTTGGGCTACAATAAACTAGTGAAAAAAGGTTGTTATAAGATTTTTTCATACAAATTTTTCATTAGACATTTAAAGTTATATTCACAAAATGTTTTTCAGATGTACCCAGAGTTGGACAAGGAACTGCTGTTACTAAAAGATGAGAAACTTGAGCCAATTGTCAAAACTCTTTTGCGTGTTCGTCGTAACCGGTTTGCACATATACTTGAAAACTAAGGCATTGGACACCTTCATCAATATCAATCATCTCTTTTATCTATTAGAAAACATGTAACCATTTTTCCCAATTTATCCATCTATGCCATTTTATCATTAAAATTAAGAAGTAGATTCCTCATTATATTTACAAGTTATTTAATTGCATTTAGTTATTTAATTTTAAATTATAATTTATAAGTTATTTTAACTACTTTAAGTATTTTAATTTGAAATGATCTCATAGTGTATATTGTTATGTTGTTAATTATTTTATTGACTAAATTATTATAATAAGATAGCCATTTATTATTTTATGATACTAATGCGCTAAAATAACTAAATTTGTCTTTTTATATAATGCTAAGTTGAGCTTTGTTATCAGTATTTAATACTCTGTCTTTCTAGTGTAATGATCTCTGGTAGAATTATGAAAAATAAATGATAAACATACATGGTCTTTAATTTTATAAATATATTTATAAAATAACTTTAAAATATTTTATTGCGCAAATAAAAACACAGCTCTATTGTAAACTTTATCCATTTTGAAAAATTTATGAATTGATTTATGTAAAGGTGGTAATAAAATCACTTAATGGATGCTGTAACTACATAAGGAAGACAACAAAACATCGAATACATGGTTTTACTGTGTTTGTAATCAGCTGAGAAGTTATAAAAAATGCCTTAATTTAGAAAATTAATCCATTTTATATTTTCTGGAGTGATTGATTGGAGAGAGTAAATCAACAACAAATCTCGAAATATTACAAGTATTAAATAGTAATAGTAAAGAGAATAATAAGTATTTCTGTACCTATTGAATCTTTTGTTGATTTAGAAGTAAATTTTTTTCTGTGCTCCATAGGACTAAGCTTGGATACTTGATGTTAATAATTAATTAGTTGTCTATTTCATTATACATTATCAATTATTTATGCAGCAGCATATACGTACATTTGAGGTGACAGGTGAGGCACAAAATCATGCATAATATAGTTTATTTGGATTGTTTCAATTAAATACATTAAAATATATGGAATATTTAACCTACATCTATTTCAAACGAAAAATAGAAAACTTATTTATTGCTACCCGGTTATACATTAGTCAGAATAGTAATGTAAAGCTACACGCTGTGTGATTTAATCCTGCATTTAGTAGGCAGAGAGAACTTAACACAGTTAAGTGGCGGAACACAACGCCGCCCTTTGTCCTGCAAGAGAGGGGAAATGAGAATAATTCATGCATTCGTGTGAGAATTGAATGCCAATTACATTCGATGCCGATAAATAAATGAAGATATATGATAATGTAGAACCTCAGCCGCAGAGCTAAGCTTTAAGAGATTTGAACGACCTGCCTTAGAACATACGTAGTTTAATGTCATGAGATCTAATGATTTTCGAAAATTCAAGGTCTAGAACACTTTATTTAATATTCAAAGCACATGGAACTAAGCAGGCTGGTTTATGCGGTAGCTATCTATAAAAATAATGCTACTTAATTATTATTTAAAATAATAACTTATAACTTATAATAATAACTATAATAAAAAGTTTACGTAGCAGGTACTACTAAATGAAATAACATACGCACTAATGTTTTTTGGGCTTACTTGTTTACAACAGTAACGGATAGGAAATTTAAACTTCTATTTTAAAAAGTTAAAGAGAATATTTAGGTAAACGCGCAAACTTCAGGAACTATAGTCTCGAATTGATTAACTATTTTTATGTTGGATAGGTCTTCCATCAAAGAATGCTTATATTACGCTATGACTAATTAAAGTGAAGTAACAATAATTATTTTGGCAAAACGGGAGAGCTTGTGAGCAATCGTACATGCGCTGCATAAACAGTTAAAACTAAGCAAAAATATATGTCACGGAATTATTTGTCTTAGGAATTATTAGTTCTAAATAGAAGTTTGCGACTGCATGTCTATCTCTTAAGATTAACTGACAATAACCATTTGTATGTTTTACAAATTACAAAAACATTAATGGATCTACGAAGCCATTTTACACAACAATACAAGTTACTGTATTATTTAGGTACGTTGTCTATTTACTATAATAGCATTTTCTGCATATCGTTTAAATTAATATCATAGAAGCGGTCGGCGATTCGTTTATTTATATTGAATTTATAGCTTTGAACAATTTATATAAAGATATCCTGTAGTATTATTTCATTAGTTTTAACATATAAGCGATACAATTGCTTAAATGAATCTGTTAAAACGCGAATGTAGGAAAAAGTGATAATTTCGATATAATGGAGTTGATGAGTTCTTATCCAAATCAATGTTTCAATCGTTTAGGCTGCTTATGCAGGAGTAAATTAAAGTAATTTTTCAAATTGTAGCCATACTGCACAGCGCTCGTAATTATCAAAATAAGATTGCTAATATCAAATAACATAGATCGTAACACAAACAAAAATGTTTATGAAAATTATTATACCGAAATCCAGGGTATAAATATTTTCATATCAAAAGTGCGTATGGCTAGCTGGGCCGGGTCGCTAGTACAAATATATTATAATGATTAAAATTGGAAAACCATTGTGGTTATTTAACTTATCAGGCCAGTAGAATTAATATGTAATATAATTTATTTTTTATCTTACTTATTTTGGTTTGTGGTCGAGTCAACTATCTTTGACGTTATGTAATGTAGCGATAGGAATAATATTTTACATTTAATAAGTGTAAATTAGATTTTTTTTCTTATATTACATAAATTACATTCAAAAATATGTACCTGAATCGGTCCAATAATAAAAAATAAAATCTTCACATTTTTTTCTAGAAAATATTTATTTCTTTATTTTTTAGAGTTCCGTGCCACGTGTTCACGTATGTACGTAGATGGTTAGTTAGGTTTTTAATTCTTTGTGTAGCTAAAAGTTAAAACGTTATAGGATACGTCGCGTTGACCTAGATTTATGGAAATATCATTAAAGTAAAAATATCCAAAAATGGAAAATTACATACGTGAAATTAAAGTTTGTCAAATTTGATCATTATCATACGATCTTTCCGCTGCCCTACAATCATGAAATTGGGACGGAACCCTCGCTGTGCGAGTACTATCCCGTTTAAACGACATTAATTACATTTGTGTTATTCCCAATAAGTGATAAGTGATAAAATATGTGATATTCCCGATAAGTCATCTTTAAAAAACAAAATAATTGACCAATTCGTTTATGTACACGAAGCTTACACCCGAATCAACTATAATATATTCTGTAAAATCTCTCAACATATATACCAAGATTTTAAACATTCAAACGAAATGGATGTTCAACATAAATGCATATAGTTAACCAGTAATTAAACATTCGTCACTTAAATATTACCTATTACATACGGTACGTCGTTAAAAAACAAGAGACCAGCGATTGTAATTATGATGCTGGAATTTTCCATCTGGCAGAGTCATGGGTAATAATAGAATGGCTAGTTGCACATATTTAATTATCCCATATACCTTGTGTGTTCATAAGCTCAGATAAGAGACGAAATAAAAGTGGCATAAATAAGCTAATAATTCATTTATATAATTTTTTTATAAATATATGTAGATGTATAGACTTTTAATAGCAATAAAATATAACAATAAGTGTTCAAAATTACTGCCCTTGTTAACTCTAGATTCTGTAAATCAAGTCATTCTGTAACGTTGAATTCGTATCACTTTTTGACGAGGGCTCGTTTCAGCGATTCCAAATTTGGGTGGGATTTTCGCCAGGCCAGGTTTTAAGCTCTAATTCAGATCATAAAGAAGAATTTAGTGAGTCGAGACCAGGGTTTAAGGAGAACCATTAATTTGCCGTGAGTACGGCTGGCACCTTTGATTCTTATGAAAGGTAATATTATTAATATTTTTTTAAAGGAAGTCCCCCACTATACCCTTATACACCATACCCTTGGGAAGAAGTGGCTGCTAGGAGGAAACGTCTTGCGTCTTGCAAAACTTTATTGTTTTGTCGATTGAACATTTCTTTGACCGGATCTGAACCGAGGAGGTACAAAGGTTATCGTATCCTCGCATCGTATCTTCGATGCAGTATTAGATAACGTTCGCTTCTCAATTCATCGTTCATTCGTTCAAATGGAGTATTTAAGATGCCGCCTCTGAAATAGTGAAAACGCTTTTACTGTCAATTACAATTCTCGGATTGTATGAAGTATATTTGGTATTTTGTCTTCCCAGATATAGGCGTTGACAGTTAATAGGTTTTGCACTCATTCCTTCTGTCCATGTACTGAATTCCTCTATTTTATTCAATAAAGATTGAAATTGCTTTGGGTTTCGTGTGTTTATTGTTGAACTTAAATCGATAGCCCCATTTCTTATCGTGGCTAATTAGTTTATCTGTCACAATATTAATTACTATTTTAAATACTATTAGGGATAAACAACAACCCTGACATAGACCTGGCCAACACTATAGTTTAAATGGCCGTCTCGAGGATATAGCAAATTATAATAATCGTGGGAAAATTATACTATTTTAAAGCGAACATAATGATATTCAGTTTAAAATCTAATGAGATCTTGTACTAACCCAAACAAGTTTTCAAAATCTATCTAACACATTTGCATAGGCTTTTGCTTAACAAAGTATCCCTGCCCAATGCCACCAGAATTATCCCATTATAGCAGGCTCTTATTTCCAAACTTTTGCATATAACTCCTACCTGATAATTAATTAATAGCAATTAGCAATTGGTATATCTTCTAAATAATGACACCAAAAGAGTTACATTTAGATTATTATTTTTTTAAATTTTGTATTTAAATGCAAAAATTTAATTAAAAATTATATATAATCAAAAAAACTTGAGAAAATCTAATATCTAAGATATCTCAAGATGGTTGCATTTGTCCCTAAGGTATTATAGGACCAAATGCGTTTTGCAAGGACGTCATCTATATTCCCTCCACGGGAATGCGTCGAATTACCAATAGCCCTGTATACTGTGAACATATAGTGTATGAGAATTACAGATTAATGATGACTTACTTCCGTGTTTGAAGAATTTGTTACAAATTTACAATTTAAAGTCATGTAGGTATATATTAAATATGTGTTTGCTTACCTAATTAACGTATAGTAACGACAAAATTACATATTACAACATTCACGATGTTTCATCAAATTGGTTAGGGTACCGTAATAAAAATGCCTTTTTTTTATTTATTTTTTTTATGTTTAATGGCCTGATTTTGCGATGACAGACGCAAAATATTCTGCCAGTGTCACGTATAGTAGAGAAAACACGAACGCAAGATATAAAAGTAAATTTTGTAGAATAATATGAATAAATGAAGTATGTAATGAAATAAGTAAAAAGGCCTTTAGAGGATCATTTTATTTGTCTGTCAGTCTGTCAACTCAATTTTACTTTCTATTAATGTCAAACATCCAGGTATGTAGTAATTCTAAGTCAACGCATTCAATAGATACGAGCGATTTTGCCGCATTTTGTAAGAAGTTCTCTGTGAAATCGAAACTTTATGTACTTCCTGTTCACCTAGATTGATTATGAAATTTGGCAAGCAGTTAACTAATATATACTATAATTCGTAGGTACATACGCCCATAAATTCAATTTTCGTTACTTTTATAAATGTTTCTTATCGTCAACTTTCAATTAGGAAATTAGTACAGAACCCTCGGTGCACGAATTCATTTAGCACTTTACTTATTTTTCTAGTTTAACGTTACAAAAATGAACATGCTAACGTAACCATCTATTTTGTAGAATGATAAGTGAAATATATATACTTTACATGAATATTAAAGTTACTCCTTATGTAATAAACCTTGCTGAAACTTTTAATATCATTTACTACGTATTTGTTATTAGCCTGCCTGGTCAGGCATTAAATGTTAAAATTAAATTAATATCTCGCTTACTTGCAGGATACACGATAAGTACCTTTATATCTAAGCAATAATCTCGTGTCAGATATGTGTTAATTGTATTTGTATTATTACTTATACTATGTAATTCGATGACCTTTAGTATTTGTTTTCTACGTTTATATTATAAAAAAGTAAGTATCTAATATTCAAAGAGTGTCCGGACGTGCGCTGTTTATGCGTAAATGTTTGAAGCTACATAAAAATGATATGATAAAAATGATATATGTAGAAAAAGTTAATTATTATGATGATGATGAAATAAACGGACACTCTAATGTAGGTATTAAATTAGTTAGGTAATTCTTTGAAATAGTTTAGTAAGTCCTTTTAATTTTTGTAATTTGTAAAGTATAAAAATTGTTATGCACACACATATTTAATAGGGACCTCATTCAAAGTTAGAACACCGACTTGTCCATTTACTTAACATAATCTTTACAAATATTTTTATGTACTAATATTAGTGATAGTCCCAGATAGATTTGGTAATTATATATATCTAGTTTAAATACTTACTTTATTTGTGTCGTTGAAGGATCAATACAAATACATTATTAATAAGCATAGATAAGTACTTTAACGTTCGCCAGTACAACTTCTATAAATAAGTTAAGAGGTTTGTGACCTCAAAACAAGTTTTACTTTTACCTGCATTTTACGTTTTTACCTCAACTCTAGGGATAATTTAATATACTATTTCAAATGATTTAGTCAATACCATAAGACTGAATTTTATTTAAGAATATTTTAGGGTAGGTTTTTATGATTTAAAAATATTATACATACCGATGCCATGGTATCCATATAATATAAATAGCGATCAAGGAAAAAAACCAGATCGTAATATTTTTTCAGTTTCGCAGTTGTCATCTTATCTTCTGCATATAGAAGTGCAGGCAACAAAGCTATGTTTAACACACTCCGTTCTCCGTGTCGTTGAATTCCAAAGACATTGCGTGCTGAGTAAGGAAGCCAACGACGCTAATTGTATATACCATCATGATTACAATCAGGCACTATTCGGCAGCGCAATGATGATGCATCAAAAATTACAATATTATCGTAATATTTAATCATTAATTACTAGGTTCCTTCTAGTCCTTGTCACTAGAAGTAATGAACAATCGAGCGAATCTTTGAATCCAACGAGCACAAACTCTATAGTTTTTACTTATAGACTTAGATATCTTCCTCCGGCTTTGGGCTTTATCACCAAACCATCGTATTGGTAATTAGTACCTGATAACAAGAACAATACATATTGCGAAATATCCATCCTGAGTAAATTTTATATACTTAAAGTATCGGATAAGTGCGCGAGTATCGGCTTGGTACTAGTTAGTTGTTTGATTGTGCGGAAATTACAAGTTATAAAAATTTACAAATTTATATGTGCGGTCGCATCCACTCACATAAAATGAATTATCGATATAAGTTTGTATTGGTTGCTTCCTGGGTTATACTTCAGATTTTCCTTTGTTTGTACTGTAGGTTCAAACTGGTTGCCAAATTTCAAAACTCAATCAACAGGGAGTACTCTGTAGGTTTTGATTACTGTGATTTTGAGAAAATGGTTTGGATAGACGGACATACATACATACAAACAGATGGACAGACGGACAATAAGATGATCCTATAAGGGTTCTATGATTTTTCCTTTTGAGGTACGCAGCCTTTTTGTTTGTACAAACTTTTTATTATAAATTATAGGTACGTATATCGTATCTTATCGTAAAAAATATACAGTTTATCTTAAAGCAAATTTTAACCATTGTATATAGTTCGATAAGCCATATTATAACAAACTGTATTTAATACAAACAATGCATTTTAATTTAATGCATCTTGAGTAAAGTGAATGTCACTTTTGCTTATAAGTAGCTTCTATAGTGGTTTATATTTTACTCTTACAGAATCACGTTTATAAACACATATATATTTGATGTATTATTGCATATGACTATTTCACATTTATAACAATAAAAATTATCATTTTACAATGCGATGTAGTTAAAAACTTCTAGAACATTTTATTGGCTATCAACAATATTACCCTTACCATTTACCAAGTCCATCTAAAAGTTGAGACGCCGAGATATATTTCTCCTCTTCTGTCCGTCCGCTTTAACTAATAACTATACAATTTCTCCCATGCCATGCGCATTCCAAGGAATGCGTGCTTGTGTTTTTATAAACATATCATATGGGATTTAAAGTGTTTATTTTGAGTTAATGTTAATAGAATACTAACCGAACTACCTACCTACCTTATTTACAAGGCAGTTACATGTTGTTCGATTTCACAATTTTATATTTTTAATAATAATAAGTGAATCCTTCGTGCGCAAACAGTTAACGTGATACTTGTTTATCGCAACCGATTCTATATAAAGGATACGTTAAGTGTCCATGCAGTATTTGTGAATAAAGTCGTGTCTAGTGTGTTGCTCTTTTAGCGCGGAGACAAATTAAAACAAAATGGCCACTAGAGAGCCCGCTTCTGATCAACTTGCTAATTACAAAAAGTCTGTAAAGGTAAAAAATAGTTTTAATAATGAAATCTTTTTTCTTCTCTTAATCTTGTTGTTATTTTATCATATAGAAATAAGTAATTATGAAAGGACAAATTTACTGATATTTCATAATATTATTTAATGTCATTAATAAAACCGTACATAATCACTACATATGTATATCTATTAAAAGGTTTGATAATTCGACGATGCCATATATATTGAAAATAAAATTTTAAACATATATATGATGATATCGATAACTGTAATCTATTTAATAAGTTATGTTTCAACTAGTTTTATCTTAAAAATAACAAATACTTAAGGTACACGGGTATTACATTTCAGGTTATCAGTTGTACTGATAGGTAGGCACCTAACCTAGCTGACATCAATGACAATTAAGTCGTCGTAATGTCATTGAAATGTAAGAAAAAACGTACTAACTGTTCCATTTTTTATACCTATACATTATTAACTTAATTTCAATGGTTTTGCGAATTCATTTTCTGCTGTTTTGCGTATAGAATCGTATTGTTTTAATATTGCATTGCGTTGATTTATCTTTACTTATTGCAATACTAATATGTATATGCTTATGTTTTCAGAATCCCGTTGGTTGTATTACCACCAAGTCAGGTGCACCAGTAGGAGTGAAGACTGCGATTCAAACAGTTGGAAAAAATGGACCAGCTCTTCTGCAAGACGCTCAATTTCTGGATGAGATGTCCTCTTTTGATAGAGAACGTATTCCAGAAAGAGTTGTTCATGCTAAGGGTGCTGGCGCTTTTGGATACTTTGAAGTAACTCATGATATAACTAAATATTCAGCGGCTAAAATATTTGACGGCATTGGTAAAAAAACTCCCATTGCTGTTAGATTCTCTACTGTAGGTGGAGAGAGTGGATCGGCTGATACTGTTCGTGATCCTCGTGGTTTCGCTGTGAAATTCTATAGTGAAGATGGAATCTGGGATCTTGTAGGAAACAATACTCCTATTTTCTTTATAAGGGACCCTACACTATTTCCAAGTTTTATTCATACCCAGAAGAGAAACCCCGAAACGCATTTAAAAGATGCTGACATGTTTTGGGATTTCTTAACTTTAAGACCGGAGTCAATGCATCAGGTGCTTTATTTATTTGGAGACAGAGGAATACCCGATGGTTATAGATTTATGAATGGTTACGGATCTCACACTTTTAAGTTAGTAAATGCTCAAGGTGTTGCACATTGGGTTAAATTTCATTACAAAAGTAACCAAGGTATCAAAAACTTGTCAGCAGATAAAGCTGCAGAACTCGCATCGTCTGATCCTGACTATTCGATCAGAGATCTTTATAATGCAATTGCAAAAGGTGATTGCCCCTCTTGGACATTTTACATCCAAATTATGACAATGGCCCAAGCTGAAAATTGCAAGTTTAATCCATTTGATTTGACCAAGGTCTGGTCCCATTCAGATTATCCTCTTATACCGGTAGGTAAACTTGTACTGGACAGGAATCCTAAAAATTACTTTGCTGAAGTTGAACAGATTGCTTTTAATCCAGCCAACTTAGTGCCTGGTATTGAGCCTTCACCTGATAAAATGTTGCAAGGTCGCCTATTTTCGTATGGTGACACTCATCGTCATCGCCTCGGTGCTAACTATCTTCAGATACCAGTCAACTGTCCTTATCGTGTTACTGTTTCTAATTATCAGCGTGATGGGCCACAAGCTATATGTAACCAAGAGGGAGCGCCTAATTATTTTCCAAATTCATTCTCTGGGCCACAAGAATGTCCTCGTGCTCAACGTCTTCAACCAAGATACAATGCAAGCGGTGACGTTGACCGATACGACAGTGGGCAAACTGAAGATAACTTTACCCAAGCTGGCATTTTGTATAAAAAAGTATTCAGTGATGCAGAAAAGGATCGTGTTGCTGCTAATTTTATTGGTCATTTAAAAGACGCTGCTGGTTTCATACAAGAACGTGCTATAAAAATATTCTCCCAAATTCATCCCGACTTAGGTAGTAAGGTAGCTGCTGGGCTTGCACCATACAAAAAGTTCCATGCTAATTTGTAAATACCCCATATAAATATATTTTATTTAAACAAACCCTAAGGGATCTATAAGTGTTTTCAGATAAACGTAATTACACATAAATTTGTAACGATACTTTTTTATTTCTTATACCTTGTTGTTATTACAAAAGGATAGAATATAAGATAAAAATGAATTATTCATAGACAAATATATTCCATTTATATTTATAAGGATAGGTTGCGGTGTCACATTTTCATTGGATTTTTTATTAAAGTTAATTATATTTTGTAATTCAAATAGAAACAATATCCGTATAAATGTGCTATACTTGTATACTCGTATAAATGCAAGAATGTGAATATTAAACATACGAAATATACATACATGTTTACTTAAGTTATAATGACTGAGCTTAATTTTTTTGAGACAAAAGGTAAATTAAAATTATTATATTTTAAAAATCAAATGTTTGAAGGAAACATGATGTACATAAGGTTAAACAAAGAATGATAAAAAAATAAACGTATTCAAGAATTCTTGTAGTTTTATTGTATGTAATTATACTCCTGTTATATTAAATGCCGTCTTAAATATACTGATACTTAACATAAAAGTGTATTTTTAATCCTCATCTCTGTAAGTCTCGCTGACCTATCATATTATAGGAAGAAGGCCGGGATCGAACCAATACATATTTGAGATTAATTAAGTTTAACTATAAATTTACGATAAACTAATATATATATATATATATATATATATATATATATATATATATATATATATATATATATATATAATATATATATATATATATATATATATATATATATATATATATATATATATTAGCCTAACACATATTAAAATAATGAAAGGTTACATTTCATTATTTTAAACGCTACAGATCAATTCTATTTTTTATATGATTTGAAAGTAATATAACAAGTACGTATATCTATAAATTTTACTTCTGACATGATAGCTGTTTCATTAGTTTTATAAAGGCGACATGTGAAACAAACAAATTGGCACTAGTTAGCATTGTAACGAGAACTGGTTTAGGAACCTGCTGCAACGTGCGAGGCTAGTAAAAGAAAAATTCTGGCCTTTAACTAGGTTGAGGCCGTTTAATTATATATTGAGATACATGTTAACATTTATATATAATTAAAATTACATAATATTGTAAGAAAGGCAAATAAACTTATCTAAAAGTAAAAATTTAGGTATACTGGAAAAATTTTTCTCCCTTCTTTTCTGCAAATATACATATATGTAATAAATATAATAACCGACTGAAGAGACAATACGTTTCCCGCGTGTTACCTAGATTTGCGACATAAAATAATTATTTACCCCGAGTGGGGATAGCCAGACACTGTCATAAGGTCTACGGACGACTTGTCGGTCATACGGACAAATTTTGTATGAAATGAACTACATATAAAAGTGTGTAATGGTTTTTATCACAATGAGATTGAGCTCTTTGCCAAATTGCATCATTGTAAGTCAATGGGAAGTACCCTATGGGTTTTAATTACGCAGCAATTTCCAGACTAAATCTTCATATCGTTTGATTGCGTTAACTTAGAAAGTGTATTTTTTCTATGCTACAAGGGACTATAGATCTAGCTATTTGATATTTATTTCAACTTTGGTCCCGACGCTCAGGATGGTGCAGGGACTAATAGGGCACGGCTGTTTCGGCAAATACTTGAATCAGACTGCACGTCGAGGCGTCGCCGGTGTGTCATGTGTGTAGCGCGCTCACTTTGACCCGCCACTCTGGCCGGATGCCCCGCTTAAGCCCCTAACATTGAGTAGGAGAACTCGTTATCAACAAGTCCAACTTCCAGTGGGAGGGTCATAGTGATCTTCTTGCAAGTTAGGAGGGTGCGGACACCCTGTGACCCTGGGAGACCTGGATACCCTGGGAGAAACCCCAGGGTACCCTAACCACGATGTTGGCGTTCAGTAGGCGGGCCTTTCGTCTAGGCTACGTAGTAGATCGACGATCTTACCGAGGTGAAGAGAGTGCCGCTGGGTTTTAGAGGGTAGTGTCGAGACAGGTACTGTACCGATGAGCTCCACAGTACCAACCAGCCCATCGCATGGGTGGTTTGCGAGAAAGAATAAAAAGATATGAAATTTGACAAGAAGTGAGAACTTACGAGATCAATAAAGAAAAAGTTCTATAAACTGGTACTTAATAAGTTAAACACGGAAAGTAATTTTTACATACATAAATTCATGGATACGACCACAAATTTAAGTTTGTCAATTTTTATAAGTTGTATTTTCCTCAGCGGAAAACAGGACTATCATAACTATCAAAAGGCTCTTGAAACAAAACAATTATTTTTAAATTCGTTCATAAAAGTATTTCTAAGTCTAAATAATACCTTCAATATATCCCTTTTGTGTTGTTTTCCAAGTGCGAGTAGTACTCGCGCACCGACAGTACCGTATCATTTTCACGATTGTCGGTCAGCGAAAAATATAACGCTAAACTGACCATACGTAACGGATTTTACTAATTTTAGGTTTCATTAACACACATTATATAAATTAGATATACAAAGAAAAGAACGTAATGTTATAATATATATGAATTAATATAATTATATTATATAACAAAAACTTATGAATTAATCTGAGTAAAAGTAGGTCAAAGTTACATTATTTTATAACCGAGACTCCTTCCATGAAGATTTTAGATTATTTTTGATTATTAAAAATCGGCGCCGGTAAAACGAGCAAGCGGGTCCTAGTGATACGCTCGCTCGAGCTATTTAATAATAGTTGAAGTAAATTAGCTAAATAGAATGTTATCAGTTGCTTCAATTAGTGGTGCGCCTTAGGGCCACTAATAGTGTTTTACTTAATCGATAATCTTAATCTATGTTACTAAGTAATGCGGTTGGATTAATATGGAATACCATTATTAAAATATATGCTATGATAACGATATATAATACTGATATAACAATACTGTATTTATAATATTTTTAGCGTTAACTGATAACAAATGTTATCATATTTTTATCGGTCGCATTAAATATCTACAATTATGTATGATTCTTTTGGAATGCACGCTCTTATTGAATAATATTTTTAGGATCGATAAGAATAGACAATCTTTTGCAAAAAAAAAATTACTACATTATTTCTTAATCTTTTTAGGGTTACGTATCTCAAAAGAAACTGAACTCTAATAGGGTCACTTTGTTGTTCAGATGTCTGTCCGTCTAACAAGACAATTTTCTGAAAATCACGTGGAAGAAGAAGCTGAAAATAATATGAAATATCCAAGTCGGTGGTCTCTTGGAAAATAGAAAAAATCGCACTTACATACGTACATACTTTATGTTTGCCGTTTTTGTGTGAAATTCGCCGTGTAATCAAAACTATATGAAGTTATTGAATAATATTATGTAGGTAGTTAATTTCTGTTAAGTTTATCAACTTTTATAAGTTAATTATGATATACGCTAAAAATCTTACAATATAAATAAAGGAAAAATATAAAAGTTGTTAATTTATAAGTCTATTACAGAAAAAAATTTATTACAAACCTACATTTGTCCGTGACTTATACATTTTTAATCATGAGATTGTCATGAAACCCTCAGTGCACGAGTATTACACGCACATCATCGATATTTCTTTGCAAAATAGAAGGATTACAAGTAGGAGGAGAACAGGTCCCATTTGTGACCAGTTAATCAATTTTTTAACCATATAACTCTTCCAAAGGAGCCTCGTAAAAATAAATTACAGTAGAAGCTCTTTATTCCGTTTCACTATCCGCGGACTGAAAAAATGCAACTCAAGTTTCTTCTCAAGTCAATTCGCGATCTAAGATTTATTTCTTTATTCGCGCATCGAATCGGTACATCGATACATACAGCAAAGGATAGAGTTACATTGCAGCTTTGTTCAAATATACGCGCCGCCTTTCATAAACCGATATTTTTAATAGTAAAAATTAAAGCCCGTTGAAGTAGCAGGGTGTGACGTCTTGGTCCACACGAATGATTACTTACACCATGGACATTTTTTAAACGATTGTAACTCCTTAATTATTGTACTTCTTATAATTTAAATTCGTACACATTATGCAATACAATGGAATATCGATGTAACTAGTTAATGTTAGTTAATTATGATAATTTCTTATAGAAAATAATATAAACCCTCACAAAACCGGCGTTAGGACGCGTCAGATTAATTAGTTTTAGGTGTTATCTGCAGACCTAAATAGCTTATTTATAAATTAATTACAAATAAAGATTTCATGCCACTACACACATTTTCCTTTCACATATGATCTACAATTTATATTTAAAACAGAGATATCTCTCATATGTTCTTCGATGAAAATCCTTCTAAGACTTCATTTCGAAGAATCACCCCTACCTAACTACGAATGGGTTTTGATTACACTTTTTTGTATGATTAGGTCTTGTTTTACAGCTGGTCTCATATAAAAGTTATATACGAGTATGTGAAATGTTTTAGTTTGATCAAGTTATACGAGATTTGAATTTTGAATTTTTCTGTTTTATATAAAATATTTGGACTTGCTTAGCCGCAAGCAAATGAGCTGCTGATCAGTGGATAAGAATAAAGTAATTAAATAAAACTTAACGGTTTAGTTTAAGTTTACTTACTACCGAAAAAATTATACAAACAAAATACTTGAAAATAATATTTTAATTCATTTAGAATACTGTTATTTTTGAAGTCTATGCAAGCTAAAGCAAAAAGTACTAAATATACCGATCAAAATCAAGCTTACCGAGCAAATAAAATAATTTAAAAAATACCCAAACCGGCTCCGTTTTTGTTACAATTTGTATGAAAATCACCACGCGATCAAAATATTATATATTAGTAATCTCATAGTAGCCATAAAAGAAAAATGTCGAAAATTGGAAATTTACATATATATCGTTTTAAAAATCCATTACAACTTTATAAAATAATACCTTCAATATGGATATATCGTGTTGTATTTATTGCATACAAAATGAGTGCATACAACAAAGTTAAGATTGTCAATTTGCACAAGTTGTACTTTCTGATACGGTACGTCCCTCGGTGTGCTTTGAGTGAGTAGTAGAGGTAGGAATTTACTTATTGTTGAACTTTTACCGATAGCCCTATTTCTTTTCAGGGTTAATTAGTTTATCTATAGGAACATTAATAACTATATTAAATATGGGGGATAAATAACACGCTCCGAAATAGACACACACATAGTTGTTAATCGATCGATCTATGTATATATTATGCATTATCAGAACAATTTATTTTTGATAGGGTAACCAATAACAATACAATCAATTAAATGAAAATATTAAACGTTGTAAATACTTCTTTATCACAACGGACTCTATATAAATGAACGATCAAGCCATTGTCAAGTATTTGTGATCACGGTACGCGTCCAGTGTGTCGCTCCGTCTACCGGGAACGCAAATAATTTGTCAAAATGGCTTCGAGAGATCCTTCTTCCGATCAACTAGTTAACTACAAAAAATCTATTAAGGTAAAATATTTTTGTTGGGATATTATTACAAGTATATTTTTCGAATTCTTCTTTTTTTCTTTAATTTACTCGCCCAATGAGGATTTATTACTAGATAAATTTAATTTTGCCTTATTTTTAATATTATATCATCACATAACATTAATAGTAGCTATTAGGTACTTAGCGTTTTTAGTATTTTGAAGTTTGCTGTTACTAGTGATGTTCGCTATATGAACTTTGCCATTTTTTATCACATTGTAATGCTTTTACTTATCATGTTATAATTACGATACGTTCATTTTGTTGGAATAATTAGATAAATTACACACATACTAAGATAAGTGAAAATGATTAATAAAATATACTTCAGTGTAAACATTATACCTATATATCATTTGTGATATACATTATTTGTCTAATTCTAAATTAAATGCCCTGCGAATTATATTACATAATTATATACATACTTCTAAATTGAAAAATGAACCCATTTGATTATTACAAGTATATTTTAAAATTATAGAGAGTTATTTTTTAATGTGTTGTTTGCCTATTCGATTCAGTTCTAGTTTAGTTCTGGAGTGAGAGTAAAGTCTCTATAATTGATACCTGGCCACAACATAGTCTCGACACTTTTGCATGTACCAATGCACTGTTACTAACAATTTTTAACTTTATTCATTGAAGTTTCTGAGATTTTTGCCATTATTCTCATTATGGGATTGACTTTTGTATATCTGGAAACTGAGCAAGTGAACAATTTCCATACTTGTTAAAATGTCCGATCTAATTCAATTAGGTTTACCTATATTAGCAAAGATGGAGGGATTATTATTATACTTATTTTTTATTGGCGAATGGTAACTTATTATTTATACAGGAAAGTTAAATCTTTCTTTTTACAGCACAATTGTTAGTGTCTATCACAAATAAGTAAAGAATTAAAGAATTGTTATCAAATCATTAAAAATAAAAATTCAATAGCTATTGTACGCAAATTATTTAATCATTAGGTAATACTGAAATCATTAACCAAATTGTATTATTACTTCCAAGCTCAACCGATTACGTATATAGTTAATAGTCATTAGAATTCAGAATTATTTATATACATGTTAACATTATAATGTTAGCATGATTATTGCAAAAATAACAAAATGTACATGTCAAGTTTAAGGTTAATTGATTATTTACGTCATCGTCAAGGTTTTTACTCGAACTTTCTTCAACATTGACATTGTCTTCTCAAAAGTAAACCAAGATCTCTAAGTCTTTTATGCTGCTTTACGAATATCAAAATCTTAATTTTATCTATTTTTATTATATAGTAGGTCCATTAGTTGAAGTCCGTAACTATGGGGAGATTTATATAATTACAATATTGTTGTGTTGAACTTGTTACCAAAATAATTGAAATGGAAGCACTGCAAGCAGCTTATTTTATCACACTGAACAACACTGCTCATATGACCTTACTAAATTTGTTCTAGTGTAGCTGTGTGTTTTAGTTTCACAATATATATTTCAGACCTTAGAATTCTGTACTACAATACAGAAAACTTCATAAGAATAAAAGCTTACGTAAAGTTGTTTATTTATATTTATTGTAGTTTTTACCTGTTTCATGATTTTTAAGATAGGCACTTAGACACGTGAGATACAATTTCAACCTTTTGAAAATATAAAGTGTCATTAATTAATCTAATCATTATCCTTCCGGTAATATATTTTATTTATTTTCAGGGATCACCTGGCCCTATTACTACTAAATATGGTGCGCCAGTAGGAGTAAAAACTGCTATCCAGACGGTGGGAAAGAATGGACCTGCATTATTGCAAGATGCTCAATTTTTGGATGATATATCCTCTTTTGATAGAGAACGCATTCCAGAAAGAGTGGTACATGCAAAAGGAGCCGGTGCTTTCGGATATTTTGAAGTAACCCATGATATCACTAAATATTCTGCAGCTAAAGTTTTTGAACCCATCGGCAAGAGAACCCCCATTGCTGTTAGATTTTCCACTGTAGGTGGAGAGAGCGGATCGGCTGATACTGTTCGTGATCCTCGTGGATTTGCAGTGAAATTCTATACTGATGATGGAATTTGGGATCTTGTTGGAAATAATACTCCAATTTTCTTTATAAGGGATCCTACCTTATTCCCAAGTTTCATACACACACAAAAAAGGAATCCTGCAACACACTTAAAAGATGCTGATATGTTTTGGGACTTTATGACTTTGAGACCCGAAACAATGCATCAGCTCCTTTATTTGTTTGGTGACAGAGGTATCCCTGATGGTTATAGATTTATGAATGGTTATGGTTCTCATACTTTTAAGCTTGTAAATGCTCAAGGAGTGGCACACTGGGTCAAATTTCACTATAAGAGTAATCAAGGTATCAAAAACATGCCAGTCAGCAAAGCTGCGGAGCTAGCCTCATCCGACCCTGACTATTCTATAAGAGATCTTTATAACGCCATTGGAAAAGGTGATTTCCCAACTTGGACACTTTACATCCAAGTCATGACCATGGCTCAAGCAGAAAGCTGTAAGTTCAATCCATTTGATCTGACTAAAGTCTGGCCTCATGCTGAGTTTCCTCTAATTCCTGTGGGTAAATTAGTGTTAGATAGGAATCCTAAAAACTATTTCGCGGAAGTGGAACAAATAGCTTTCAGTCCATCTAATTTAGTACCTGGTATTGAGCCTTCTCCAGATAAGATGCTGCAGGGTCGTTTATTTGCGTATAGTGACACTCATCGTCATCGTCTTGGTGCTAATTTCCTTCAAATACCTGTCAACTGCCCATATCGGGTGACTGTAGCTAATTATCAGCGTGATGGACCACAAAATGTGGCAAACCAAGAAGATGCGCCAAATTACTTCCCGAACTCTTTCTCTGGACCAAGAGAATGTCCACGTGCACAGCGCATGCAGCCTAGATACAATATAAGCGGCGATATTGATAGATACGATAGCGGTCAAACCGAAGATAATTTTACACAGGCTAGCGCGCTTTATAAAAAAGTATTCAGAGACGACGAAAAGGAACGCACTGTCACAAATATTGTCGGTAATTTAAAAGATGCTGCTGGTTTTATTCAAGAACGTGCCATAAAGTTACTATCTCAGGTTGATTCAGACTTAGGCAAAAATGTGGCTGCTGGACTTGCACCATATAAAAAATACCATGCCAACTTATAAGAATATTAATATGCATGTGCTATATATTTCTTCTTTTTAGAACTAAAATTATATCTAATAATTTGCAACCGGTACGTAAATGTGACATGATGAGGGCATTATTTTGGAGACAATGTTGTTAAGTTATACCTAATAAAGATTTTTACAGATTTATTTTTTATTTTCAAACTTAACCAAATATAAAATATATTAACAGTGATTACTACCTACTACTTATATAAATGGCTATTTAATAAGTGTAGAGTTGGGCATGGAATATAGAATAACTAGCACTATCTCCAGGTGTCGTCCACATTTTTAGCGGTGCTAAAAAGATAGCCTTCATCGTAGCCAAAACTTTAGTTAAAATAATCAAATTTAACTCTGTCTTAATATACATATAACTTAAAGCATTACGCAAATAATTGAAAAATGTGTCGCCCGTTACAAATCTAGAGGACACTACAGTAAGTGGTAGTGTCTAAAACTGAGAGAAGTTTAAATTAATAGTTAAGACTGTAAGGTTCAATTTGCGAGTTCACTCCATTTTGCGTCTATTAAACATATTGGAATTCGAACACACTCGCTTCATGTTACTATACGATATAAATAAAAATATTGCATAATTTAAATATAAGAATCTTCTAAAAATTAAAATCCTCAATGGAATTTACAGTCCGACACTTCGTAACTGCGCCACGATGGCGTCAGATATTTATCTAATTATAATTAGTGATAACCATATATTCATATGCTAAATAGTAAGTACACAATATATAAAACTGACATGTTTTCTTTATCAAAAAATAATTATAGATATTTACGTAAGTCCATCGTCGTTTTCTTGATAATGAAAGTAATATATACTTGTGTATATATTTGTATAATATATACTTATACAAACTTACAAACTTAAATTAGCGGTCGTATCCACTTATTTTGTATAAAATGAACTACAGGTACAACCTTGTAATAGAATCTTTCTGTGTTTCTGTTCTGTGAATCTATTTAAGCTTATAAATGTTTATAATGTTTGTCCAATCACTTTACTGTGACACTGGAAGTTGGCCGGTGCTTATAGAACAGGGTAAACCTAATTTAAGCACCGGCAGAAATATTTTTGTGACAGTCTAGCTCATGTATTTAAATAAACAATATGTTTGTAATCGCATGGCTTATAAATAAATAAATAAATGATTTTATCTTAATAAGCCTGTATCTTAATCTATTATAATAAGTTCTCACTTCTTATCAAATTTCAGAAGTGTAGGTATAGGGTGAAATACAATTTCTAAAAAGTCCATAAAATTTTAATTTGCGGTCGGATGATATAAGTTTGTCATGGTATTTTTTTCTGGGATATATTTATAAATTTAATATTTCTTGCCAAGTAGGTTTTGATTTTGACGAGATTTTCATACAAAATGCAAATAAAGACGAACAAGAATAATTATCAGAGTTAACCTCTAAAAGTTCCAGTATTTTTAAGCAAACCCTAAAAAGAAATGAAATAGTACACTACTTTTTATTATTTTATTTAATTGAGAATTTAAAAACGAACTTAATAATGCTATGAAATGAGTGACATTGGCTCGGTACTTTAAATTAATGTGATTTGTGTTGTACAGAGCTCTCTAGTTTTCAAATGTCAAGTTCTAAATAATCCAATAGATGGTGCTGATTAAAGTTTAAAACGATTCAATTCATGATGATCTACAAAAAAATAAGGTATAAAATAATAGTAAATATGATTATTAATACTTGAATATAGTCCATTATTACAATTTATTTGATGAATAATTTTCTAGTATTTAGTCACTGGAAGTATGAAATATATTAGCCACCACATTATAATATATACACAAAACAATTATTGCTATATAAAGTTTTCGCTAGATGGCCTATGTAAGTTTGATTATATTGCAATCTAACGACAATTTTAGTCTATTAATATGGAGCGTACCCAAAGAGTACCATCTTGTAACGGGAACAAGTTAGAAAACTGTCCACCTTGTAAACAGTAAATTATTGTCACTAGTGTATCAAGTAGAAGCGTTTTTAACAGAGTGATGTGTTCTGGGTTGAAAAATTTAATATTTTAAATGACTGTGTAGTTCAAATATTTGCAGCGTGCAATAACAAAGGAAAAGTATTCCTTTTCGTTTTTATTTAGTATACTATTTTAATAGTTTAAGGTGCTGTTTTGGAAATCTTCCAATAGCTACTGTGGCGCCACCTTAATTTGCTTCCTTTAAGTACACACTTTTTAATATACTGACTCGGGTTACTTCTATGGTCTACACTCTTTGATTTTTTAAGTATTATTTAATTTTGTTGCGCAACTTATATAAATTTCAATAAATTTGCATAATATGTACATGTAACACACTTATGTACAACACTTTATTTTTGGTGTTAAATGGAGTTACTATCGAGATGATCAAATGAATTTATAGGATATACTGTCCCGCTACAATGTTAACTGTGCACGGACTCTTGCTGCTGCAGGCTATAAAGTCTCTTTATAGAGATCACTCATCATGTGTGCGAGTAGGAGGTAGCATGTCGCCTTGGTTTGACATTTAATCGTGTTTTAAATAAGCTTGCGCCATGGCAGTTTGGCTGTTTAATTTGTATTTGAATAGCTGTCTCCATGTCCCATGTTTCTTTTTGTAGGTATTACAGAAGAAAAATGAAAGTAGGGAGATGCGATCTCTTCGGAGAAAATAAACACATATGGAACAAAAGCTAGCGGTAAGAGAGGTAAGGGGAGACCTCGGTTGACCTTCGAAAACACAACGTCGAAGAAACCGGAGGAAGGTCACGTAAAAAGCATGAGAACCTTCATGGAGGGCATGTATGATATGTTTGGCACCCCGTTTTCTCTGGCTACCCTGCTAGGGATGGAGCGTAAAAATAAAAATATGTTTTTTATATAAGCTATAACATTTTTGGTTCATGATTAAATTTAACCTTTATACTATTATTTTATTACAGTAAGTTTGGATGTACAATAAATTTTAACTCTTTCGTAAAATCAAAAAATAAAATATCTATCAAAGCCACGAGTATATGAAAACTGTTTATATATATGTCAAAAGATACACATTAATTTATATGTAATGACAATAACCTATATTTTTGGCTCATTACTGTTATGTTATATATTTTTAGTGAAACTTATTGATTGCTTTATACAATCCAAATGCATATGGGTAAATATTAGATAATTTTTAAAATAATAAGCATGCATGAAGAGGAATGATAGTGGACGAGGCGAAAGAGGTCTGCTAAAGACAGCTTTAGATTTGGCGCTCCGTTGTCTCTCATTACCATGTATGTATGTATTTATGTATGTATGTATGCATGTATGTAGATATATATGTATTTATGTAATAAGTGTGAGATTTACAAATCTCCCATACCTAATTATTTTTTATTTACGAATATCCACCTGTATAGGTAGACATATAGCTTTAAAAATGCAGAGAGAATAAAATCTTGAAACCTTAAAATTTCATAAATAAAGTCTATAGCTTTAACTTATACCTGATACCTGTACCTGTAGATAAATGTATACAACTAAACACTCGATGATATGGGCTAGTAAAATTTATAACCTGGTATGATAAGAAATAGAAGCTGCCTATAGGCTATTATAGGATATTATAAGAACTTAATATACTTATTGTCATCTGTAGCATTCTTTTTTAACATTTAACAATATTTATCATTATTCACAAAATTAATGGTAACACATCGCTTATAAATAGTGCAGTGGCGAAGTTACACATTTTCAAAGTATGGGCTATTAAATTTTTCTGGCTCGTTTGATGTGGAGTATGGAAGCTAGCTCGTTCGTTAAACGTATAAAGGACACGTAATAAGGAAACGTTATCGGTAAAATGTGTCGATAGTTTCTATCCCCAAGACATAAAAAATTTGTTAAGCTAAAATTTATCGCCCAAAAATCTGATCTGATCGTAATCTTTACAAGAACCGCGGTCCTTTCCTTTAATTTGATTGAAAGTAACATATTTGTAACATTTTCAGCTAAGAATGTTATGTCCAAATTGTCACGATGGTCTTAGTCGCAGCCAAGGAATTCAATGTGATCAATGTTGTTCTCCATATCGTGTACAATGTACAAATGATAAAATTAAAGATTTAATAATGGAAAGTGGTGATAAAGGTTATTATTGGATATGTCCTAGATGTAAAACATCAGCTGGAAAAGCGCCTCGTGGGTTTCAGGATCCCCAAGCTTTGCTAAATGCTGTGAACGTAATAACTGAAAAATTTGAACTTGTCAATAAAATTCAAATACCTAAAATAAATAAAGATTTAATACATTTAAAATATGTAACTGAACGTATTTTCAAACAAAATGAAGAGATACTTTCCAAAGTTAATGGTGAAAATAAAGGCGAAACGAAGTGTAGTACCAGAAGTTACTTAAGACGAAGGAAATTTTTAATTTCTCCCAGTTCTAAATGTCCTGAAGAGAAAGCTACTATGTTAGGTCCTGATAATCATGTAGCTTACAGGACTCACACACGATCCTATTCTTTTTTGAAGACGTTTCTCCGTCTTAAAAGAAAAGTCAATGATGACAAACTACTTAAACGAAAATAAAATAAAAATATTATAATATAAAATATTATTTTTTATTACTTACAAATTTGTTATTAATCATTCATTTGTTTGAGTATATTTTTCCTATAAGATAAATTAAATGAAACAGATAGTAGTTTACCAGAGCTCAAAAAATATTGAATGAATTAAATTAACTTATTTGGGAACTTCATACTTTTAGACTTCCGTACGTCTGCCTATTTACTGATATGACAAAACAAATAAAAATATTATACATGCACTACACATAAAAACCACATTTTTTTGTCCCTGGGAAAAGATTTTACGCAGACTTTCCCTGAGTAGGACAATTGTGCCCTACAGACGGATGGTACTGTGGGAGGCATCGAACCCGATACTATCTACTAAAACCCAGCGGAAACCCTCTCCACTTATATGAGATACTGCAGGATCGCTTGTGCATGCCACTACAGCACCTTGGTGGAAGGCCTGGCCCACCTATTGTAGGCCACTATCGCCTTCAGGGAGACCCATGGTTTCTTCCGGGACGCCTCGATGACTTGCAGGAAGATCTTCATGACCTTCATGCAGTAGCTTCTCTAGAGTCAGGGAAGTTGGAGATGCGCGTATCGCCTTCTTTTACCTCCTGGTCTATGACGGCAGAGCAGATCTGCGTCCACGCTAAGCTCGCGCGCACGCTCCGCGGCGTCCTTCTGTGCGATAACAGATTCACAGAAGGAGACTGCTGCAGAACAGTTCCTTTTACTCTCCAGCATGGCTCCCATCATACTAGAGAGTGAGAGATCCCTACCCACTACAGCCATCAAGGCGTGGCATTGCGGAGCCCAAGCGGGGTATTCGGCCAGAGTGTGATGCACCGAATCAACGGAGGCATCACACTCGTGCCACCGCTAGTGACATCTCCCGACACGCAATCTGATGCAAATGTTTGCCGAAGCAACCGTCAATAGCTGCACCAGCCTCAACGCCAGGACGCCAAAACCTCTTGTCAACCAGTGGTCTAGGTGGGACGAACCTCCTCCACTATCGCCAGTCCTTCCACCGGTGACCAAAGGTCCTCCCTTCATCGCCGGATCAGGGCTTCGTCCGCTATTCTTCTGATCCGCCTGATAACCTCATTCGATGGTTGGTCACCTCGTGACCGGTCACTTACACGGAATGCGTGAACTCTGGCGATAACTTCCGCGTGCATATCCCACGGCGGACCGCCCGCCAGGAGTGTAGCCGCCGTCCACGACACTGTCCGGTATCCTCGAATAGCTCTAACCGCTATGACCCGCTGTGCTTTCCGCAATTGGGTCTTGTTATGAGCGGAGAGAGCGTCGGCCCACACAGGAGCGCCGTAAAGTGCCATGGATCTCTCTCAACACACCGACGTACAAATGTCGACATTTAGAATTGGGCCCTCCGACATTTGACAGTAATCTGCCGAGGGCCCCGGCGGCCTTCACAAGCTTAGGTGCAAGCTGAGTGACTTAAACAACCATCGACTATCCAGGGTCAGTCCCAGATATTTCATCTGTGGCCGTACCTCCACCTCTTGATGCGCAGAGTAGCCCTACGTGGGGGCTCTTTGCTAGGGCCATGAAAGAGGACGGACTAAGTTTTAGGCATAGAGACCCTCAGATCCAGCGTTTTGATGCGACCAATAACAAGACGCGTGCCGGCTTCAGCCAAGCGTGCCGCCTCCTGGTAAGATGGACCTCGGGCCGTGACCAAAGTGTCGGCCGCGACAAAAGTAATTTTTTAATAAGAAGGCCGGCTCTCGAGAGCAGTGTCGAGATCGTTTCTCCTTCTACATCTTGTGTACGCCCGTCGGGCTCGAATACAGGTCGCCCGCAGTTCAGCAATCTCGGGTGTCCATCAGTACACTTGGCGGCGGGCTGGTCTTCGCCGAGCTCTCGGCATGGCAGCATCGCATACTTCTGTTATTTTATTTTATTTATTTTATTATGTAGCCGGCGTGATAACACTTCAACATTGGAGCCATTTACCATTTCGCTTGGAAAGCTCCTTATATATATATATATATATATATATATATATATATATATATATATATATATATATAAATATAGGTATGAAAGACAACTAACAAGAGTCTACAAAATTTAAATTTGTATGAGTATTTAGTAGTTTTTTTCTGGAATATATATATAAATTTCAAATTATAAATTGTTCGCAGGGTAAGTCTAAGTATTTGTGGAATTTTATTATACATGCGTATACCTTGGGACACAAACGTTTTATTTACTTTCTGAAGGCGAAAACTAGGTCAGCTTATTTTTACTCCTTGTATTTATATCGTGCTTATCACTGTTCTTTAGATAATTGTTAATATTTTTATTACGTAATAAAATATATAAACGTACGTTTATATATTTTATTACGGTTGTATTGTGACGCAACCGTAAGAATACCCGCTTTATCAAAAACGTCTCGCAAAGAATCCCGAGCTCTCATGCTGTACATAACCCGCACTGCTCTTTTTTGAATTATAAATATTGATTCGATATCTGCGGCATTGCCCCAAAGCAATATTCCATAGGAATATTCATACAAGATGAGATGAAAATAACTAAAATAATCGATTCGAGCAGTAATATCGTCGGTAAGCTGTCTCACTTTTCTAATAGCGTAAGCAGCAGAGCTCAGGCTACTCGCAAGGGAACACTGGTGGCTCTTAAGTTAAGCTTCTGTCTCTTAACATCTGGCATAGTAAATTCTATACATATTTTACAGAAATTAGACTTTTTCTGTGCTTCAAGAAGTTATCGACTTGAATATTTGATATTAATTTAAGCTTGATTCTTTCACGTGATATAAAATAATTGTACATACATGAACAATCTTGCACCATGTTTAAAATAATTCGATATAATTGATGTTTTGGGTTTCCTCATTATGCTATAAGTATTTTTTTGGATTTCCGTGCGCTCGATTCCAAGGCCATCAACATTTCGGTGACGCGAGTTGTAGTTGATATATTATTTGGGTTACGTAGCTTAAAAGAATAAACGGAATTCTCAAAGACCACTTTGATATCCTTTTGAATGTCTGTCCGTCTGTCGTGATCAAATTTCTCAAGTACAATTGGGGTCAATAATGTCTACAGTCTTGTGGAGCACTGTCCTGTGGACTTTGTATGAAATTTGCTGCGTAAACAAAATCTATATTTACTTCCCGTTGACTGGAATTATGAAATTTGCCAAAAACTGAAAACTTACAGTACGTATAACACCGAAAATTGGAAATTTATATGTGTACCTATCACAGAAAAACACTATTACAAGCTTATATTTGTAGTTAATTTCATATAAAATGAGTTCAAACGCGGACAAAAATTTTGTATTTGTTAACTTTTTTAAGTTATATTTCCCGTTGCCGTATGATTATAAAATTGGTATGGAACCCTCCGACCACGCGATGTTTTTCAATTATTATTCTCGGGCATGGGCATGAATACAGTATGTAATCTACTTGAGTATTAAATGTTCATTATATATTTGAGTAACGTATATTAAGAATTACATTACATAAAGCATTATTGAAGGCCTCTCTGTTTTCGTAACATTAACGTTAACTTGTTTTAGAGAGATACTAACCAGTTAATTAAAAATTTTATACATCATCGATTTTAAGCCAACTTCCACAGTTTCACAATATTAATGTTATGTATTTTTTTTAGGGTTTTCATTTTCCTTTATTTCTTGTGTGTCTAGAAGATTTTCTCGAGATCGCTAAGAAATATCAAGTTCAAATTAATACCAAATATTTACGGTCTATGGGTACCCCGGAGCGAAGAAAAAACAATATCGGTAAAATGCTAGTAGTACTCGCGCACCGAGGTTTCCGTACCTATCTTATGATTTTATGTATTCTGCTGAGGAAGATCTGAGATCTCTGCAAGACTCAGTGCACAATATATCAATCTTGGGGATGCTGACTGACACCATGCCCCTAGATTCGCTCCACAGAGATCATATTCTGTGGAAATACCTTCAAGTGACGACTGGATTAACGGTCGAATGAAGAACGCTTAAGGTGATACAACGATGGCTCCAAATCCGGTCCTGAGGTAGGATGTGGAATGTATGGGGAATCCCCAAAAAAATGCAATAAGTCAAAACATATTCTTCGACATTCCAGGCAGAGGTATACGCCATTCCAGAATGTTCGACAGCCAATCTGCAAAACAACTACCTCAATCTCACTTTCTATGTTTACTCAGGATTTTTCCGGATTTTTTTGGGGATAGTCAAGCTGCATTCTTGTCTCTAGCATCCGATGTAACGCAATCGAAGCTAGTGGAGAATTGCAAGCAGACCATAAGCACTCTGTGGAACCACAACAGAGTAGTCCTAAGATGGTTTCCAAGGTATCGAGGGAAACGAACAGGCGGATGTACTGGCACGAAAGGGAGTCAAATGCACCACCGGACCAGAAACGTTCTGTAGTATTTCTCGAAGCTTACCACAGCTGACCATGAAGACATGGTGTCACTATGAGGTTATTCAACTATGGAGGAATACTCCTGGTTTATACCAAGCTAAGGCAATCATTAAGACCTTTACAAAGAAGGCTGCCACTGTCTCCGTACATTGGTGAGGGTGCTGACTGGTCACGGTGGTATGAAGAGACACATGTTCAACTAATAAAATCAATAGCACAAGGATGTGTAGAATATGCAATGAGGATTAAGAAACACCTCTTCATCTTCTCACTGAATGCCCACCACGAATGCAAGGGCGTTATACTATCCTGGAGAAACATCAAATGTGCCCAGAAGAGATGAAAACTCTCATAGCAAAGATAATACTGCATTCTTTGCATTAACTAATCTTGACCTTGAACTGTAGGGGATACTGGACTGCATGGCCTGTAGATGGCATGTAGAACCGCAACTAGGAAGAATAGAATAGAACGGGGAAGCCCCAAAATTTGTTAAAATGAAATTCGCAGAGTAATCAAAACCTATAAATACTACCCGTTGACATGGACTTATAACAGTGCAAGCTAAAGAAACAATTCGAATATTGAAAATTTACAGATATTTCACATAAAAAAAAACCATTACAAACTCGCGAGTATACTGCGCCTTAAAACAGTATCAACTCACTAGGGAGGACACTCGAAATAAAATCGAGCACATCTGAAGGCTCTGAAGCGGCAGCCCCGCTATCGGATTAAGGCATAGTGGGCTAATCACCTGCTTGCTCGAAAATCATTGATTACAGAAACTGAAACAAATAGAAACCGGACCGATCTATTAACGACGACTTTTGGCATGAAGAAACGGACACGAATTGCTTTCTGGAACGTGAGGACGCTTAGCGATGACAGCCGACTGGCCCAAGCAGAAGCAGTAATGCTAAACTACAACTTGCATATACTCGGTCTAAGCGAAGTAAGGAAAACGGGTTTGGCGATCTGAGAACGCCGAGAGGCTTGACTCTGTTGTATTCTGGTAAAGAAAATGAGGAAGATGTGCGTGAGTATGGCGTGGGGCTCATCCTTTCTAATGCAGCTAAGAATAGCCTTCTCGACTGGAAACCGATATCAGACCGGATCATGTATGCCCGTTTCAATTCCAGAGCCCGGAAGATCTCCCTCTCCCGGAATGCCACCCTAAGTGGCATAAAGAAGCAAGACATCGTTTTCGTCATGGGGGATCTAAGTGCAAAAGTTGGGAGCGTAAACACTAATCGTGAGCGGCATATGTGCACACATGGACTTGGTATGTGCAACGAGAATGGAGAGCGTTTTATCGAATTTTGTCAGCGTTTTATCGAGTTTTGTGAACCACGATCTTACCATCGGAGGCACATTGTTCATACATGGCAACCACCATAAGTACACATGGAACTCACCCGATGGAGTCACCAAGAACCAAATCGATCATCTTGCCATAAGTTCCAAATGGCATTCTTCATTGCTCGATGTTCGCAACCGCAGGGGTACCAATATTGATAGCGACCATCATTTGGTGGTTGCTGAAGTCCGGCTTAAAGTTGCAAAAGCTCGTGTGGCTGGAGGACCCAGCAAGATTGGAAGAAGGTTCGAGGTTAATAAGCTACATGACTTGGAGACGCGTAAGGCCTTCCAACTCGAGTTGCGCAATCGTTTCTCTGCACTGGAAGCCACTTCGGACTCATTGGACGAGGAGTGGAACCAGTACCGTCAAAAATGCAAACAAATCTATCGCAGTACCCGGAAAGATAGGAGACAGTGGGCTGACGGTATTGCCGATCGTGCTCAACAAGCTGCAGACACTGGTAACTTGAGGGAGTTATACAAAGCTACCAAAACCTTGGCAGGTAACAGCAAGTCGAAGAAGAAGCCGTTCAAGTCGAAGGACGGGCAGCTTATTGTGACGACACAAGGGCAGCTAGTACGCTGGCGCCAACACTTTGAAGAGGTCTTCCGTTTGTCAGCTACAACGACGCCCGACATACTGCAAGCCAGTTCACAACCAGCCCGGCTTCTTGAAATTAATACAGACCCACCGACATCCGCCGAAGTTGCAAAGGTGGTCAGATCTTTGAAGTTAGGCAAAGCACCAGGAATCGATCTGATAACTGCGGAAATGCTGCAAGCTGACTTATCTTCTGCGCTCAGTGTTCTGACGCCTCTCATTAAAAAGATCTGAATCGCCGAAGAGCTACCCAGCGATTGGAATAAGGGTCTTATTGTTACTGTTCCGAAGAAGGGTGATCTGAGCCTGTGCGATAACTGGAGAGGAATTACACTGCTCTCTGTTCCTTCAAAAGTGTTCTGTAAGATCATCCTGGACAGACTGTCGAGGGCCGTTGATCCTCTTCTACGCAAGGAACAGGCTGGTTTTCGGTCGAACCGCTCATGCACGGACCAGATCAACACTCTTCGTATCATTCTGGAATAGGCATCAGAATGGCAAAGTGAGGTTTACCTAACTTTTGTCAACTTCGAAAAAGCCTTCGATACGGTGAAGTGGTCCTGCATCTGGTCCCGCCTTTCGGAACTTGGAGTGCCACCAAAAATCATCCGTCTACTAAAAAGCGTTTACAGGAAGTATTCCTGTAAAATAACTCACGACGGCCTCATCTCAGACGATGTAGCAGTGCATGCGGGTGTCCGCCAGGGCTGCCTCTTGTCGCCGCTCCTCTTTTTGGTCGTTCTAGATGGGATAATGCTTCGCATCTCTGAAAACAAGCGTCGTGGCATAGAGTGGGGATTGTCTTATGTCTTAGAAGACTTAGACTACGCCGATGATCTGTGCCTGCTAAGTCACACCCACGCTGACATGCAAGCAAAATTAAACGACCTACAACAAGAAGCGGCGAAAATAGGCCTTAAAATAAACTCCCGGAAGACTCAAGAAATGAGAATTGGCGTGAAAAACAACTCACCATTGCTGATTGGCACGGAGGCAGTGGAACGCGTCCACAATTTTACTTACCTCGGGAGCGTCGTGGCAGAAACTGGGGGTAATGAAGAGGACATCGCTTCACGGATCGCCAAAACCCGAGCTACCTTCGCGCAGCTGAAACCCGTTTGACAATCGCAGAAACTGACCCGAAGAATCAAGATAAAGATATTTGGGACCAATGTAAAATCCGTGCTGCTTTATGGGTGCGAAACGTGGAAGGTTACAAAGGACATCTCAAGCCAAGCCCATGTCTTCGTCAACCACTGTCTTCGCCGCATTCTCGGTATCTCCTGGCCCGAGACCATCTCTAACGTAGAACTATTGAAGAAATGCCAAGAGAGCCCGATCGACCACCAGATCAAGCGTCGCAGGTGGCAATGGATTGGCCACACGCTCCGCAGGGGTCCCGACCATATGGTTTTGGTATATACCAAAACAAGCTTTGGACTGGAATCCCCAAGGGAAAGAAAGCGTGGCCGTCCTCGTCAAACCTGGCGTCGCACCGTGTTGGCAGAAGCGGCAAACATCGGAATGACGTGGACCGACGTAAAGCGTGAAGCTCAAGACAGATCGCGATGGATATATATATACGTGTTTAATTATCTTTGTTTTCGAATGGAATAGATTCTAAAGCAGATTTAAAGTCAGAAATAAAAAAAATATATATTTTGTTCGTCTGTTACGAGATTTTGATTTAAATTATTATAGGACATTCGAAGATTAATTTTACTCATTATAATTAGCTATAAAATATAACTGTAAAAATTTTGAAGGTTGATCACTTTCAGGAAACAATGAACCACTTAAATGGTATGCTTGATCCTGGATTTTAAAAGTCGGCATAAAATGTCCCTCAGATACAATATTTGCACCGGATGAAGTCATCAGAAAAGCATTGTTGTAAGACCTTACGGCGTACAAGAATGATTTCGATTGAACGTGTTTTCCATCCAGCAGCGATGTTAAAGGTCCCGAACCTTTAACAAGTTTAAGTAAAGGTGTTAAACGAATTTTACCTAATGAACAGCACAATCCAACAGATTCACCGACCCACTTAAATGTATTGCAATAATTACAAACCTTAGTCATTGGACCCACACCAGATTCCTGTTTGTAATTAATAGACGGATCGTAGGAGAAACCACTACTCAATTTTTATTGCCAACGGAAATTTCGTCTCTGAGTTTGTCTAGTCTTATCAGCATTTAATCGTTGCTGATATTCAGAATTCTGTTCAGTTCAGATTCTAATTGTCTATGGACGGTATGCCATTGGCGATCGAAATATAGTCTTTCTGTCCACCTGTCGTTAAACTCTGATTCACGAAGAGCCGAAATTCTTTCGTTTTCTATCATTAATTTTTTTTTTGTCTTTAACTTGTAGTATCTATTTGTAGCCGCAGCTCTACTCGCATCGCGTCTGAATGCAGATTCTGATCGTCGCTGAAGAGCGTGATGTTCTCGATCAACCATAAAGCGAGTTTATACGATCAGATATAATTCCTGTCAGCGAATTAAAGTGTGGTGTTCACGATAGTGTGTCAATCTCTGACTACGATGTTCGTCAGATTCGTCATTACGTGCAAGAGTGTGATGTTGACAATCACGTGATAATCGTTGAATACATCGTTTATCAGATGCAACGCTACGTAATAAGGTGGACGATCATCAGCCAGTCTTCTTTCATGAGGTATCTCCGATTCGACTTTCTTCTTATTAGCATGTTTGAATTCTATCAGAAGCAAGGCGAATGTCAAATTGTTCTGGTGTTTCATTAGCTCGTAATTTGTTTTTCCTTTCTTTCTGAATTTTCAGCCTCCCTTCTCGTTCATATAGAGTTTCAGATAGGCGAAGAATATGATTTGATTTTGATTTTTAATTACTATAAGTTTTATTTAATTGGTCAATCTTGATTAACTTAGCATACAAAAATAAAAATTACTATAGATTATTAAGTGAAATCAAGTACTTATCTTTATCTTTCGAACCCAATTTTTAGTATAAGTTAATGTATAAAAACGGCCGATAAATAATATAGGCCGATAGATAATTATTATTAGTTAACTTAACTCTCATTTTGACTGTTTAGTAAAATAGAATAGGGAACTCAATTGACAGAAGAAATTGATAAATTAAACAAAATCTAACCTATAAAAACAATAGACACGTGTTATATAAAAACATATGACGCTAATGGAATAAAATCAATTAATAGCTGTAGTTTAACTATTTCTTTTACTATACTTTTAAAAAAATAACTTATATACCCGAGTTCTGATTTAAAAAGTAGCCTATATTTTAAGTGATAGCATTCTGTATATTATTTTATAATAAACAAATTAATATAATACGATCTTTAAAAAGATACGATGAGGGCATGACCGCAAAGGTGGAGGACGTCACTTCGTTGTCCATCTGTCTGTCTGTACATCTGTCATGACCATTTTCTCAAAATCACGTGGTGAAATCAAGCTGAAATTATTAACAAATTAATAATAAATCTAGGCCGGTGGTCGCTTAGAGCACAGAAAAAGTCATACTTCTAAGTCAACGCAATCAAAAGATATGAGCCTTTATGCTTAGTTTTTCCAGCATTTTGTATGAAGTTCGCAGGGTTATCAAAACCTATCCGTTGACTACATATGGCTATATCTAGGCATATAGCCCTTATCTTCAATCTTTCCCCCTGCATTGTTGTCGTAGATTAAGCGGTAACCACCGTATTTATGATGCGATAAGAAGGGCTTAAGAATATTCTTAGTCTTTTTTACTACTAAACTACATATTTTGATAATCGATATGCAATGCTTTAATAATGAAACTGTACTTTATTTAGCTGGTAGTAAATAAATACATAATATATCGTTAATACTAGATTAACAATGGACTGACTTAATAGTGGAGATAAAAATGACAGCAGTAATTTATGATTTGTGAAGACCATCGAGGGCGATCTTACACGCCTGACTTTGTGTGTATTCAAGGTGATCCCATATTTGATGACCTTCTATCACAGCATCAGTCATTAGACGGTCTTTACCTTCTCTCGCAACATCAGTCATTAGGCAGTTTTACAGAACAAAAAATATTAAACCAAACGATAATACATAAATTAACTAATATCATCATAAATGTAAAGACGCGTCATACTTGGCAAATTATCGCATTACTTTTGGATATTATTCACAAGAAATTGAATGCTACTCAAAATGTACAATAATATTTACTAATAAACTATTCATATTATTTAATGTAATAGGTTCATTTTAAAAGTAAAGTGAAATAAAATCGATTTAAATTAACAAGGGTCATATATTCAAAAATTATATATACACATACATTTATATAAATTCAAACGAAAATTATTAATTTTTATCACTTTTGATTATGATGATAATGTGATCGCAACTCAATGCCTATATTTTGTATGAGCGGCTCACCTGTTCTTATTTAATCGTAGCATTCGACTCTAAGTTTTCATTTGTTATTTGTTTCCGTTACCAGCGGTTCTGCCATGGGAAATTCTTTATTTGTGCTATGGGTGTTACAAGGGATTTTAATTATTGTGGCATGTGTGTGTGCAGAGAGTGTGCCAATTCGTAGGACGCCTTTGGGCACTGTCAAAGGTTTTTATATGAAAACACGTAGAGGTCGTGAAATTTCTGCATTTACGGCTGTACCTTACGCCGTACCTCCTATAAACGACCTTAGATTTAAGGTATGTAAATCAATTTTTTTTATCACTTTATGTATCATTATATGTACAGTATATATTTATTATATATTAATTTAAAAATTTTAATTCTTAATTCATATAAATAAATTTAATAACTGTGAAGTTTAAGAAATAACATTATAAAATATATTAATTATATTAAGTGTTTTATTCATAATAGTAATTATTGGTCGATACTGTTTATAATGGAGATAATTGTTATTTATTAGTGATAAAATAAACAATTTGATGGACATTTATATGAAACTAGCAACCCGCTCGTGGCTTCACCCGCTAACTAGCAACCTTGTCTTCCGTTTGAAATTTTATACCTACGACATCACATTGTAATTTTTCAATGTTTTCGAATTTTACTCTGTCTATTATTTAAAATCGTATACACAAATAATCTCTTTTCCAGTTTCTTACAGTATAACGTAAAAAAAAACGCAATATCAACTTACCACAATTGAATTTAATAATTTAATTCCCATGAACAATGACATCTGTTGACAAATATTATAAAATGTGGTTATTTTTTATTATTTTAAAATTATCTTATATTTAACAAAATTGGAAATTTATAAAAATAGGTGCGCAGTAGTAAAATTGTTCTTGAATAATGGTTAGAAGGAGTAATGTATTTTTATTTTGGAAATTAAAACATAAAAAATTAAATGTTTCCCAATATTTAATACCTATATTAATAAACAATATCAATTTTATTATTTATTAATAGCTTTATTCATAATATGCTTAAAATATTTCTATCGACTTTTAAAAACTTAATATTGGTTATCGTAAATGATATTAAGCTAATTAACTAATAGCGGGGCTACTCTTGAAATCAATATCCAATATTCAAATCTCAAAAAACGTCATTTCCTACTCCCGAATCCTATTATCATGGCAGCACTATCGTCCGTTAAGTGATTATTATGAGAACTTAATAGGATTACAAAAATAATGTAGAATCAGACAGCAAAATTTACTATGAATTATAGAATTTTACTAATAGCAAAAGTGTAACTTTTTAGAAATTATGTTGATAATTTTTTGGTGAAAACTAAAAAAAATTATAGATTAAACGACAAAATTATCTACTTATCACTAAATGTCACTATAATAATTATGAATCAAATAATTTGTAATTCTAATAATGACTAGCTAGTTGCTAGACTGTGCAAATAAATTTTGTTAATTCTTTATATTATAAAATTTCTATAAAAAAAATGACCACTTGCCATTGGCACTGAGTGAAAATGGAATAAAATTATCTTTACTCGAGACTCATCAACGTAATTTAACCGTCTCTGCTTTTCATTTTTCCTACGGGATCTGCATTGCATATCAGGATTAGGAGCTATTAGCATGCTAAATCTAACTCATTTATTTTCAGTAGTTATCACTAATCAAAGTAATTTACTTTTCTACTTTTTCATTTATTTTCCGGTAACTCCATGGAATACCAGAATAAAAACCGGGGTAATTATACTGGTCGGAACTGTAATCGATTAAGATACCAAAATTCATACATTTGTGTGTAGTAGTTTTTGTGACCAAATAAACCGACAAAAAGACGGATAAATATAGTCTTTTGCTATATAAAAAAATTCGATCTATTAAAATACCTAATTAATATATTTTAAAATTTTATATGTACAGAATTGATGTTTCTATCCTTTTATTATATATAGAGATTTGCAACTTTGTCTACGTGGGAACGTAAATTTGAAGTTTTAGTCACTTCAATGAAACAGTTATTTTGTAGCAGTTTGGTCATATAAAATACTTTAAATTTATATAATTTTTTTATTTACAAACCGATTGAAATAAAACAAACTCTAAATATTAAGTGAAGCTTATCATAATAGAATGGTGAAACAATTTTCATTACAATCAGTTAAGCCGTTGCTAAGATTAGCGTGCACAAACGCACAGACATACAGATGAAAAATTTAAAATTCATTGTTTGATTCATTTTAGGGTTCCGTACCTCAAAAGAGAAAAAGGGAACCCTTATAGGCAACTCACAGACAACAAGTAATTTCTCTGTCTGTCTGCCTGACAATCCGTCTGTCAAGACTATTTTCTCAAAATCACATGGATGAATCAAGCTGAAATTTATATCAAATAAATTCAATGGATAATCTCTTGAAGCACAGAAAAAATCAAACATCTAAGTTAACGAAACAAAAAGATATGAGCGTTTATGTTTAATTCGTTTGCATATTATATGAAAATTATCGCGTAATCAAAACCTACGGGGTACCTACTTTCCGTTGACTTAGACTTATAAAATTTGGCAATAAATTAGTACTTGTAGTAAAAACAAGGGAAAATATCCTAAAATTTTAAATTTTTTAGAAGTATCTCAGAAAAGACCATTACAAACTTATACTGTAGTTCATTTCATATCAAATGAGTGCATATAAGCGCATATTAAGTTTATGAACTCTTGTTAGTTGTACTTCATTGACCTAGACTTATGAATTTTGACAAGGACTTACTGCATATATAAAGGAGAAAATCTCCAAATTAATAGTTTATAAGTTTAACACAAAGAAACTATAAGAAATTTATATTTGTAGTTAATTTCATACAAAATGATTGAATACGACCGAAATATAAGTTTGTAAATTTTTGTAAGTATTATTTTCTTCGAAACACTATGTGCGCAAGTACCTACTACTTGCATTTTACCTATATTTTTTTATTATATGTATAGGTTATAGTAATTTTAACACCACCACCACAACGACATTAACTAAATACTACACAAAGTTGTTATTATTTACATATTTTATCTTCTCTTTTTTTATTACAATAATGAATAACATATGTAAACATATAGTTAATAGTATAAAATATTTTTTAGATGAAATATGAACAGCTGTTTATTGCAAAACATATAAATTCCTTACATATGTTTATCCGGTTTTACACAGTGTTTGCGTACAAGAACATTGTGGCATCATTTTCCTTAACATATTCCACGTGTAATGTGTAGATTACCTGTTTAAATACACAGCTTGAAAGACTATAACAGGGTTATAAAAATAAATGCATTTTGATAAATTACGTACACTCTTCTCTGACTCTTAGAGTTTACGTGAGTGTGGCAAAATAATAGAACTGCTATTTCATTACAATTCAGAGCTTGCAAGTCGTATTTTGTAGAAAGAAAAAACAATAAAAAATTTTATGGCACGCGAAAACTATTCAAAATGCACCTGCAAACCTTACAATTGACAAATTCCAGGAAGGGTTGCTTTGAAGTTAACTTTATCAAATATTTCACATTGCAATGTTGAAACTTTGTTCTAAACGAGGTGTTCATCGTGTCGCAACTCACACTCGACAAAACACGACGAAATTTCAAACCCTTTTAACAGGACAGGCTAAAGTTATTCATATGTAAGTTACTGATATACTCAGGTATATTTATTTAATAATATATATATATATATATATATATATATATATATATATATATATATATATATATATATATATATATATATATATATATATATATATAGGTATATATTTTTTAGCTTCTCGCTGTATCAGCAGCAGCAGCAGGGTAGTCAGAGGGAACCGTAGACAGGTGGAACCCAGTGTTACGACAATCCGTTCCCTGCTTTCTGCCTTTCGAGGCATTGCGTATTGAGTGGCGAAACTGAACACCGTGCTATGCCTTGTTGCTGGAACGAAGAAAATAAAAATAATTCATTAATCAGGAATGGCACAGGCCATCGTGTTTACAGGCAGACGCTGTGCCTCTACGCCACGACACTCCTCGTCTATATAATTATTAAAATAGCGATCCGCTCACGGCTTCCCCCGCTTGATCGATGTTCTCGGTTTTGCTCTATTAAAACATTCATGTTTGGTCTTTGTCTACGAAAAATTAATGAAAAATATATGAATTTAAATCAAAATTATCGTTCGAAACATTATCATTATCATCTGATTCGGAAGGTTAACATGATTCTTATAAATCACAATAAATCACGATCTCACACTAATCCCGGGTTGAAAAGCAGTAGTATATCCACAAAGAAATGTCGATTCAGCTGTTCCGGAGATTAGCACTGACCATCTTAAAGACAGACGGACAGACTGATTTAAAAATGCTCGTATGTGTTCTGGTAAATTAATTGTTATATGCACTTGATAAATCAAAATCATTTAGAAAACACAAACAGACACTTCAATTTTATTAGTACGTATAGATTAAACTATAATAATTTTTCTACTTACATTATAAGTATAAAATTAATTAAGTACTCTCGTGATATATTCCTTACAGATCTTAGGTATTATTATTAAGATGAATTAGTAGGTATAATGAAGGCATTACCGCCGTTCGAACGTAAGCGACAAAATATAATTAATGATTGATGATTCAACATTATTACTGAATCATTATTCCATATTAAAATTAGGTGATGATTTTTAAATTATTTTACATAAACATGTATTATTTAGTTAAGTGAATATTTAAATATCGTTCAAGTGCGAGTTGGACTCGCACACCGAGAGTTCTTTCTTGTATCAATTTCTTGATTGTAGGCCACCAGAAAGTACAGTTATAAAAATTGGTAAACTTAGCTTTGCACTAATTTTGTATGAAATTAACTAAATATATAAGTTTGTATTATTTTTTTCTGAGATATATCTATAAATTTACAACATTAGGATATTTTCCTTTGTTTTTACTACAAGTACCTACTGTTCATACCTACTGTATGTTCTAACTTCATGTGGCAAAAACGAAGTATAAACGCTGGTTTTAGAAGTTTGATTATTTCTGAGCTCCACGGCAATTTTATATGAATTTCAGCTTGATACCTCCATGTGATCTTGACATGCGGACAGAGAGGCAAACACTCAGACAGACCGACGGGCTGACAACGACGGGTGATCCCATAAGGGATCCATTCTTTTATGAGATACGGAACTCTAAAAAAATTATATATGCCATATTTCAAATCTCCGTCCTCTATTATTTACGTTTTAATTTTAAAAATGATAAAAATATTTCTAGACATGGTGCTAAAAATAAATATATACACTATACATCTTATTAATAAATAACTTAATTTTATAGGATTAGTTTGTCACGTAGATTTAAATCGAGTACTTATTATGCGACTCATGTCGACTCCTCACACCAAATAAAAAAATCTTTAAGCCGTTATATACATAGCCGTTATACATTACCCATTTTACATAATTATTATGTTAAAATAAATTTAATGATTTTGTAAAATATTTGTATTGATATATTTTTCTGTTTAATTTAACTATGTTTATTTTACTGTAGTTTGATTTCAATAATTATTGTTTAACGTTTCTTGCTTATAAAATTACATTTTTCCGCAAAAATCATAAACTTACATATAAGATATATTACGGCGGCTTACATATAAGAAGTATTACGGCGTATGAATACTATCCTGAAGTGGGTATTTAACTTTAAAAATCGTTAATATTAATAGAGCTATTTTTTACTAATAGTATACATTGACCTTAAACCATGGTTTTTTACCTTCTCTTTAAATACTGGCTCGTCAAGGTCTCTGAGGTTTATCTACATTTCAATTTATTATTTATGAATATTTATTGAATTTACAACATTTGATTATTTTAAATTATACACGAGCATATAAAAAATATTCCTATCTATTTTATAAAGAGATAAATGTAATGTTACGCAGTTTCGCTGGATGTGTAATAATTTATGCGACTTTAAAAAAATGTGCTACAAATTAAACGTTGTTACTCACGGTAAACAGAGTGTCTTGACACTAAGTTACCTCTGCCTGCCTAGCATGGTACACGTGCAGGGTATACGTGGGGTACAGCGATAAGTGATTATTTTTTTTATAATTTAAATATGATGAGAACAACGAAACAAAATTTATCACGACAATGAGACTACTCTACATCGATTTTTTATTTTTAAAATAATTAAGAATCATTGAAATCCCCTTTGAAATTATGAATATATAAAAAAATGTATAGCTCATTATATTAAAGGTGCTATAAAATTATCTGTTACTTCAAACATTGTAATTTGATATTTTGTAAATTATTTTATTCAATAATATTATGTATTTATGAATATTTGAAATTTTTTATATTAATAATTGAAGCGTATTGTGAATTTAGTCTTAATTATTTGATATTAAGCATTGAATATCACAATAGTCCAGAATTCTAGATATTATATTATACTGATTGATAATCTGTAACAATACGACTCAGATATCGGTTAATATGACAATTACAACAATAGAAGCAATGGTCTCTTGTAACTAAATAGTACAATGCCTACTATTATTGTAATTGTCAAATTAACAGACAATTCTGCCTCTGTGATAAATTCTCCCAAGTTAACGTTTAATAGCGCTACAATTTCACTAGGTTACGGCGAACGAGGAACGCTTGAAAAGGAATAGTTTTTCAAATTGCATAAAAGTGAGATAGGACTTGTTGGGATAATTGAGTTTTTATGTGTAGCGGTCAATGCGCGTGATTACTATCTGTTACACGTATGTGAGGTGACATATAACATAATATTGTGTAATAATTGTAATATTTTGTGCCCACGACTTATTATTTTAATGATGACAATTTCAACAACAAAGTATAAAGTAGGTACTACATGTCAGAAGTGAAACTTTGTTGGCAAAGTTTACTTTAAATCTCGTTTATATTTACTAATACTAATCTGAATCTTTGGATTTCCGAGATTTAGACGAAGGGAAAACTTAAAGAATTTCATTGTAATTACAGTAGATTGTAGAAAATTTTAAACAAACTATATGTATGTTCAATTTTCAGATTTTAGTTTGTTATAATTGTTATTGTATTTGTATTGTATTTAAAATTTACATTTACAAAAGGTTACTGTATCACATCTGTAAAAATGTTACCCTTATGCGCGCAAAGAAAACAAAGTCGTGCCTCAGCGATGTACGCATGTATCTAACTTTTAAGCCACACAACGGATTTCAAGGACGTTTTCATTAATAGTTAGAGCGATTCGAGTGGATTTATAATATGAATGTATATAGTAAAATCTAAAATATCTAGTATGTACTAAAATTGTGACGATTAATTCTGATTATACGATTACAATTGATTTATATTCAATTGCATTGATTTCAATGGTTATTATCAGCGACACGCTAAGTTTGCTGTTGGCTTTGTAAGGACGCATTACAAGTAACATAATTATCATTCTGTAATCTATTGTATTGAAATTATATTTTAACGTTTGAGTTTATTATTATGTTGTAAAATATTTACCGATTTTACATTAACATTATTACAATCTTAGTTAAAAGAACAACAGATAGTGCCCAAGCAACGGACGATGTGAAGCCAGCCGCATAGGATTTATGTGGTCGTAATAACTAGAAGCGGAAGCGGCATTGTAGGGGACACACTCTTACGTGTGTGTAAAGTTGCCAAGTTGGGAAATAGCTCTCACTACAGCAATTTTTTTATAGAATTAAAGAATTTAATTAACCATACAATTAAATATAATTCAAATTTCTTCCAATCATGATGTATTGACATAAAATTTTAGAAATTTTTATTTTGCAATTTATTATAATATTATCGTTTAGCTGCTAAACATCGGCTATTGGTTTTATTAATTTTTTTTTAATAAATTAATTTTGTGG
Organism: Dione juno; assembly: GCA_037127375.1. Lineage (NCBI taxonomy): Eukaryota > Metazoa > Arthropoda > Insecta > Lepidoptera > Nymphalidae > Dione > Dione juno. The sequence goes on along the minus strand of JAXRJS010000004.1, from coordinate 5,683,813 downwards.
TCGACTCCAAAGCATTCATGATCATTCTCTAGTTTCATGAAAACCGTTTGTTCGCCTATAAAACTATTGAGGATCTGTGAATTTATAAGCATTTTAAGAAAACGTATAAAACGGCAATAAAGCAACAAGCAAGCAATCAGAAACTTTACAAACTTTATATTTATCTACAGACGGAATAATATAAGAATAAAGGAATATATATTAATTGAATCTAATAATTTAATAATAAATTTTCCTACTCCCTACGAAATTGTTCCAAATTTAAAGGGAAACAAATCCCCTATCTAATAATAACATTGACCAATTATTGTAGAGGAAATTAAACTAATTAAGATCAACACACATTTGGCAAGTTTATCTTTCCACATCACATGTGGAAAGATAAACGGCGACTAAATGGCATTTTTAAACGAAACTTTACTAACAAACGTGCAAACAATACGTGGACGCTTTTGTGACTGAGACGAGATTGTATTCGCTTTTGAATTTGTATTGGGTTTGTACTTTGTTGGCTTCACTCGCTCGTTCTACGTGCACTATCTGCCTATTCGTTTTTCATCTGACATTACATTACACTCCGTACGAAATCACGGTTATTTTTTGTTTGTTAGATATGTATGTAAGTACTTCGTTAACAAAGTCCATCTTTGTGATTCTTGCTAATTAGCCGATTTATTGTTATCAAAAATTGCTTAAAAATAAATAATTTTAATTATTTACATTATTATATATCAAAATACCGCCACGTTGATAATTTTTGTCCTAGTCGCAACTTCCTAGAACTTTTCTTATTATAAAGTTAATCTTTAAAATTATGTATTAATATTTCAAAAAGGTTTTGGCTAATAAGAAGACGTATTTCCTTATTTTATATATTTTAGCTGCCCTATTATCGTTCTTCATTTGAGATTCATGAAATTTTAATCCTCATCTTCATTTTTAGGGTTCCGTATCTTAAAAGGAAAAACGGAACTCATATAGGATCACTTTTGACTTCAAATAACGTGAAAGTATGAAGCTGAAATTATTATCAAATATTCAAGGCGATAGCCTCTTGAAGCACAGAAAAAATGAAACTTCTAAGTCGACTTAATCAAAGTGTGCATGTTATGCGTTTATGCTTAATTTTTTTGTATTTTGAATGAGAATAATAAACCGTGTTATCAACACCTACTGGATACTTCTCGTTGACATAAGCATGCTGATGGCAACAAGTTAAAACTTGTAGTACAAACAAAGGGAAAAATTCGATAATTTGAAATTTATAGATATAGTACAGAAAATACTACGAGTATTTCAAACTTATAGTTAAGTTATAGTTCAATTCATAAATATTTATAATTATAATTATATTGTAGATAGAAGAAGACAGAAGGTAGATTAGATCATTATAACTGAAGGCGATTGTTTACTTTACAAAATTTTAATTGTACTAAACTAAAGTACCTGAAACAATCATTATTATTTTATTATTATTTTATATTTATTTATTATTATATTATATTAAATTTTAAATATATACTAGTATTTTGTTATTATTGTAGTTATAAATATTTTTAAGATTATATATTGTAAAGTTCGTTAATATTTAATTAATTAAATAATCTATGTGAACAAACAATATTCACTGATATAGCTTTACAGTTTTTTTTACTATAAAATTTGTTCCAAGTATAATTAAAGAATCAGGAATCTCAAAAGCTGTTAATTATATTTTTTATGGTTACATATTGTCGAAATTTTAAAAACTTTTTTTTTCAGTTTTAAGTCCGTTTGCACTTCGTTCCCTATCATTATCTTAATTTTCGAGACCCTGCGTGAAGAGTGGTGGGGCATGTCGCCACGTATTAACTTGTTACCAGAAATTAAAATAATTCATTTCCCCGAGTGTGTATCGAACCCACAATATAATATAGTAAGACACTGTGCCGCTGCGCCACGACGGCCTAAGCTAGGTTTAGTGTGTAGAATATAAGATTGTAGTACAAATATTTTTTTATTATTTTAAAGGTGTTATTCCACAATATGGATGGAAATATATTTTTAAGAAAACGTATAAAATTTTTTGGACCTTTGAAACGGTTTTCAAGAGGCGTGGGTTCAAATCATACTGCGTTTAAAAATTTTATGTTATATAACGAGCTTATTTATGACAGGCTCCGGTACCAATATCTCCGTGGGAAGGAGAGTATAATGCATCTAGAGCGAGTCCTATTTGTATACAACGAAATCCTTACGTGCGACAACAAGAGATAGTTGGCCAAGAAGATTGTTTATACCTTAATATATACACACCATTTACTCAAAATGTAAGTAAGCTTCGTTATTTTACGTGTTTTGTTACAGAATTTATTTAAAATTCATTATTATAGAGTAATTTTCAGTTCCCGAAAGCCTTTGTTTATACAGGTGTTTAATAACAACGTTCCTGTATTTTCCAAAAGCAATCAACTTTGCTCTTTAGCAAAGCTATTGGGCGAGCTGTGAAATGACACGATGTCAATCAACAGCGTAGCAATTTACTATGTCACGTTTTTTTACAAAAGCTACGTGGAAAGTCAAAATTTGAGTGGCAAAATGAAACAATATATTTTTTAGTATTATGAATTTAGCTGGGTAGATTGAGAGAATCTATTTTATATATATCTCTAAAACAATACTCGATTCTTCAGTTTAATTCATTTTAGAAGCACTGCTTATATATTGGGTCAGAGATCACATCAAGGCCAAAAGAAAAGACAACTAAAACACAAATAGGAAGCTATGGAAATGTACTGGCGGATCGGGAATCCGTTCTCTCTTATATTAGAAAATAAGATTCTAAATTTACAAAAGCATTATGAAACTAGTTTGGAACTATGGATAATGCTCTGAACTGTAAACGTTTCCGTAATAAGATATTGAAAATGATTACTAGCGGCCTGTCCACTAATACTAAAAAATGCTCACCATCAAGGACCAAATAAATATATCCTGTATACTGTATAGTATAGAAAAGAACGATTAGATTCACGGGATGGGATATGTGATGGGTACGACTCCGAAAACATTCGAGATTATCATACAATTTTATTACAACTTCTGACAGATCCTTAATGGATGTAAAAAATAATTACTGATATAAATAATATCTAATACAACAGTTTTATTACACCATGATTTATGTGGATATGATTGGATATATATGTTATTTTTCATTTTCCTTTTACTTAGGAAAATATACCAGAAGATAAACTTCTTCCTGTTATGGTATTTATACACGGTGGTGGCTGGATGTGCGGTGATGGCACCATTGACATGTACGGTCCCCAGCATTTACTTGATAAGGACGTAATTTTTGTTGCGATTAATTATAGATTAGGTATGTGATGTAAGATGTGATATTAAGAATTATTATTAAAATCAGTAATATTTAATTAGCAATATTCAATAAGCTTTATGTTACAGGTCCGTTAGGATTTTTGTCAACCCAAGATGAATACTGTCCAGGGAATAATGGTCTCAAAGATCAACAAGAGGCTTTTCGGTTTATTCAAAAAACTATTCACGCATTTGGTGGAAACAATCAATCTATTACAATTTTCGGTGAAAGCGCTGGCGGAGCGAGTGTTAATTTACATATGTTGTCGGGATCTAGTGCAGGTACTCGTAATAATAAATAGTTTCAGATTTGAAACACAATAATGAGACACGGGCGACGTAGACGTTGTTACAGTGGCGTAGTGTCCATATAACACGATTCCCATCGGGTTATCTTTTGTAAATGTTATAAATAGGTACATTAATAAATACTAAATACAATGAATTATTAACTACATCAAATAAATTTAAGAAAAGTATTGTACACATTTTCTCCACTTTTATTATTTTATTAACAATTAAGTTCCTAGCATACCTATATTCCTTTTTCCCTCCCTCTAAGTCTCGAAATTTTTAAGCTTTCGATTGGTATAAATATAAACAAAATTTAAAAATTAGATTGTCAAAGAAGTTTCCCTTCTGACATATGTGCCTACCTTGTACGCATGCAATTTATTTTCTGGTCAAAAACACAGACGGATATGAGCATTCCTTTAAAGCCAAAAACGGTGTAGTTGAAGTATAACGATTAGGTATAAGAGGGTTGTAATTTGTTAGTAATAATGTCTCAGCATATTTGAAATTGCATAATTTGAAAATATAATTTAATTGCAGGTTTGTTTCAAAAAGCAATTTCACAATCAGGCACAGCGTTGGTACCATGGGCAGAGGCACCTCCGGGCGAAGCAATCAAAAATGCATTTCGACTATCAAAGCTTCTGAACTGTCCCCAAGGGCCTTCCGATCTGATGATTGAGTGTCTTCGAAAATTGGACGGATATGATATTATTGCAACTGAATTCGATTTATATGTAAGTACGATTCGACTTCGTGAAAAAGAGCGACCTAACCAATTAATAGTAAAATAATTTCGTAAATCATTAAAACCATGATATACTTCTGATTCAATATCGTATTATTTTAGATTACGATCTAGAATTGATTGACACAAAAATGTTTGACAAAAAAAGATAATTAATACAGAATTGTCTTTAACAAATTATTTTGTAGATTCATAATAAATGTATATTTTAGACGTGGGATTATGACCAGATGACACCTTTTAAAGCTGTAATAGAACCTGAGCATCCTGGCGCGTTTCTTACAAGAAGCCCCCGCGAGGCACCAGGAACTAATCTTGTGCCTTGGCTTACTGGTCTCACAAAGGACGAAGGATGTCTTAAATCAGTCTGTAAGCCTTATTTCCTCATTTTATATTATAAAATATTTAAACTTTCAAACGCATTCAATATGATAGTTAACGTCATTAAGGAGTACAAATCTGTTTTATCCATATGGTTCACGTGTTCAAACGCTAGGAGTTGTGGAAAATGAAATAACTTCGAGTCGAAATTCCGGTCAAAGCCACTCGTAAGCATTGTTCAATATCAGATTAGATTTTGTGTTGCCGGAAGCACACTATTATCCGCCTAAATGTATATATATATATATATATATATATATATATATATATATATATATATATATATATATATATATATATATATATATATTTGTCTTAATGTAAAAATAGGTTTTTATGTAAAATATAATAATTTTTATATATTAGTTCATATCTTTATGTATTATATATTTTATCATATCTTTTGCTCTAAAGGGATAACGGCTTATCCGGAACGCTATACGGATTATATGTCTCAATTTGATAAAATTGCACCTGTTACGTTCTACTATGAGGATTCTCCATATACAGAGCACATTACTGAAACCCTAAAGGCGACATATTTTGGTGATAATGAAAATGATATCAAAGATGGAATACTTAAGGTATGAGAAGAAACTACTTATTTCATAGCTTCACTGTGTGGGTGCAAGTGATGTAGGAAGAGGAGCTCAGAGCCGTGTGTAGGTTTCTCCTAGCTCCTTTACTCATTTGAAATTAGCGCTCACTTTCTCTGTCCGAGTTAGTCTCTCTATCTAACCAAATACGATATAATTTTACTACTGATAGTTCTAGGCAGGCCGAAATCATTATTATTGATTTTAATATTATTCCTCAATAATGATGAAAGAATGTGTAGCACATAAAACTTGCAATTTTCGCTGACGTAAATTTATCTTAGGAAACACATCTATTAAATCACCATACACAATTTTTAATTCAAACTTGAGATAAAATGACCATATCAATAAGGAAAAATGTTTATGTAAACCAAAGTAACAACTCATTAGTTGTTATTACACGGTACTAATAAATGTGTAAATAATTTTTAGTTATGCCTCATAACAAGTTCTTTAGAAATACGTTTAGAAATTGTTATACCTACAATGAAAAGCTATCGCTAAATAATATAAACTCTGTTTTAAAAAAATAATAAATTGTTATAAATTGAAGGTTAAAAAAATTATATATGTATATATTTTATTTTAAAATTGTTATATATTTTAATTACTGGCGTGTTTCTTAAATTATTAATTAGTATTATTGTTGCATATAGATTATTACGAATATTCTATAAGCACATTTTATTTTTAGGCTTATACAGATGGTTACTTCGCGTATCCCATGGTGGAATCAGTTGAACAAGCACTTAATTATAGTATGAATCCAGTATATTTATATGAGCTTACATATCGGGGGGCCAACAGCTTTTCTCAGATTTTTGGTGATCCTAAGGGAAACTATGGCAAGTACTTTTTACTTAACTAAAAATAACCTATGCAATTATGTTCTTAAATAAAACCTTGTTTATGAAATAAATAAAAAACTGATTGAGTTTTAAAATGTAGATATTTGTTTAAAAATAATGATGTGCAACGTGCACCACATGACGACTAATCGAGTTATGTATTAATTTTTTAATGAACGAAGGTTCAATATTGGGTATGCGCCGAATGTCTACCTATTCCCCTTCCTAGTCCACCCTCTCCCCGTCCTCCCAGCCGACAACCTCAGTTTATCCATTTATTTCCAATAACGTTGATAGCTATCACATTATTGTTAAAGTAGATTGTGTGCAGTGTACAGTTCAATTGGAATTATGAGATATACAGTATTATTAAATTAACAAAATTAAAATATAAATATAATATATATGTGGTATGATGAATTATTGAGATTTCCATTTTCTTTCAACTCCACTGCACACGGTGATAGCATCATACACATATTTGGGCAAAGGTGTTGCTTATTTTTTATATCAATTTAATTGTTTCTTATTAGGTGTGTGTCATGGAGACGAGTTAATGTATTTATTTCCAATACATTTTCTGCAAAACGAATTTACGGAAGAAGACAATATTATGCTTGACCTTATAGTCACTATATGGACTAATTTTGCTACTAGCGGGTAAGTATGTCACCTCAATTAATATTTATTATTAGTAATAATTATATTAATACAAATGTTATAATATTAACACTGAGCTACGCTCGCATTCCGAAATTTTTTATATATAATTTTTAATGGTTTAATCTTAACGCGTTAAGTAAATGTGCATTGTCACATGTCTCCAAGCACTTGCTATTATTTTCCAAATATAGATCACTAGAACTATATCATTTTATAAAATTACATAAGCTTTCATTCATTACAAATGTTCATAATATAGTCATTGGATATTAAAAGTAATAATATTTGCTCCTTTAAAATCTTAATTAATTAATGAGTGATGTTGCAATTTTTTATTAATAGAAGTGGTGGTTGTTTGCTCGGCATCTTATTTATTGTTGAACAGTGCTTTCAATAATTTAATTTTAATGTGTTGCGAATTCTTGCGTCTCGAATAATTCTCTTTATAATATTAGATACCTAAGATCAAGGAAAAAAAATGTCATGCTTATGCTGCTTATATCGACTGTATACCGTTACATACACTTTAAAGTTTGTAAGGTTTTTAATTATTTCATGTTTAAACAGAAATCCAAACACACCACAACAAGTTCCATTCAAATGGCACCCGGCTACGAGTGGACATAAAATGGAGTACTTAGAAATAGGGAAAAAACAAATCATGAAAAAGAACCTCGCATCAAGGTCTAGATTGTGGGATTCGTTGCCTCTTTGGCATAATGTGAAAGAAAGAAGGATTACAGATGAGCTATAAGATTGCTTGTTGCCTAATAAAATTTTGTTAAATAACAAATATATCTCTAATTTCACACTTTTAATTGAATAAATAAATTATTACTATGTCAAATAGAAATTAAATATTTAGTAAGCTACTACAACATTCAGATTTTATCGTTTCATTATATTTAGTATAATATTATGGACTTATTGCCAGCTTTACGTTTTAGCACGCACATACGTGATGAGAGCGGAGTCTTGTCAGAGCGGGAACGAAGTCGACCCACGTCCTCCGCATTACAGTGTAACCTAGGCCTATTATTGACAATATTAAATTACAAGAGAATATATATATATATATATATATATATATATATATATATATATATATATCTATATATATATATATATATATATATATATATATATATATATATATATATATATATTATATATATATATATATATATATATATATATATATATATATATATATATATATATATATATATATATATATATATATATATATATATATATATATATATATATATATATATATATATATATATATATATATATATATATATATATATATATATATATATATATATATATATATACGAATACATACATTGTAATTCTTAACACAAATAGGTTAAAATAATTGGGTACTTCATAGGAAATTTTACTCAGACAATAGTGTAACAAAATTTAAGCAGTAAGTATATAATATATTCAATATATTAATAATGAAATTTGTATTGCTTCCATCAGACACACTCGTTCCTAAAAGTGCTAATATGTATAATCTACGGTTAGCTTTTAAATTTAATATTAAATAATTCGAATTTTATTAAAATTAATAACATTATTTATGGATATCACATTTGATATGTATATCATGTACACAGATTTATTGTATAATCATAGAAAGACAATTATCGATATTATTACATATACTCGTGTATAATTTATATTTAGCATATGTAATTGTAAATATAAATTATACACATATCGTAATTACTCAATGATTTATGGCGCATAAATAATGGTATAAATAAATTAAATAAATAGGTAGTTAAAATAAATAACAATTGTCTGTTTATATTTTCTTATAGACCACTAGGTACCAGGAGTACTTCAAAGGTTACAACTACATTACTCTAATCTTATTTTATGTAGGTATAATTAATCTGTTATATATTTCAATGTTATTATTTTAGTTTTTTCTAGACAGGGTGAACCTGGTGTCAAGACACTCCGTTCCTGAATACAATACATGAGGGATACGCGTTGAATGATAGGACAACACCACATTGTTGTGTTACTAGACGGGGAAATTCAGGCCCTCAGAACTCCGAGTGAAAATATATTGTAATATAAGTTAAAAAATTTCACATCTGATAAATAATTTTATCGTTCACTTAATGTCAAAGGAATTAAAAGTTTAAACGTGTCAAACTGCTATTTAGTCACCGCGAAGGGATGGAGCAGATTGAAACGTCTAAATAAGCCCGATAAAGTGAGAGCACGAATCGTCGTTAGTCGTATGTACTTTGCCGCTTCACTTGCACCGGTAAAAAGCCCTTTGTGCTTGATAGTAAATGGATTGATTGTTAAGCTATTGTACAATTACGCTGCAACCAGACAATAGTTAATTAAACATCATACATTGACTAATTAACTATTGTTACCCGAAATTACATTGCGTAATACTCTCGTGGTAATAATGGTAACAATATCATATAAGTGAGCTTGGTTATAGTATTGGGTAATTAGCAAAGTGGCTATGTGGCTATGTGTCGAATTACATGCTTACTTTATTTTTATTTCACTTGGCACAGACCAGCAAGGCATGATTTTATATCTTGCAACTGTCTTCTTAAATTTTACTATCCATGAAGGCGCTTGAATTAATTCGGAACAACTGACGACACAAGCAGTTTTCTTTTTTGTTCCTGGGCTAATCATTTCCATAATAACAAGAGAAGAATAGTCCAATTTATATTGTTAGACATCTTGTTTATACTTGTTTAATTACCTAAACCTCCTTCCAGTTAAATTGGCATAAAAAGAGTTTAAGCTCGACACGAGATATAACAAGCTGAAATTGTCTGAAAAGTCTCGTGTGTTCTCAGTCTCCTCTCAGATTCTATAAAATACATTCCAATGATTTTAACTAACATCCACGATCAATGTGCAATACATAAAATTTGCGAACAAGTAATACTAGTTTTTTATTTCATATATTTATTAGTTTTTGCTATGTAGGGTGGTGAGCGCGCGTCGATCACTCGTGTGTAGTGTATTGCAAAGTCAACCGAAAATATCTGTGAATATTACTATTTATTTTTAGCTTCACGCTATATCCCGCACAAAGCAGGGTAGGGCAGAGGGAATCGCAGTATGAAGGAACTTAGTGCCTGTAAAAAACGCTCCCCTGTTCCTTATTTTTTTTGCTTTGCTTTGTTGCCAGAGCGAAGAAAATGAAAATAATTAATTCTCCCCTAGTGGGAATTCAACCCACAAACCGTAGCGTTTACAAGGAGACGCAGTGCCTCTGCGCCACTTCGTTTCTCACTTAACTACACAATTATTTGTCTTATTTAAAATACAAAGTAGTTCATACATTTTTATTTAATACTAGTAGATGCTCACAACTGCGTTAGCGTGGACTTTACCACCCGATTTTCATTTACCAGCTTAACGCTTTTCTTTTTTTTATAGTTTTGCTTATCTAATGGTAACCAGGTGGCTAGGCCAAGGCTAACCAGGTGTTACAGATCCTTGATTTACCAAAGTATATGAAAATATCAATGAATATCATGCGCAACAATTTTACTTAAGAGCCATTTTCTTATTTCTCATAGTTTAGGTGATTTGTTGTGGTTATGTTAATAGAAAATGATTTTCATGTTCGATAATTTTTTTCTTAGCAGCATTTTATTATTTCTTAAAGTAAAGCTAACTTTCTTTGGCTTTACATCAGGTGTGGCAGTTTTCAAAGTAAATAACAGTCTATATCCTGCTCAGATCCAAGCTATACAATCTAAATTCATTCAAACCCGGAATTAACCTGAGATGTACGAGTGCAAACAGACAAACAGACAGACAAAAAATTTAAAAAGTTTAGCTTCATATTCTTTTAATGCTCTTACGTATAACTGCATTTTTTTTATAAAAATATTCAATGTTCAATGTACAGACACTCACAATTTTTTATTATGGCAGCCCGTTTTGTGTAAAAGCAAACCTAACCTGATGAAACATAAGCTACTATGCTATATTTAGAATATAATTTCATTTCTCAGTCTAAATAATTTAACTCTTTAATCGTTAAGATGTTGAATGTATAAGTTTCTTTTACTTTAGTAATTACCTTTTATTACGGATCTCATACAATGGTTAGAGCTGTTTAAATGTCAGTCAATAAGTCAATTACTATGGGAATACCCTGTTCACCAAGCTTCCCCTTAGACACACTATTTGCAAATTAAACCGTCGATTTCAATTTAAAAGGAGTTTAAAAATAAGAATATTCAAATACTAAGAATAATTTTACTAAGTAGACAATTTTGCAATATGCTAGCAACTACAATATTAAATACTCGAAAAATAATAAAAGATAGATCCTGCATAAAATAAAATTATTTTACAAAATAAAATGTTATTGTTGTTATATATTGCACACGCCTGTTACATATATATTTATATGTATGGTAAAAATGACCTCATAATATATAATACAAGTTATCATAACCGATGACGAAACTGTTAGTATTGTATATAATAATATAGAGGTTAATAAATATATATATATATTTATTTATTATAGACAATTATTCGACCATATTTTATAAATTGTCACTTAAAATGTTATTAAATAATTAAAACAAAGCAACACATCTTAAAGGATAAGTAGAAATGGAAAATTTTCCGTTTCAAAAAGCGTCTGTCAAAATGAATTAGTTTAAGATAAACATTCTGTTTGACATTTCCATATTTATTAAGTAATATAATAATGTATTTTAGGAGTCTATACCTAGTCATTTTTATTTGTAAGAATTATATATATTATATATATTTGAAAGGATCAAAAAAGTATTCAAACAGTAATCAGGGCTTAAAGGGATTTAGCCCCAAACCCTTACACCTTGGTCCCAAGAGCAGCTGGCGAGCGCTATTCCGCTAGGCGCCAGAGATATAGAGGTCACTCTATTCTCATGACCGTTCAACGTGCCTGAAAGAGCATAAGCATATGAGTTAAATATAGTAAGAGTTACTACAATATATAAGCTGGCATTTTTGTTGCTATTAGAAAAATGATTAAACAATACCAACCAGTATGGGCGACTTTCAAAGTATCCCAAGAATGCACAGTATTGTCATCAGAACCAGCGAGAAGATAGCGGCCACTAACAGAAAGACCTATAAAACAGAAAGTGTGAATAAACCCAACCATTACATGAAATTTGATAAACCTAATAAAATTGTATCAGAAAACAGAAGATTGCCACCTTAGTTTACCCCTGACTAAGGATTAATGGAAAGAGTATGAAACGTCGGGTCTCCAAAAAAATTTCAATACAATACGCAATCAAAGATCTTATTATTTATAATTGGTTTGATTTTTGTCGTTAACCTCCGAAATTACTGGTCGGAATAGAAAAATTATAAAATAGTATTCGTACATATTAACACTTTATCCTGCGTATTATACCTCGGAGTGAGAATCTTAAAATATTATAAAAATATATACAAATGAAGAATAAATCAATACATGTACAAACATATAATTACGTTATATATTATATAATATGTTAAATATCTACCACAGCTTGTAAAGCCACTAGCGCCAGGCGGAGTGTAATGACCCAGCTGTTGATCACTACGGATATCGAATAGACGTGCAGTTTTGTCTTCTGAAGCAGTAGCAAAGGCTTGTCCGCTAGGATGATACTGTATTGAAAATTAAATTTATCACTAATAATAACAGGTAAGGGTAAGGAGCGTCGTGGCGCAGAGGCACAGCGTCTGCCTCTAAATGTGAGGGTTTGTGGATTCGATTCCCATGAGAGGAGACAGCGCGGCGTTGAGTCTCGCCACTCAACACGCAATGCCTCTAAAGCCAGAAAGCGGGGAACGGCGGATCTTAACGCTAGGTTCCCTCTGCACGAGGGGAGCTATATGGGGGATACAGCGGGAAGCTAAAAACATTAATAAATAATAATAATATAATATATGATAAAAATATAATAAATTATCAAATATAAAAATATATTCAAATATTCTTTTTAGGTACCGTCTGCACAATAAAAAAACATTTTGATTCAATAATTCACCGTTACTGACATCTGCTATTATCGATTAATGTTAAATTGTTCAATGCTCATGTTCCAGAGAGCTCGATTACTACTTATTCAATCGCACTTCATTGCGTCAATTTCAATAGGTTTAATTTTCAGAAAAAAAATTCTGATCGCAAAAATATTCTTGTCTAGATTAAATTAAAATTGTGATGAGTTATTTGTTTTAACTTATGCCTTTTGGTTTATTATAAAGACAATTTTGTAAAGCTGTGATTTTATTTCATCTTCACACTGTATCCCGTTTAAAGCAGGGTAGGCACAAATAATCTGTAAAAGGCACAAATAATCTGTAAAGTGTTAATACTCGCTGCTCTCCGCTTTCCATCCCAATTTGAAAAAACTGTGAATAGATGGCGGAATTTAAGCAGCATGGTAAATGATCATTTTTCGTCTAAGCGTCAATACTTTCGCACTTTCTCCCTCCAGATCAAAGAATTAATATTATATGCAACTTCTTTTATTCATATAAGTAAAGTCATATTTTGCAATAGCTATTCAACAATTATTATAATTGCTCGTAATTGCAATAGAAAAATAGTAGAGTATATAAAACAAACATTAATTACGACAGGTTTGTTATGAGACATCATCGTCATTATTACGTGACGATTATTACCTTTGTAATGACTGTGGTTGAAGTACATTTTTATTATGTTTTTTGTGTTGAAATTTTACGTTGAAGTAACTTAATGTCTAGTCCAGGGTTTCCCAAGCTGTGCATTGCGACACGCTTGGGCGTTGCGTTAGAGATGAGTGAACGCCACGTGCATTTTAACAACGCGATGTGGACAACGGGCTATCGTGATGTTTATTCGAGCTCCTCTTCCACGTCCCCTCGTGTGCATATACTTCAGTCTATCTATTGTTCTGCTTAATAGTACACATGGAGCTTGATCTCGGGGAGGGAAGGGGATCAACACCCCTAAAAATGGTAAAGTCCCAAGGGTGTCACGATGCGAATTAGCTTGGGAAACTCTGGTCTAAGATAAGTGGCGATAAGGGAGTAATATGTCTGCAGCTTGTTTTCAGCGCTTAAAATATTTAGGAATACGGGGCAAGCAAATCAGTCACAATACAATTACAATTATTTATGTACTAGTAAATCAATTGTATCAGTTAAATCTTAAACATAAACTAGTAGTGTCTGTGCATTTATATTATTGTTCTACAATTCATTGTAATATTAATAATGTCGTTATATTAATAATAACAAAAAAGTTATAATTCAATTAACTCTTTACAAAAAATAAATATGCTCAATACGTGCACAGTTTTTTGTACAGATTCTGTGTTTTATTTGACATTTGCAATAGTGACTAGAACATCACCTAATTTTCTTTTGAGCTTGGAATAGCTAAAAAAAATGCGCCGACATAGCAGCTAGCTTTATGGCTATTAAGCATCAAAGTGAAATTTGAACTGGTAAAGAAATTCCAGATGACTATGAAAAAATAATATTAATATATAATTAACATTATAACTAATTTTTAAAATGTTTTTCGCACTAAAATAAGGCAAATACTATTTAGGAAATATAAAAATTTTAACCATGCGCCTCATGGAAACCGTTCCAGCGCTCTGACCACTAAGCCATCTCATCAAGCTACATCGAAATTCTCATACGCTTGTTACAACTTATATACTAATATATACTGTACTATATATATACTAATAGAATGACGGTAAAGAATATTACAACCAAAGAGAAAAATGTTAATGTTTTCGAAGAAGTACTTACGCAAACACTATTAACGTCGGCTTCGTGGCCAAAGAAAGTTTGCTTTGCTTTTTCAGCACGCACATCCCACAGCTTACAAGTTTTGTCGACAGATCCGGTTACATAAGTTTTCATATCTACACAAAGTCAGAAAATATGTCAGAATAAATCTCAGAAAATATAAAACATATGACATCCAATCAAGATCAGATAGTTCGTCATTTAAATTCTGTTTTTGTACGTACCTGGTGATAAAGAAATAGTAACAACATCACCAGCGTGAGCATTGAAGTCCACTTCCCGTTTACCAACTTCCAAGTCCCAAACGCAACTGTAGTAAAAGTTAACATCGGTTTTTTAGTTGTTAGTATAAGATTCAAATTTGCAAATATACTTACATTTTCATATCCCCGGACCCTGTGAGAATATGAGTGTCGTCAAGAAAACGACAGCTACTAAGAAAGCCTTCATATCCAGCAAGTTCGCGCACCATTTTGGCAGACCCCGTAGCGTCACGGTTGTTTACATCGTATACCGTGCACATGTTATCCATTCCACCGCAAGCTTATATGTATAAAAGGATCATTTTACTATATAATATAAATAAGTTTTTAAGGAAAGTATAAAATGTGCATTATATGCATGTTACGTTAGAGATTAGAATCAATGTTAATTGAGAACATCGTAATTCAGCTACTGCACAAATTATAGTAAAGTTAAAGCGGGTGAAGCCGTGGGTGAATCACTTGTATTAAAATAAATACTCAGTATGGACCGGATTGACCTATGTCGAAATCGTATTAACCTCTTACAAAAGTGACTCTTTTCCTATTGCGCGATTGTATGTAGCTATTCTTCAGAATTATGTAATATGTGAATTCCATGACAATGAATAATTGTGATTATTTTTTCATTCGTTAGTAATTTTTGAATTTCACTATTACGCTTCGCTTATGCCATTGGAATAAAATGTTAACAATAAATTATTCTGGAATGTTGAAATCAATCAAATTTTACGTTCAGTAATTTTTAAAATTATACAATTTTCTGAATTAGAAATGGAAATGCTCGATCAAAACAATATTATAGGTAGATAGGTATATGGATGTGCTACGGTTTTTAATGTTATAGAACAATATTATTTTGAATTGTGCAAGTAATGTCGGTAAAAATGCGAAAAATGTTATCTCGTTTGTGGGGGCCCGGGACAGCATCCTCGCTTGTCACCCCTTAAATCCGGCCCTGGGTGTAGGTAAGTAAGATAAGCAATTTTTTTGTAACAATTTAAATATTATTTATTAACAAGGATTACATTTATAACAAACAATACACTCGATTGATACATACCTACAAAATTCCCGGACGGTGCAAAGGCGACGCTCATAACCCAAGCAGAACGAAGGGGTATAACTTGTACTTTGTTACCGCTCCACGTGTCCCAGATAATTAACTTGCCATCAAGTGAACCTGTTACGCAGTGTCTGGAATAAATGAAATCTTAAGATAGGGTCGTTGTTTTAGGATAGGTAGGAGTGAGGACAAAATTTACAATTTTATTTACTTTTTTACAGGTTATTTAATAATTCAAGCCATTGTAAACATATATAAAATTTCTATAAAATTGTAATCTATAATCAAATTGGAAACTAGTTTATTAAAGAAGTCATACGAATGCCGCAATACTATAATGTAAGGATTTAAGTATGTACCTACTACAATGGACGTATAGAATGTTTATTTTAAAGAGATTTTTATTTTATAACTTGTGTAAAATTATTGATATTTTTACACAAATAATGTAGTTTTTTAAGTCTGAAAGCATTTTATACGAGTAGTTCCGTACCTCTAAAAAAACGGAGCCCTTGTAGGAATAGATCTAAGTATCCAAGTATATTTTTCTCAACATCGCGTATAAGGATGAAATTATATCAAATATCCAAATCCAGCACAGAAAAAATCAAACGCAATAGTGCTTATGCTTAATTTTTGCCACATTTTGTATGAAATTCGCGATTCGACAGAAACCTATAGAGTATTTCCCGTTGACAAAATTAAACAAGAACTAATTTTATAGTTAAACGTCAACGGGATATATTATATAGAAACTATAGTATATATATAACTATAGGTGTATCACGAAAATAAATCATTACAACTGTACCTATGTATGTCTGTACTTAGAACACAAAATTATCTCCAATATCTTATATTAATTATCAAACCTGTAATCATGAAACTGGCACTCTCAGTGCGGGTGGTCGACTTGCACTTGACCGATATTTTTTTTTAATTTGTTCCATGATTTTGTAAGTTAATCCAATGTAAGCAAATAAAGCATACTTATAACATAAAAGAGAAGTAAAAAGTATGTATGTTACCGGTCTAGTTCTATCTCCTGTATGTAGGAATGAAATGAATAAAGCTACGTAAATAGAAAGCACAAAATGAAGGATGCTCAAGAATATAATAAAAGCAGAAATATTTATAATCCAATTTAAAATACAATAGGTATCGTTGATATGTACTGTTCACAATTTCATATTATAAAGCACTCAAAGGATACTTTGTTTTATATTTGCTGTTTTTATTGTTTATTTTCAATAAAATTTTATTTTGATTCAATACAAGCTGAGTTTGTATTAAAATTAAATTAAATCATTCGCACCGCGATAGCATTGCTCTCCCAGTTATAAATTATCAGACGCAAATTACATTACATAAGCCTTTTCATTTCTAAAAATATATTATATTAGTGTAAGTAATAAGTCATTTTCAATGATTTTCTCTATGTAGATTTTCTTGTTTCAGAAATATGTATGAATTGTGATTAGGTACTAAAAGTAACAATTTTAAAAACCAATCTTAGAAAATCAGTAACTGGTTCACAGAACAGATTTCAGATTTTGTATGACTTTTAATTATCTTCATTTGTAATTCACGTTTTATGATTACAATTTCTGTATTATTCAACATTATTTCAACATCCATAAAAATAAAATCAAAAGTGTTTTAAAATAAAACATTTTATAATTTAAAGTGGATAGAAAAAGATACTACATGGAACAAAGAGACAAAAATATCTGCTAATGCTAATTAACATTAACAAAATGTATAAAAAAAGATAATTGATTTTAATACATTAGCTTTACCTTGAATCGCCGCTATAGTGGACGGAATTGACTTTATTAATATGGCCTTTGAGAGTTTTCTTTGTGATGAGTCTTATCTTTGGTATGTCGGCCATATCCCCACATTTTTCGGCAAGTTTGGTATCTGCAACTTTTTCTTGTTCGCTCTGTTAAATTATATACACTTTAAAGACAATTTGATAATTTTAATGTGGATATAATATTAAATATACGATATATATATGTAACTCAGCAGCTATTAATATCATAAGTTTAGTTTGTAAGCAAAATCAAATGTCAGGAGCAATTACTAATATTATGAATAAAAGTAAACGTGCCAAAATAATTGAGAATATATTCATATATCATATATTTCTAAGCATAAGCATCAAAATAACAAAATGATATTACCTTCGATTTGGCAATTAAGTCGTTCAATTCTTTTTTAAGAGCTGCTGTTTCTGGATCGTCTTTTGGCATTTTGCTGTATGTTTAGAGAATTGTTGCTTGTGGCACAGTGCTCGCACTTGTGATAGTTTACCAGATAACCAGTGCTAATGCAATTAGTATAATTGGATTGTCATTAGGTAGAGAAGCTTTATAGCTGCCCTACTTATTCGATATTTCTTATTTTAGTTCAGGGTTCGGCAACCAGCGGCCCGTAAACGGTGCAGCCCGCGCAAGTAAGAGCTGTTCTACGCGAGGCTGCACCAATATGTTCTTGTGTGGTGTGTGATTTCTGGCCTACTTATCACACACATTTATACAACCAAATTTTTATTTTATTGTTTTGTGACCACGTTTTTATTTCATTTTCTTTTATAGGACCGTAACCTAAAGTGACATTGTGAACATAATGCCTATATTGAAGAAGAATTAAGATAAATAAAATTCTTATTTAAAATTTTTCACATATAACAAAATAACATCTGCACTGTTCTAACACAACTATAGGAATTAAATGTTCGTACTCACTTTAAGGTAAAAGCAAATTAATTATAGGACTTGTGTCCTGTTTAAAGTAAAAAATAGGTCAATTCAAATACAACTTAAACATTCGCATTTGCTACATAAGACTTATTATATTTTTTAACGTATACTATTTAAAATCCTTTTGGCACTTTTTAAAACTTAATGAGAATTGTGAGAATTTTGTGACAAAAATATACTTATAAAAAAAACTTCAAATGCAGGAAACATTTTGCAGAAATAGTTAGTGTAAATAATGTAAGTAATTTAGCTTGGTTGAATTATTATTTTGTCACAAATAAAGTATGAATCGAGCTAGTTAAGCCGCAACATACATTCTGAAAAATAATTTGTGTCCATGCGTGAGGAGAAATTTAATTCAACATAGTATTCATAATTAGTGCGCTTATTAAGTCTATTGATGCAGAAATCACTACACACAGTTTTAAAACATCTAATATTATGAATGTATGAGATATTCCACAAGTTATAATTAAGTAACATGGTGCAAAAATATTTAAACTTTGTATAAGCTTAAAAAAGTATTACATATATGACATTTGTTAAAGTACTATATATATAATAACTAGCTTTGCGATGAAATGCTAATCTTATTGTATATGAAAACAGTTTTAGCAAATTTCAAAGAGACTTGTCAAGGCAAAGACGGATTTTGCTTCATTTATCACACAGTTTAATAAATATGTAAATTTCCCTTCTTAAATTTAATAAATAATATGTTTGCATTTGACAATATTCCCGATTCATAGATATTCCAAGCTGTGATCTCTATCCTTAAAATATGAAAATATTCCTCTTATACTAATTATAGATCGAATGCCCTATCATCAACATAATCAAAAATTCTTGAGCGAGTTTTAAAAAATCTAAGTTTGATATGTAAGAACCGTGTAGAAAGCAGAAAAATCGTAGCAGTAAAATCGTCGTAAAAAATCGACTTAGTTGACCTCGTTCCTTATGAATAACTGTTACCATACTCATTTAATTTAAATTTGTCATGCTTTCCATCCATTTTGTAAATCATATAAGGCGTTGGTTTACCCTCCATCTATCATAGTAGACCTTGCCTTGAACAAAGAATATCCTGGATCCAAAACCAAATTTTCAAATATAGTTCTTGGAAATTGTTTTAACAATCTCCACATATTTACTGATGCATTAAAGCTTTAAAAAAAAGCTGTATTAGTGTAGCCAGCTTGATCCTAAAATTCTAAATTATTTTACAACTTAAAGACTCTCCCGCGTCTTCAGAGTTAACATTTGAGACTGTGGCTTTGTTAGAAGCAATCTTGTATTCACTCTCCCCCAATATTAAACTGACAATTATATTTACTGATTCATAAAAATACTTGATGGCAATAAAATGCTAACCCGTTACAATATAAATTGGAATTTTTATGTCATGTAAAGGATTCTTACTATCTTACAGGTTAAAGTCGCATTTTTACTGGATGTCTTTTTTACTTGCATTCTATGATTGTGTAGAGTAGAGTTATTCTCTTTTAATGTATAATTTTCTTCATGTGGACCATACAACGCAACGGAACTATAAATAACTACTCTTTGATTGAAATCAATGCGACGAAAAATCACTTTGCATCGGTATTATAAATTAGAAAAATTGTAACTGTCACGAATTCATTGTAATCAATATCTCTTTGAACTGTTAATATCCACTGAAGTGTAACAGCCCAAGAACTTTCTCTGTAACAAATTAACTTTATTTTTTATTTCTTACTGCGCAAAACTAGTACAGTTAGATTTCGTTCGATAATCGTTACTAACGTAACTCAGGTCGTTGACATGACACATAAAAGTCGAAGGTCTGGAATATCTGATGAAGATGTTACAAAAATAAATTTGATACCTATCTGTAGTAGAAATATACTTTTGAATATGTGATACGTTCACGTAGATGATACTACATTATACATTACATGCCTTGCCATACATATAATAAATCGATGCCATGTCAGAAATATTAATATAAGATTTTAATATTATAATTTCATATTGATAAATGATATATATATATATATATATATTATATATATATATATATATATATATATATATAATATATATATATATATATACATATATATATATATATATATATACATATATATATATATATATATATCTATATATATATATATATCTATATATATATATATATATATATATATATATATATATATATATATATATATATATATCCCTCTGCCTACCTTGCCATGTGCCGGATACAGCGTGAAGCTAATTTATTTTTTATTTATTTTATACGTCGGTATACGAGATACAGACTGACGTCCAGAATAAAATACTGAAACGTGAAATAACTTGAATATACGTAGATTTCTATGAAATTTTGAATTTCAGTTCAATGTGATTGGACGAAAGCACACAGCAAGGTCGACACAGGGAACTTAATATTAAGTAACACTATCCCATATCCCCATATCCCATATAGATATCCCCTGCTTATCTTTATATGTTTGATGATTATTGTACAGGCATATTTGTGGATTTATTTATGGGAGAATTTTTTTTGTCCGATCGGACCACGGATTGATTTTAAAACAACTGTTTAAAATATAATACTTATTCAAATTTTTTTGCCAAAACTTTCAGTTAGTTCTTGTTGTTTTTTTTTAAATTAAACCGTTACATTGGCTTTCACCCAATCATTTCATGGCATTATTATAGTAAGTATCAAGCAGTTGCAGACGTCAGTCGAGTCATCGGGGAACACGATGCCTTGGTATACTTTTTGGTCGATTGCTATCTTGGTTATTACGCCCGATGTTATTAAATCCGAAGAAAACTGCGGCGGACATGAGGAAGAATACTGCCCTGCACGTCCGCAGTTTCAAAAAGGTAAAATAAAATATTTCCATTACTTTGTTACAATGAAAGCGAATTTTTAATAAGATAATATTTTTATAGATAGATAAGTAATTCATATATAATATATATATATATATATATATATATATATATATATATATATATATATATATATATATATATATATATATATATATATATATATATATATATATATATATATATACATTTTATGTTAATATTATAAATATATTGGAGTTACTTAAAAATATAAATTCTTATGCAAATCAAATATAATTACCTTTTCAACGTTTTAAAATGTTAATATTTCGCATGTACGTTTTTTATTCATATTTGGACGACTGACGCTGAGGAGCTTAAAATAACATTTTTAATAAGCTATAAACTGTAGTGAATTTTACACTGAAGTTTTTAAATATTTTGCAAGTTTTAAGGGAACTTAATTTTTTGTTATATAATGAAAAAATAAAAATAAAATTAAATAATGTAGCTTGTTTAAATATTTGTGAATACAAACTTACAACTAGAATATATGTATAACTTTAATAGCCGCCCGCATCTTCATTTGCGTCGACTTTGTGACTTAGACATGCAATTTCCGCTCGTTGCCATTTACTTTTACATATACAGAATTTCTTATAGATTAGCTGAAATATTATGGTTTTCAAATATCCCGGATTTTAAATTTTATATATTTCAATGTAAAATGCTTATTATCAATGCAATGCTTATCATGTTTTTCATTATTTATTAAGGTTTAGTTTGATTGATATGGTTCTACATCAAGTAGGCCAGTCATCATAGTTTGAAAAATCTAAAAATACTAATAAAATAAATCTTAAAATAATAAAAAAATAGTAATAGAATAAGAGATCTTGTTCAATTACTATTTTTTCACGATCCTAAATGATGTTTTCGTAAAAATATTAATAACAGACGTGCTCTTTTACTGTTTATATTTAGTATAGATGAGTAACTCATCAATAAACAGCCATATAATCATGACTAAAGTAACTAAAGACATGTTCCAGGAGGGGCCTGGCCCTCAGTGAGTCAAGGACCACATCAAGGGCTTCATGAAAATTATCTATTTTAGGGTCTGAAATTTCAATTTCGTCCACTTGAGTTTTTGGTACTAAACACTTTTGGCCCACCTTACTGCCTTAACGCCCACCTTAGACTATGCTGGAGTGGGCACGAGCTACGCAGCTCCCCCTATTTCTGGGATCATGCAAATATTAGGCAAGTCAAATTTCCACAAAGCAGTTTATAAATTAATACAAAACAATCTAAATGAGTACATTATTAAAACAATATACTATATGCCTGTACGGTTTTCCAATTAATTTATTTAAGGGAAAATATTCTTTGTCAACTTGTCTACATTTGCATGACTGCTTCGTATTAATGAGCGAATGATTCTACGAAATTTAATATCACAGTGACGTTTATATTGCATAAAATATCGATACTATAGTAAAAGAGTAAACAATTTTGTCTGTACATTGAAAATTTTTACGAAATAATTATACAATAATGGTACATGATATAAATAAAGATAAATATGATAATGAAATAATGTAAAAACACTAATAGAATATGAATCTATGCATTTTAATTTCTTTTTGTCTGTCTGTTTGACTGTTTGTACACTTACATTTTTAATCTACTGGACGGAATTTAATAAAACTTTTATTGTTACATAGCTGTTCTGGGCAGGATCTAAGCTATAGTTTAAGACTGGCACACCTGATGTATGACCAAAGCAGTTCAGCTGATTTATAAGAAATAAAAGAAAAATATAATGAAATATTGAAAAGTCCACGCTAATGAAGCTGCGGGCGTCTACTAGTTTTATATAAAATACGAAATTTAATATCGCTGTGATGGCTAATAGCGGCGAAAAATAAATAATAATATACATTTTACATTTTGTACATTAACAAATTTGGTAAACAGTATTTATTTGTGCATAATTAAGTAAATATTTTACTGTTATGTGTATTGTTTTTAATTGCAATGGCAACATTTTTGTGTAGTATACCTACATATCAAAGGTACAAAATCAATGTTTTTTACTACATCCTTAAATACGTTACATTATAATGCAATGTAAATTAAGAACGTATGACTTAGGTACAAAATTATTTCTTTATATTTTTTTCATGTTTCTTAGATAAAGTGTACCCAATGATGAGAGTGTCTCGACATGAGTATAAGAGTAGGTCTTATTTGTTTTACTCTGACTTGCTGTAGTATTCGTTTATTGTCTATTTTATTTAATAAATAAATCCGAGTACCGACGATATAGTTAGACTAATCATTTACTGCTGCTCACAACACAGATATTTTCTGTAATTGTATGATCAAAACGTTTATTCGATACGCTGTTCGTCTGTTCACTTCTCACTAGGATAATGGTTTTAGTTATTTATTTGATACCAAAAAAAAATCCAATTAGAATGAAAAATTTAATCTTCCTTTAAGGGTATTTAGAGATGTTTATTTTTATTTTAAAGTCATTACTCATACATACACCTATCTTCTTATATAATTAAAAATACTCACACATATTATCGTAATAATAAAAATTATATCATCTATACATGTAATAAAAAGGTAACTGCACTGTATTTTTGTGCGTTTGTGCACTCTTATCTCAGAAACGGCTTAACCGCTTCTTATACAATTTCTATAATATATTATTCCCCCAAATTTGCTACAAAATACATGTTTTATTGGATTGGCTGAAAGTCTAAAGGTCTAAAAGAGACAGATTATGGGGAAATAAGAGTTGGAAAAAACTACAATTATTTATGCACTCAGTAGAATGACATAAATGCATCAAGCGTCAGCTTGAGAGGAGACTGGATCTGAATCTCTGAATCAAGTATCAACATTAGTTCTATTTTATATGGAAATTACGATATCTTTATAAGATACAGATTAGAATGTTCATATTAGAAGTAACTAGGAGTCTTCATATGTAATACCTATGAAAAATGCTTCACTATATTTGCTCCGATGATTTTTTAAAGAAACCGTGAATAGGAAAATCTAATAATCTGTGTATAGCAAAATCTCATAAAGTATTGCGCAGAAATTGACTGCAAGAGGAAAGGAAGAAATCCAATTCAAAAGTGAGTGAATCTTGGAAGATTGTCACTTATCAATTTATTTAAAAGAAAAATCTTTCTTTACTGTTTATTTGAATTTTATTTAATAATATTTTTGTTACATTCATATATGTAATTATTTATCAAATACGAATATTTTATTCAAATTCAACATGTTTTAAGCGGTGATCATTTTGTCAACGATAGATACAAGGTAATTGTAAAATGGCAATATTGGTTTAATACGCCATTTGACAAGATTTTAAAATCTATTTAATTTTTAATACTAGATTTTCTTGTGTAGTATTTATTGTTAAGTATTATCATCAATAATTCAAATTAATTATTCAGAATTTTAATAACCCGTGAAAACGCATTTCCTACTAGTTCTTGTGACGTAACATGCTTGACGTTAGCAAACTTCAACTTTAAAAGTGATTATGAGTAACAAATGGTGCGCTGTACCATAATTTGCAAATATTACAAAAAGATTTATTACTAAAGTTACAAAATTAATTGTAATAATTTATTTAATTAGGAATTTGAGGATGTAAGAGGAGCACGTTATGATACCCGCATGATATTTGCTGTCGTTCAGTTTGAATATATATTCAAAGTAACTATTTTTTGATATATCTTTTTTTTATTCTTTTCTATTTCGTAATATAGCAGGCTGAGCGCACTTAGCGTTGAGACATTCCATTCTCTGCTATCCATATCAATTCAAGGCGTCTAAGTGATTCCAAGAGATTCCAAGCTTGTGCAATACTGTACTTTGTACAAAATATTTCTGCTTGTAATATTTCTCTTTATTTTCTTCTATTCATTTGTTTTTGTTCCTTTCATTCTTGTATAAAGGCGTCTGCATATTTGTAGTGTAAA
Organism: Dione juno; assembly: GCA_037127375.1. Taxonomy (NCBI): domain Eukaryota; kingdom Metazoa; phylum Arthropoda; class Insecta; order Lepidoptera; family Nymphalidae; genus Dione; species Dione juno. The sequence goes on along the minus strand of JAXRJS010000004.1, from coordinate 5,658,127 downwards.
TATATTTTATTTTGCTTAGAATACAGATATGGACGACACAATAGCGTTATCAGCGGGCAATGTACGAATCGTAAAAATATAAAAATGTCGTTTATTTTAAAAGATATAATTTTTAAAATAAACTCAAAGCTTTGTCTTACCAGAGTGGAGGAAGCGGAAATAATTTCTTTCCGTGAGTGGAGATGTAACCCACAATAGCGTTACTAACGATATGCTATCCCACGCCACGATAGGTTTATGATTATTGATTGATGATTATTATGATTGTAGGCCATTTCAATTAATTATTATGACTTTACCCTCCATTACACAATATATTTAATATATTTAAATAAAACATACGCAAACGTATTAAAAAAGGAAGTACATTAGCATTTTACAGCTCTCTCATTTTAACTACGCATATACATATAGTACTTCCATATTGGGCAACTGAAGTACACCCTCTCCTCCAACCCCTGTGATCAATTTGATAGTTACGAACTTTCAGTGCATCCGTGCAGACGCGCAGCGGACCAGCATCATGCACCGCTCGCGTAATTTGAAATTCCGTGCCGTTTTGCTCAAAATTTTGTTTGTATTTACATTTGTAAAGACAACAAGATCAGAAAAATATATTGTGGAATATGCGAACAAATACTGTGTCGAGCGAGAGGTTTTTGATACAGGTAATTTTTTTTATATTATATAACTTCTTGTTTATTATGAATTCATATTTTCTCGTTTTATTTTACAATAATCTTTGTGATATAAAAGTAATGATTTTGAATTCTAACGATTAAATATTAAATTTAAAGTCAATTAATTGTAACTTTCATCTTTGTTAAAAAGCATACACATTTTAAATTTTCTTTCTTATCATTAATTGTTACATAGTTTAATATAAAGTCAGTTCCAATCAAATGTACGCGTAGATTTTTCAAATTAAGTGACGGATTTTAATGCGATTTTCACAAGGTGAATCAATAGGTAGGTTTAAATTGTAGAATATGTACTTGCATATTATATTAGAATGAAACTCATAATATCAAATATAGGTAATATGATTTTGTAAGATATATATTATATATACACATAAAAATTAAAGCATTTTATTTTGCTTATATACATATTGTTCAACTAGAATTATTAATAATTCTTTTTTTATATTTCATTTATTTAATAAATGCACAAATTAATTTAAATCTACAGTTCCTTGGAACAAAAGATTCAAGCGTTTATGATTCATTTTTACCACATTTTATATGAACTTCACAGTCTTATCAAAACCAATAGGGTACTTTCCGTACGGTATGCTTCCGTTAGTCAAGAAGTTTGAACTTACAGTATATATAAAGTAAGAAACCAAAAATTTATAGTTTATAGGTGTACTACAGGAAAAAACTGTTAACTAACTATTAACTTAAAAATGTACTTCATTTCTTACTTCATTTAAATTGGTTTCCGTTGATCTATAATTATAATACAGGTTTAGTGAACATTTATTTAGATTGTTAAATAAAAAAATATTTGTATATTAGCTCCGCTCGGAAACTTGGGTATAAGGGAAAAAATTGTATTTCATCCAATTCCATAAATCAATTATTTTGTAGTAAGTTAGTTGTACTACCTAATACTTCAATTCTATATAACTTATATGTTTATAAAACCAATGAAATATAAACATATAATACTGAAAATAAAACCATAATATAATATTGAAAACTACGTTTTGATCAGTTTAGCCGTTCCTGAGATTAGCGTGCACAAACACACAGATAATCATACATCATAAAAATTTTATGATTTAAAATCATTATTGTAGTTTCTTTCATTACATTGATAAATGTTTATATGTAATATATATATCTTCCATGAACGGACAGCGATCGATAATATTTTTATTATAAGTATATATAATCGGTCTTGTTGTTTATTAAAAATGGTGAACACAACAAAATGATGGAGTACATATTTCTGTGCAACACTCTCAATATGAGAACGAAATAAAATGACTAGGATTCAATATACCATTTCATGGTATATTGAATCCTAGTTATTTTATTTCGTGAAATCGTGAAAACATATTAATTCAAGATGGCCGCCATTACATACTGGTTATCCGACCCAACAGGGGAGAAATCAAATGAAAGGGCTTACTTTTAGATTACTAACACACGAAAAATAAAATAGAAATACGCGCGTCAGCATTTTCCAGTAATATTTATTTTAAACCCAGTGACTATTTATTCTAAAATAGATCTTAGAAAGGTATTTTTAAAGAAGTGGAAAGAGAATCTGCCAGGTGGTGTGCTGCATTCATGCCTAAATTCATACAGTCTAAATGATCTCTATATAGAGACTTTACAACATGCAACAACGATCCGCTCAAATTGTACTGAGGCTGGAGCAGTATCTCCCATTAATTATTTTTAACAAAACTGTCTAACGCCTGTCTACAAAAGTACAGATATCTTTTTGGTTTACAATCAAAATTGTTTCGTGATCATGTGGAGGGCCCATGCACCGTCTTTTAGGGTTAAAGCCCTGTTGAGCCTCTCAAAACCACCTTTCGAATGTCTCTTGCATTACTCTTACGTAATTACGCTAGTTGAAGCTCATGCTAAGGAGCCTGTTCCTTATTTTACGCAATTTATAGCTAGCCTATTACATTTCTACATCATGTGTCGGTACACATGTGTCGGTCTTCGAAATAATCATATTCTACGTCCAGCCCAACAATTCATAGCTTCATTGAAATCCATATAGTAGTTCAAAAAATGTGCTCGTAAAAAAAATTAAAAGATAGACAAGCTATTTCCATATTCAATTATAAAAATTGTCAGTGATATGACATAGTTTCTGTGTAAAATCATCGGGTGTTAGTTTTTTTATAAACATTTTTAATTAAGTTATACATAAAATAATAACAGTAAAAAATAATACCGTTAATTACTAAATCCATATATACTTTAAAAGCTGGTCCTTATTAATAGTAAAATAATTTGGTATTTCATAATTATACATTATGAATACCCTATGATCCATTATGATATATTATGAAATCGCTAATGGCTAGGTCCAGCTGAAACGTTAATTGGTCGCTGACGGTCTGTAAGAGCAGGGCGCTATCCATTTATGAGAATGATGTGAATATGTACCCGTCACTGATATAAAAATAAGGTATCAAACCCATCATACTTTGTGATTATTTTGCTATACAAGATACTTTGCACAACATATACCATAATTATATAACACTGGTAATATCGGATGGTGAAAAAACTCGCCTGAAACTTTCACTGGTAATATCGGATGGTGAAAAAACTCGCCTGAAATTTTTCATGGCACAAATAAGACAAATACTAAAAGTTATAAAAAAGAAATAGAATGTTGTAACATACACTTGAATTTACTCGTATATATTAAAACAAGCAGAAAGGTGTTTCTTGATTTTTTTTTAAATACTTCACGCTCTATCCCTATAGGAGTAGCCAGAAAGAAAGGCGCGCTAAACAAAACGGTTCCTGCATACTTCCTTTGATACTGTGCTCTCGAAGGTCAACTGAGGTCTCCCCTTACCTCTTACCACTGACTCTTGCATCATATACATTTTTTAGTATTCGTTCATCACTATTTCTCTCATGTGTCCGAGTCACTCGAGCACGGTCTTCTTCATTCTTACGTGACATCCTCGCTAGTGTGAAAGCACAAACAGCACCTACTCCTTGACACCCTCGTTCGCACTCTGGTACGCCAGCCAATTGGTAAATCGATCCGCCTATTGCGGCTGGCCGGATGATCAGTCGTGTCATTGCCCTTTGGCACATAAAAAACACGTTTAGTTTTAACACAATTTGTAGCGTTAGGGCTAAGAATATTTAGTGACATACCAAGAATAACGATATCATGATCTGTTGTCACTATTGCAATTGATGCGAATGACTCTGTCTATTACATTAATAAAGATATTATTAAGACAAGCAAGACAATCTCAATATTATCTCTTGCGGGTTTGGTGATTGCCGGGAAAATACTGATTTCAGCCATCAGGCATAAGTATTTTATATCTTAGTTACTTGTTGCCGCTAATAGATCTATAGATCAAGTTAAAATACATAATTATTGGGTCACTGGCCATTATTAACGTTTTATTAGAGTCGAAAAGAAAAACTCTTTTCGACTCTAATAAAACTCTAAGAAAACTCTAAGAAACTATTTAAAGAACATAATAAATTACTCGTCTTTTTAAAAGATAGTTGTCTAAATATTGCCATAATCAATATCAGGCTCATTCTTAAGTTAGATTCTTGCACGCTTCACAAGAGTGTGTTTTGGATAATCGATAAGACATCAAGCCATTATTCCGACAATATGATGACATCAAAACTGCTGTTGAAAGTCGTAAAAACATATGATAATAAATTCCTGTATATAAAATTTTATATTCGTTTATTTGTACATTAGATTTTCGTTAAGCAGTTAGACAAGAAATTATTTCAAATATATTATATCGATTAAGTTAAAAATAAATTAAATTAATTGATTAAATAATACTGCTGTAATTTGATAATCCTACAGATGTTTTTCGAAAAAATTTCTTATATAACCAAGGCATATTTGAAAAGAATGCAAGCTACTAAAAAAGCCTAGTCCAGTCTATTATGTATTCGTTTTTCGAAATACTACAGCTGGAACAATGAAAAGTTTTGTACATTTAAAATTGGGAACATGCAAAGAAGCGTTCCGATATCCTGACAGGCTACTCTCTCGCAGGCAATACTCTCGTCTCTAACTGTCATCCATAGAGAATACAAAATGTGTGTGTACTTTGATTCAATCTCAAACGTGCGGAATGTTTTAATAGTTCTACTTTAAAGAACAATTAGTTATCTCGAATTCATTAACGAAATGTATAAATATATATGTCACTTATGACATAATACGTTCGATATTGTTATCCATGCTTGCTTTTTGATATACGTAATAATAAAAATAAGAAAGAGAAATTATTATAGATTAATCGTAGAAGAACATACATTTATACATACATAGAAGAACATACATTTATACATACAAGAACATACATAAATAAACTCATGAAAAACATTCAAGTATACTAAAATAAAAAAAAACACCATTTTTGCTTTATGCATCCATTTGTCAATCCATTTATCATTGTCATTTAGGCTTCGACGAATATTTGTATCGAACCAAGGCTATACGAGTCGAGACAATGCATTTGTATGAAAAGCCATCAGTTCCTTAATTAATTTTGGTAGGTATTACTCTTACCGACACGCTGACAAAATATTTTACATAGAGCTTCCTATAAAGAATAGTTTTTTTTTTATAAAATAATAAGTAGCGTCTATATAATTAGATTTCATTCTAATAGTGTACTAGTTTTTATCTGTGGCTTTGTCGGAATGAAATGGCTTGGTCAAATGGAAATAACTAAGAGTTATGTATACATGCCACATTATGTGCCCAAGGTAGATGACTGCAGGTACAGTGGGTTACATGAAACATCTAAACGATTAACGTTATGTAATATAGAAATATAGCATTCGTAGATGAATGGACTAGCCAGCAAAACTACAATAAGAATTTTGAATGAATTATAATATAATATAAATTTTAAAAGTGCAAAATCTAAAGGGCTTATTATTTAAAAATTCTAAATTTAAGACTGGCAAATGCCTTTGCAATTTAGGACATGTGCTAACACTGTTTAGATTAGTTTTGAAAAAGTTAAAATTAAGGTTATAATCAGTACCTAAGTACCAAATTAGGAACAAAAGTAGTGTTGTATTGGGTTCGGGCACGCAACACGCATTGTCACTAATACGACAGGGCAACCGAGGAACGAATTGTAACGAATTGTCTTAACAGTAGCCTCATTACCCACCATGTCATGGCGGGGAGTAGGCTGTGTTTTTTTGACAATTTGATTTATTTCGTTCAAAATAGGCTTAATTTGATTAATAATAAAAGTTTTAATAAAAAGCCATCATTCATGTTTTTTTTTTAATTTTGCGTAAATATCAGAGTAAATCACAAAATGTCTTGTTATAATAACATAGTGACGGATTGGAAAAGAGTGATAGTCTGAAAGGATTATAGCCACTGTTTTATCGTCTTGTCAAAAGCAGTTAAGTAGCTTTACGCAAGATTTATTGGTTTAGGAATATTCCAATTACCATATAGTAAATATATATCTTATAAAAAATGATCAAGTCTGTGACTCTAATTCATCCATAATTATGAACTTATCCGTACCAGGAAGCATAGAGATACTAAGTATATTGACTATAAATTGTCTGTTTTTTAACGGTTCAATTGAGAAAAATAACACCGGAACTTCAATTGTTAAAGACATATTTAAAAACACAGCACACGTATAGATTGATAAAAAATACCTTCAATTCCATGTATTTCATGCTTCTCTATTTTTATTTGTGTATTGATATCGTAAAGCAGCTTACAGAATAAATCTGCTACCAGTTTCAATTGTGTAGTCTACATAGTTACGGAATAAAGCTGTGACAGACTGTGATAACGACTGTGATAGACAGATCGACAGATAGATAGACATGACGAATAATGGTTTAATTTTGTGCCATTTGGCTACGGATACGTCAAAAAGCTTAAACTGTCGAATCCAGAATTTAAATGTTAAAAGCTTTTTAAAAATACATACCGTACATGCTACGTACATACGTCACGTTACGTAGGTATGCTGCGATGTACTCATATTGTCCAAATAATTAAATGAGTTATCATTCAATGATTGGTTGGATGGGTAGCTGTTATCAGACTTTTGATTGTGATCGGTTTCAATGTTGGAAAATTAATACGTAATACCAAATTCTAGCATTATTATAATGCCATTACTCATAAATATATCTTAAATATTATATACAAGGATAAAAAGTTGGGACCCATTTACATTCTGAGGGGTTCCTTGTGGATTGCTTTATGAATGTCACAACTGCTTGTTGATCATTCTATTTTATATAAAATATACGATTTGTTTATGTGTGCCTGTAATCCAATTATTTCAATTATATTATTTTTAGTGAGTGTTTTTATTTTTAATATTTCGATTTTATTCTTTGAAATTGCTATAATGAAGTCATTTTAAATATTATTTATTTAGGCACATTGGTATAACGATTTTAAGACTACAAATTGCGCAATTTTACTATTTCATTGAAGGCATCATTATCGTTGAGATCTGAACCCCACCACTGCTTTTGTAGTCCATGGTCATACTGTTGGCTTTTTAGTATCTACTATCCCCGCGTAATAATACCATAATAATTAAATAAGTACTTCTTCTCCTGCCTGGTATTAGTCCCGGCTTCGTTTGCCAGGGTCTTAGCTTACTCCACTTAACATCCTTAGTAGAAAATCTATTGGCTGCGTGCTCATGTCCTGCGTCACGACATCCAGCCATCGCTTACTTGGGCGTCCGGGTGGTCTAACTCCAGGGACAGACGTGTCAAGGCACTTCCTTCCGACATAGTTCTCAGATCGGCGCATAACATGGCCATACCATCTCAGGCGGCGCTCTTGGAGATTATCCGCTACGTCACGGACCCCAAAACTACCTCGAATGAATGTGTTGCGTATGCGGTCGGACCGCGTAACGCAACACATCCACCTCAGCATCTTCATCTCCGTGACGTGAAGCTCCTGAGTGTGCCAAGATAATGCTGACCAACATTCGCTGCTGTATAAAAAACCGGACGGATAATGCTCTTGTATATCAGTCCCTTCAGCTTGGGCGGTATTCTGCTATCGCAGACCACACCAGTGCCCTCACGCCATTTGGCCCAGGCAGCGCTTATAGGGGCATGGATGTCGTGCCCGTATTAAATAAGTACATGCTAAAAATATTAATAGCTTAAGGTATAGTTATATATTCTCACAATTTCTCATATTTTTTTCAACTTTAAATTTACATAGATTGACACACACGTAACGTCACACACACCGTCCATTGGGTGAAAATTCGTGCACAAGTAACGTTGAATTTCGTGGCAACCTGTCATAGGCCCAAATCGAATATCACGAGCAAATCGACACATGTAGTTGATACGTCCTCGGCATCGTCCAACTATTCGAAGCATGAAAAACATTATTCTCTTCATCTCATAAATGTTTACGTTTGTTGTTCACGTGTTCGGGCGTCCGGTAACTATCCGCGTAACGTCCGCTTTCTCGGCCCTCTAAGAATATTTTGTGCCTACGATAACTAATAGTTGCTTTGGTTCAAGGCAGCTTAACAATATGTTACTGTGAACATTTTAAACGCGTACGCGTACCTGATTTTGCTTTGATGCAAATTCCTTCATTAATTTTTTGAAATTGGCAAGAATGAAAACGGGCCAAATAAGATTACTGACAAATATTAACTGAACATTCAACTTATAGGCTTAAAGAACTTAAACAAAACACAGAATATTTAATACATATTACGTATATTGTAGAGGAGGAAAACAAATCCAGCCTATGAGAAGAATAGTGACAAGCACAAGTACAAAAGAATTATGTAGGAAAGGTGAAAATTATTTAAAATGTAGATGATATATTCTTAAAGGTAAAGTTAGGAGGTGAACCTAATGTTTTACCTATCACATTAAATTCAAACTACCTAAGAATATTAAATATAATAATATTTGTGAAGCGTAAACCATATACATACACATACCTTAATCATATATTTTATAGTACCATATTGATTTATTATATATAGGTTTTTTATTCAATATACATTATATCTCTATTGTGCAATTTTAAGCTTCAAATGAAGATAAGAAAATTATTTATTTAAATATGTGTATCAATTCTATATTATAATTTCTAAATTCTTAAATTTTAACATCTTTTAACTTCCGTTTTAAAAATCGAATTTTAAAGAAATCGGAGTTCAGTTTAGTATTTTATAAAATATTTATTTGTAATAAAATGTAATACATTTTATCTTTTAATAATATTCTAAACAATTGTTTATATACCTTGCCTAAATATTTAACAGTCTAGAATATTTTACTTTTTTACTTTTTTTACTTTTTTACTTTACTTTTTTTACTTTTTACTTTTGGCGTACTTTAGTTCAAAATTATAATTCAAACTCATCAGTAATGCCATCTAGTTTAAAATAATTGAACTGTTCTAAACTTTCTTCTCGACAGATGTCAAAGTTTCTTCTCGATATAAATAAAGTATTTAATTAATTTAAAAAGCTGATAATCTATAAATCTTAAAAATAATTAATGTCTCTTTTTATAATTATTCTATTGGTACCATAGAATATTTTTGCCTACATGCCGCATGTATTTTTTTATTTTCAATTGTCAGAATATGAATAAATTTTGAATTTAAGTTTAAAAATTACGTTACAATTTTCCGCTTATTCATTATTTTTTAGCTAATTAAAAATGGAAGGTCTGCTACCGTACTAACTATTAATACAAAAGTCTCAAATGCGTCGTTGGCTATTTGAATTGTAGACAACATGTTTGTCTATAGGGCAAATTTACCTAAAATATGATGTTTATTGATTAATAAAACCGAACAGGATAATTTATTTCGTATCGTCAGTTGTAACGCGCTATCGTTTAAACTCATATTGCTATAAGATTTATTATGTGCAATTATGCAGTGATGTATAAAACCAGATGGTTGATGATTTCATATAATTAAAACGACATACAGCACTGGGACCCGCGCGCTTAGAGGAAGCGTGCGTTATCTTAATGTTTGGATGACGTTCCTACATTTTTAGAGCTTATCGCTTCGGAAGCGAGGCTGCCTATGTGGGACGACATAAAACGCTTTATTACCGAGTATTGCAGCCGCCGTTCCCAATTTTATTAGCAATAAGCTCTCTTGCCAGAGTACATTGAACTCGTGCGTGGATTAGTCTAGAAAATGACAAGATTTCTCCAGTTATTCTGGCTAATTCTTCTCTTCAGTAGGAAATCAGAAGGAACTTCTCAACGTAAGTTGATTTTAACTTGATTTTTATATAAAGCTTGCGAGATAGGGTTATAAAAATGTTTGACTGTTATAATCAATCAATATTTAGCTTTAAAATATCCTTAAATCTTAAGATTTTGCTTTCTAATATAAAAAAGAGTACGAAAAATAATTTATGATATCTGAGTTACTATTGATCTAGTTTAGAAAAATAAGTTTTCTGTTTCTTCATGGTTAAGACTGTCAATGATATATTAAATTTTTAATATTGTATTATGTTATGTTTATTTTCTATTCGATTATACATTTAAAACATCTTATCTGTCATTAGTTTATTTATTATACAAGTGTTCTTTTACAATATTCTAGATTTGAATAAAGACATCCTTTAAAAATATAATTGAAATAAGATTATTATGATGATGTTTTAAGATTTATACACTAAGCTATAATACATTATTATTTCTTATGGAATTACAAATGTATGCTGCTGTATAAAGTAACTTTCTGCTATATGCACTTATTATAAGAAATAAATAACAATTGTGTAACAATAAGTTGATAAAATTATAGCAAAGTTGCGTAAATTTCTTAAATATGTTAACTATAAAACTTAGGTACTTTAATATTTAAAGTCTGACTTATGCGAATTTCATTATATATTCTCTTCAAATGCTATTGAAACGCTATATTCAAATCACATGTTTACATACAGCCACTTAATATGTTACCTATTTCTAATACTTCTAGTTAGTATACATTATTTTGCAATGTGCAAGCGCGAATTTTCTATATCGCAAGTGAAAAGAAAACGGTTCTTAGTAAAATTATTAAAATATAATTTACATATATGTTAAAAACACATATCTGAGACATTATATATTGTTATAATATTTTTTATATTTCCACAGAGCCAGAAGTGAATGTTTTCACAGTAGCAACTCACAACAACCATGGGTTGGAACGGTACCTTCGGTCGGCAAAAGTTTTTGGAATTAATGTTGAAGTTCTTGGAATGGGAAAGAAATGGGTTGGAGGAAACATGGAGCATCCTGGTGGAGGCCAAAAGATAAATCTCCTAAAACAGAAACTAAAGACCTTGGAAAAGTTAGAAGATAGAGACCGAATTATTCTGTTCACAGACAGGTATGAGTTGAATTAATATAACTGCATATCACTAAATAAAAATGAGTTATTTTATGAAATGCTGATAGAAGTTTATAAAGATACGCAAACATATAGTCATATCTATAATTAAAGTACAGCAGAGGTCAAGCTCCTAATTAATAATACCCCAAATAATAAGACTTATCTTTATCTTTCTTCATAGTATTCTGATAGTAATTATGAATTTGTAAAAATCTGTATCATTATTTCCATGCCAATGTTTTTTGCTAAGATATATATGTATATAAATTTAATAGTTTAAATTTTAGTTCATCTTTATGAATATAATAAAGTGTTTTTTAGGTTAAGCACAAATATACATATATTTAATTCAAGTGCTTTTTAATAATACATCCTTTTTGCGCTGTTGAGCAGGATCTGATTGTACACAGAATAGTTACAGGTTCAATCTAAACTAGAGAAAATATTGATAGTATGAATAAATTATTTTTATTTCCAGTCTCATATATCTCAATACATTAATTGGTGATGTGTTGAGATTACTAATTAACACATAATTTCCTTGATATTTGGAGGGAAGTGAATGGAAAGAAAAGAATGTTTTAATATGTGAAGCTAGAAAAAAGTTAACAGTGATTTGAACGCAATCTTCATATCTTCATAATAAATTGTTCCATTTATGAAATTGAGTACTGAATCATTATAGTATAGTTACAATTGATTGTTTCAATTAAGTGGTAGAGACAGTAAATGGTTGATGTATATGTATAAAGTATTGGTCCAATATATTACATCGACAATAATACTTTCAAGTGCTACTTATACTTTTGTTATTTTTGAAGTGTTAATTCACACTAAGGTTAGAAATATTCTTAAAGAAAACATATAAAAATTCTTTAAGTAAATTCTACTCATGCCTAAACAGAAAAAGTTTATTTCTTCTAAGGAATAATTTAAATATATTAAATTCGATATTGATTTGTTAAGACATGTTGATAATTAATTAGATATTTTCATATCCTTGTACAGCTTCGATGTGATGTTCCTTGCCAATCTGACGGAAATAGTCAATAAATTTACAAGCATGTTCGTGAGAGTTCTCTTTTCGGCGGAATCTTTCTGTTGGCCTGATCCCACTTTATCAGGCAAATATCCAGATACGAGTATGACTAATGCATTCTTGAACTCTGGTGGTTTCATTGGTATGTATATGGACCCCTTTAACTTAGCCCTGACATTTCATTGGCTTGTACAACGATAGATAATAGCCTATCTAATAGAAATTTTAACATTACTTATTAATTACATTAATATTTCTATAAAAAAGTTTCTTGTTGCCATGGAGATATTGTTTCTATGTCTTCTGCTACAGTTTTATTCTAATATATGATATGAATAAGAATGATGGATTCATATTCTGTCTTCCTTCTGTACACAGGATATTACTCTGACATTATGGCCATTTTAAACTACAAGAAAGTACGTAATAATGACGACGACCAACTTTACTACACAATGGCTTATCTCGATGAGGAAAACAGACTCAAACATAGAATCGCTTTGGACCATGACTCGGAAATTTTCCAAAATTTGAATGGGGCGCTCTGTAAGTTTAAAAACTGTAATGAATAATATCATTGTTTAACAAATTAAAATGTATTCGCTTAACTAAATTGAAATAAGTAATATAAAGCGTAAGTTTTAAGTATATTAAAAAGTTTATAGTTATTTAACTATTTGTGACGCTAAAATTATTCATACAATTGTTCCCAAATAATAAGAAATATTTATAATTTCATTGATATATATATATTACGAAATTACTACCTAACATACATATTTAAGAGCAACATTTTTTTTTTTTTGAATTTAAACAGCTGATGTGGAATTGGTTGTGAACTCTACTGAAGATTTTCCATACATTAAGAATGTGGTGTCCAATGAACGTCCTCTCATTGTGCACGGCAATGGCCCCTCGAAGTTAAAGCTGAATCAATTCTCAAACTATTTAGCTAAGTCTTGGTCAGTCTCCAAAGGATGCGCCATGTGCGAGGAAAAACGGACTGTGATTAAGGTAGGTTAGATATTCATATACTTGTACTAGTAACAAACCCCCAGGCCCTTTCGATATTTCTCGCTAAATGCAGAAATAAAAATGTCCCATCAAGTTTATTGTAATGCCTAAGAAGTTACAGGGTTTTGAAACAACTATTTCCTAATTAAATAAAATTTAATTTTTTTATTTTGAAACATTTATTATAAATCCTAATATTAAAGTCACCTTACATTATAATTATAATGCAGGACGATGCCCTACCAAACGTGCTCATGGCAGTATTTGTTGAACAACCAACACCTTTCTTGGAGGAATTTCTCACTCAAATTGAAGAAGTGGACTATCCCAAGAATAAAATTCATCTTTTTGTGCACAACAACGTGGAATATCACGAAGAAGAAATTGACAAATTTTACAAGACTAGCAGCAAGAATTACCTCAGCGCTAAGAGGGTCAAGCCCGCCGATTTCATGTCTGAAGCCGAAGCTAGGAACGTTGCTAAGTAAGAAATGCAATTGACGTCGTACAGTTTCCATAGAATTACCGTCGGTCAAAAGATCATAAATTTGCTCGTTATTTTTTCGTCATACCATATAACAATTATATATTTAATATATAATATAATATAATAATTATATTTGAATTTCGCCTAAGTAACATATTATTAACTAGGACAGCAGAAGTAAAAAAGAAGAAAATTGTGCAGAAAGCGGGGAACAGATTGTCCTTAACACTAGGTTCCCTCTGTCTAAATTAGGACTCGGCGTGAAGCAGTAAATAAAAAAGAAATGTTAATGTTTAATTATTTTCAGGGACCGATGCGTGAGCTCCGCTTGCGAATACGTTTTCTCTATCGATAGTCTCTCACGTGTTGAACCGTCCACGTTACGATACCTACTATCGAGTGGCTACGACATCATAGCCCCTCTCCTCGTTCGCGTTGGACAGGCCTGGTCTAACTTCTGGGGGGCTATCAACTCTTCAGGTTTCTATGCACGCTCGTCAGACTATTTGGATATCGTTCATGGCAAAATTAGGTGAGTATTTCTCTTACTGTCGTTTTTTTGTAATTTATAATAATATTATTATTTTTATAGGAACGGAAAATCTCAGTAAAGAAAATCAACTATTATTGGGTTTTAATCAATAAGATAGAAGCCAAAATAATTTTTATAATTTTTGGTTGTTTGTCTGTACGTTTGTGCACGCTAATCTTAAAACAAACATTTTAGCAGACTTCCCTTAACATTATTATTTTTTTTATTTCAATCGGTTACAAATATATGTGTAATTCGTAGATAGTTCACTGATTTTCTAATATAATAAAGGGAAAATTTATTCAATGTGTAAATTAAAACTTCACTATTTTACTTTTACACTAATGTGGCGATCCATATATTTATTAAAAACATTTGGAAGACAAAAAAGAAGGCTAGGAACATTTTGGTAGACATATTTAAATATATATATATTTAATTTAGTAGATCGTTATATAGCATTTGTTCAATCAAAAGCAATAGAGAAATCAGTTTTAAAGGAGCGTCTGTCAATGGAGTACATGTTGTCAGCTGTACACTCGTATACGCCGGCGTCCATCTGAGTTGCGGGGTCTATCTCTATCTTAGATTTTACACGGTCATCGTCTATTAGCCACTCGTGAATCTGTAAAATATATAAAGATTGCTTTGTAAAACTATCCTGGTAACAACTTGATTGTGTAACAAGTCAAATATGTAGTGACAAAACGTCTTTAATTTGTAGATATGATTATTTAAGAAGTAATCAAAAAATAGGATGGAAATGGTTTACATAAGATAAATAAATTATGTTTAAATTTTAAGTATTTAAAAATTTGTTACTTTTAGATAGGATAAAAGATTTCTAGGTACATACATATATACTACACAATTATAAAACTGGAAATAGCTTTACTTTAATTTAAATAGTTAATAAAAAATATTTTACGTGTAAATAATGATGAGCATATATTTCGACGCCATCCTTGAACCAGGTGATGTGAGGACGCGGAGTTCCTTTTGCTGTGCACAGGAAGGCTATTTTGTGGCCCAATACGTACTCAAGGTCGAAGTGTGAAGCAAGAAGGATTTTTGCGCCCTGATTTAAAACACAAATATGATATATACTTACTATACTTAATTTTTTAATGTAAAATTTTTAAATAAGTCGCTGAAACATGGTTATAATTATAATTAACTTTCAAACAAAATCAGGCTTCTAGACAAATATTCTAATTATATATATATATATATATATATATATATATATATATATATATATATATATATATATATATATATATATATATATATATATATAATATATATATATATATATATATAGATATATATATATATATATATATATATATATATATATATATATATATATATATATATATATATATATATATATATATATAATTAATCTAATAACTTGTTTTTTTAATTAGTTCGCAACATGTATTACGTGAATCGCAGTAGCAATATGTACATAGGTATGGTATACTTACATCGTTGTTATTGTAGTACTGGTCCGATTCTGGGTCCCTGTATTTGCCTGTGATAGGTAATCCGATTTGTACCTGTAATTTTGTTTTAATATATAATTATTTTGGGGTTATTTATACTATATATATATATATATTTTTAGAATTTTTTTAATTTTAAGATGATGAAAATTATTGTGTAAGTTAAATGCAAACTTTTGTATATTTTTTATTATAACTGTGTTATTGGAACCAAACCTTGGACTTGGTTCTGGACCGTGTACGACCGCGTCTCGCCTCACTCTCTATCGCGATGAGTAGGAGCATTAGTACCGCAACGACAGCGCGTTTTAGCAACATTTGTGTGTTACAACACAACCAGGTGTTAACGTCGCGGGAGTCTCTCAAATACTGCGACTGCCGTCGATTGCCTAATAGCATACGTAATTGGGACCCTTGTCTCCCCTTTTGCTCCGCACCGTGATTTCCTTTGCGATTCATACGTCGTGCTCTCATTTGTTCGATGGGGTCATTGATACACAGGATAATCGAAGGACACGAGACTTTATATATACTCTTAAGTCTGGCTAGTCGATCACTAAATTTTATTTTACGCTTGACCTATACCCGACAACTAAAATAAAATAATTGCTTTGCTCAAAGCAAATTAATTTAATAATTAAAAAAAAAGAAAAGAAAATCTATATATTTTATATATATTTTATATCAGTTATTTAAATATTGTACATAAGAAGTAATAGGTACAGAATATCCGTATTATGTTAGTCTAAATCCGAACACATTGATAAAGCGGGCGAAGCCTACTAACGGATCGTTAGTATGTTATATAAATACTATATTTATTCTTAATCGAGTTGTTGTCGTTCATCGGTAAATTGCTCATGGGAAAGGTAGATAGATCTAGATGTTGCGTCACAGGCGTCATAAAGTGAGGGAGTGATCAGACTAGCGGTCCCCTCCCCCCAGCGCATGAAATTACATGATAAATGAGTTCTAAGTAGATATGTATGACTTGCGATAGTTTCTTGCACATCTTCCATATGAAATAAACTTTAATATCTCACGTGTGCTTTAGGCGAGCTGTTGCTAATATAAATAATGTCTCGAATTTGTGAAACTCATATACAAACATAACAGATGAGAAGGAAAGTTTAAAGTAAGGTTACATTAGATAAGTGATGATTTTCATAAATACGTTGTTTAAGATGAGCAGATAAATTTAATGCCGAATTTGTTTGGTAATTTTATAAACATATCGATCGACTATAATCATATTAAAAATATATTATTTTCTTAATATGTCCGAATGAAAAATATAAAGGAGATAATCGATAGTTCAAACAACTTTGTGCGAGTCTTGGGGGATGAGGGATTTGTTAGAAAAGTACCTATATGATAAGACCTATGTGTTATCTAACAAATTGACCTATCAAGTATATGTTTATGTCTCACTGGATTAATAAATAAACTCACCAAAACAAAGTACAGCCTTAGCCATGCAAGTAGCTATACAATATTGATTTAAAATTTTGCAGCTAAAGCTTGTTGTCTAAAATGTATATTTAATGATATTAGGTGCACTCGAAGCATCGGCCAAACGCGTAAAACGTCGATAATATGAGCGGCAAAATGTGAACAAGCTTCGAAACCTAATTATCAGCGTAGTCAATATTGTAGACGACCGTTTATAGTGCAACCGCTGCGAATTGTTTTTAAATATGTCTTCAAACTATATATTTTTTA
The DNA here is from genome assembly GCA_037127375.1 of Dione juno. Classification (NCBI taxonomy): domain Eukaryota; kingdom Metazoa; phylum Arthropoda; class Insecta; order Lepidoptera; family Nymphalidae; genus Dione; species Dione juno. Next base: position 5,640,704 of record JAXRJS010000004.1, on the reverse strand, counting down.
TTTATAGTTCATATTTGTAAATAGGGCCAAAAGTCAACATTGAATTGATAACATTTGTTTCCTTTAATCACTTTTAATTGATTTTACAATTTAAATTTAACTTTAACGTTATTACAGGGGTATTTGGAACGTTCCTTTCATTACTAACTGCTATCTGATGAAAATTTCGGTTTTCCGTGAAGAGTATGCTAAAGGTGTTTCCTTCGTCAAGGAGGAGCAAGATGCGGATATGGCGTTCTGTTCAAGCTTGAGAAGCAATGTAATTATACATATACAATGATGTCACTCTTAATTTATAGTTATATTTTAAGTGCCGTTTATATATATGTACGAGGATATATATACATGTATATGCAATATTCATTGAACTGGCCATTCGTATAATAGGATATTAATATGAAAAAATATTAATTATGAATGTTTAATTTTTATTATTACAATACGTTATAATGTACTTTTAACTGCTAAACTCCAATTAATAACTATCTTAAACCAAACCGATATATTTTTGTCATAATTGAATGGTTTAGACATGTTTAGTACAAAAATTAAAAATACTCTATTAATTTCAGGGCGTAATGATGTATGTTAGCAATGAAAAAGTCTTGGGTCACCTCGTTAATCCTGAAACATTTGATACTACAAAAACCAATCCTGATGTGTACCAAGTTATGGAAAACAAAGCTGAATGGGAAGGGCGTTATGTTAGCTCTGAATATGCTTCTAACTTTGAAGAAGGCCATAATCATTCCATGGTATTATTTTTTAATATTATTTAGAACTATTTAATTGAAACTATTTTTAAATGCGTCTCTGAGCTAATGCTATAAAAAAGGCAAAAATCTAAAACTGATAGTTTTATAAAAAAAAATATAATAAATGTACTAGGTTAAAATTGTTCCAATTCGAACATAATAAGTGTTAAGTAAATTTTGTGAAATTAGAACACTAAATACTAACTACATTTATATAATAATTCATTATATAAAGCCTGAAATGTTCTGTTGTCAATTTTTTTCCAAAATTCACATATACTGATAATGTTTTTTTTCTTTTTCTAGATCGTTGAGACACCTACCACGGAGGTGTCTCAGGCCAAAATGAAAGATAATCCCAAAACCTAAACAATTTACCAATCTTATTTTATTTAATTTTCTTATTTATGTTTTTTCTTTATTTTGTTTCTTGTTACTCTCACAGCCTTGTCCCGATGTCTACTGGTTTCCTATAGTGTCCGCAAGATTCTGCAAGGAGTGGATAGAAGTGATGGAGGCTTATGGCAAATGGAGTGACGGCTCTAATGATGTAAAACTTTCTTTTTGATTTCTGATGAGTCTACATTTCAAAAAATATTTAAAAAAGTTCTTTGTTTTAACCATGTGATGGAACGCTTAACCATATTTTTTCTTTAAACAGGATCAACGACTTGAAGGTGGATATGAAGCAGTGCCAACACGAGACATTCATATGAAGCAAGTTGGTCTTGACAAGCAGTGGCTATATATTCTTAAGGAATACGTTCGCCCTTTACAAGAACTGGTATTTACAGGATATTATCATAATGTAAGTTGAATAACTACCACAACTATATATATTATATATATATATATATATATATATATATATATATATATATATATATATAATATATATATATATATATATATATATATATTCAATTGTAGATATATTGTTTGTGATTAATCCAATTTAAATATTACAACCGAAGAATAAATACTTTAATATAGGGTATGAATAGATAATCATTGATATTACAGCCACCAGTATCAGTGATGAACTTCGTCGTCCGCTATCGGCCCGACGAGCAACCCTCACTTCGACCACATCACGACTCTTCCACATACACTATTAACATCGCACTAAATACTCCATGTAAGTTATATGGCTATTTTTATAACATTACAATATTTTCAAAGGTTAAATCTGAAAATATATTTGAAAGCGACTATTAGGGTTATGTATATCTAAAGAAAATACTTAACCCTACTTACCTTTGCCTACAATCATGGTACGGAACCCTCGATGCGCTTACACTATGTATTAAACAATAGAATTAAAATTAAAACAATGATTCTTTGCCTACAATGTTTTATATTGATATTATTATTATCATTTATTTTTGGTAAAGCTGAATGAATTATGATGTTAAAAACGTATATTAAAAATGAATATATGAAACTACTACATCCTGCCACCGTTAACTAAATTGTTTTTCTTATTGTATAGTAGTACAACTATTCCTATAGTTGACTACATTGTTATTCGTTACATCCGGTGCAAATCAATTTTACTATTTGTAATAGTTAATGCGTTATATTGTAATCGTGTATAGTAATCGTTTTGGTAAAAGATGAAGCGCGGCGTTGATTTCCACCATTCGATACGTCCAATCTCCAATCAGGGCAGAAAGCTGTCACCGGGATAACGCGTGAAGCCAAAAAAAAATGTTGTACCTATATAATATTCTTAACAACACAAATTTTTTACAAGCTCTTTCCAAAATGGGAATTCCTTTTTCTCTCGTATGGGTCAGTCAAATTTTAACACAATATTCTCTATTTATCAGACGACGACTACGAAGGCGGTGGGTGCAGGTTCATACGCTACAACTGTTCGGTTCGCAATACAAAGCGCGGCTGGACTCTGATGCACCCTGGACGGCTTACCCATTACCACGAAGGCCTGTCGGTTACTAAAGGAACCAGATACATCATGATATCTTTTGTTGATCCGTGAATGGGTTTGTTTTACGTTATTGTGAATTACTTATGATTATGTTGTTATAGTGATTAACAAATAATTTTTTCACAATTCACAATGTCTATTAATTAAAGTTTTTTTGATATTGTTATTTACCAAAAGTACATTTATATTTTATATACTGATTTACGTTTGATCTTATTAAATAATTTAAATGCATTTAATCATTGAATCCAAATCTGGATATTAGGATAAGTAGCATTCGATTGCATACGAGTTATTGCAGTAGTATGAAGGCGTCCTGGATTACCGCTGTCCCCATAGTGTATACCCCGTAGTTGGCCATTTTAGTCTCCTCGTGAGACATTCGCTTCACATTTAATCCAGGACGTTTAGTTTTTCTCTCTCATATATCTTTTTGAATAATATGATATATATGACATAATCATATTAGATTTAAGCGTATGACCGATAGTTATTCTTTAGTTAAAGATTTACACCCCATTTATAAATTATATTTTATTATACTCAAGTTTACTCTTTTAAATATTTCTAGAAATTCTTTAAATATTTTATTTTATATTACGTTAAGTTGATGTTTACATGGATTCCTAATAATTTTTATTTAGATTATGTAAGTCGACTTTATTGATTTGAAGTTGTATTTTGTTAATTGCCAAAGATATCGGAACATCAATTATATTAACAGTAGAGCAAACGTGTGTTTTATTTACCTGTCTTCCTTCCATTCAAAATATGCAATATAGGGCCTGGTGCACTTTATAGTGCAACAGACTTTACACAAATAATTAAAATATAGGTCACTGCGCCAAGATAGTCAAATTTCAGAATCAAGCCAAAATAATAAGAGAATATTTTTATACTAAATTAGACAAAATTACACTAGACCATTTAATGACTAAACGACACTATTAAAAACGATCGTTAAAATAATAATAACAATAAATATTTATTCACCAATTATATTACACGAAATCCTATAAAGTCCCTGATTTCTGAGCTAGGTGTGAACCTGTGTTACAGAAGTCAGTGTCTTCTGTTTGTATCATTTATTAACGCAAATCGAATAAGTGAATAAGCAGTATATTACTAATTATGAACTTAGTACAGTAGTGTATGTGTGTGTGTGTGATGTGTGTGCGAGTATGTGTATTGCGTTGGTGGATAAGAGTGTGATTGTTCATATACGTGGGTGTTTACTCTAGTAACAGTTCTGTTTCATGATAATACAATTGTAAAAGCGCAATAAGTCATCTGCTGTCGTTTTTTGTTTAGTGCAGTTTGTAATAATTTTCGCTGCATACCATGAGTCTTTAGCAGTTTTAGATTTCCTAGAAGTGATTTTTCATAAGCCATTTTCAGCTCCCTTAACAGTGAATTGCAATGATTGCGGTATCGTTTATTAATTGTTTGCAGAATGTAATTGTTTGGGGTTTTCTTATATTGGTTATGTAGTGGGCTTCTGCGCTCTATTAGAAATAGGGACACTATTTCAAATAGAGCGCAGAAGCCCAGACGTTATCGAAGGTTTCATGATCCTCTTTTTATTAGAACATCATGTTTTAGAACATCATTCTTATCTCATCATATCATCACATCTTCGAGTTACCTTTAATAATATTAGTCAGTTTATCAGCAAGAACTGATGTGGTGAAATTTGCATCTGATGTAGGGGTTATAAAATAAAAATTGAGTGATTCTATTTCCCTTTTTCAAGATTCAAAATTTACGCTGTTAAAGCTGACATTATTATTATTCCCACGTTTAGGCATACTTATTCCACGTAAAACTGGGAAAAGATCTGTGATTGAGGAATCAATGACAAATATTGTTACAGGATATACTGTCTTTAACATTACGTGATCTAGGCAGTTGCACTATATCGTAGGATAAGTGTGACCGGGAAGCATACCTAACTCCGCTAATAAATTTGAGTATGATGTAGAATTTCTATCATTGTGGTTATTTTTAATATCAATGTTGATATCACCGATAAATATAAGATTTTTAATACTACATGCGGGACGTAAAATATGTTCTAGGAAATTTAAAATGTTATCTGTGCATTTTACTGAGGGGGGTTGGTACGAAGCTAAAATAAATACATCAGGGTAAATTGTGAGTGAAAGAAAGTTAGCTCGAAATGAGTGGTTCTTCCACAGTACATTTAATAGATATTTTTACATAAACAACGACCGTCATTTTGATTGAAACACTCACGGGAAAAATATGTGATTTAATTGTCTATGTGAGCGACCGGCTTATTTTCATTTAGCCAACACTCTGTCAAAATAATTATGTTGTGTTTATATATGCTACGAATGTTTAGTGAGAAAATATTTACGGACTTATTTTAGGTTTTTATCAGGGTATTTCATGTGTTGACGGATAACGTGGATAGAGTAAGATAACCGTGTGATTGTGTAACATTAGCTTTAGTAAAATTAAGCGTGCTGTTTACGAAAATATGAATTTTTAATATGGAAAAATATCTGAATGTTTTATATTTATAAAATATCTGTGGTTGAGAAAGAAATTTGTTAATATATTTTATTAAATACTAGCGACCCGCTCGCGGCTTCACCCTCTTATGTTAGCTCGATCGCGTTCGTTTTAAAATTTTATACCTACATAACTATGCGATTTTCACGTCGTCTTTTTTAATCACTCTTGTATATTAGTAAAAATCGTGATTAATGTACCTATATGTTCATTGTATGTATATATTATAACGTTAACGTATGTATATATTATAACGTAAACGTATTTGTAATTTACATATAATCTGTAAGCAGATTATGTTCTAGCTTTTCCACTTCCCACAATTGATTTTGAAATTCAAAATTGTACCAACACTATTTGTTTATTTTATTTATTGGAACACCATAATTCAAAGAATTAAATTTAATTATTTTTCGATGACTCATTTTTTGTTTAATTTTTTGTCTGTCAAGACCATTTTCTCCAAATCACGTCGAAGAATCAAGCTGAAATTGATATCAAATATCCAAATCGATGACCTCTTAAGGCAAAGTAAAAATCAAACTTCTAAATCAACGCAATCAAAAGATACGAACATTTATGCTTAATTTTTTGCATTTTGTATCAAAATCGTCGCGGAATCAAAACCCAAAGGGTACTTCCCGTCATCCTAGAGTTATGAAATCTGGCAATAAGTTAGAACTTATAGAACAACTAAAGGAAAAAGACCAAAAACATTAAATTTATGTATATAAATTTAAATTTTATCTTATGGTTTTTATCTGGGATTATTATATCCCAGATAAAAACTATTAAATATTTGTACTGTAGTTCATTTGACACAAAATTATTGTCTACTCTTATTAGTTGTATTTCATTAACCTTGACTTTGAACTTACAGTATATACGAGTACAAGGGATAAAATCTCAAATTTGATCATTTATAAATTAAATGCAGAAATAGGGCAAAATTATATTTGTAGTTAATTTCATACAAAGTGAGTAGATACGACTGAAAATTTAAGTTTGTCATTTTCTATAGTAGTGTTTTCCTCGTCGGAATATGTACAATCTTGAAATAGGTACGGAACCCTCGGTGCGCGAGTACTAAAGTACTACTCGCACTGAATCAATATTTTTTTAATTTTAAATACACCCCCAACGCCAAGAAAGGGGTTTTTTAAAAAAAATCCCTTTCTTGGCGTTCTTTATTCTAGTCCTGACAAATGTACCTACTACTAATATATTCTATTTTTAAACATTGTCAATGTTTAAAAAAATATTAATATTATTATTAAGAATTTATTTGACAAAAGCTATTATATAATTTAGCTTCACTTGCTAATAATTGACGTAATAAAAATTTGTCTACTTTTTTCTACGGAGACCTCATTGAACGCCAGGATGACAACTATTCTATATGTTGATTTAGGCTTTAAACTGTCAAAATTTATTCATTCTGTAGTAGAGAGAAGTAATCAAAGTACTTTCCTTTTAAAAAAAAATTGTTGAAATACTGAAATCATCAATTCCAATTTTGGCCAGTAGCTTTTACGTGATTCGTGAATAAATAAACAAACAAACGGACAAAAAATCAAATGGTTAGTTTAGCTTATATTTATAATAACTATAACGATAGATTAACGACCCATTAATACATTTTAAAATCTTTTGTGAACATAGTTTTTTTTCTGACTTTGACTTTTCAATACTTTAATACTACGTCAATTTCATCTATGGTCTGCAGGTGGATTTAAGATATATTGACATTAATACAAATAAACACTTCCCGCCAGCGTGATACGGAAATTTTATTTCAATGAATAACATATGTACACAGATATTATAAAATATTACTATAGATTTTTAAACACATTATATTTATTTATAATTTGAAGTTACCTTCCCATAGATGACATTCTATCAAAAATTACTAAATTACCTTCTGATCGTTAAATGTCACTATAATAGCTGTAAATCAAATGATTTGTAACTATTACTGTGACATCTAGCTGGACTGTGAATATAATTTTTAAATGTTTTTATATTTAAAAATTATAAGTAAAAAATACTTTTACCATTTGCCACTGTTACTAAGTGAGATTAGAATAGATCTACCTTTACTTGCAAGTTATCGACGTAATTTAATCGTCTCTGTTTTTATTTTTCATTCGAGGTTTGCATTGTATATCAGAATTAAAACTATCCTATATATATTGTTTAAGGCTATGATTTATTAGCATGCCAAATCTAACCACTTCTTTTCATTTATTTTAGTATTTTAATTTTATTACTTTTTAATTTATTTTTCGGGAATAACATAGAATACCGAGATAAAAACTTAAGCTTATGCTGGTCGGGACTGTAAGCTATTACTATACAAAAATTCATTCATTTCTGTCCAGTAGTTTTTGCGTGATTGGAGGCCAAATAAATAGACAGAGAGATAGACAAGCATTCTGCTGAGTGGATTTTTGGCTTCTACTATCGACATATTAACCGACCCAATCAATGTTTTTTTTTAATCCCTATGGTACAGAATTGACTTCTCTATCCTTTTATTATATATATAGATATGAGATTATGCCAAATCCCTACAATGATTCCAGTAGTTGTCAACCATCATATCTCCTAACATCATAATATATCTTATCTCTCTTGGTAACGTTCTTCCATCGAATATCCTAGTGAAACTTTGATCTTCACTATAATCACTATAATATAACTCAATCTTATAAATAAGTAACTTCTATGCTCATGTGATACTTTAAATGTATTTTATTAGAGATCACAGTGTTATCTAATTGGAAGAATATAGTTTTTTGAATTACGATTCCCTTTTATCAACTAAAAATGAAATTGAGTTTCAACTTTTTATTGCTAAGTCCAGTATCTTTTACGACAAATGAGCATAATATTCGTCTTCTTCATTAAAGATCAATTGCTTTATAGTAAAAAAATTAAGTAAAGTTAAGTAAGTTTAAGAGGACCCTGAGCAGAAGATAAGAATGTTTACCATACAAAAATAACACACAATGATTTATATATATAATAAATATTTTTTTTCCCGCAAATCAAAGTTATGAACTTAAGAACAGGTCTTTTTCCACATGCCCATTGTCACAACGAGATATAATTCTGGTAATCAGTATTAGAGGTCAACAACGACTTCTGTAGTCGAAAATATTGATCCCATAGTGGTGAAGTGACGATGATCGTGATCGTTTTACGATGCTTTGCAACGGTGTACTACCCGTGAATAACGTAAAACCTGATTGAATTGTTCTAATAGCATTTTATTTTTGTAATTTATATTTTAATTGGGAAAAAAATAATATACTCAATTGAAATTGACTTTAAGTTGCATCGTCACCATAACTATACAGAGAAAATGGAAAATCACAAAAACTAGAGGTGCTAGTTATATACTAGCGTGATTTTTTAAATGAACGGATTAAAGACATTAAATAAGATAATAATATTCTTGGAATATTTTGTAAAATAATTAATTATTTGTAGGGCAGTTTACCTAACAGATACTTGGAACTTTATATATTTTTAGTTTATTAATTTTTCTAGATCTACTACAATTTATGTTGGTGTGGATTTTTTAGTATACTGTCCCGTCATTATTTCAAAGGCTGCAAATCTGTTGACCAAAGTAAAGAGTAGGACAAAATAACATTAAAACCTCAGGAGTCAGGATTACTGAGAAATGTACCAGAATGTTTCTGGTGTACGTAACAGGAACATTCTGGTACATTTCTCAGTATGCGACGCTATCATAATATAATAATATGAAATATCAGAATATAAACATCCGAAGATTGTGACGAAAAAGAAAGGCGTCACGATCAAGGGCACGTACCTTCAATTTATAGAACATGCACACCGTCTTCCCATCATCCTTTCAACCATATCTGGCAGTAATACATCACGTTCATCTCAAAATATTCAAATAATAACCCTGGTCTAAAACCTTTTACTGGTAGAAGATTTTGACAAAACATTCGATATCGATTTGATACTACAATAATAGATTTGGGATATTGGCTGATAGATAACATATGCGCACCCAACATTGATGGTGGACTATTCTTATTTAATTGGTTGATATATTATTTACACATTATATCAAACAAATCAAAAAGCTTGGTCAATGGTCAGTGATAAACACATTGACGAGCTAGACTTTCCATAACATTAGCGGCTAAATTGTTGCCGGTTCTACGTTCTACGTTCGACGAAGGGTGTTTTGTTACATGTCATAGTCACAGACTAGAGGGCGCCGTCACACGAGATTCTATACAAGGGATCGCGAACTATGACCTAGTACGGGGTAATGTACCGTGGCAAAAAGACAAAAACGTATGTCGCCGATGCAAGGTCCTTGAAGATAAAAGTGGAAGGTGTACAATGGCTAGAAGCAGGGACATGGCGTACAGTTGACATTTTGCAAATCTGCTGGATCCTCGATGCTCTCCTGTCCTGAATCTGAAACAAGCCTTTCGTCTGGCAGACGAAGAGGTCCCATTTCAACCATTTCAGTAGCTTTAGACTTAAGATCTTCTTTATAAGCTGACCTCATATCAAGAAGGACAAAAGAGAGAGAGAACAGTATGGACATGCCTAAAACGACCCGATGGAAGGTGGAAGCTACCACAAAACACAATATTAATATTAGAAATAGGTTGAAACTTACCGCGCATTAATAATACTCGATTACATCGAGTCCGCGATTCCTTCATGGGACTGTGTGTACGCTTTTACAATAGGATCCCAGAAAACGGCCGAGAACGTTCTACATCACAATTTTTTAAAAATGTGAAAAGACGTTTGTGTGTTAAAGGTTAATTCATTAATTAATGTTTTTGTAAATGATAACACACCTTGGGAATGAAATGCTCGCTCCAGTCTATCTCAAGCGTATCATTGTCAACAATGAATAATTGTTTAATTGTAAATAACTATATAAAAAAAGTCCCGTTTAGTTTCTTGCGCCGGCTATTCTCAGATCTGAGGCATTAAATTTAGTGAACCGGTGGTAGTGTTTTTGACGTTCAAAAAATGGATCATGTATTAAGAAAACTGATGCAATATTGAACTTATTCATCATCTCCATTTTTTTGGCCAGTAGCTTTTACGTGATTCGCGAATAAATAAACAAACATACGGACAAAAAATCCCGAGTAGATTTTTTAGCTTATAAGTACAATAACTATAACGATATATAAATCAATCCATTAATATATTTTTAAAATCTTTTATGAACATAGTTGACTTTCTATACTTTAATATTACGTCATTTTCATCTATGGTCTGTAGATCCAGATGTATTCTCTCTCTCGACCCCCGAGGGGGGAGAGGAAAACGGCTTCAGGGCAGTGCCCTCTTGCCGTTAGGCTCTTCCGCCGCCCATGAATATGGGCGGGTCCTTGGGTTGGGCGTTTGGCCCGAGGCAAAGTGTCCTTAAGAGGGACAAGATTTAAAAGGACTGGACGAAAGGAGTGAGCTATGCGCCACCCGGGCGGTCAGCCCGGCCGAATGAGACCCTCGGTGATCCCGGGGAGGCTCAGCCTAGGCGACCAGCGACCTTGGCAGCAGCTCAGGAATCGGAAGGCGAGGGAAGGATGTCTCGAGGTAGTCTTCGGGCGTCCGGCGGATGGGAGTGCCACGGAGCGATGTCTCGGATGTGAGGGTGATCCGAGGCGTCGGCTCCGTGGTAGACGCGGGCAGCTAGCTGGGTGATGTGACTCTCTAGGCTTTCGGTACGGAGGTCGCGCTGAATGGTAGCGTTCCTCACGTATCTAGGAGCCTGGACGACTCTTCGGAGAACCACATTTTGCACCGTCTCAAGGACCTTCCGAAGACTAGGTCTCGTGAGGGAGTACCAAGCTGGGGACGCGTACGTCAGATGGGGTCTGACGTACGTTTTGTACAACCCCAGCCTGGAGCGGAGGGGAAGGCGGGATCGGAATAAGGGACGCAGCATGGTCTGTAGATGTATTTTAGATGTATCGACATTAATACAAATAAAAATATCCTGCCAGCGTAATGCAGACATTTTATTTTAATGAATAACGACATCTGTTGACAGTTATTATAAAATATTACTATAGATTTTTAAACACATAATATTGATTTTCGTAAATAATTTTAAGTCAAAGGCAAAGGCAGTACGGCATATCAATACTCACGACACCATAACAAAATATTAAAAATCACACTTGAAGCGGTTAGTCTTTCAGTAGTAAGAGTACAGAGAAATTTTACAGTAAGAAAACTCATCTAAATGATCCACACGAAAACTATTCTTACTTTCACGTCCTGATGTACCAATCAGGTCGGTCAAAAGCAATATAAAATCTCAGAGAATAATGGTATCGAGACTACCTATCTTTCTCTACTCTTGACGCATAAAACGTGTAATACTGCTAGAGCTTACAGTTCTATGGGAAACAAATATGCTTACAAATCATATAATTTTTAAATAAAACATGGCTTTTGGCACTGCTAAGCAATTCATTTGATCTCTATACAATATTTCAAAATGTTTGTTTAATTGCATGTCAATGTGGCAAGTTAAAAGAAATATTTTAATGTTAATATATATAATATAATACCTAAACATACACATAAATTTATTGCGAGCCACTTGAGCTAGACATATCCACAACTTCTATAGATTCCTTGGTCTCTTGTGACTTAAAATTATTAAAATGCTTATTTGGATAACGATAATGTTTACCAAAAGCTGGTTCCGAATATTTTTTAAATTGTTTGAATTCCATTTCTTCTTTCTTCCATTCATTTTTATTAACGAAAGGCAAAAAGTGTCGTAGCCAAGTAGGGACAAATTCATCCATATAAAAGAAACGGCGCCGCCAGACCCTGTGAGTGTCACAATAGCTTCCACCACCGCCGCCGATCCAACTAGGTATACTGGAATAGAAATATAAATAAGATGTTAACAAATTAACATATAAAAATTTTACGTTTCAAACAATGTATAACATACAGGCTGAAGTGTCTGAGAGCCCAGCGGTAGGCATTCGTGTAGAAGTAGGCAGACAGAGGATTCAGATGAGGATACGGTTTTGCACTCGATATCCCAGCAGCTAGTGCTACAATGGTCATGCCTACTTGATACCCTTCTATCATTACTACCAAGCCCTCTTGGATATTTTCCTTTGATGGAAGGTGTACTTGCAAAGATACCTCTGAAAATTTAAAAATATAAAGTTTTGTTTTGTTTATGAATAAAGTGAAATATATTAAACATGTTGAGAAATTTATTATATAATACAATATTTTTATTCTTATTAAACCTGTAGTTGGTATGGAGAGATCAAGTCCAAGTCGTGGTCTCCAGAAAAATGTCCCTGGAACAGCGCACTGCAAAAAATGTTACAAGATATTAAAATATAGGTTAAGTGCGTCGGATTCACGCACCGAGGTTTCCGTACCACTAAGTACCATTTGACAAACGTAAATTTGCACTAATTTTGTATGAAATGAACTAGTAATTAATGTAAGAGTGTAAAAGCATTTTTCTGTGATACACGTATAAATAGTGCTGTAAGTTCTTATTATACAAAGATATACTTATATAAGACAAATGTCATTTAATTCCAACGAGAAGTGGTTAAAAGGTTTTGACTATGCAAATTTCATACAATAAGCTGCAAGAACGAAAAATAATCACTAGTATCTTTAGATTGCGTTGTCTTAGAAGTTTCTCTTTTTGTGTGTCCCAAGGGATTGTTGACCTGGATATTTTATAAGCTCGACACCTTAAAGCTGTCTTGAGAAAAATTATCTTGACAGACATACATACGGACAACATAAGCTTTAAATCGGTTCCGTATTCTTCCTTTCAAGTACAGAATACTAAAAAATATTTATTTCCATTTCTTGTAGCTGGCACCTACATTTATATAAAACATTATATTGATGAATATAGTTTATACACTCAGATAATTATTAGTAAGCTATTTACAAATATAATGTATATATTAATGTAGGTCATTAGGCCTAACCATTGTGGCGCCGTAGGGCAGCGTCTGATACACGATAATTTTACAATACATTTTCACTTGAGAAATTAATTTATTTATTTAATTTTCGACAGCGAATATAACAAATTTGAACTCTATAGATTTATTGCCATTACCACTTTATTCTGATGTATAATACTTACTTCTGCTATTGGAAACACGATGAAAAATAAATATAAAATAATTTTTCTATCCATTTTATGAAATGTGTAAGACATTTTAAAATCGTTTTTAAACTCCGCGACGCGACGCGTTATATGTAGTATCACAGTCTTCTGCGGTCGTATGGAATATCAAATGCATATCAAGTGCCTTGTTATGAACACAATAAATTCCAAAGCCCGGAAAGTCAATTTTACTACAATCCTAGCAGTATATGAGTAAGTAGATCGTGAATAACATTTCTTGAGAAAATATTTTATTAGAACTAAATTTTCCTTTTTGTAAGGTGTTATTTCCAGAATTTCCAAAACAGCATATTTTCATTATTTAAAAAATTTAAAGGAAGCGTAAGCGTATTATATACATGTTATTTTTCCAATTTGTGTTTTCCGGAAGTAAATACAGAATTGACTTTAAAAAATCACCAAAAAGTAAGTACCATTTAGCAATTATGCATTTTTCATGATTGCATCAGGCATGAAATCAAATCATGATCTCATGATGCAACTTACCATAAGAGTGCTCGAGTGTACGTATAGACTTTTATAAGCAAAATATTTTAAAATAAAGAAAATTACATTTTTAAGTTATCGCCATACAAACGAAATATAAAATTAGTTTTTTAAAGGCAATTAAATAACTAAACCAAAATCATGTCCACTTATAAATATTTTTTTTTAACACACATCTACTTGTATGATTTTATGTGTTTTAAAAATATTAATATAAAAAATGAGGACCAGTATATTACACATTTTCGTTTTGCCCATGACGTAGAGATGAGTATCTGAACAAAATGCTCGAGTAATTGTGTCTCCCAAACAACAGGCTTTAATATAAGCATGGCCAAAACAAAAATCAGGTCAAATGCTCATGTAGAACGTACTCCATACAATGTTGATAACACTATACTCTAAGTTGTTGACCATTACTCTTGACTTACATAATAATGCGTAGAAGATAGAATCTTCCACGCATTATTATTCGCATCTGATTGTGGGGTCTGCTCGCTTTGTTGTTTGCCATTACATGTATATTTTTTTAACGTGATTAAGCCGTTTGGTCGAGGACAACAACCGGCCGTCAAACATATTGGCCACTAAAAGGGAAGTATACAGCCAGATACATATATCATAGATACTGTGTATCATTTTTCCACCATAATGTAAGTTTCATTATTTTGTAAATTTTGTAATATTATAAATCTTAATCAATTGGCTTATTTTACACCTGTGTGGCACATAATATGTATTATATAATTGCAGCTATCAAGAGAAAATACTATCTAATGCATATTGTCAAAGATGTAATGTGGATGTTGGTGCAATTTATCATTTCCTGGTGAGAGAAAGAGAGCAGTCTTAACTTAACTTACTGAGATACTATTAACTTAGACTTAGATATTATTATCTTTGCTATTCTACATCCATAATGACAGTCTCGTAATGTCACAAGTATAAAATACTTAAAATATTTAAATCTTGCCCGCGAGATTACTGCTATGTCGATAAAGGATTAAAATAAATAAATAACTTCACGTAGAATCTCGTATAGCAGGGTAGATAGCGATAACTTAGTGTTAAGACACTTAGTTCGCCGCTTTCTTCATTTTCGTCTTCCGCCCAACTTTCGAGGTATTGAGTGGCAAACTAACAGTCATTCTTTCCTTAAATAATTTAAATTGGTACTTAAAATGACATACAATCGCTATAAAAGTCAAACTATGTGACTAATAATGTTAAATCCAATGTAATTTTTCTTAATTCTGTCGATCTTTTCAATCTCCCTCTTCAACTACAGCTATTTTGCATTTAATGCCTAAGTGTAAAATTGCTTAAACAAGTAGTGAAACGTTATATGTCAATGACAAGCAAGGTTACCTATTAATTGAACGGGCAATTAAGCTTGTTGGCCGTATTATAATATATATCATATTCTACTTCTAAAGTCAGAATATCACAATAATTATTAAATTTCTAAATCATATAATAGACACTTGCTTGGATTACGGACAAGCAGATAACATTAGCAGACAAATCTAGATAAATTATGTGAATATATGTACTTATTCTAGCATACTAAATTAATTAATTATTATTTATTCTTTAATAAAAATATATAAAATAGGACATTAAATAATAAAAAAAATTGGCTTCATCCAAAAATATTACAATTGAAAATTGACATTAGCGCCCTTTCCTGTAAGTGGTCAAAAATTGAACTATAAAGAAATGAAGCAAACAGTGAGTAGCATCGATCGGTACCAAGTCCCCACCCAGTAGAACCTGCGCGCACTTCACGTTAAACTTTTCTTGCTCACTTCACGTCCTTAGCTTCATGTATGAAACGTAGTATCTATACGCATTTTTGTTTAGCTAACTCCATTAACAAGGATCTGACACTCGAAGGTCAGGTAATAGTATTTGATGTACGTACGTTATTCGATTTGATCTACACCAGTCAGTACACCGCGTGTTGTCGACGAGGTCGTTAAATCAACATAACATATATCGTGACTTATCAATAATCACACAAGTGTAAAGCTTTGATTTGTAAATCTGTGAACCTTTGTTGTTGTGCATAAAAAAATTGTATTATAGTTTTTCATATTTAATCTTAATATAAAAATAAATTATGAACGATTAAGTTAACATACAATTTATTCCATTTAAATAGTGAAATTATAAATGTGAAGTGAAATCGACGCACGTCGTACGCCTCACTTAACTGATTGCTAAAAGAGAACAGCACCACGTTCCGTCACAGCAAGCTGCGTTACTCCAACCACTTTCCATCAAGAGGGTCACCACTAAGAGCCCGCGAGCAGTCCGTTAAAGCAGCGTCATTGAGTCGCATCGAGAGCGGATCGCGGGCGGGCGCGGGCAGCGAGTGCGGTGGAGGCGCGCCCGCCGGCGGCGGCGGTGGCGTCCGCCCTAGCTACGGTTATGAAGCGCTCTCTGCTGCCAGCGACGGTAGCGACCAGGAGCTTGAAGAGGCACCTGAATACGCCCCATTTGAAATGGAGCTATCTGGTGGTGGAGAGTCTGCGGAAGGTCCATCGTCTAGAGGTTCTGCAAAAGTTAACTTTCAACCCGACGTCCAATTGGAACGCCGTCCCACGGGAACATTCGCCAGCGCTGCGGCAGCAGCATTCCGTCGAGGTCGAGGCCGTTCTATGAGCGCGTGGAGCGATATTAGCCGCTCTAGCATCCGATTTGAGGAAAGGTAAGTGAACATTTACTATCAGCAATTTTAGCGAGATTTAAACATTTTAAATTCTGAACAAATAGAAGTCACAGGGATACACAAACATGCGTTAGAATGAATCGTGAAGGATATTGTAGAAAGTGTGACAGTATAGTAAAGTCACTTATAGAAAGTAATCGGAGTAAGCGATGACGTCATATCATTACTAAGGGGTTCTACATACACTTACCATTCTATAATAAACAAAGCCATAAACGTATCATTAACATGGCGGGCGCATCGAGTACACGAGCACAGCTTTGAGGCACGACATGCGCAATGGACCACAGCGCACAATATCCCTGTGTGCAGTGTTTAAGTACACACGCATTACAAGTTACAGGTCTGCTAGCAACCATTCCCATATTCACATTATGAAATTCTGAAAACTGGAACCGTATCATTTGTTTTATTGAAAAAAGTAATAACTAATCAATATAAGTATTTAATCACATTATTTAGTAACGTGAATGATAAGGAGTTGTTTTTCTTTGCGTAAATATTTAAAATCTTTGATTAATACTAAATAATTGATATTGTTATGCGAAATTCTAAATTTACTTAACTACTTTAAAATCCGATTATAGATGAGTTCAATACTTTCAGTTCATTTTAGTTTTTTAAATATGGGCGATTGGAGAGTAACAATTCAGCTGTTACAAAAATAAGTTAAGTATTTGTCATATTGTTTGACTTAATGAGAAATAGCATTCTTATATATATATATATATATATATATATATATATATATATATATATATATATATAAAAATGTATATATATATATATATATATATATATATATATATATATATATATATATATATATATATATATATATATATAAATATATATATATATATATATATATATATATATATATATATATATATATATATATATATATATATATATATATATATATATATATATATATATATTATATGTGTATAACTATCAAAGAACATGTGATATACAAAAAAGAACTTAAATATTTAAGTTTATTACACTGTGGAAAGTCATTAAGCTATAAATGTAAATAAACATTCGTTTCTGTAAAACTAAATTATCAACGTCTATCAATTATGTGTGTTTTTAAAAACAGACACAAATAAGATTTTTCGAAACATACGTACCTACTAGATATCTCAAAGAATTTGAGATTCCCGAAAACAACTTATATATTATATTTATAAAAGAGCATGTGATATACAAGAAAATTAAGAGAGCAACATTGCAAAGTGAAATTTGGGTTCTGTGGTAATAATTATTTTAAAAAATAATTTCTGACTGACTGATTCATCATCGCCGAGCGGAAATTATAAGGGCTACAAAAATGAAATTCGGATTGTATAATTACTATGTTATGTAGGCATCCATTAAAAAGAATTTTAAAAAATTCTACCCCTAGGGGATGATAATATGTATATGAATTCGTCATTTTTAAAGTAAAATAAACAAAGTTTTGTATTTCGGATATTGACGTCAAACAGATAAACACGTGTTTCATGAATTTTGCAAATTTTACTTAAAAGTGATAAAATAGGGGTTGAACGTTTACTTTCTTGAGAGGTTTTTTATAACATAATATGTATTTTAAAATAATCTGTAAATACATACATATAATGAACTTCCACGCGAGCAAAGCCGCAACAGCTAGTTAAATATAGAGTACTAATAATTCCATCAAAATAATTTAACTGAGATACTAAATAACTAAATATGTTGAAAATTAACATAATTTTAAATATAATTTTTTTGCTGAGTAATAAAACGCTGGACATCTGTGTTAGTTATAATAAATTTGGATTTCATTCATCAAAACATTATAAAGAATTTTGATATTTGTAATTTTGCCACTCTAAACGCAGTCTCGAATTCGGGCGGAAAATGCAAACTGTGTGTGACATAAAGTTCTCTCTGCTTGTGCTGTTATATGTGGGATAAATTTTCAGTTACATTTTCGGTGAATTTGGTATTATGGATTTAAAATGGCAGTATTAATTTAGGTAAAGAAGTAATTAAAATACAAATATTAATTATAATATATTATACCGATGAGCCATGCTCAATGCTGTTACTGTTGGTAATAATGTTCACTATGAAATAATGTTAGCTACGATCGTTATTAGTTATTAATACTATCAAGATAACCTAAGATATTATCTTAATGTTTAAATTAAACAAAAAAGATGTCGAAATGTAAATTATTAAAACACTATTTGTTCCGTACCTAAAAAGAAAAAACGGAACAATAATAGGATTACTTTGCCATACGTCTTTCTGTCCGTCTATTAAGACCTTATATCCAAAAGCGGGCCACGCCAGGGTGAAGGTCTTTCTTGTTTGAGTAGATTTAAGGGTATTACCCTTCGTTATAACCTTAAACTGGATGCATACCAAATAGTGGTGAAAGTGTTATAAGCCCTTACTACCGCTAAATTTTGTTACCAGTTACTCAGCCCCTTGTGTGACCTTACTGAAGTACGCTACTATATGTCTACTCCCATCAAAATGTGTCTGCATAAGTACAGCCCCATAACCTGCAATGCTCGCGTCATTATGAACTTCATTTAGAAGTTCAGGTCTAAATATAGCGAGGATAGGTACACTTATCAAGCATGTTATTAAGTCTTGATGAACCTGTTTCTGTTCGGGACCCCAATTAAGCTGAACTCCTTTTCTTGTAAGAAGAGCAATACATGCCATAACTAGCTATGTACCTGTGAAAATAGCCCGCGAGCCCAAGAAACCATCGGGCTTGTTTCACGTTCTTAGGTGCAGATGAATTTTTCAGAGCCTCACCCTTTCTAGCGCTCGGCCGTACTTGACCACCACTAATAAGTCTACTAAATACTCAACCTCGGCAGTTAAAAAGGCGCTTTTTAATGTTAATCGGAAAACCAAACTCAGTTAGTTCTTGAAGATGCGTTGGTAATCAATTGCTCAGTTCGTCAAGCCACACCGCGATACCGCAGATCTAGTGGTGGGAGCAGTACTCGTATTCGGGGTAGTCTTAGTACGACTTGGTTTGGTATAAATCGATAATAATAACTAATATCCAACTGCCAAGTTCGCGTTTGCCACCGTGGCTCTAATTTGAGCTCAGCGTATATTGTGTATTTGTGTTTTTGTCGGATGTCGTCTTAACGTAATCCAACTTCCGAGGGCAGACAGGGAGGCTTAAATTCGTATTTGAAGTTTGACCAAGTTCGGTCGCATGTGAGCCATTCATTTAATCATATTTTCGCATCGCCACATTTCTTTTACGTATTGCATCGCCGTTTTGAAGCCGATGCGACACGCGAAAGAAATTCCTAATCCCCCAGCCGCATTCGCAGCCATAGCACGGTCTACCTCTGAACACCACAAGTCGTTATCTTGTATACATGGGTCAAAGATGAACACGTAGTAATCGCGCGACCTCATTAAAGGCTTAATAGCTTCCACCAGGATGGTAATAAAACAAGTTCACATGGCGTTAGAACTGCTAACCGAGGAGTTATGATCATGAGTGCTCTCGGAATTGTCGACGTATGTTTACGAAACATCGCTCAAGTTAACTAAGCTATTTGCGTATGACGGCCAGTTACTATTATTATCGACGAGATCGTTAATTACATATTATATACTTTTTAAGATGGTACTACTCGGCAATGATTCAAGACTGTTCGACAGCGTTTAGTCTCATTAAGATGTTATTTAACGTAATCTGTAGCGAGTCGCTACCGAAGGAACGCGACATAGGTAAGCGTCAAGTAGGCGGTCTACGTAAACTCCTCAACTTATATCTTGATCTATTATAATGAGTATGACGACTATCGTAACGTTTGTGCGCTCTATACTCGAAAGCACTTCGGCTTGGGGACTGGCGGGTCAACAGGCTTGCATTGCGTGACCTACTTCTAATTCTAGATCGAAAAAAACTACGAAGTAAAAGGTAGGTGAACAAAGTAATGTAATAATTTAAATAAAGATAATTATTTTGTTCCTTGAAGACTGAAACCATGGAGATCTTTATCCAACTTCTGAATTTAAGAATTAGACTCGAAATTTATTAAAGAAAAACACAACACAACAGATAATAAATTAACCTTTAGATTTTAATTCGAATAAACAAATACAAAGCTGAAATTAAGGAACAAAATAATATGTTAATAACAAATATCTATCAAGCAAAAGTACTTACCACTACCACCGTTACCCACTTAATCACTAATACTTAAGATCCTGGAGCGACGACGGACAACCAAAACCGATAAATGAGCCCACGACTGGGCTGCGCACGAGTTTTATACATGTGTTTTAGGGATTTTTATTCTTATTATTACTCTTGCTTATTACTACTTACTACTACTTATTACTCTTATTATTACTATATCATAATTATAAAAATAGTACCAGATCGTAGTCATGTCATACGATTGTGTTGTGAAAATAGAAAAAAAACGATCGTGCCGTGCGTCGTAGTATATTGAAACTACAAAAAGGCCCAAACAACATAATCACTTACTACTTATATAGTAGAGCATTATCTTAATGTGCGTAATCGGCAGCAATAACTTTTAAAGAACTTATTCTTCATATATTTTTATCATTGTAAAACAGCAGATTACTAAATGATTAAATTTCCACAATAGAATTATGAAATATTCCACAAATTTAGTAATTATGTTCAATGGTATGTTTTTGAAAATATTCAAAGTGAGTTTAGCCGTTCAAGAAAAATAAAATAATAGTAAAATCATGGTACGACGAGATCAGTTAGGGAATAGAGGGTGATGGCAAGGCGTAGTGAGGCAACAATGAGAGGAATGGGATGGGGGCTCGTCGGTGGGTCGGGGAGAGGAAGGCAGGGCATCTCATGGCGACTCGCAACTCGCAAGCGAGCTCGAAGCTTAAATCACATTCGACGTTGCTGACGCGCCACGCGGTCCCGCCGCTGTACGCGCTCTAACAGCGCGCCGTTAACGCGATAACGTCTAATCGAGCCGCATTGTGACATTATATTTGTTTACTCACGCATTTAAATATCAGTAGGTACACTGTACTTAGCTTTATTTTTTTGTTGTTACATTCTATACTATGGATCATATTAAATGAGCTGGATGGTGAGTTGCTGTTACGGACGACGAAATATTTTTCATTTACGTCCGTAAATGCAGCGGGTTTGTATTATATCCGTTTATCTTAATGGGAATCTTAAAATGTTATTCAGTAGCCGTGATCACGTCATTATTGGCGTGATGCATAAATATTGCAGTTATGTTAATAGTAACTAGTCTTTTTGATCATTTCAATAAAGAATACATGCAAAATATTCAGTTTCAGAAACTATTCATTGTCATAGTGTTAGTTGTCCAGTGACAAGTGACACGCATGTCACATACACGCAGTTATATTGTTGTAATCATAATTCATAGCTCGAATGCATGGCGATATTAAAGAGATTAAAATTTAAAGAGGTCAAGTATTAAACAACTTCTAGTGAAAAAGAGAATAGTCCATTGTACAGCGACGCGCCATCCCAGACACAATCTTCTTTTCTTTTGGAGCTTGCTACCACTTGGCCACACAAATACAACACTATTGTTTTGCCACTCCACTAGTTAACGGAAAAAGTTCGCGATTAGCAAGAAAAAACTTACAAAAGTAACAATTATTTAACTTTATTAAAAAGATTTCGGATTAACTATGCTTATTTTAAATAAATATCTCTTCCATTATATAGAAACAAATAGTAGATCGACGATATTCGTCTAGTTTTACGACCACTCGCCAATTTCATTGACGCTAATAACAATAAATTACTTCGCCTTAAGAAACTAGGGTTCTGTTGAGTAATAAACTAAATATATATTAAAAAGACAAATTTTATCATTCCTTTCTTTATTAGTATTCACTCCTTAACAAATTTGTCAAAACACAATATGCAATATGCATTTATTTTCCTTCTGTAAGTCGATAGAGATGTCTACGTTGAGAACATAAGTAAATTAACAGTAAATGTGGCAGAAAATAATAAATATATATCTCTCAATTATTAAAATTCTAGTACTTAAATAATAAAACTAAATAATTTCAAAGTTAAGATAAAATAGCCACAAACTTTCTTGTACCCTGACCCGATTCCATAATAAAAGAATAATTTTTACATGCAACGCGAAGTCGAAATGGTTTAAACATACAATGGGACTCTTCGCTAATGAGAGACAGCCTCAAGAGCAATACTCGCATCACACTTTGTGGTACTTCTAGTTAACGATATTTTGGTAATAATTTATCTTTTCGAATTAAAGGTATCCGTGAAAAACCGGAAGTATTGAAAAGATTGTAATATCTATATAAAAAGCATTAATCACACTTTTGTCATTATTATGTCAACTATACCAATCGTAGGTGTATATTATGTTCCCGTATATACATATAGCAATGTTTACATGTTATACATACCTTTAACAATAATAGATAATTTATATTGGTGATAACGGTAATGATAGTTTTAATTATATTCGTTTTGATATTGCGATTTTTTTCGAATAAGTTTTTTATCAAAGCAACAAGTTAATAATGTCATACAAATCGTCACAAGTACTTTCGCCGACTTACATTTGTACAAAAAATTCAGTGTACGTGTGTGGGGGCAAGTACCTACCCTCGTCGCATGGAGCTTAGATATCCTTGACATTTGGTTACTGTTTTTAATATATTTTTGTTGAGAATAAACCAAAAGGTTGGGAACATATAGAATTACGTATCATTTTTAAGGATTAAGATACAAATACTCAGTTCAGTAGTAAATTCTACGAAATAAATGAATATTTTTTTATGTACAATAATATTTCCAAAAATTTTATTTATTAATAAAAGATTTACTAAAGCGATTCTTTTCTTTAACGCAACTTAAAACCAATTCCAAAAGAAAAAATACATCACGTTAAAAAATTCAATTTAATATAAACAAGTGTAATTAGGTACTAAGAAGTCACATAAAACTACGGGAACGCGTATGGCATTGAAATTCAGTGAAGGCAATAAAATATGCAGGAGTTGTAAGCGGGCAAGTACTTTATATAGGTCATGAGACCGGGTTCCCATAATCTAATTTTGTTTTTGCGTTTTTTGTATGATAAGAAATTACATATATTTCTGTAAGTTGCGAACATCACAACTTAATCATTAATACTGACGCAGATATATATTTTTTATTTTGTTTTCAAGCCGATATTTTGTGATTTCTCTTAATTCAAAGTGAGTGTGTAAGTCAATGCGGATGAAGCAGACAACCTCGGACTTTCACATCTGGCCGCTGATGAATACGGTAGTTCATGCCGTATAATGTCGATATTCTTCTTCCGATTTCACAATCTTCGCCGTGCTGAGGAGACCAGAAAGAAGCACAAAAGAAATACCAATAGTAGCCAAACCATGAGTTCCGATACACTGACTGCACCCTCGCGCCTCCACGAGCGCCCGCTCAGTCAGCCTCTAGACAGCTTGGACGAGATCGCACTGCAGATACCCAGGTGCCCGCTACTACCTTCTGCTTTATATGTGACTTGAATGTCGGTAAAATTTACGTGCCGCTTCTGGCGCGTCCTATTGTGATACTACTTCCATAAAAAAAAATTGCATGTTGTTATTTTGCATTAGCCAGATACCTAAGTATCTGTCACACTATTTAGTAAATGTGCAACGAAATATCTTTTTTTAGTTTATATTTTAAAGAGAGTATTATATAGTTCAGATTAGAATAGATTAGAAAAAAAAATTAATGAACATTTATAGTGGTATGCTATCGCGCTGCTGAAAATATAGGCTCCAATATTGGAAAATTCAATCTTAATTTAATTAAACTACACTGTCTGTAGTTGTCAAATGATTACTTTATTTTACAAATATTTTGATAATTAATCACTTTATCTGGACTCAAATAAAAAAAGGTAAAGAGATTTATATAACCTTAAGTAACTCTTTTAGATGGCAAATATCAACGTCAACATTCTATATATATTGTGTATAAAGAAAGATGTATGTATGTATATGTACAAAAATTCGGCCACTAGATTTTTTCCGCAGATGAAACAGATGACTGGTCTTATATTATTACTGTCTGAATAACTTTACATAATCTTGTACTTGACAATGGTTACCTAGTAGTATTATATAGTTCAGATTAGAATAGATTAGAAAAAAAAATTAATGAACATTTATAGTGGTATGCTATCGCGCTGCTGAAAATATAGGCTCCAATATTGGAAAATTCAATCTTAATTTAATTAAACTACACTGTCTGTAGTTGTCAAATGATTACTTTATTTTACAAATATTTTGATAATTAATCACTTTATCTGGACTCAAATAAAAAAAGGTAAAGAGATTTATATAACCTTAAGTAACTCTTTTAGATGGCAAATATCAACGTCAACATTCTATATATATTGTGTATAAAGAAAGATGTATGTATGTATATGTACAAAAATTAGGCCACTAGATTTTTTCCGCAGATGAAACAGATGACTGGTCTTATATTATTACTGTCTGAATAACTTTACATAATCTTGTACTTGACAATGGTTACCTCATGTGCAAATTAAGTGCATACTTTATATGGTTATTAGGACTATTAGGTAAATTTTCATAAAACATTTTCAACATTATGTATGTTGGTGTATAATTTTCAACTCGCTACTTATATTTTTTGCACTTACCTCTTTTGGTTTTTTTATAACTGTAGAGTGAAGTTAGGTAGTGTTAAGACACTCCGTTCCCCGCTTTCTTGCTCAGGTAATTATTGTGTGTATTAGATTATTATGCTATATTTTTATTATGTACCCTATGTGACATTGTGTCGATAAAATTAAATAATTCAAGAATATATTTTTCAAGAATATATTAAACGATACTGTAAGATATAAAAAATATGATAACTATTTTAATGATTAATCTGGCAAGCGATTTACTACTGTCTTTACTTATCGCCAACTTTAATTTCCAAGTGCACAAATCAAATCTAGGCAAATATAATTTCTTCCACAATACAATTTTCAGTAGATTAGATTGGAATTAAATGAATAAAAGAACTTAATTTTTATTAATGTTTGTAGATACTTAACTACTGAAAATGTAAAACTGATTGTCTCACAATGTCTTCCTTATTGCATTTACAGTGATTTGTTAGTAAGACCCTTTTCACTTAGGTGATTAACTATCCTTACATAATTAAAGCTTATATTTTTTCCGGCTGAATATATATATATATATATATATATATATATATATATATATATATATATATATATATATATATATATATATAAATTATTTTACTTTCGTGTTTTTCTTTTGTTGCAGAAGGCAACTCACTAAACATTAATTTAGCTTAATTTGCTAGTAATCGACGTAATTAAAATATGTCTATTTGTTTTCTACGGAAACCTCATTGAATGCCAGGACGACAACTGATCACTGTAACTGTAAAATCAACATATTGATTTAGGTCAAAATGCTGTCAAGCTGTCAAAATTTATTATTTCTTTCATTCTGAATTTATCGGTAGTGAATTTTTTTAAGTTAAACTGTTACCATGTTGAAATTCATCAATTTTAATTTTTTGGCCAATAGCTTTTACGTGATTCGCGAATAAATAAACAAACATACGGAAAAAACCCACTGCGTAGTTTCTTAGCTTATATTTCAATAACTATAACAATAGCTTAACGCCATATAAATCGACCAATTAATACATTTTTAAAATTTTTTATGAACATTGCCTTTCTATACTTTCATACTACGTCAATTTCATCTATGCCGCCAGCCCGCCAGTCAGCGTAATGCAGAAATTTTATTTCAATGAATAACAACATCTGTTGACAGATATTATAAAATATTACTATAAATTTTTAAACACAATATTGTAATATTGGTCTTCGAAACTGATTTTAAGTTACCTATCAATAGATGGCAATCTATTAAATACTACTAAATTACCTTCTGATCGTTAAATGTCACTATAATAGCTGTAAATCAAATGATTTGTAACTATTACTGTGACATGTAGCAATTATTGTGACTGTGGCAATTATTTTCAATTGCTTTTATGTTTAAATTTGAAAAACGTTTGCCATTTGCCACTGTTACTAAGTGAGAATGGAATAAAACTACCTTTACTTTTAAGTAATCGACGTAATTTAACCGTCTCTGTTTTTATTTTTCGTTCGGCGTTTGCATTGCATTTGAATATATATAATATTGTGTAAGGCTATGAACTATTACCATGTCAAATCTAAGAAATATAAAATCTATAATATAATAATAAATATCAAATCTAATAGATATATAGATTACTTTTAAAACTGTAAATATAAAAAAATCTACGATATAATATTTTCTTATTATATATATTTTTATTCTACATACACTACGGACATATGTATGGCCCCGTCCTTACCTTGTGTTAGTTATACATGGATATTATTAATATATTCTTTTAAAATTTCGCCATTAGTATCTGTTACTTAAAACTAGACTATCCGAATATATATGCTAAAAAGTTTGAGTTGTCAAATAGATTACTCGTAATATCTATAATCTAAAACGAAAAATATTTATAATAAGACCGCTTCGTCTCTACCTTTTATGGCCACCTTAAAGTTGTGCTCCACAATAACATTTGTCATTGCTTCTATAGCTTTCTGGATCAGTCTTTTGGTACCATAATTTTCACCATCGCTGAAGTAGGAGCGGAGCATCTGTCGGTGTGGCATGTTATTGCTTCAACTGCGTGCAACACGTTATCATTCAGCTTCAATTTTACCGACTTCGTTCTATATGAATAATAAAAATGACTTAACATAATATCTATAATAGCTTTGGCTTTTAACATATAAAAATCAAGGAACTAGACACCTGATGTATACTACATACCACAATATGCAATCAGCTAAACCATAAGAAATGACTCTTCGTAAAAATTATTGCGCGTTTTTTTGCGAACATTTTTCATTTATATATGGAAAATCCAAAATGAAAATCGGATGGCAAGGATTATAAATTCAATGTTAACTAAGTTGCTAGTTGCTAGTTGAGTCTACTAGTTATAAATAAAGGTGGATCTACCCAATACTGAATGAATCATATCTTGATCCTATAAATTAAACACTGAAGAACTTGTTTAGGTACTTGTTGCACTGTGGTCAGCCACATTATCAGACCTGACGTTACATAGGAATCGTATTAAATATTCAACGTTAACTTTGATGATCAAAGGTTACCAGCTACTTTGTCAAATTGTGATTTAAATTAATCCTGAATATTAATATTATTAAACATAATACGGCTAAGTTAAATTTGTCACTGTTACTTAATGTGTTATTTATTAAATAATTTAGTGAGTAAGCAAATAATGAAAAAAAGTGAATTACTAATGAAGTGTGGGTTTTTTTGGAGCATTAATAATTTTAATAATTGCAAAGTATGTCTCGTGAAAGTAAGTTTTCCTCCTCCTTATTTTGCATTTTTTACCATGTATTTCAACATTTTAATTTTAAGCTTTGTTTGCATATTTCAAGTAGAGGAGAGGACACGTGCTTGCTCTATCTACTCATTGTGTGTGCAAAGCGCGGCGTCGAGTTCCGCCACTCAACAGGCAATGCCTCGTAAGGCGGAAAGTGGGGAACAGTGTGTATAATACTATTGATTACAATACTATTGATTTCAATAAATACCAATATTTCCATTTTTTTTCAGATAAACCATTTTATATTCTTTATTGCAGCAGCAGAAGAAACAAGCCTAAATTTAGCCTTACATTTGATATTAAAAAAAAAACGTCCTCTGACAAATGCAAAAAAATTTACATTTCAATGGACTTTAAATCTTTTTATGTATCACAACAATCTTCTTAAGTGTTTTTCAAATATGAGTACTTTCATATATTAGATTTAGATTTTTTTATAATTCAAATATTCATAGTTTTTACAACAATGTAAAACCATACAAGATATAAAGCTCAAAGATAATATTTTCTGTAAAGAAAAGTAAAGCAAAGTCAACTTCGTTTATAATCCACAGAGTATTTAAATTTAGTTGCTTTCAGAGCACTCGACGAAGTCTTTGATGTTGCTGGAATCCTATATGCCCTAAAAGATGCATTTTTAAAAATTTTCAAGATCACGCCAGTTTTTAAATTTATTTGCATGTTGAAACTACTTCCCACGTATTTTTGCTTTTCTTATAAATATTGTTCGCTAAATTTGAGTTGCGCGCTCGCGCGTTGGAGAACGCTTGTGGCTAAATCTTTACATTACTGAATATACTATTACTTAAAAAAAGTCTATCATCAGTTCGAAAAAAATTGCAACATAATTTTATCACCATACTCGAGAAGAATTGCATGGCAACTGGAAAGAACTGAGTAATGTGGCTGTTACATTTGATGAACCAATAAGCGATTCATATAAATGGATTCAGTCGAATATTGGATACGATAAATTTGCATTTGTGTCTAGCATTGATGTTGCATTTATTTCGCTTTCTGACAAATATGTTGTCCGAGTACCACTCGCACTTGACCGATATTATATTTTTTTATTTAAGTTGTGTATAATTTTTTTAAATACTGATCGATTTTTAATTTATTTTCTGAATCTATATTAGGTACCAATCGACTTTTAGAAATTTTTAAGGCGGGCACTTTAATAAATCCATTCTATACAAAAGCAAAGACTAAAAAGTATTCTATTATATATATATATATATATATATATATATATATATATATATATATATATATATATATATATATATATATATATATATACATATATATATACTCGCGCACCGAGGGCCTCTTACCAATTTCGTGATTAGGTATTCCGCTGAGGAAAATACAACTTACAAAAATTTACACAAACCTAGGTCAATGGGAAATACCTTGTAGGCTTTTTGGATTTTCATTCAAAATACAAAAAAAAATAAGCATATACGTAAAAAAAACGTAACGTAAAAAAAATAAGCATATCTTTTGATTGCGTTGACTTAAAAGTTTGATTTTTTTCTGTGCTTCATGAGGTTATCGCTTTGGATATTTGATACTAATTTCACGTGATTTGGAGAAAATGATCTTGACAGACGGACGGAGAGACAACAGACGCTGCTGCTGCAATAAAGAATATAAAATGGTTTATCTGAAAAAATATTGGTATTTATTGAAATCAATAGTATTGATGAATTTTAACTCAAAGATATGATCTTATAGATAAAATCATCGTAATGTAAATAACGTTTTATTAATGTAAAATCCTATACCCATTAATGTAAAACTATTGTGTAATCAATAACCAATGACGCAAGAAATATTATGCAGAAGATTTTTTTAAAATCTACGAATTACGTATTACATTTATTTAAACAATGTTATTTCTTTAAATTTACGCAATATAAATACATTCTTTGCCGAAAAATTTGCCAATTTAATACCTAACGGAAGACCCGATGTAAGTACAAGAATAATACTATCGGCTTTCAGCCTCATCCCATCTATTTTTTAGAGACATCCTTTTTGTTATCCAGGGCTTTAGATTGAATAGGATCTCACAATGTAGTAAAAGTAACCCGTCATTTTATATAATTTGTCATATTATTTCAAATTCAAAAATATCATAACGTAAAATAGCATTATTATTATAAATAGCATACTACAGTATAAATAAGTGCATAATCGAAAATACACATTGGATAAGATATTAAAATAGTCCTTTTATGTAATTGAAATTTGATCTTTGTATCGAAATGATTACTGAACGACTTATTGTTTACAATCGATACTCTTTTATCTTTGCTAAATTCGATATGTAAGTGTTTATTTTGTTGGATTAGTGTTTTGGGGTACAGCTCCACTGCGCTTTTGACTAGAATTAGATTACTAAACCGCACGACATACAAATTGTACCTACTTCGAAGTTCCGTGAAACACTACAGTGGTTAAGATGTATATATGCAGTGTGATAGAATAGAAACAGGTAGAAATTCAATTTGAACAAACATAGTAATTACTTACCATATAAATTGACGACTACACACGTTTGTATTGCTGGGATGCGCCTGAAGTGTGTCTAGTATTTAGTGTATCTTTAACAAATTTTGTGAGCACAATTTGTTTAGTGTACGTAATATTCTTGCAACTTAACACTTTTATAACTATAATAACTATATTGATCCTATTAATTGTCAATTTTGAATGTCTCAAGTATAAAATATACTAGATCTTATATTTTAGAAAACGTATAAAAAATTTCACATAGCGGATCTCGAACCCGAGGACCGCTTCTTGAATACTGTCCAAGCTGTCATATAGCATATATGTAGCATAGATATTGCTGCGTCGATAATCTTAATCGCTCGTAAAATTAATTTTTGCTATCAGCATCTCAGTATGCGGGAGATTTTTATAAATGATCACAACACAAACATCATTGCTAAGAACGATAATTTGGCAAAAAATAATGCTTTTAACGAAATATTTTGAGCTTCATTTTAAAATGTACTAAATCTCGTATCTTCTTATCACGAATAAAATTATTTCTCCAAATTGAAAGCCTTGTACTGAGAACAATGTTATTTATTATTGATACGTACTCACAAGCTCTAATTCATTGAAAAGCTGAAAAAAAATATGAAAACTCCCACGACGCGACGGTTGAAATGTAATTGGAAAAAGCTAAAATAATTTATAGGCCCCCAACTTAAATAATTTATGTGACGGGAAATAATTAACGTACAAACCTGTCATATAAGTTGGTTTGATCTCTCAGTGAATCGCATATACTCGTATGAACAACATAATATTCGTTTTCATAGCGCTTCCCTACTTACCTATTTGCTTCTCGAAGATGTAGATGAATCTGATGAGGGCAGAGCATGGGGACATTATATAAAACAAGTTGATAAAAAAAATTAATCTTAGTTTTTTAAATCTTGATCATCTTGATCGTCGTTATTGGTTTGCACAAACAAATATTGACCGCAGCGCCCCCTGGCGAGTTGTTATCTTAACACCTATCTAAGAGCGCCAATCAAATCAAAACTGATCACTGAAAATCGCATCCAAATCAGACCAGTGTGTTGGAGATAAATGGGAACATCGGTTTGCATATATGAACCATCTTTTCACCCCAAACGCATATACTGCCACCGTTGCGTCTTGGGTAAAAATGAGCTTATAGTAATTTACCCACGGGCTGTAAATTACTGATTTTGTTATTGTTTCCAATATACTTTTGTCAATAAAATTAAGAACAAAATCTAAGTTTCAATGGCATTGTAAAATTATTCAGATTAGCATTATTTTTAATTTGTGTAGTTGATAATTGTTACCGTTAATTTTATAATTGATTTCTAATATTTCTTAAGTTATTTGTCTATCTATTATTTAAATTTGTAAACAAAAGGATAAGAGATATATCATTACACATATCGCTTTACTAGAAATGATATAGCCAGCGACTAACAATAGACTACAAGACAATGAGGCGCTTTACGCCAGCTTTGCTTCAATATAGGTACGTCAATGGTTAATTAAATTGGACATTTGTTTAGTTCTGATACAGAACTAATTAGTATGCTTAATTGATAAGTAATTAGAGTAATTAGTGCCATTGATAAATGCAATACAATTACAACACTCTTTTTTTTAACATGATTATATAGTGTATGGGTAAATAATGTATCTACATTAAGTTTTGGGCTTGGCCTCCAGGGTTTTAAGGACGTCTACAGGGCGCAATACAATATGGCGCAAAATTGAACTTTAAGCGACCGTTGTGGGTGCAATACCCACTCGAGGCATTCGAATTATTCTCATATCCCCTCATGGTAACAGATTAAACAAAGAGGAAAATAAGTATTAAGACTTTAGCTCGCCCTCATTACTACTTCTATAAATGTATACAGAAGGCTACAACCATGATACTAGTACTTGATGTATATAAATGATAAAGTAAGAAGTGTATTCCCTATACACTACCAGCAGTTAACTAAATGTAATTTATATTATGGTTACATTATATAGAAATATCATTTTATTTAGATAAATTTTTATTCCATATCTATTGTAGTCTTATATAAATAATTATTTTATCAAACGAAATCGCAAAAATTATTATTAAACTTGTAGAAAAGCAATACATAGATACAGTTTCGTTCGCGTTATCTTGTTTTGCCAATTGCCAAATTTGTAGATTATTTAACTTAGAAAGTTGACCAACGCAACGCGACGTACCAAGTACCTACACATTTACAAATTATAATATAGTTATCTACAAATATATTTTGACTCACAATTAACGTGTTGTGTGTTGTAACGTAGTCGTAGAAACAATTACATGTGCTCTGCCATACGCATTATACTAACATACACCTTAAATTGTATGATCCTCAAGATCGGGATTACAAATAACTACGGAGAACAAGAGAACTATATCAGTTGAACTGATGAAATGGCTAATATTATCGGCTTATCAGTCAGGAAAGACAATAGGACGTCATGTATTTGTCATTGAGAGAAATGGAGAGCAGATGCATACAATGTGAGAAAGTTTTTAACTTTTTAAGCTGGATACACAAATTGAGGTAACAGTGACCCAGTTCTCTCCGCGGTACGATCAGGTCTCTACACTACATAGAAGAAGAATAGATAAAAGAAGCAAACGAGCCGGATACATTTTCCTAATAAACGAAACGATATGGTGAAGGTCATAAATAATATTCAATGACCGTTTATGGCTTATGGCTTTGTGTGGAGAAGTCAATATATAACAGGTTTTATAATGCCATTTAAATAAAAAAAACCTACACCGATTTTTCAAATCGATAATTTTACTTTTTCTCTAGAAAATTGTACATGTTATTATATGATCAAATAAATATCGCAACTATTTTGGTTGTTCCACAGGGCTTTTACCGTGACCTCATAATTATACCGCCACTCTACGACTACATTTTAATTAACTCCAACTAAAAAATTTTACTTCTACGTGAAATACGAAAGTAACATCACAAAAATAAAGTAAATAGAAAATACAAATCGAAAACTGAAAACTTTGTATATAATGTTAAAGTTACATTTATGTCAGACATTATTAAAAAGTAAATTTAGAAACAAATTATAATGAACAAAACCAATTTCAACGATTAATTATGGGAAAACGAACTGTAATTATGGGAAGGTAGACTCGAGTCAATCAAAAGTTAAACATTGTGCACATCTTTACATATTTACTAACAATAAGTTTTACTTACACTTGCCGTATATTACCTTGTGATTCGGATTTTGCTTGCCCAAGGTAACTACATTTATGACACACTTCTACCGCATTCTTCTATTACGCTTCGTTTGATATTTAACTTAAATAATAAAAACGTTTTCGTATGTCAAATTATATAAGAAAAAATTGTTAGTGACCAGTGACCATACATACATGACCTTAAAGCGCCTGAAAATGCACAACAAATGTGATGGACATGTTGATATATATCAAGAATCATAAAGTTCAGGGCAACGAAGTTGCACGCGTCCACTATTCATAATATAAATAAGAATTACTATTTATGAGGCATGAAACATTCGAAGGGCCCGACCGCAGGTACTATATATTTCAACGAAACGATTAATATAATATCAAATTGGTTTAGTCGATAAATGGACTATTCAAAACAAAAAAGTTGACGCGTGACTTTCCAGCTTTGTAATATTTATATTATTATATATATTTTACCTGGTTGATTAGTTTAACTACTTAAATTTCTTCACATTCAGATTCTCTACCAATCTCACATAGTAGATTCAGAAAACAACAAAGAAAACAATATAAAATAATTATTTCGATATAAAATTTTTAAATGACTGTGAATGCTTTCTATATTATTACTGCTTCTAACATTAATATGAATATTTAAACTATTCACCTCGAGCCAGGAGTAAAATATAGGGTGAATTGAATTTATAATTTCCTACAGTACAAATACTGTAGTAAAACAGAAAAAATTGTGTCTGTATATTGAATATGTTTACGAAAAAATTACGTCGTGAAATCGTTTGGGCACGTCAAGAGAATGTATGAGGAAAGAATGCTAAAAAAGATAATAAAAGAAAGTTAGTCATAAGAGATATAAGAGGGGAGACCTCTGTCGAAGATACTGGAGGAAGGTCACGTAAAATGCTTGAGGAGCCTCCAAGGCATATATGGAATGAAGTTAATGACAGTGGACAAAGTATTTATGGACCGTATAGTTTGGCGCTCCGCCTCAGCCTGGCTACCCCACCATCAATCGTGCAGCTAAAAAATCTAATGGAATAGTAATCTACGATATTTTAGACCAGAGA
Source organism: Dione juno (assembly GCA_037127375.1). Classification (NCBI taxonomy): domain Eukaryota; kingdom Metazoa; phylum Arthropoda; class Insecta; order Lepidoptera; family Nymphalidae; genus Dione; species Dione juno. Next base: position 5,605,634 of record JAXRJS010000004.1, on the reverse strand, counting down.
GATTTGCAATACATAATGTAGAACTACAATACATAGGTCACTGTAGCTATAAGAAATATAAAAATGGTTCTTTAGTGAAAGTTGTTGAGCGTGATGAGCATTTTTCATTGACCTCCAAGATCTGGAACATTTCATTATTAACCGCAATGTCCAGCTAAAAAAAATGTATTACGGAAATGGCACCTTAACAAAAGTTATTTATCGTGATTATCATTTTATTTTGGTGTTTTGATATATAATTATCAGGGATATGGAACACCTGACATATTCTAAGTAATAATTTTTTGGCGTATAGAAGCAATTTTTGCTTTCATGTGAATATCTAACATATGGAGTACATGTCTTATGATCTCATTGAAGAACACTCTGGTCCATAGGGTGGATCATATAGTCAACGTCAACGAAGTTGCGGGCGTCTACTAGGAAAATATAAACAATTAACAATATAATAACATATAAATATAGAAGAAAATATTTAGAAACCTATATGAGATTGAACGACCCATATTCGTCGTTACTCGAATTCGCGGCATTTGGAAACTGTCCAAGCCGAAGAGGCTTAGGTACGAATCTCGAACACCTTAAAACATGTTTAATATCACTTTAAAATATAGTATAAAAAAAAATTAAATGCAATCCAATAAAATGGAATCTTGACATTATGGTGGTACAGTTGTGCGAGTGCAGTGAAGCGATTGCTTATGTATCAACTATAGGTATCGTATGGACTAGTAAATTAAGTTATGTTCCAAATTCCCTCACATAATAATATTGAAATTGCGTGAAGGATGCAAATACGGTGATTACTGGATGTCCTCTATACGCGCTTTAATATTGTGGGTATTCTGATATGAGTATTTTTTATTGTATAATATAAACAGCATTGAAAAATTTCAAAAGAAAAAAAAACAGTCAAGTGCTAGTCAGGATCTTCCACCGACTACTAAATACACCGAACCGAGCTTGTAATTTAAAAAGAAATTAGATTGGCAAATTATATTACGGCGTTTTGTTAATGGATACAATAAAAAAAATCTGTATTAAAAATGGACTCAATTTGTCGTATAAATTACGTTTTTAAAATTTGAATTATTTGATGGCCCTCTTTTATTTATATAACACCTTCATTACAATTTCACTATTTTTGTTTAACGAATAAAAAACTCTGAGATAAAAGACGGAAAAACATTTTTCTAAATTTAGAATATTTACAATAGAAAGCTCACTCAGAAGTAATATATGAGGAAAGTGTTTAATTTACATTATAACAAGGAGATGAATGCATCTAAGTGCCTCATATGCTAAAAAAGTCAAGTGCGAGTAGTAGTCGCCCCCCGAGGGCTTCGTACCAATTTCATGATTGTAGGTCAATTGGAAAAACAACTTATTAAAATTGACAAACTTAAATGTGCGATCGAATTCACTCATTTTGAATTAATTGAACTTAGTATAGATATTAAATTGTAATGATTTATTTCTGTGTGAAATTTATAGATAACAACTTATAAAAGTTGACAAACTTATATTTTAGGTCGCATGCACTAGTTTTGTTTCAGCTTGTAATAGATTTCTTGTGATATACCTATAAATTTCCAATTTTAAATTTTTTCCTTTGTTTGTATTATATAACTATTTGCCAAGTTTCATAACTCTAGGTGAACGGGAAGTACCCTATAGGTGTTGATTACACAGCGATTTTCATGATGTTCCTCATAAAATGGGCACAATATAAACATGTGAAAAAAATATAATTCCTCCACAATAGAATCTCTATCACGTTTATTTTTTTTTATTTCATCGTATACTTAAAATTAGTCATCTCTCTAAAATATAAATTTGACCAAAAATATTTTAAACAAACCACTTTTTATACATAAAAGGTCAAAATTAAAAATAGTCATACAAAATGCAAAAAAAATAAGCATATATTTTGTTAACATTAACTGAGAAGTTAGACTTTTTCAGTTCCCAACGATCTGGATATGTTATATTAATTTCAGCTTGATAGCAATATCACTATCAATTAATTGTATAGACAATTAAGAGAAATAGATCTTGACAGACGGGGGGACAGACAGACAGACGGACTACAAACTATATATATATATATATATATATATATATATATATATATAAATATATATATATATATATATATATATATATATATATATATATATATATATATATATATATATATTATATATATATATATATATATATATATATATATATATATATATATATATATATCAAGTTCATTCATAGTACGATGTTGCTACGATCAATTTTGCAATATCTCAATAAAAAAAGAACTAAAATATAACGATGGGACTTACAGCATGAAGAGTTAAGTGGAGCACTTTAGCTGAAGAGTTTTAAGCGTAAAAGACAGAGTTAGAGATATGTCAAGTTAAGATTTTTGTTTACTTAGTGTACCCAGCTATACAAATATATTTATATTTAATAAATGTATCATTCGGGTTTCGTACCTCTAACATAAACGGAACTCTTATAACATCAATTTGTAGTCCGCACGTCTGTCTGTCTGTCTGTCTGTGTCTGCGTGTCTGTACGTTTGTCTTTTCAATTTTCTATCCTTTTAGTATACTATAATAGATAAAGATATTTGTTAATATAACACACTAGCTGGTGTCAACGCTATATGCTATTTGTTCATTTTGACTTAGAAAGTTCAATTCAAACTGCTGCTACCGCATTCACCAACTAGTGATAATTACGTGAATGATCCAGCTCAGATTAGTTAAGATATTTCTTATGATTTTATACATGGTTTTGAATGACTGATTGATGGATGAAGGAATGATGTTTTTTTTTGTATTTCAATACAAAAAATATCGATCAAATCCTTACAAGAGATTACTGGCTCATTTTGTACAAGCACGCACCAGAATTTAAAAAATCATTAATTAATATTATATTACTACTTCTCATTTCTTATATAATAAGTAATAACAAATTCCTGTTAATTCCTATTAACAACCTTTGGTTAAATAAATTAATAAAAAATTGAGCCTTTGAAAAATATTACATTTCAAAATATTAAAGATTTTAATTTCTTTTCATAAACTCTAAACGGAAGCGTCACTTACTGACCTGACTGACTAGCCGTTTAAAGACAAAATTAAATTCGTTGAGTGACTAATTCTTACAAAAAATTATATTTTGCCTGATAAGGATTGTTTTTAATTTGCCACCAGCCGTGTCACAATTGACACGTGCCTGACAGAATACGATAGGTGCGATCGGAATCCCAATCGTAGAAAAAACCCTAATAGAAGAATATGCGTGAAAAAAAAGAAAATGTTTTATTATTAATTCTCAAATTTTGTACGATACTTAAATTGAAAACAATAGTTCACGCAAATATTAATATTAATATGTACGCAAATGGGGAAACCACCACTTCACTATTATGAAGTACGTCGGTGTAAGCTCCAATAACACTATTGTGCATACGATTTATTTTGAATATTCGTTTAAATAACTAGTCTATTGTCTTCGTGGTAAATGTATATTTTTTTCAAACAATAAGTATACATAATATTAAATTATATTCAATTACATGTAACGTGTTGCAGTTCAACATTAATGAATAAAATAAACCTTTATCAATTACCTCTGAATTCACTCTGCACTTCGTTGGTTACTTCGTGCACCGATTATGTCATTTAGTAGGCATCGTTTTAAACGAATTGTGTTTAATGGCCGATATAATGGGACTAACTAGAACTTCTGAAGTGAAATTGCAATTCACAAAACCATTTTCAAGGTTACAAGTAGGTACAGCCAGCAGGTGCGCATTACGCCAATAGTTCCAGTAAATATAAAATAAAGTGTTATACATTTAATTATAATAACTACGTAGAAATGTAAACACTGGCTTTTACTCTACAATGCTATTTCTATTATTCATCGAAGTGGTGTACAAAATAATTATTTTAATAGGTTTGTTGATAATAATCTGTTTAAAACTCATATAGGTAATGCACAAGAAGAATTTAAAGTTATTATACCTTGTATTACCAGCTTTTTAATAAGGTTAATTGAAAAGGTAATGACAAAAATATTTATATATTTTCTTTTCAATTTTATAGATAGCTTTAGCTATAACTAAACTAGAAACCAAGCAGCCAGTCCAGCCAGCTAAGTCCGAGCCGTATAATCAATGTAATCAACGTACGGTTCGGTTCTAATCAATTATGAGGCACACACGGTGCACGCGGTCAAATTTCCTTGTTACGATTTTCGCCAACAAGTAATGTAAGTAATTATCGTACTGGCACCAGTAATCGACAGGGACCAATGATCGACACATTTATTTTAAGCCAATTTCTAAAGTTATCAATACTTATATTATTGATGAATTATATTCAGCCTGTGTACTGCACCCTGATATTTAGCATTATATCACTTTATTCAGCAATTTTGTTTTTAGATTGAGAACTGAAAGATATATAGAGTTAGGGATTTGATGAAAATAGCCGCATTTTTGAAGATATTATTAATTATTTTCTTTATTCAATTTGATGTTTATTTTATGAATTGCTGAGATATCGTTTAACTAATTTTATTATAAAAAATAGAGCTTATCTTACTTTTATAGAAATAATAAATATCAATGGCCTGGCCTGAATTTGTTCCTCTCAATTACATTTCTACATTTACACTTAGTTCTATATTTTAAACTTAGTACACAATGCATATTTACCAGTATTGGTCAATTATTGGATTGGATATTGGATTGAAAATTTGTAATTAATTTATTTTAATTTTTTTTTAAAACTACTAAGTGTCCAAATATTTAAAATATAATTTATTTATTTATATAAGGTTCACCAGCAGTTATTCCCATATTTTACATTATATATTTGTCATTTAGAAAAGTATTATGAACATGAACTGAACCACGTTTACGTTAAAGGTATTACTTATTTTATTATCTTACTGTTTACTAGAAACTGATATCGTGTAAAATTGTATATATAGAGGTACCTATCGATACGAAATTATATTAGTATCACAAGGAGCGGAGGGTGAAATATTATTGAATGTAAGCCGGTCACAAAAATATACTCAGCCTATTGCTGTGCGGCAATTTTTGAATCAAAGTAACAATTTCTGTAGAAAAAGCAGTACTTTTTATATATTAAAATAATTAGACTCCATTTTTTATATTACCCTTCGGCACTGATGTTGTTGAAAAGAGTTAACAGTGGTTTTAATAAAATGATTAGTTATCACGTTATATAAAAATAAAAGCCATCTTGAAGAAACCTCATTCAGAACCAAATTGAAGGAAAAGAAATCATGAACAGGCAATTGGGAAGAGCGATATGACAATAATTTGCTAACTTATATTGTTTCAGATATAACCGTTTTGTTGGCTTCTTCTTCTTCTTCTTTCATGACAGACATGACAACATTTTTCTTTTCCGCATACGAATACGAATTTGTATGCATGATTGTTTAAAGCAATGTTTATAATAGAATATATTTTAAATGTAATTATTTCAATTATCAAAATGTACGCGACTAATTTTGAAAATACTTTCTTTCAAAATGTACAAACATCACGAATACCTGGACTTTTTTAAAAAGTTATATTACGTTAATAACATGAAAATACGAATAATGCATCTATTTGACGATATAAGGTTAAAGTTTAAAAATATATTTTTTATGTCTCCCCTTTATCATATTACCTGCCTGTATGTAGACCGTCGTAGTCGTAGATGAGTCCAAAAGGATGGATTATATTTTTGAAATGCTTCATTTATCAAAGTGGTTTTGCGAGAACTAAAAATATATTTAGAATGCTTTCAAATATTAATTTGGCATTTGAAATTGAATCGACTGAATGACTTATTTTGTAAGTATATGATTTATCCTTTAAGTATAAATAGCAAATTCTATTTTCAATTAATTTATGCAAATAAAAGATTTTTTTTATACTTTTGTGATGTTGTATGTATATATAATATAATGTTTCTACTTATTTTAAACTAGAAAATCTTTAAATAGAAAAAAATACTTGGAAAGTCGTCAATATTATTTAACATAATTATTATTTTTAATGTAAACTTCCACTTAAACATTTTTCTAATCTCAATTCAATAATTTGGTAAGAAAAACTGTAATGTATAGCATTTCTATTTCTATCTTCATACAGAGACATACTGTCACGGGACAGAGCGTCTAGTCCCCAGGGAACTCTGCTATCCGCTTTCCGGCCGAATTCGAGAAAGTTATAGCTTATGTTGAGTCACCACTCAACTTAAGCTATAACTTTCCACCGAAGTACACAACCGCGCTTTGTCTTGCTGAGGAGCTGATCGAATCCACAAATATAGCGTTTACAATCAGAAGGTGCTGCGACAGCACTGCACCATGGCAGCCTGATAAGAATATTGATAAGCATCAATAGTCAAGTGCTAGCGTACTTTACTATGAATTTTATTACTCAACATATTGTGTTGAATATTCCATTTAATACTTACAAAATTCTGTGCTAGTATGAGAAAACAATTATATTTGATAAAGCTATAGTACTAAAAGTATAGTGAAGTTAAATTATTCTCGATATAACACTATTGGCATCACCAATGATCTGACGTTTTTTCCATCAGAGGCTATTTGCCAAGACATTGTTGGCAGCTCTCGGATTACTGGTTGCAACTGGTTGCTTTTTCATGCAGCATAAAATTCACTTTTAACTTTTTACAGGTGGTCCATAGACATGTATTTTATATACATCTATGTCAATATTAAATGATAGTATTTGAATGATTTCACCATATGGTAATAGTGTTTCACGATGGTAATAGTCGAGAGGGGAGTACCCTATAAGTACATACTTTAAATAAATTTAGTAATTGCTAATCGCCATAAATATTTTACTTCTCCAATAGTTTCATAAAATCTCATTATTGTATCGTTATAAAAATAATTAATCTAAAAAGATATTAAAAAAAAATTCGACGAAACTAGTAAAAATTGTATCAAAAACTAAACAAGTGCGAGTAGTAGCGCACCGAGTTAGCGGAAAGTAGAACTTATAACCATTAGCAAACTTTAATTTGCGGTCATATGTTCTCATTGAATTTGAAATGAACTACAGATATACGTTTGTAATCAAGAATATTTTCTCAAAATAGTGTGGAGGTATCTAGGTGAAGCTAATAACAAATATCCAGACCCATAGAAACTTGATTTAGGGTCAACACAAACAAAACATACGAGGTTTTATTTTTAATATATTTTTACATTTGTATCAAATTCGTCGCGTAATTAAAAGTTCATATTGCATAAGTATTTTATAAATACTTATGAAATATGGCAAGAACTTATGGTACAAACAAAGTAAAAAATCCAAACATTGAAAAATTATAGGTGTCTTAAAAAATCCACTACCACTTTATTTATTACACTACCACTTATTTTGTCGCTTTTTCGAAGGTAGATTCGAAAACTACAAAGACAAAGTGAGGCCCTTAGTTGCGAACATATGGGCAAAAAGTTACAACCCGATAGGTTAATGTTCCTTGCATAGTATTGTTACACGGGCGACAGCTAGGCGAAATAGTGCATAGAGGGATATGACGAGATTCGATCATTATAGCAAAGTAATTAGATTAAATAAATATATAAGATTTAATAAATATATTAGATTTATTAAATACGCAGATATCATGTTGAAAATATATGAAAAGTAGTGGCCTTATTATTGAAATGCTAGATTTCAATACCTTTTCATAGAGCTTTACAACGATTTCAATAAAAGTTCATTAATGTGGGTAATTGGAAGTGATCATTAATTAATAGCGATTCTTACTACGGTGACGTGTCGCTGGTTCTTCATAGCTCGAGTACTCCGGCAATGTCGTAGCGCCGCGTTGTAGCGAGTAGCGATAGACAGAAAGGTACCGGGCGCGGCAGGAGAGGCGACGGGCCACTCAGTCGAACACAGTCCGGCGTGGCGGTGACTGCCTGCAACGCGCTACTTATACTTTTGACTCACAATTGTTGATATCAATTAGTATTTCCTCACTTATTTACTGTATATCAACTAGTGCATTCGATCATAGTTTTTATTAACGTCTGAGGCCTCAGATTCTCTAGGTTCAGTTTGGCACCTAAAACTATTGTTTATTTTTCACACTATTACTTACTTTAACATTAGTTATATTGTGAATAAAATGAGTACTAGTTATCAAGAAATTATCACTTAATTTTAGTAATCAGTCACATTTATATAAATAACTAAAGCTGTTTGTCATGAACCAGTTAATTACTTAAGGTGCTTGAATTGAAACGTTACCATCATGTATAGTGTAATAATAATTTATATAAGGAGTAGAAAACAATCCTATCTGCTATAGCAATACTAATGTTAAATCGCTAAGAAGACACATTTATTTAAAAAAAACTAATCAGAAATTTTGCCCAGAAAGAAATTAAATTTTTATATATTTGCCTCCTTCTATAATTTAATTTTCATTTGAATATAATCAAAATGCTTATAAATCATGGATTTCATAATAATTTGTTTGCAACTGAAACAGTATTTGCAACTGACGGAATGACGTACACGAAATGTTACATTTCAATAACTTCAATAGCGATTCATTAGTAGTGCAAATTTTCAGTGGCGTTTCAGTGTTCATTTATAGTATTTATTTTATTTAGGTATAAACAAGTTTAATTGGTGTTAATCTGTTGTATAAATACAAAGGACACGGTGATATTCTAAGTATATAAACATAGATATGGCGGGGCTAAGCAGATATAGTTCTTACAATTGCTTGACAGGATGGGACAGCTACGACCGAATACCGAGGTAATTTTTGGCATGGTAACATTTGCGCATAGCATTTCTTCGTTCATAGAAAATTTAACAAATTTGTTACTTTGAAAACTTAGAAATATCATGCTTGTTACATTGTACTTGATATATCAAAGAGTTTAGATAGTATACTAGATTAGTTTAAGTAGATATACTAGAGTATCGAAAAATAATATCAAATGTTTGTGTGCTAATAAATATAAATTAATTTATTCTGGAAATCCTTTGGTTTATTTTTAGGGTTCTTTAGCTCAAAAGGAAAATCCCCCCTCCCCCTTATAGGATCATTTTGGTTGTCCGTCTGTCAGTTTGTCTGTCCGTTTGTCAATACCATGCAATAGCCAGGTTTATAGCCCCTCGCACAATTAATACATATTTCTAAGTCAACGAACTCAAGAATACGAGCTTTTATGTTTTATTTTTGCCACATTTGGTATGAAATTTGCCGCATAGTCAAAACCCATAGGGTATTAGAGTCCCGTTAACCTACAATTATGATAATTTTGCTCGAAGTGAGAGTTTAATATATAAATAAAGGAAAAACAAACATATAACAATATATTTTAGTAACATTTTCGTAAGAAATTTGTTGACTCTGCTGTATTATAAATTACCTTTTTCCTTCATAAATATTTATAATTTGTTGAAACAATTACCAAAACTTTAAACGTTATTTTTGGAATATGTAACCGAAATCGTTGTATTGATTATGGTATTTTAACCGTAATCTTCGCTATACATTTATAAGCATAGATATTTCTAATTTTGTATTATAATATTTACAAATAATATTATAAAAGAATTATAAAATCAGTCGGGATATTGACTTCGATTTATTTTAAGCATTTCACCATAAATACAATTCTATATTATCTTGACTTAAACTCATTAATAATTAATTACTCAAACAAAAAATACTGAACAGACAAGCAGTTTATTTATGGATATTTTTTTATGGAACTCTTATCACTATAAATACCTTCCGCAAAGTGCTTCTAAATAGAATTAAAATTGTATGAAATGTGGCCGGCTATAATAAGAACATTTTAATTTTATTTGTTAATTAGAATAGAATCGGCCAAATGCATGGATGGCTAAATGAATGAATCATACTCGTGCATAGACGGTTCCGTACCAGTATTTATTAAGAACAACTTATAAAAGTTGACTAACATAAATTTACTTAAACTTGAGATAAATTGTCTTGACAGAAAGACGGACAGACTGGCTTTCCTTTTGACGTAATAGAAACATTGTGTTCCTTTTTTTAAGAAGTACTATATATTATTTGACAGAAAAAAATAATAGCATTCACTATTTCTGGATTAACACGTAATGGTTTCACATACATATAGTTGAGTATAATGTATGTTTACTTTTTCAAATTTTATAAACAAGTAATTATTTGAAATAATATAAAGAACTATTGGTTGATGGAGTCAGTGGCAACGTCAATTATGATTGATAGACGGACGTGATACAATTAACGTTCCTACAACGTTCTATCATAAATTAACTGAATGAAGCTATGAGCACTATGCAAAATTGATTCTATGCTCGTAACTAAGAAAATTCACAGCTTTGAAAACTCTGTTCCTAGTATATAACTTTTAAAAGATGTTTTTTTTTATTTACTTTTAAACCCAAAGGTTTAAATAATATTCTGTAAATTTTAATATTGCGCATGATGATCAACAGATTATATTTACTGAGTAGAAATACTTATTACAACATATGATAAGAATAAAATGAGCTTATCATCTAATATATAATATGGTGGCGATTTACCTTCTGTGATATTTAAAATACAGCACAAACGTGACATGAAATGTAATATAATTCCTTTAAAAGATTCGGCTAAAAAGTAGAAATATGCAAAATTACAAAGGCCAAGATAAAGTAAACGTAAAGACGCCAACGTCACCTTCTACATTTTCCTCTTCTAAGAGTTCCGGATCACTTTGTTGTCCATCTGTCAGTCTGTCTGTTCGCCTGTCAGGACGATTTTCTCGAAGTCACTAGAATAATCAAGCTGGAAATTATATCAAATATTCAAATCAGTCAATAACATCTTGATGCACAGAAAAATTAAACTTCTAAATTAAAGCAAATAATAGATTTTAGCGCTTACGCTAAAAAAATAGCATTTTGAATGAACTTCCCGTGGACCGAGAGTTATGAAATTGGAAGTTTATAGATATATCCCAGATAAAAACCTTGAAAAATGTTTACTGTAGTTCATTTCATACAAAATTTAAAACAACCGCAAATTCAAGTTTGTCGACTCTTATTAGTTGTACTTTACTGACTAGACTTATGTAACAATTAGAACTTACAGTATATATAAAGAGGAAAATCTCGAGATAGATAATTTATACTTAACACAGAAAGAAACCATTACAAAATTATATTTGTAGTTAATTTCATACAAAATAAGAGGATATGACCGCAAGCTTAAGTTTGTAAATTTTTATAAGTAGTATTTGCCTCAGCGGAATATCATCAATCATGAAATAGGTACGGAACCCTCGGTTCGCGAGTACTATTCGTACTTGACCGATATTTTGCTTTTGCTAAAGCCTTTAGCTTAACTGTCAAGAAGAAAAAAATTATCATCCACTGTCAAGTATTGCATTAGGATTCATTTTATTTGATATAACAAGTACTCTCTTTGTTCTTGAATTACAAATATCACTTTGACAATGTTCGACTTTGACAATAATGAATATATAAGGGAGTCCTTAAAATGGTTCTTACTTTTTCCAGTGTAATAAATGTTAACGTCAGTGCAACGCTTTTGATTATTCGCTCCGACTTGAGTGTCAATGTTGCGCTGCCCATCCCTATATCATATTTAACACTATAGAAAATTAACTTTGCATTTAATCGTCATAATTAATAACAATGTCTCATGGGGACATTGTCCGCACACGCAAGCCACTACGACATCCTTGAAAACAAAAAACAAAAAGATCACAGTTCAATTTTCCTAGTTGTTCAATAAGTACGTCTATTTCAGAGGTTTTCATAGTCACAATACAGGTTTTCAACCATTTAGGCACGGTAGCTAGAAGTGGAAAGGGAAAAATAAAACATCGTACGTACATAACATATGTAAGTAGACACAAACATCATCATCATTTGGCTTTTGATAAAATAATAAATATTGAATAAATATAAAATAAAAAAATTGTTGTGTTGTTGTAAAAGTTCACAATTTATGAACTATAGCAGAGTTAATAATATGATAACATTTTGATCATTTTATACTTAGTTTGTATACTCTAAATTCAATATAAATTAAGACATTAAGAGCGTCCGAAGTAAAAATCTACTTTTACTAGTTAATTGTTACCACAAAGTAGATTAACGCAAGACGATTTAACTAGTGTATTGTTGAACAATAGACAAAATAACGACCAAGTTCTAGTAAGAAATATCCACACAACAATATATAACTAGAGTATAATTAAAGTATATTAAATATTTATTATATTGTGGTACTATTACAAAGAGATATTGAGAAAATATTAAGAATTTTATTTTACAACTAAGTACTTATGTTGTGCTTCGCTACCATAATGGAGCGGAGATAATTAAAGTTTTGTATGGCACATGTGACATGGCACACATGATAAACTAATAATCTAATACAATTTTGTTTCCTATTTGAACCAGTAGTTCCCGAGATACGCTCGTTCAGAGAAACAAACTCGTCGCGTTTATAATATTAGTATAGAAGTAGTCTGTAATTTACAATAAAACGAGAATTTATTGATTAACAGAAAACAATAACTTCTATCTCACCCTCAATTTCATGTTGTAGGAATTACACATCAGTCAACATTAAGTTTTATTTAACTTTCGGAAAAGTCTATATCGTTTCGATATCCAATTAAAAGTTCCCTCGTTTCTTGTGAATAATCTATTAAACACAAATAAGAAGAAACTTAATTGAGATTTATTAAAAAGCAATATATTAGTAGTGCTGGAACCAATTGTACATTAAGTGGTTACGCACATCTAAATTGCTATATAATAGAATACACGTGACGTGTAACTACATAGTTACTATCTGTGTGGTACGTAGGTCGCACTAGTATGTACGACCTACGTACTCGTACGTGTACATATAAATGAAAGATAATAAATTCATATTTCAGGTTTTTTTTCGTCACTATTATAATTTTAGCTTTGTTATACGACTTCTCTGACTGTAAATGCGGTTGTGGGTTCGATTGCCACTCGGAGAGAATGAGTTATTTAATTTCCTCGCTCTGCTAACAAGACATCTGAGCTCTGATACTTGAAAAGTGGGCGGAAACTGGGGAACGGAGGTCGAAGAATGACAGGAAAATTTACTAAAATATATTAATACAATTGTAATTAAATTACATTTTAACATTGATATGTCGATATTACGGTGTTGCTAAGTCAATTGATATTGATATTGACTTTGTAAGCAAATCTTCTACTGCCATATAATTATAGATCTAAAGAAAAACGTACAACCCATAATCAATGAACTGGAGCGGGAAGATACGAGCAGGTATAAACCGTATCTTGTCGTTAACTTGGAAGTTTATACCTACTTCATTTACATGCCGCAGTCAAAATTCTATGATATGGTATTTGTAAAGGTAATGAATAATATAATTATTAATAATATTCGCTAATTAGTAGCTTTTAATAATAACTACCTTATTGATTTTAAATATGTATATCTAATTGTAAGTCCAATTTTCTCCATCCAAAGTTTTGAGCACATTTTTTAAATGTCTCTCATAATTTTGTACGGATACATATGTAGAGATACAACCAATACATGACGTCTATATTTCAGTATATATCTTTTACGGGAGTTTGACCGCATTAAAGCTCCTAAGAGAGATTGGATTAAACGATCGAGATAAAAAACCGTGCGTTAGTGCTCTTAGCAATATATTAGATGCTTAAGCACATGTAGAGCTGTTACTTGATTAAGAGAGAAAGCTTGTTACATGACACCATATTATAAAAACTATAGGTAATACAAACAAATCTACAAATTCCATTAAAATAGTTACCTTACTAACGAACAATATCAAAAATTGTTTTTTTTATATATTTATATAAAATTATAACCTGAATAATAAACAGACTTACTACTACTACAATAATTTTATATGTAATAAAGAATTTATACGTCAGAGTAAAGCTAAAGTTAGGATAACGTATTAGTAAAATCTCCGACCTACCACAAAATGTATTCTTTAAATATTTTAAACTAGAAATTATAGCAAATTAAATAACTAGAACGTTTACGCATGATGTCGAGAGTGATTCCAAATGCTGCCAATTATTAACAGCAGTTAGTTATAGAAATCACCGGATATCTACACATAAAATTTTAGCACACCAGATTTTTTTCAGATAATGAAGCAGTAACCGGAAATACTTATAAAGTTGTTATGTGGAGGTATTTAGTATTGACTAAGAATATAAGATAAAAACCTGAATGACGATGACTTATTTATAACTTGAATAAGCTGCATCTAGATGGCCAATGCAAAGTTACCAATAATAGCCATTAGGAATCGAATACCTGATTAAGTACAATTTAGATTTAAAAGTGATATAAATTGTAATTACGTGATGCGCCTGTTATTATTTACTCTATCGTGTCACATCTATCGTATTAAATTTATGTTTAGAGTATTAAAAATAAATTGAACAAAACTAGCAACTGCAAGTTTACAGAAGTTTTATCAACTCTTAACCGGATTCTTGGCCAAAGCCAACATTAATGAGGTTTCCAACCACTTCGAGATAATATCTTTAAATAGAAACTTGTTATGATCAAAGAATACTCCCTAGTGTGTTACTTACGACCCACCTGCACGAAATTCGTATGTTCGAAGCTCCCTGCTGCTAAGTTAAATGTAACGTTTCCGTGAGCTTATATTGTATATAATATTGCACAAAGGTTAAACGGAATATGTATAACATAAAAATGTAATATTATATCTGATATGATTTACAGTCAAAAGAACATTTACTTAATTTACTTCTGAAAATGATACTAAAGCGCTTCATCACAATTTTTGTCACGTCATCATATTAATGTCACCTCGAATGAAGTTAAGACAGAAATTTGTCTTTGTGAGATAACCAATAGTTTGTCAGTTCACTACAAAAGCCAGTTCGCAGAATACACCTACCGAGCCATAGCTGTGCCCTGTGCAATTCTAATAGTATCGGATATGGCTGTGACATACGAATCCATCCATCAGTCACAGGAATCATTCCGTTTTTAGTCAACCCAACTAAAGGATCACAAAAAATATGCATTCGTTTTTGTATATCCCACAAATTTGGATTGACGCTTACATAACTATTTACTTTTACATCACAAAAAGTACTTTCGAGTAACAAAAATGACTCTAATTAGAATGTTAATATTAATTACTGCACATTAACGTTTAAATATTGGATTAACATTTAAACGTTAACGTGCAGCTATTAGTATTGACACTGACTTAAACTATTCTCCTGGCCTTGTAAAAAGGCCTGGTTTTCGTTGGCTTATATTGTGGGTTAAATTTCCACTCATCATTCAATCACACTAAATTATTTCTGCCTTCCCTACTATATGCGCCACAAAACGCCAAATGAATTTATTGTATATTTATAAAAATATACTAACATTGTAGTATTTTTCAATTTACTTAAATATTTGATTAAACTGAAAGCTTAAATAAGATTCTTCAGATTAAATGATTGTGTAAAACTCGTTATTCAAGAATGAGTCACTTGCGATATGCAAATCGTATTACAATATTTACGTAGATATTTTTTATGTTTCATTTGTATGATTTAATTGTTTAAAATAATATAAATGCTAATAATATGCATGTATTTATATATACTTTTTCATATATTAAAAATAAATAATACCAATTCTAAATCCATATAAGTAATTAATTAAACATATATCGATCGCTGAAATTAACTAACTCATTCATACGTATATATAATATAATATTAATAAAAGAAGGTTACAATACGTACCTACGTACCAACAATAGCTACATGACGTCTACGCGTTGTAAGCGTTGTACATAAGTAACATAATACAAAATATATATGGTATTTAACTCTTTCCTTTCCGTTACATTTAATTTATGTCTATTTTTAAATAACATATAATAATAATATATGCGAATAACTAATTTTAATAAATGAATAACGATGTTGTTAAGTTTTGTGATTTCATTTAATAAGAGATGTTGCAAACTTTCAGATCTTCATCCTTAATTAAAAAAACAATCAGTCAGAATATGTATAAAGTGAATTACAAATATAACTTTCTTATGGTCTCTTTCTGTGGTATAATCGTATATATGTATATAATTTTTTTTAAATTTCGTATTTTTTCTTTTATCTTTAGTGTATGTATTTACTTATTGCCAAAATTTATAATTCTGGATCAGCGGGAAGTACCCTATAGGTTTGGGCTACGTGACGAATTTCCTATTTAGATAATAGCTATTTTAGTTAAATTTGTGTTTTAATAAATTCCTTACAAACGTATTTTATAACATGCATGTGAATAAAACAAACTATATTTATATTTCTAAAATTCAAAGTTGGAATTTGCCCAAGAGTTTTAAACAACAAAAAGGTCACCGATGCCCAAATAAAAAAGGGATGATTGAAAGGCCCACTTTATTGAATTGTTATTTCAAAATTACTATTTCGGATCGAGTACAAGTTTTTCAATCATTTTTATTTGACACCAGCGAATTGTACCTAATAATGTAATCTGTAAAAAAAAGTACAGCTACATTATCTACTAAGCATATATTATCTACATATATGACTTTTTATTAAGCAATTAAATACTTATAATACTATAAAGTATAAAATAAAGTATTTATTGTACGTAAAGTAAATGGATGTTACAATGTACATAGGTATCGTTAATTGATTTTTTAAAAGCTTTAATATTTTTATTGTTTCAGAGTACGTGTGGAGTATTATGTTAACGAAAATACATTCAAAGAAAGACTGCAATTATATTTTATAAAGAATCAACGTTCGAGTGAGTAACACTGTATTTTGTAAAATTAACTATTTTACTTTTGAAATAACAATAAAGTTTAGAAATAAATATCTTACAAAAGTTACAAAATTTTATGTTATACATATAAATAATACCTATATTATTTATATGTATTTGTAAAATTACCATTTTGAGTGAGTTGAGTAGAACT
Organism: Dione juno; assembly: GCA_037127375.1. NCBI lineage: Eukaryota > Metazoa > Arthropoda > Insecta > Lepidoptera > Nymphalidae > Dione > Dione juno. The sequence continues at coordinate 5,588,513 of JAXRJS010000004.1, read as the reverse complement.
AGATGTCATAGAGACAATGTAAGCACTTATCAGGAAAGTAACATAAAACCTTAATCTCAATATTAGTTTATACACAGAGTAATTATCTCATCAAGCAAGCACGAAAGCGAGTCACTTAACAAATTAAGCCGTTTAATAGAAGAGCTATCGGTAAACACTATTGTTTTGACTACTTTCTATAGAAGTTTCTAGTTGTAGTGTTTTAATGTTGCTATTAAACAATAATATTCCAAATAAACATTATACATTTTAAGGAAAACTTATATAAGCTCCATCACAATTCACTGGATTTAATCAAAATTCAAATCTATGTAAATTTTCCTGAAATTTCTTACTTGCATCCTAAGATCAAAGAACACGTGCTCAGCAATTTGCTTACGTTCTTCAAATTAATTCTCTTCCATCGTATTTGAAACGTAATCTACGAAATATATTCAAATGTACCGGTTATGTAATATAATACTGTATAATACGTATACAGTATTATATTAGAAAATGGTAGATTTTAAAGAAGATGTGAATGAAATTTACCTAATTTTATATAAAGATATTTTATTGAATTAATTTTTTTTTTGGTTTGTTTCGAAATAAAGACAAAAAGCATATTGAACTTCACCTATACATAGCTTTTCATAGAAAAAAGCTATGTTTCCAACAATAAGACCATTCCACAAGTAACAGGTATATTTTTTGTTCTAGGTTTACGGATTAGGATAGTAAATCTATTTTTCAAACTACTAGCATGCTTTCTGTACATTTTACGCGTTTGTACTGATGGACATCCGATAACAGCCAGCTGGTAAGTAAATAGTTACGTCTACTTATGAATAGTAAGTCATGATTAGCGTGACATTGGCGATGTAAGTAATGTTTAACTGGCACGCCCAAATCAAAAACTCATTTTTAATACGAATTTACATGTTAATACTTACCATGTATTTGTGCAAAATTATATTAGTTTCTAAATATTATATACTTCTAAGCATAAGCATAGATATGTTAGGTTTTTATTGTGACTACGTGAACGAAGCGACTTTAAGCCATTTCCAAGAATGAAATTTTGTTATTTAGATGTTTAGAAATCACTTGTGCATTTACCCATAAAAGGGTCAATCGATTTCTATTATATGAAGTCTTTATGTAACACATACGTATCATACCTGTGTGTTCAACTCTATTGATATGAATGTAGCAATAATTAATAAAGACAGTCAATTGACCTATCACGAATGCAATTACATTATGACGGGTAAAAATTCTGGATTCTAGATTAAAAAGTCTAGATTCATTAAATTAAATTAAGTAGAACGAAAACACAGTAAATCGCAGTCATCTAAATAAATCAAATGTTGAACAATGAACACTATGAATAGTTTCTTTCTTTTGCAACAAATATATTGCATCTATTTTTGTAATTGTAACAATCTTGTTGTGTTTGTTTTAGCCCTCATGGTTATAATTTGAAAATAAAAAGGTATAATATCTATGCCACATTATTATATACCATTTAGGATGTTTTTCGCATTTATGACTAATGATGTTAAAATAAATATAAAATCTATATCGCCGTACAGGATGTCGTGAGTTTGAAACACTTACGGGTTAAATATATAGATTACGCTTAATTCTGAGGACTTGATCACTGTGTGAAAGTATTTTGTTATATTCGCTTTTATGTTGTATTTTTTATTTTAAATGATGGCAAAATGCATAAATAGATTTGATCATGCACATATTTGAAAGACAATACTTTAACAATATATACGGGGACACTATTTAATGTAAGGCAAATGTTTCAGTTACGGATGTAGACCAGGAAACAAAACTGAATTTGAGTACTCTGCCAATCTTACTGAGGAGGAATTCCAGGAACACCCTATAATTAATTGGGACGGAATAATATGGGTAAATCGACCGCTGTATCTATGGGGTGTACAAGTGGTTCTCGCTATGATTTCTCTAGCGGAAGCTATCTTGCTTGTTTATCTCGGCTACAAGGTAAATAGATTATAACTAATCATTATAACTTACATTTAATTTTAAAAAGAATTTATTTAATTTTTATAGTGACATCTATATTAAAGATTAAATTTTAAAAGAAACTTTTAATATGAGCTATCTACTCGTATATGAATATGAACGGCCAGCATCAGCCAAAATGCCTACTGAGTGGGTGACTACAAGGACATCCTTTTCTTTTCTTGCAAGTTTGAGACTGAGTATTAGGGCGTATTAGGGAATGTAAGAGGGAATCGGAATTATATATGTATTTAAGTATGTGTCGTGCATGGTAGCGTGTAGTCGAGTGAATGAAATGGCGGTCAGTATTGTGCATTGTAGTTATGGAAAGCTATCCCATTCTGAAATCTGTTCGGTTCATGCTCAGTTGATACTGAATGAATGTAACACAATACTGTGCTGCCATCGAACTGTTTGCAAAATATGAGAAAATTAATCAAAGTAGAAAATCATATCTTTACTGCCTCTTACATAAGATTGGGTGATGGTGAGATATCGTAGTAAAATATAAGAAACGCTTACTATCCCACTAAGGAATTATCTCAATCTGTGAAGTTAAAAAAAAAACAAACATATTTAAAAGAAATATATTATATTTTGTAAATATATTATATTTTCGTTTAAAATATTGCTAACTATTCAATTCTTCTAGATAATAAAACAATCTAGTTGTTTGGCACTCATCCGCTTCCACTGGTTTGCTTGAAGAGATTTCTAAGCCTGCCATTCTAAACTAACTTTTATCATGTTACGTTTCTTACTTTGTGGTTTTTTATGCAATAAAGAATAAAATAATCAAACAATTTCCCAAAACTTTTACTTCGATTTCCAAACATAGGCATATATGATGATTGGAACGAGTTTGTAACGAAGTTCAAATTGTTTTAAGGGCAACATCTGGCAACAAGTGTTATCGTTCCATTTCATATTGGAAATGGTTAACACTGTTCCGTTCGCGCTGACTGTAAGTATTTTCCTTGCTACGTAATTAATATATATTTAATAGGAAAAACAATAGCATGAAAATTTTACTTCTAGGTTAGTTTTAAGAATGCGACTACGATACTATGTATGTACTTATGTAAGTACGTTTTGTTGTTTTGTGTATATAAGAGGCAAACTGATCTCTTAGATTATTATGTAACAAATTAATTGTCTACATATATATCTAATATTTATATATTAAAATATTATTCTAAAAAAAAGCTAATACAAAAAAGAAATATATAAATTCTTTACATGTTACAATATAATATATATTTTTCCAGATACCGTTCCCGCCTCTTCGCAATTTGTTTATACCTGTATTTTTAAATTGCTGGCTTGCTAAGAGATCGCTTGAGAACATGTTTGTAAGTGCTTAAACGGATTATTTTGTTAAATATGTTGATAGATTTGGTTTTACTTTTAAATTTAATTGTTACAGAATGATCTGCATCGCGCAATGCAAAAATCACAATCGGCACTATCGCAGCAACTCATGATATTGTGCGTTACCTTGTTATGTCTAGTTTTTACCAGGTAAGTCAAAACTAAAATACTCATTTGGCAACAGTTTTTTTGGTATATCTGATTATCTTACTATAAAGGTAGTTAAAAAAATAACCAAATAATACAATACTTGTATATTCATATTCTAGCAGTTTTAAAGAATATGAAACATGCGACAATCAAATTTTTGTATTTTACAGTAATACAGATTCAAATGAATGTTATTTCACATCCATTAGCGAAGTAATGGTACAAGAAAGTCTTGGTGTTAGGTACAATAGAGTAAAAAAAGAGGCTAAATTAAAATTGAAATAACCTTCCTATGTAATATATAATACAACAGGATTTAGTACAGCTATATCCTGTTGTATATAAATATGAAAAGTATGCCTTAGTAATTTTCATGGAAAATGTTACACGAAAATAATTCGGAACCATGTTCACAACAACATGCCTATTTACGCATAATTCACGCCTTTTAAGATTTTCTCTGCCACTTTGAAGCTTTTACGTACATTGAGTTTCTTGCGTTGCTTCGGAATATCCGATTATGACGTAGCAATACCTTGTATATTGACATATATTTCTATTAAAATATATTTTCTTTTATTAAAACCTTAAATAAGAGGCCATCGCGGCACAGTGTCTACCCGTAAATGTGATTGTTTATGTTGTGGGTTTGAACCCCACTTACGGGTTGAGTTTCGTCACTCAACTCATAATGAGTCTAAAGATATATAAGAAGATAGAATATAAGAAGATAGAATATGAGAGAAAGCTGAAAACGGAATACCTTGACATTGTAGTGACTTACCGAAAAATTAAAACCATTATGTACCTACACATAGATACCTTAGGTACTTAGGTACCTACCTTTAGATATTTAGAATTTCTATTATTTTTTTGTAAGGATATTTGGTTTAGGTAATGATACTTCTTTCTAGAAATTAATCTAGAAATTAAATAACAATTGAATTCAGCAGAATCTATGAAATGAGTTTTATTTTATATTATTAAATAAATTTTAAATATATTTTTTTTTTACTTTAAATAAATTTTTATAATGCTTTCATAATTAATTTTTATTTTATTTCAATATAACCATGCCAGCGTTTGCGGAATTCAACATTTTCAACGCGCCGGCCACCGTCACCTTAACTTATTCCAAGCAACATATTTTGTTGTGGTAACATTTTCAACCGTGGGCTATGGGGATTTTGTACCTGATATATGGCCTTCCCAACTCTTCATGGTCATAATGATTGGGGTTGCCCTCGTCGTGCTACCCACACAGGTTAGACGTTTACCTTAACATTTGCACGCCTACCGACAAGTTGCCGAGTATTTTTGTAGCGGTTATGTTGTAGTGTAGACCCCTATGACAATAGATATACAAAATATTTTAAATGCTTCAGCTATATTCAATCGTTAAATACATTTTCAAGAAGAGTGCACTGATTTTATAATGTGAGGGGACTTTTTACACACTTTCAAGTCACTGCCACCTTTTAAGTATAGATAGTCATTGCAGATGACAACGCAGAGCTCAAGGTTGCACTTTCTAGTTAGCAGAAAAAATTTAGGTTTAAAATGTTAAAGTAATTTAATTTAATATTCATTCTTACCAGTGTTGAAATTTCGAACACTTTACACATCTAGTTATACTTGTATAATAGTGTTATTTAACCTTATTAATTCTCTATTATAAAATATAATATAATTCTCTATTATAATATATAATATTCTATATACATATATTTTTTTATATATATATACATAGACGGTAATTCAACAACAAATCTCTTATCATACTACTAATTTTATATAAAAAAAGATTTAACAAATAGCACTGTACATCTTTCAGTTTGAACAACTGGCATTTACTTGGATGGAAAGGCAAAAACTAGGAGGGTCATACTCGTCGCATCGAGCCCAGTCCGAAAAGCATGTAGTTGTGTGTTCGACGACTCTGCATGCAGATACCATTATGGATTTCCTAAACGAATTCTATGCCCATCCTTTATTACAAGATTATTATGTGGTTCTTCTGTCGCCAATGGAACTTGACACCACCATGAGAATGATTTTACAGGTTGAATGAAAAAAAATAATAAATGTTTATTAAAAGTAATATATAATATCAAGTTAATCTCGATAATTATAACAAATTTATTGTGCAGGTACCCATTTGGGCTCAAAGAGTTATCTACATCCAAGGCTCATGTTTAAAGGACACTGACTTAATCCGCGCCCGAATGAATGAGGCAGAAGCTTGTTTTATATTAGCGGCTAGAAATTACGCGGACAAAACAGCTGCTGATGAGCATACGATCCTTAGGTACCTTGATAAAAATATTATACATTTAAATAATTATATATGTCGACAAGTATCAATTTCTTATTTTTCATAAATTACAGATCTTGGGCAGTAAAAGATTTTGCACCGGATGTTCCTCAATATGTACAGATTTTCAGGCCAGAGAATAAGTTACATGTGAAATTTGCCGAATTTGTTGTTTGTGAAGATGAATTTAAGTACGCATTGCTCGCTAACAATTGCACATGCCCAGGTGCATCCACACTTGTTACTTTATTACTACACACTAGCCGGGGACAGTAAGTTCATATTTTATTAAATTAATAAAACTTTTAAATTATATTATTGTGTCTATAAAAATGTACAGTCTTATAAAACGATCTCGATGTTTTTAGAGAAGGACAACAATCTCCCGAAGAGTGGCATCGTCTGTATGGTAAATGCTCTGGAAACGAAATTTATCATATTGTTCTCGGTGACAGTCGATTCTTTGGAGAGTATGAAGGCAAAAGTTTCACTTATGCCAGCTTTCATTCCCACAGGAAGTATGAAAACGTGCAGAAACTGAAAATAAATAAAAATATCTGGATATAAGCTCTATATTTCGGTTTCTTCCAGATATGGAGTGGCCCTAGTGGGTGTTCGTCCAGCCGAGTTACCTGAATTTTACGAAGAAACTATACTTCTCAATCCTGGCCCCCGTCACATTATGAAAAGCAGTGACACATGCTATTACATGAGCATTACCAAGGAAGAAAATTCCGCCTTCGTTGTTTCTGATAAAAAAACCGAAAGCAAACTCAAGACCATCCCGAAAGATCATACTACATGTACCCTTCTTTCAAATGAGAAGAAAACTGGGGATGCAGAAGACGGCACCGGACTGCAAAGACGACCAGACGGTACTAACGTGGCTCAGTTCGACCTCCCACAAGTGGTTCTACAAGCTCCCTCGAGTTCCACGTCAATTTCATCACCATCACACATCAACCAAGCTAAAACTGTTTCATCCGCTAAGTTAACTGTTGCTGGCTGTGAGTGTCACAGTTAGATTATTGAGCCTAAAGTAGATCGTATTCGATCGCCGTTTATATATATAAATTACTAGCGATCATTTGATCTACTTTATGATTATTTTGTTTTGCTTAAGTTGCTCGATGTCATCCAAATTTTTTTATGTACTTTATCTCAATCGTCGGATCAATTGGCAGATCTGGACAGAGAGCAGCTCATCAATTTAAGGGGTTTTTGGGTAATAACAATCAAGGTAAATTTTGAAATCACATTTTACTAATGAAATCAGCAATTTGTTCCACTAAAATCAGTAGTAAAATAATATTTAATACGCAATGTCTTCAATTCTTGCCTTGTTCTGTATATTATATAGAAAAATAATAATTATAAATTAATCAAAATATTTATTATTATTATAAATAACATTTGATTTACTTGCATGTTAAGCTATAGGATGCTGCATCTAGACGCCAGGATTGATCGAGTCAGAAATCTTTTATATATAATGTACATATATAAAGCTATATATACCGAAATGCAACCTTGTTATTAGATTTTATTAATGATTTAAATCGTCTAGTAAGTAGATAGCATTGCTCTTGATATGTTTGCTTTCCCATCGCTATTTATACTAGGAATTTTCAAAATTACTGATAGACATATATTTTTTTTCGCATCGTCGGTTATTTGGTAGCTGTAGTTGTCATAGTATAAATTCAATTCAAATCTCATTGATACTTGTCACTCTATAGATTCTATCCCGCAAATCGATAATTTTTTTTACGTAGACTGATTTAGAATTTAGTATAATTAAATATCTATTTAAATTTCATAATTATGATGCATTTTACATAATCTTTAACTCTTTTAACGTAAGTACTATTTAGTTTTTGTAAGTGCCGTATTAAATTAAAATAATAAATAATAATAGTAATAATAAACAATTTATGATACAGATACACTCTAGATGTATTTATGACTTCGTATATTTTCAAATACTATCCGTTCTGAGTTTTAGTATAGTTTAAAAATAAATGTACCGATTAATTTCAATATCCTAAAACATCTAATTTCAAATTGACAGATAAATTGGGTGAAGGCGCCCCTACATCAGTAACTGATTCACGCACTTGCCTTAAAGAATCACCAGCGACTGACAGTGCCACAGACAGCCATTTATTACTACCTCGACCTGATAATTGTAACTTTCTGAGTCCTGACTCTCTGAGCTGCAGGCGAGGTACAGTTTGATTTCCCAAGCTTATATTACAGATCATACATATTTTGTGTAAAAGTAAATTGCAAGAATAACACCTTATGTAACAGGGAGCAGACGGCCATCGATTCTACCAGTGCCCGACATGGTAACCAGCAGTCTTAATATAGCCTCTGATAATCAAGATGAGGAAGCTGAAGGTGATGAAAGCGAAGACGAGCTGGATGATGATGTCCCATGGCGTTCGCCTTCCGAAAAGATTGCGTAAGACTTCACATTCGCCGATTGATTCGCCGTACTTGCGATCACGCACGCATGCCTTTTTATTTTATCACTACGCCGTCCTTATAGTTTATATTTCGGAATATAAATGAATCTACATTGAGTATTGTTCTATGAATGAAGCCTTTAAGATATTTGACGTGCGCAATGTAGGTTTATAAATGTAATGCAAAATTAAATTATCTACTTGCTGCCATAAAAAAACACCATACATAATAGTATTTGTATTGACAGTGTAAGTAAAAGTGAAAGAAATTGAATTTTGCATTCATTTTATTATTTATCGTCAATATAATCGTGTCACATTTGATTAATCACATAATATTGGCGATTTCCAATTTTATTTTTTATTGTTTTAGCCTGTACATTCAATCGTGTAGATAGAGCGAGCGGATCTACAACTGCATGAAATCTGCACAAAGTACGTCATTGTTAATTTTTTTCTTGAAATTTCATTAAGCATTTAACACAGATTGCAGTTCGCTTTGCTTGAACAATACATAATTAGTAAGCTTATCGCTAAACACGACATTCATTTTATTTACTGTTTACAATACATATATTATGTTCAAAGTTAGATAAAATCAATACTCTTGTATCAGTCTTATACTCAAGAAACTAATTAATTAAAAATTAACGTACGTATAGGTACATTATTTAACAGTTCGTTAATATATTATAACACATATTTAAATGCTATTAATTCATTTCGACAAGTTTCATTATTGCATGACCAAAACATTCCATGATGTAATAATCTTGACTATCTCCATTTAAATAAAAAAAATCAAAGATATTTAAAACACACTATACATTTATTTATAAAACAGATTTAATATGTTAAATAGTTTTTAAGACTTAGAAAAATTAAGATAGAGCACGATCCCCGAAGCTAGCACAGAATGTTATCCTTTATAAGTGTTTAGTTGATACGAATGTGTGCCTTGTGTACGTACCCCTGAGTCCTGAGTATGTCCTTACTGATGCGGCGGATGCAGTGACGACGCCACCACCAGCTCACTCTCTTCATTTGCTGGCAGTGAAACACGATCTGCCTGGCGCAATGACTTCACCAGGTAAGCATGTAACAAATGAATATAAAATCATAGTTCCTACTGTTCCCGAGCTTCTTGTACTTTTATATTTATATAAATGTTTAAAATCAAGTACTAAAAGAAGCAATTTGGTTCATTATTTTGTAATCAAATAAATTGCAATTAATAATAAAATATTTATACTGATATCGATAAAGTGCGTGTTATAACATATATATATATATATATATATATATATATATAATATAATATATATATATATATATATATATATATATATATATATAATATATATATATACTATATATATATATATATATATAATATATATATATATATATATACTGTGTACTGTCTGTCATGATTTATGAAGATTTCTGGTACATTTTCAATAAAGACGTTCAATTCAAGAAACTTGTTAACATTATGGTATCCCAATATGGGTAACTTGTGCACTTGATTTTTGATACATTATGCTTGCTATTGAATGTTAGTTTTTAATAGCACATTATATAACTTCACATCTTTATTAATTATCTTGTTTTAATTATTAGTAACTAATTTAAATATTTTTAATTTTTTATTCAATAGATATAATCACTTCTTTTGCATCGATATTACTTTTCTTTATAATAAGCTTTGCTTTGGCCTCTCAATTCAATATATTTAATATATTATTTACAATAGCCTCATGAATAATTTATATTTGTACTGAATTTCAGGATAGTAAAAGGTTTTCCTCCTGTATCTCCTTTCATCGGTGTGAGCCCTACACTTTGCTACTTGCTAAAGGAGAAGAAACCACTTTGTTGTCTTCAATTAGCACAAGTATGCGAACATTGTGCATACCGAAACGCAAAGGAATATCAATGGCAAAACAAGACAATCATCCTTGCAGCAGATTATGCCTCAAATGGCATATATAATTTCATAATACCTCTACGCGCCCATTTCAGATCTAAGACGTCGCTTAATCCAATAATATTGTTATTAGAACGTCGGCCTGACATTGCTTTCCTTGATTCTATTTCGTACTTTCCTTTAGTGTACTGGATGATGGGTTCTATTGATAGGTAAGTGCTGAATCAATGACTTTTGACAAAACAATCAAAAACCAAAGATACTACAGTGTCATATTGTTACAGCTTAGACGACCTCTTGAGAGCTGGCATAACTCTAGCGGAGAATGTAGTAGTTGTGAATAAAGAATTGTCTAACTCCGCTGAAGAGGATAGCCTGTCCGACTGTAACACCATTGTGGCAGTTCAGACTATGTTCAAGTAAAATTCATCATTCAGTATTTTTAGCTTAATTAAAAAAAAACTAAAATACATTTTAAACGTCAAACTGCGTACGATAACTTGCGAACATTACTTGCTAGCGATTTACTATAACATAAATTTTTATAATGAAACAAACTTCTGCATGGCGAAATTAAACCAGTGATTTTCTGGTCGGATTAAAAACATATTAAAGGTTGTTTATTCCGTTGCAGATTCTTTCCGTCTATTAAATCTATAACGGAGCTATCCCAGTCGTCAAATATGAGGTTCATGCAATTCAGGGCGCATGACAAGTACGCGCTTCATCTTTCCAAGATGGAAAAGGTTCTTTATTACTATTTAATTCGTTTATATTACTGTTAAATTATAGTTTATATAAAATTATATTCACTACAGCATTTATTTCTGCAGCGAGAAAAAGAGCGAGGCTCGCATATATCTTATATGTTTCGGCTACCTTTCGCCGCTGGCTCCGTGTTTTCGGCTTCCATGTTGGACACTTTGCTCTATCAAGCATTTGTTAAAGATTACGTCATTACATTTGTGAGGCTTTTACTTGGTGTTGATCAAGCCCCAGGCTCAGGGTTTTTGACATCTGTAAGTTACGAAGTGATTGCTTGCTAAGCTTGCGATAAATTATAATTTCACTGTGCCATTTTCATTTCATCCCATAATTTAGCAATGCGATATTACGTTTCAGAAACTGTATTGGCGACTTGTCTGTTTGTTATATAACATTGCAAATTTTATATTTAAAATGGTTTGGCTATTTGTTTTTACTTATTACTTGATTAATTAAATTATAAAAATAATATATTCGTAGTTTGTATTACATTAAATGTCTATAAAATTGTAATAAATAATCTTTTACTTTGGGCTTGTGACAGATGAAAATAACTAAAGAGGATATGTGGATTCGTACATACGGTCGTTTGTATCAGAAGTTGTGTTCAACGACATGCGAAATCCCAATAGGGATTTATCGCACCCAGGACACTAGTCTCGCTGATCAATCGCACCACGTGAGTATGTCGCCACGGACCCGGTCAGGGTGGTTATGGTCACGCTTCGCGAGAATGCGAACATCGTGCGAATCGGTGAGTCGGTCTACTACTCTACGAAAACTCCTTAAATACAGTCCTTCGCTTCTTATCACACATTTTGTAATTTACATTAATTTATATACATATAGATGATCAGTCAAATTAACACTATGTAGTCCTAGTCCTTGGACTGTATTTTAGGTTACTCTTTTTGAACATATTTTATCTATACTTCGAGTCAACGTTACACTCATTGTATACTGTCTATATGTACTTGCATTTAAAGCCTACACTTGTGACGTCTCTGTAAACTAGTTTTTGCATTTGTACTACTTTATATTTCTTATAAAGTACTAAAAGTTTGTTCATAAAACAAGCTCACATGCTTAATTTCTCTTAAATCGCAACCTGCTATAGCCAAAATGTCGAAACTTTGAGCTTATGCGAAATCACGGATCTGACTAAAGTGTGTTTTAAACAATTTCAAAGCGTGACGCGTCAATATGAATATTTAAAAAAAATAAATGATTTAACGATTTATACATATATCGGTATCGAACTCGATGATCGCAATCCCGCAGTAATTTTTAGAGATTTTTTGCATGATCTGTTAGAATTAATGTTATAGATGAGAGCGACATCATTACATTAACATAGCAATTGACCACTGCCGAATTACTTTGCAAAAAAACTTGCTGTTATAGGCAGATACAGTAAACACCCTTCATCAGTATCCGATATTTAAATAATTTTGCATGATTTCTTATACGTACTCACGTCGATCAACACAATTATGATCATTTCAATTTATATATATAACTTATATCTTACTTGAAGTACAGTTTTGAACAAATGCTTTGATTTACATAGAAGTTATACATCTTATCTTATATTTTCGCTGTATACAAAATTAGAATAAATAATAAATAACTTTTGCAAAATATATGGCATGCTACAAATATAGAAAGCTTAATACTTTGATGCTCTCTCGATGAACAGAATATTTACTTGCAATTTGATACATACTTAACAATTATAAATAACATATACACCAAGGGTTGCCGAAGTCATAAAAGGCAAGATCTGAATAAGCGAGTGAGCGTCATTTTAGGATTTTGTAGCCAAAAGTATCACTAGATAAGTTACAGCAGGTGTCTGGGGAAGCAGGGGAATCCGGGGAGGGAGGAGATAATGGGTCTCAGCGCAGAGGGAGGTCCTACCAACGCCGCAGTACTACTGGATGTCTCAGTGGCTGCTACGGTGACCGTACTCCTGCGGTAAGCCCTGGCCTCAAGTGACGTGTTTAATGTCGGCGACTAACTACTAGTTCTACAATTGTTAATATACCAAATACAAAATAAATATCCAGTAAAACTTAATGATAATCAGTTTAGTCGTCAACATTTTGTGGTTCGAGCTTAAAACTGTACTTTTAACGTATTTTTCCATTTTTAATAACAGACGCCGGTGAAAGGTATTTGCTATTTAATTAAGATTATTACAATTTTTTCCATTATATTATCATACCATATTTATATCAGCGACCTTATTGTCGCCGTGAATCTAAATTAGTACCATTTTCTAAGCTTTAGAATAGTCTAGATTCCAGTAGTATGCAAGAGACAATGCAGTGTGCGTCATTTGCATTTAGACCTATTAGATACAATGTAGAAGTTAATTTAGGTACGTGTCCTTACAATATTATACTACTCGTATGTGAGATTTAAAACAAAAATATTAATTAATATTAAGCCAATATAATTAAATATATTTTCTAACAAGTTTAATAATATTTTTAAATTGTATATATTTTACATGTGATCAATGCTTAAGGTATGTATGTTCGGAAGTAAAGAGAATAAAATTATTATTCTATTTTATTTCAATCGGCAACAGAATGCACATTTGTGATGTTTTAATAACGTTATGGCTGATGATGATTCAATTTAATAATGAATCTTTCAGTATTCCACAAGCTTGGCCGACGAAGCGAGAGATAATCATGCTCAGCAGATTGAAAGAGCAGAAATTGCTAATCTTGTTCGATCTCGAATGGAATCATTGAATTTAACCGGTGTTGACTATGATGATGTTAGTGAAAAACGAAACAGCCTGTCATACGTTATAATAAATCCAAGTTGCGATCTCAATTTACAAGAAGGAGATATCATGTAAGCAGTAGGATTTAAATGAATTCACAAATAAAAAGCTCCCATTTAGTAGATTATACTAAACATGCATTATATTATAAATTGTTTTTTTCAGATATTTAGTACGACCATCGCCATTTTCTGCACAAAAAACTTTTGAACGTCACAATAGCCGACGCAAGTCGAACATCAGCTTCTGCTCCGGTGCGCTCATCCAGGCTGCAGCGGCGGGCAGTCGACGTGGGTCCAGCCTCTCGCCTCGAGCACCGCCCATTACTTCTACAAAGGCAAATTCACTTTCCCTACCTGATAGTCCTACAGTTTTAACCGATTTTCGTGGTCGTTCAAACTCTCTTCGTATCGTTGATGATATCTTACTTCGTCGCTCTAACTCCCTTCGACAGGGACTCGGGACGGGTGCGACTTCACGCCGCCGCAAGAGTAGCCTCGAGGAGATTGGCATCTCACACTTTAATTCGTTACTGCAACACCAGCAACAGCAACAGCAACAGGATGCCAACGCTATAAAGATTGCCCTGAACGGCAGTATCGGGCTAGAGGTGACGCCACCAGATGAAGGCCCCACAGATCGGCTAGGTATGGTCGGCACCTATCAAGACATAGCAGCTGCGCTGCCATCTTCGCCAACTGGCCCTGGTTTACCACCAGCATCGCCGGATCCGCAGCTTCTTCAAGGAACTATCGTATGATACAATCTTATGTGGGGACGGCGACTTGGTTCCGTCTTGAGGAATAGGAGGAAGTAAGCCGCGCCTCTCCGGCTTCCCTTGCTATCCTTGGAACAACTTCTTGTTTCGTAGCGTCTCTACTATGCACGTAAACGTAGTGTCTCAACTAAATTTCTCCAAAGAAACTACATGAGTGTGTGGATCAGGACAATACGCATTGGTGAAATCAGTGTATTGAATGCGGGATCAACTAGTTAATATGTAAAAGGAATCATGTGGCCTAAGGCTGTACATAGCGGGGCTTTCTTTGGTCTTATTGTATTGAACTGTACATAAGAGTGTTTATTACTGAACTCTTCACTATAGAAATATATTTACAAAATATTATTTATGTGTAGTAATACTAAAAAATATCAAAAATATAGTACATAACATATTATATAGTGAAAATCAGCATAACTTTTAGAATTATTAGATGTATATCAATATAAACTTCAGAATAATATCCATTTAAGAAATATAAAGAATGTATGTACATTAATATTAGAGTTGATTCAAATTTTAATTCAAATAGCATCTGTGACATTCAATAAAGTCTAAATGACCTTAAAATGGGCTATCATTTATCTCACATAAATAAAGATCGATTAGACACCTTTTTCATTAGCTGGAAGTAACATAATTTTTAGATTTCCGTACCTCAAAAAGAAAAAAACAGAACCATAATAGAATCTAATAGTTATCCGTCTGTCTGTGCGTCTGTTAAGCCTACTTTTCTCAGGATCTTATGAAGGTATCAAGTTGACATTGATATCAAATGACCAAGTCTATAATTACTTGGAGTACAGAAAAAATAACTAAATATTCATTTAGAAGTCTAAGAGTACATAAACAAAAGATACGAACAGTTATGCTTCGTTTATGTCGCATTTTATTTGAGCTTCGACGGGTAATCAAAACCTATAAGGTCTCATTAGCTGAATTATGAAATTTGGTTAGAGAGTCAGTCAAGTACACACGCACGTGACTGACGGACTCTACTAAATTGATACTTGTGGATTCAAACAACACACGTAGTAATTATTGTATCTAATTTCTTTGTGTAAAATATAATAAAACAGTAAAAAATTGTGTCTGTACAATTACTATTTGCACGAAAAAATAATGCAGGGCGATGTTAAAACACTAACAGAATATGAATCTATGATATTTAATTTTTTTGTCTCTATGTGTGCACGTTTGTACACGCACATCTTCGGATCTACTGGAAGAATTTTAATGATTTTTTTATTGTATATCTGTTAGGTCAGGTTAAGCTATAATACCTTTTATAGACTAGCATATCTGCAGTAGCATAGCTGAATTATAAGCAATACCTAAATGCTTCTTCTTCTTTCGTACCTTTTCCCTTTATTTGAGGAAATAATTAAATGCCGTAACAAAAATGATTCAACCTTATAAGTACCTCCCAATGACATTTAAAAATAAAGTATCTGGAGCACCTGATGTTCACATTAGTATATCTAAACTATTTTTATAGTTTAACCAACAAATGGCTCTTTAGTAAAAGCTGTTGAGCGTGATGAGCATTTTTCATTGTAATATGAAAATCCAAGATCTGGAACATCTCATTAATAACGATTATGTACAACTAAACTACATGAAATACCAAAATGGCGGGAGGCAACACGTAAAAACAAGAAAAAGTATGTTTAGTAATAATTATGAGCAGTTTTCGTTGTCATGTAAGCATCTAAAACATGGAATACAATCTCATTAATCTTAATGGAAAAGTAAATATCGTGGCCATATTTGTCGCGATAAGTAATAAATAGTAAAAACAGACACAGACACAGGAGTAGACTCCTGATGCTTTCCATGGCAATAATAGACATTGGAAGTAAAATTCTAAAATATAGTTGGTATATCTAATATGCAACTCATTTGATATCGGAAAGAGATTATTAATCATAAATGGAGCCTTTTTACCGTTTTACCTATTACTTTCAAACAACTTCAGTCTGTTTCATAATTCATAAAAATAGACATATTTTTTTAGTATACCCATTCCTGTCCCATTCCAATTACTTACCAATTAAGTACCATCACCAATACATACCAACCATACTAATCACAGCCTGAAAATTATATTCATTCACTAAATCATAATCTGGCTTACAATAAGTTGATTAACCTCAGTCAACACTAAATAAACTGCAACAAAAAAGATGAAATATCCATCTAATCTTTTGTCTTGTCTTGTCTTTAATCATAATCTTAAAGTAACAGTCATATTGGTCAAATAGTCTCATAATTAAATGGAAAACTTTGAAATACAACTCCAAGTCATCATAAAATAATTTGAATAATAATTTAAGTGAATTGATTGGTCTTCGCTTAAATTATAATAAAAATAATAGTTATTAATGATGTCAACTTTCTTACATCTGTAGCTAGTTTATAATAACTCAATAAAAAGCAAAGCAAAGTAATATTTGTCTGTACATGACACAAGCTTAATTCAAATTTAATCAAATCAAATTGAGTATGTAATCAATTATGCAACAGATTTGAAACGACGGATTTCCGATTTTTTATTCATTAACACTGTATAAAGCACATACGAATGTCATCTTGGAAAATCGTCCCATCGCTTACAGTAACCGTATGTAATTTATAAATTAATATTGTGTATTGATAAAAAAAGATAGAAGAACATAAAAATAATTGTACATCTGTCTGTAAAGGCGATGATTATGGATTCTTCTCGTACTTAGGGAAAATGAATTATCATTTACCTCGCTCTGGTAACAAGACAAAGTAAGTTGCGCCACTCAACACGCAATGTATCAACGCAAAATCTTGAAAACAGAGAGTCTTAACACTACATTACTTAACGCACAGATTATCCCTCTGCTTAATCTGCTTTATGTGGGATACAGCGTGAATCTAAAATAAATCTTTCATTTAATTGTACATTTTGTCAATAAATATACATTTATTTTATTAACAACTACCGATAATGACCGATACAGTAATGTCAGCTATTTTCCAGATCCTGCTGACTATACTTATTAGCTCACAGCCATTAGAAAATGTAAGTCGAAAGAAAAAATTGTGGTATTTATTATTTGTATTATTCTTACTAAATATACAAGTTTCATTCTATCGATACCTCTCTATTGATATTACGAGAGTTTTATGTGTGGGAAATTCAAGTACTTCATACAACAGTAGGTGGTCATGGTACATCTTCTTCTTCTTCTTGGCATTAGTCCCGGCTCCAGGGACAGACATGTCAAGGCACTTCCTTCCGACATAGTTCTCAGATCGGCGCATAACATGGCCATACCATCTCAGGCGATGCTCTTGGAGCTTATCCGCTACGTCACGGACCCCAAGACTACCTCGAATGGATGTGTTGCGTATGCGGTCGGACCGCGTCACGCCACACATCCATCTCAGCATCTTCATCTCCGTGACGTGAAGCTCCTGAGTGTGCCGAGATAATGTTGGCCAAGGTTCGCTGCACTAAGGAAATGTTTCCAAGAAGAAATTATAATATTACAATAATAATATTAGGTGCAAATAGATCGACAGTTTATTACTAGTATTAAAACGCTCATTATAAGGACAATGTCAAGTGTCTTCATAGCCGCGTAGGAAGAGAGAACCTAGTATCACTGCTTCCTCTGTTCACAAAAACTGTAAAGAACTAACACACAAGTGTGTAATTCAACTAAAGATATGGATCTCTATTTTTTTCCCCAGATGGAAAAGACATGCTCAGCAAAGGTATTCATTACTATTATACGAGTATAAAGATATTTCGAAAAAACATTTTACTATTTTTTATTTTAACATAGTAACAAATTATTCTAAAAAGATATATCGGTTACTTAATTCTTCCCTTATAGGGAAATAAAAAAGCTTTTATTTTATTTACGATTTTCATTTCATTTCAGTGTAAAGGCAACGACTGTCACTCCAATGTAAGTAGTTAAGCAAACGTACAATAAATACATGGATGTCAATGTTCATTAAAAAAATTAACAACTCGATTTTTTAATCATACAAAACACAAAATATACTTAGTATATTTTAGATTTACATTTATATACAAGAGGCATTTTACTTTTATGTATAATAAAACATCTTCATCATCCCTTTGTAAGTAAACACATGAAAATATGGTTAATTACCTAATGTATGCTATATACCATTCGGTTATTTTATATAATTATTACTCGAATGGTATTTAACAATTAATTACGTATAAAAACCATTTTCAGTGTACTGGCAGCATGTCCACGGCTTTGGTAAGACCTTCTCATAATAAATTACGTTATCTTTTGAACTTAAGAAAAAATGTGAACACGGAACACAATCTCTTCTCTCTCTCTTTCTCAAACTTTAATTTTATTATTTTTTTATCTTACTTAATTTAACGTATAGATTCTCATTTGTACATCCTAGTTAGCTGTAGGTACTGTTCTTATAGTATACTATCTAGAAGCCTGACTGTGATAAAAGTAAAGAGTGCATTTAGTTGCTGTTTTTATATAGTTTACTTGCACAAATAATTTTTAGAAGACTTTTTCTAATAGATTTTTATAATAGACGTACATAATAAAGACAAAAAGGAAAATTTAAATGTGACTTCAATTTTGTAGTATTAAAATGCGTTCGAAGTTTGAGAATCTAGATATTATGGGTAATAAAAATTTAATTTCGTTAAGTTATTTTTCTAAGTAAAATAAAGAAAATAGGTTTTTATTGTGAATTTATTTCACAGCTGCTGTCACTCTGACTCTAAATGCGACGGTTGCGAGTTCGATTCCCACTCGGGGAGAATGCATTATTTTATTTCCTCGCTCTGGTAACAAGACAAAGCTCGGCGTTGAGTTCCACCACTCAACACAAAATGTCTCAAAATTAAGCGGATTGTCTTGACATTCTTCAAAAAAAATGCTAAAATTTTTGACAACATAAAATAACAATAAAAACAAAAAGTAAAATAAAATAATATATTAAAAAAACTATGAAGAAATATACAATAACCTAATAATAATATATAATATTGACCCGCTGACATAGTGACCCGCTCGCGGCTTCGCCCGCTTAAGTTACCTAGATTGTGTTCGTTCTAAAATTTTATACGCAATGTCACAATGCAATTCTTCGATTTTCTCGTCGTCTTTTTTGAATCACTCTCGTCTATTATTAAAAATCACGATCAATGTACCTATATGTTTCTTGCATGTATATATTAAAACGTAAACGTGTATGTAATTAACATTTAGTCTAAGCTGATTATGTTCTAGCTTTCCTATCACAGCGTAAAAAATACAATATCCACTTCCCACACTTGAAATTTATAATCCAAATCATACCAATTGAATATTTTTTTTAACAAGTACAAATGTACTACTACTATCTTCTATTTTAAAACATCACCAATGTTTTAAATAAAATATTATATTAAAAAACGTTATTTGAACTTAAATAATGCTCATATTACAAACACATTATGTAATTTATTCAACAATATATAATTTATAATATATAATTTAGCTTCACATACTAGTAATCGACGTAATTAAAATATGTCTATTTTTTTCTACGGAAACCTCATTGAATGCCAGGACGACAACTGTTCTATATGTTGGTTTTAATTATATTTATTTGTTTTTTGTAAGATTTGTTTATTATATTTACTTTATATTTTTTTTTATACTTCACGCTGTACCCCGCACATAACAAAGCAGGCAGAGGGAAACGTAGACTCAAGGAACCTAGTGTTAAGACAGTCCGTTCCCCGCTTTCTGTCTTTAGCAGGCATGGCGTGTTGAGTGACGGAACTCAATGCAGCGCTTTTTGTTACAGGGCAGAGGGAAGAAAATTAAATTTATTATAATTAACGTTATCCCTGAGTGGGAATCGAACCCACAGACCGTTTACAGGTAGAGGTTGTGTCTAATGGCTGTGTAAATTTTTTATTTATTGTATTATATTTTGTATATTTTGTAATAATACGATTTACTGTTAATTTAATTATTTTTAGGCAGTGGGTTTTAATTCTACAGCTGAGGTATGTAATATATATATTTTTAAAACTCTTTTTCTATATACATATACGATATTTAAACAAAGACCTAAAGACCTTTCCATATTTCCAGACCAATGGAGATCTCTCTACGGTAGAGGTATTTGTAGTTTAAAATATACTGTAAATCAAAGGTATTACAATAAATCAATTATTTAAAAAAAAAACTTCTCTTACGTCTAGTGCTATGGAGCTTTTTGTACGGCTAAAGTAAGTGCAAAATTTATTTGTTACATAGTTCAGCTTTCGATGCCTCCTACTAACAAGAGTTAATATATTAATGTCATTACAAATACTCTTCTAGTGCAATGGACTCCTGAATATTTGTATGTCGAAGGTAATTTTAGTTTATTAAATAAAATTTTCTGCTCGTGTGTTCTATAATATTTTAGTACTTTTATTTACTATTATTTTTTTAATAAAAAAGCATTGATATAATTATATGGGATACTTTTTATAACAATAAATCTTATATCATATACGGTGCTAAATCGTGATTTTCTCTTAGACTCATTTGATAGTCTAGAATATTATCTGTTCTAGTGTAATGGCCGAGTCTGCATCGCAAAGGTAATTACGCAATTATGGTACAGTAAAAAAATTTTGAAACTTCTAACTATTTCAATTATATATATTTTCACGTCTAGTGTAACGCCGCATCATGTCTAACATTGGTTTGTATTTTTTATTATATATATATATATATATATATATATATATATATATATATATATTATATATACTATATATATATATATATATATATATATATATATTATATATATATATATATATATAATGAACTAACTAATTTAATATTTTACTGCCAGTAACTTATTGATTTATATTTTTAAGAGCAACGGATTATCCACTAAAGCAATTGTAAGTGAATTTAATACGAAATAAGGAAAATATATTTAGATTTATTCCGTTTATAATAAATGTATAAATAAATTTTCTAAATGTTTCATTAGTGTGAAGGACATAAGTGCAGATCCAATGTAAGTACATACATATATTCTATATTCTTTATAGTTTCCTCATTATGTAAAGTTATAGAATACTTATAGAACAATTACCAGAAAATATGTTTACTATAATCACGCTCGCTGTAACAATTAAATTTACTATAAGTAAACAGTATTTTGGAAACTATTTATCGGATTAATTTGACGATACGAAAAGCATGATGTACCCATCATCTAACTGTAAATGTAAATGGTCGTGGGTTCAATCTCCACCTTGAAAATGTATCATTTTTATATCTTTACTCTGTATGAGAAACAATTTGATCTGAACAATTTAATCGCGTCACGGGTAGACCAAGTACTACTGCAAAGTGTTTAAAACGTCAGATTTACAAAAATAATTACAAATTCAATATACGGGATTAATCCGTTGAAATGGTTTCTGTTAAAATGTATGAAATTCGCAAAAATCAAGGATGTCATCAATCTGAGTGCCATCACAAATTTAGGTGGAAAGAGGAGAATGGAGTGCCTTGATCTATGTTCTCTCTTCCTGCCCTGCTATGTGTGGTCAAATTAAAAAAATATGCTATAGCAAAAATATATATAAAAAAATATGCAAACACAACTATAATTACACAGTGTACGGGACCAAGTTGCGTATCCGAGGTATGACATTTTCCTACTTTATAAGTGTTACGTTGCGTTTTGTTAACATGATAATAAGAAACAAAACCCAATTAAATCTAGAAAAAAATATATTTTTAGGGTTCCGTACCTCAAAAGGAAAAACGGAACCTTTATAGGATCACCTTGTTGTCCGTGTCTGTTCGTTTGTCAAGATCATTTTCTCCATATCACGTAAAGGAATCAAGCTGAAATAAATATCAAAGATCTATGTTAGTAAACTCTTAAAGCAAAGCAAAAAACAAATATCTAAGTCAAAGCAATCCAAAGATATGAGCGTTTATGCTTAATTCTTTTGCATTTTGTATGAAAATCGCCGCGTCCGCAAATTCTACAGGTTACTTCCCGTTGACCTAGAGTTATGAAATTTGGCAAGAACGTACAGTATAAACAAAAGGGAAATGTTCGAAAATTGGAAATTTATAGATAACCTAGAACAAAAACTTATTACAAAGTTATACAAAATGGGTGCAGGCGACCGCAAAATAAGGTATTTCGATTATTAGTTATACTTAGCCAAGTCTTATGAAATTTGACGAGAAGTTAGAATTTACAGTATATATAAAGAGAAATATCTTAAAACTGATGTAAGTTTAACACAGAAAAAAAAAACGTTTTTATAAGTTACAATTTCACTAGCGGAATACCAATAGAAATATCATGAAATTGGAACAGAACTCTCCATGCGCAAGTACTGCTCGCGCTTGAATTGAGTTACTTTCTTAAGTTGTGTGTTGTGTTGTTAACATAGATATCTTCTCTTTTAGTGTCATGGAACAGGCTGTATGTCAGAGGTACTTACTATATGCTATATATTTTAAGTAATTTATAATTTATAGCTAATATCATAAAAGTAGTGGGTCGGACAGGAATCTTCGTGTCTATTCATTTGTGTAAATTATACAGCCGTAGAGCCCCTCTCTACCCCAAAAATTGATTATGCTCTTTTAAATTAATTCTTTGTTAAATCGTAACAATCTAATAAATTTCAATTAAGAATTCCCTTCATTTTTTTGAACATCTAAGACTAGAGGTCTTTCGAATGACACCGACCAGCTATCATCCCATGATTGCTGGGGCAAAAATTGACTCGCGCTATTAATATATAATAAGATAGGTACACTCAAAGGCAAAATAAGGGTAATAAACAAGTTTGACTTTCACTTATCTACCTTAGCGATTAGCTTGACATGATATTAGAAATAAGTTCTTATCCAAGGTTAGCTACCTTAAAGAAATAAAAATTATACTTTTAATTTAACACACCGACGTGCTTATCTACTATATTTATTGTTACCGTTAATCATGTGTAATCATTTGTTTCATTATATGCTTTAAAATTGTAACGAGTA
Source organism: Dione juno (assembly GCA_037127375.1). Taxonomy (NCBI): domain Eukaryota; kingdom Metazoa; phylum Arthropoda; class Insecta; order Lepidoptera; family Nymphalidae; genus Dione; species Dione juno. The sequence continues at coordinate 5,564,841 of JAXRJS010000004.1, read as the reverse complement.
ATAAATCAGTAAAAAGTGTCTATTAAAAAGCGGGTAGTATCAAATGACCTGTAAGTATTTAAAAGATTAATTTCAGATTGAACATTTCCTTTACTTGTACAGTGCCACGCAAAGAGATGCATAGCCCGTGTAAGTAAAATATATTTTATTCTTGAATTACTGAGTTTAAGTTACATGGTTAACAAGTCCTACTTGTCCTCTACAAGTAGGACTTTTGTTTTTCTTATTCTTTATTATATTATTATATAAATTGAAAAGATGTTAAATTGCGGTGATTTTTTTCTAGTGTACTGGTAGTGAGTGCTCCTCTGTTGTAAGTATAATTGTTCAATAACATTTTTTTGGGTGCCAACTAAAACTTGCGAATAACTTTATGATTCTATTAATCATTGTAATCTTAATAATGTTCTTCATTTGTTTATAGTGTACAGGTCGTAAGTGCCACAACAGCAACAATTGAGATTATTAATACAAAAATTATACGGATCGTCTGCATTTATTTATTTGATAAATTTTAAATATTACGGTAGAGTATCGAAAATTAATGAAATTGTCGTTAAATATAAAATAAAGTTATGAAATTAGGTACCGAGCGTAGAATATATATGAAAATTCTGTGACTATCTAAAAAATGTTCAATAATGCATATTATTTTTATTTAGTATTTATGTAAGCAATAAGTAAATAACATAATTGATTTATAAATACATTTATTATATACAAAAAACCATGTATTCCATTATAGTTCAAGGAGAGTATCTTTTTACACAATATGTTAAATATCACAGATTTGGTAATCGTCCCAAATTCTAATATATGTGGTTAAAACGATACGCGACTAAGCCCATCGCGGCATCTGGCGCAGTGGGACAGTACACAGACAGGGCGTCCGCCGTTTAACGAGATGGTGGGTGGGTTTGATCCCCCCTACGAGCAATGAATTCTCATTTCTCTGAGAACGATGTCTCTTCAAACTCTTCACTCTCTGCATATTATATAATATTAGACGACAATTACTACACATCTGTGAATACGCCTAGTAAAGGACATATTTGAAGTAAATATGTTATTTTCACACTTGTTTAACGATGTACCAGGACACTATATATTAAAATAGAAACTCATATTATATATAACTCATATTATGTTAAGAAACGATCAAATAAGTATAATTTGTAATCAAACTAGTAAACTAAATCACATATATATTTCTAATTAATAACACATGATGAAGTCGCTCTTAATAATATTGGTTCAAAGATTCAAAAACGAGACTAAATAAATAAATCTTCATCTATGCTATAAATGTAAATACTAAAAAATCAATTATATAACATATAAGCACAATTTTTCAATAAATTTAATAATAAAATTGTATACATATTGAAATCAAATTCAGATAAAAATATATATCACTGTATATATCCTGAGACAAATGAAGGAATCTGATAAAAACACTTAAAAACTTTTAGAAGATCTTTAAGTACATTTAAAATCTAGAAACATATTATTCTCATATTCATAAATCTACTTTAACTGTATAATAGTTCACAGAACGCACGCACGGTCTACTAGCTATTTAATAACTAATTTATAAATAATCCTTAATTATTGTATCAATTACATTCACTTGCATTCATATATATATATATATATATATATATATATATACTATATATATACTATATATATATATATATATATATATATATATATATATATATATGTATATATATATATATATATATATATATATATATATCTATATAATATATATATATATATATATATATAAAATTAATTTAGATTTCATTTGTCATATCAAAACAGTCTAAAGAGAAAACGTTAAGCTAAGTATTGTTTAAATTCTAAACACATTACAAATTATCTCCGGTATATATAAACAATCAATTAAATAAAATTTGTTTTGGTAGATGGCAGAGTGCCATTTCATTTTTATATAATGCCTTCGATTCTTTACTGTTTTTAATCTTATCTGTCTAAAAAATGTTTTTATATAGGTTAGCTTTAATATTTAATTTAAATTATTCAATTATCTATGGTAAAAATAGACAGAGCAATTACATTAATATTAAGTAATTTTCGACATGGTAACATTGTTCAGCTGCAGTGGCAGTGGGCACTAGAAGCTGCTGTGGGAACCACAAGAACGATCGCCATGAAGGGATCCTTGGTAAGGGCCAGCAGAGGTCGCAAAAGAGGGCATAAATGATGATGATGATGATGATAAATATTTGTATTTTGTAATGTCGTTCATCACGTACTCGCTTCAAGTAGTCAATGTGTCTGCGCCACTGTCTGTACGGTGTACACGAGGGGGAGAGCGGGAGGAGGGTAGTGGCCGTGAGCTCGTCTATGGTTGTGTAACGCTGTACCCTGAAAAGTTTAAATAGGTATTATACACATATATACACGACAGCTGTGAGTTCGATTCACACTGAAGGAATTAATTATTTACATTTCCTCGCTTTAATAACATTGCGGACAGTTGACTTCCTTTTATTTTTGTAAAAATAAAATTAATAAAGGACAAAAAAAATTATGCATACCGCTGACATGACTGGCCGTGTACAAAAGTTTAGAAGTAATACGCACGAATTAAATAATTTAAAAATATGAATAGTTAACCCAACCTGTTAAATGGAAAAGTTTAAACAGTTTATGGTATTACTAAGGGTCGCTCGACTGCAGACGCTGGTATAGCTCTCATAAAGAGCATCTATGAGACCTGGGAGGGGTCACAGAATGTTCTTGGCATGTTCTGTGACCAGTCCAAGGCATTTGATTGCGTTCAGCACTCAACATTGGTCATGAAGCTACATCATTACGGCATAAGAGGACGTGCACTCGATCTTCTGACTTTTATTTATCAAATAAAGTTCAGAGGGTTGATATAATGATGTGAGTGGAATATCTCCAGGAAGTCCAACAGGTGTATTATCTATTCTTGATCCTTTCCTCTTTTCATTATACATAAATTACTTACCATATAGTTGGAAGCCCTGAAGAGCCCTGAGATAGTATTGCTTTCTGCTGATACGTCATTAAACTATGCCCTCTCGAAAGCTTTACATTGGTAACTTGGTGGTAATGACATGGAGACGGCTCGCCTTGTTTACTGTAGCTCCTTTCATAGTATTATACCTTACGGCATTATACTTTGGGGTAATGCAGCCGATATTAACTCAGTTTTTGTTTTGCTGAAGCGAGCTATTCCCGCATTCTATTATATATAATCTAAAGATTCCTTTAGGCAAAAATTTAAAGAAATGAATATATTGACAGTTGCAAGTATTTATATTTGCATATGTTTTTGTACATGTAATGTATGTTAAGAAGAAAATTTATAATTTTGCCAAAACCGGAGATTCACATAATATTTATACTGGAAATACGCTTAAACTTACAGCGCCTGTAACTAGATTGCGTCGACTCCGCATTCTTTCATGGGCAGTGTGTTCGCCTTTACAAGAGGATCCCAGAAAACGTCTGACAATTTAAAATAATTGTGAAAAGGCGTTTATGTGTTAAAGGTTATTATTTATTTAAAGATTTTTTAAACGACAACACATCTTCAGAATGAAATGCTTGCTCTAGTCTATATCATTTAAAAATACTTCATATAAATCGTGTGGAATTAGGATCGAACTATGTACTATGTATACTCAGCACTCAACACGTTACTCATATACTCATACAGTTACCTGTATGAATCTGTCCCCACACAGCTCACAGACATACGGCTTGTCGCCCGTGTGCCGGCGCACGTGCAGCGTCAGATCATTGCTCTGGGAGAACGCCTTCTCGCAGTACGAACACTTGTAGGGTTTAACGCCGGTGTGAACCCGCATGTGGCGGGACAGCTTGTTGCTCCGGGAGAACGCTGAAATTATATGTATATAATACAATTGTGTAAATGCATTGAGCAAAAAATCTTTTCAATATAGCGAGCGAACCGCTCGCGACTTCGCGCGCTTAAATAAACCGAATCGCGACGTTTTCAAGTGTTATTATGTATAGTCGACATCATATTGTATGCAATTCTTCGATTTTCTCGGATTTATATGTAAGTTTTACGCCAGGTCGACTATTACTCTATATGTTGATTTCGGCTTCAAGCTATTGCAAGCGTACGTCACAACAAATCGATCATGCAATAATTTGTGTGTCAAATAAAATTCATTATACATCATACATAATACCAATAGATAAACAAAGTATTTTGACATAATATTTACGCGTGGAATAAACTGAGTTTCTAAATTAATACGAAAAATAACAACTCTGCATGGTTTCACATGTCCAAGCCCGGGATCATGATCAGGTAGAGAGTATATTCTATAAGCTGGCTATATGAATTATACGATACATTACTGTATCCCACGTTTTCATCCGTATAATTCCGGTATCGAGATAAAAAGTAGCTTATGTCCTTTCCCAAGGTTCAATCTATATCTATACCAAAATTCATCAAAATCGGTTTAAGCGTGAAAACGTAAAAGATACACAGATAGACATAGTTACTTTCGCATTTATAATTAGTAGGGAAATGGATAGAGATAACTAAACGAACAATAAAAAACATACAATCTTCATATTATAATGTTACATACCTTTACCACAAACACCACATATACAAGGCTTTTCCCCCGTGTGGGAACGACGATGGCACTGCAAGTCCGATGAACGCGGGAAACCTGAGAGAAATAAAAACGAGTTTTTATATTTTATTTTATATAAGCAAATAATGTTCTGCTACTATTGTTCAAACGATATACCTTTATACTTTATTGCCTATATTATTGTAAATAAATTTAAATTTGGTTCAGTAGTTAAGAGGTTATCCATTACAAATAAGAATTTAATTTATACTAGAAGTATGGATAAAAGCAATTCAATTTATTCACATCAAACAATATTTTCAAATACTTCTGACAATTGAGTCCTACACCATCGCGGTTAACAATTCAACAGTCTTCAGCACACAGATGGCTTCTATTACAATTTGATTACCTTTATCACAAAAATCGCACTTGTAAGGTTTCTCGCCAGTGTGCCGCCGCATGTGGACTATCAAGTTAGAGGAATTCGAGAAGCTTCTACCACAGTACAAACATAAGCATGTATTAGCACTGGCACCATTTCCACTGTGGACTCTCATATGTGATCTAAAATTATAAAAAGTTGTTATTACTACTAGATGTTATTATTTGAAACTCTATTTGTTATCTTTCATATTTAAAAAATAGTTTTTTACTTTTGAACCTTCGTAACCTTGTTGTAACAATATTACTATTCATCTGAATCTGTGACTATATATTTTTTTAAAGTTTTTAGTAGCATTGACTAAAGTATATCTTTTTAATAATAAAAAAAATATTAATATCCACCATGAATGGCTCAATAGTATTTTTATTATAACGGAAACTTACTTTAGATTATCTCTTCTGTGGAATTTCTTTTTGCAAACATCGCACTCAAAACACTTTTCTATTTGTTTATGGATCTTCGCATGTCTCGCTAATAAGTCCTTTCTACAAAACAACATCTAAGACTGGTATATGATATATGAAGCACTATTCTTTAAGGATTTCTCGATGTACAATATTTATATAAATTGAATACAGTTAAAACTACAATTTATCAAAACAACCAATCTAATGTTTCTAAATATATTTTTCTTTAGTTAACGTGGAATAACACTTAATAAATAATAAAACCAATCTAATATAATCGCCAACATCATGAATATCATAACAGCAATAAAGCTAACTCACCTATAAAACCTTCTATTACATACATCGCATCTATGTTGCGGCGCCCTATCCCTGTCCATAAAGCGAACGGACACACTCTGTCCTGCGTGCGCCCTTAGTATGTGCTTGTTAAGGGAAACTTCGTGGGCGAAGCGAAGATTGCAGGACGAACAGGCGAAAAGACGCTCCACACGAGAACATAACGTTCTGTGACGAGCTGCGCTTTTGACTGTTGCAAATACCTTATGGAAGAATAATTAATTTATTTGAAAAATAATATAGTTCCTTCTTCTCGTTCTTAAAAATTGCTTCCTCGTATTTTTGTCAGTAGTCTCTTATTGATCTCCGGGCAAGTGACAAAATAATGTTAACACAGATAGATATAGATGAAGCTAATAAAAACGTGTTTAAAACTCTTCATTGCACAAAAATGGGGAATAATTACATTTGTAAGCTTACTCTTCCATTTCAGATTAAATAAATGACAACAATCTGCCGAAAGGGAGAGTTTATAGGTTGTTTATATTCTCTTACTTATATGTCGTGGGCAAATCGTAGTAATTGAAGATTTGAAAAAATCGTCGAACATATTTTTGAATCGTCAATGTATCAAATATAAATAAAAACATGTCCATCTAAAACTGACAGTACCATTTAAGAATCCATGCGACTTGTGAGCCGGTCTCAATTGGAAAATAATATGTTACAAATTATTGCAAGTACCTACCAAGTTAGATCTAGAACATCCAAGGCATTTTTTACTTTTAAAACTATTTCTACAGAACCATTTATAATCAATTATCTTGGCACTATGTTTTATGCCTACAATACTAAATGCAATAATTCCGTAAAGATATTAGGGAAGTGTACTCCTAGTATACATAAAAATGGTTACCGATGATAATAAGGACTAACTTTATCACAAAGATGACATCGAGACGATAGTTCAGGGTGATCACGATCTCGATGTTTAGTCAAGTCTGTCCTACACAAGAAGATTTCTCCACACTCCTCACATTGCTCCATAGCACCGACTTCCTGTAGACGTTATATATTGTTATAATTAAGTAAAATAGGAGGCCATAGACACTGAGTCATGTGTCAAAGACAGGCACAGGGATGATACTGAATGTAAATATGATGATACTGTGTTCGACCCCCTTTCGAGGGAAACAAATTTTTATAAAGCATAGAATGTGCATTGAATCTTTATATAGGATACATATAAACAATATTAGAAAAATTGCATTACCACGTTAGCATTATCCATTAATATGTCTTGAAGTAAGGTTTCTTTAAAAAGATTAATATCACTTCCTTGCACATCTGGTGGCTCGCCCTGAACATATTACAAGAAAATATGTCATGTTATTAAAAAAATTAATTTAATTATTAGGTTAGGTGCAAAATTGAGTCAATGTTACACATTTTTTAGAAATACCCTTATAATATTGGTATCACTTTGTACATAAAATAATACAAAAGCATTCTTGGGTTTAAACTCATTTATAAAATAAAATAATCACTAATACAATTGATTCAGTTTAGTAGTGCATACTATGTATACTATTAATATGAGACTTAATAAAGCAGAGAGAAAATAAAGTATAACTTTCGTGTACCAAGAGGTTCATTATTTATTCTACTAAAAAAGTTTCTGATACCCCTATCAGAATCTTTTTTAGTAGAATAAATAATTCATCTCAATTTATTAAGCTGTGACTATGTGTTATAAAAAAAGTATTGATGTACCTGTTAGTCAAACCTTAATTTACAATTTTATTTTTTATTTTGATTTTAATTTCTTTATGTTCTGAAAATCTATAAGATGGTCATCAAAAAATATTATAAGAATATTAATCATAAGGATAAATTTTAATCATCTATAACACAATTATACTTGTGTATATATTACAATAATTGCAATAAGATACAAACTAACTTGCTTGCTGTGATCAGTCTGTAAACACTGATGTTGTTCCAAGTCACTTTTCTTAATATACTTTCTTTCACACAACAAACAGCTGAACACTTTGACATCTGAAATTTAAAACCAATATATTTTATAAAGAGAGTAGAAATATACAGAAATCAATTAGTAAATATGAGCTAACCTTTATGTTGTAATATGTGTGATAATAAGTCTTGCTTTGTTTTGACATTTTCCTTGCAAAATATGCAATTGTGCTGTAAATCTGGTAAATATTTTACATTGTAACCATTTTCAGATAGTTTGTTAAGAATGGTCTGTAACGTAAAATTTAATGTTAGTTTATAAATTGTTCACATTTTTATTTGTAGTAAAATACAATACTTCAAGGAATTTACAAACAAAAAAAATATTTAGACACAAATAATATAATGTGAAAGAAGTTGAATCTGCGCTTCCTGAGGCTGAGGCCATCCCTAGGCTTGTTAACAATAAAAATATGTTCTTATTGAGCTACATTGAAATTCTTATATGCTTATTATTGTAATTGACAGAGAATAGCTTGCGTTCACTTTTTATTAACACTAAAACAACCTACATAATATATACATACACTGGTAAGCAACTTTTTTGGTCTGCCCCTCTTCTTGGGCCCCATGAGATCTGCATGTCGTTCCCATGCATGTTTCGTAAGGCCCTCAGCATCTGAGAAGCCTGATCCGCAAACAGGGCAATATGTGTTATCACTGAAGCCATTTTCCTCAGCTGTAAATGTATGGAAAAATTATTAAATTTTTACATTACAAATAAATTTGAGACAATTTTGTAAAAAGTTAATTTAAAAATCCAAATTATGGTAATTTTTTTAATTTCATAAATTTTTCTTACAATTTGTTAAATGTTGGTTACCGCCGTCTCTTAAGTTGGTACTTTCTGGTTGTTGAATATTTAAAATTGTATCTTTGCTCTTCATTTCATCTTCACATTTAACAGCATCTAAAATTAATTAACTATATTATTTGGTTTATAGTTTTGTATATGGTAATATGTAATATAACATAATAAAAGTAGAAATATATAAAATAGCAGTGTTATTTGTATGACTTACCTACATCATTAAAAGTTTCTTCGACATTATTAAGTGCCAATGATAGATCTAAGTCCATATAATCATGATGATTATCTCGTACAAATTGTTCCATCTTTATTTCAACAGAATTGGCCTAAACCGTTAAATGTAAATAAAAAATTATGTTTTAACTTTCAAAGGAAAAGGCCTTTTTTATTATGTCAAGATTAATATCAAAATACTATATATTTTTTACATTAATTTTCAATTATAATTCATCCAATTAAAACAAAGAATACAGAAAGAATTGAATATTCACAATATATTATCTATTTCTCAATATGTAAAAAATTAAATTACCTTAAAGACAAAATTATTTACATTATTCTGCTGATTGTTTTCTTTAGTAAGTACTCCTCTAAGTGTGAGTTCAGCTTCTTGTGACTGAATTTTAAAATCATATGCACTTGAAACTTTATCTTTACAATCATTACATATTGTAGAGGGCAAGCCATCACCTTGCTCTATCTAGAAAGAGTTAGTAAAATACTTATTTTTAAAAATAAATTATTGGGCTAAAATAGCTTATACATAATCTAACATTGTAATAACATTTCACAAAATCTTACAAAACTGAGCTAAATTTCAAAAGAACTTAATCTACATAGAAAAAAAAATAAACTACATTTCTAAACATATTTTGCTCCATTGTATTAAGCTGTAATTAAATTATAAAGAAACAGTTCGCATAGAATTTCGTCTTTCGCTAATGTCTATCTACATGGACATATTCCTTCGCAATTTTAATGTAAGCTGATAAGTATATATTAGTATACTAAAAATTTTAATTTACCTTTAGACCAGTTATGGAATTGATTACACTGTCTAATGTTTCCATCCCCAAGCGAATGTCGAAGATTGAAAGCATTTTAATTTCTTTTGTTAAGCACGTCCGACATAGATTCTCTCTTTTAACATTTGTAGCACATGAGGCCATGTCTATTTAATAAGTTTCAAGGATAAATTCAATTTAATTCTTTTGATTGTAGCGATTCGAACATATAACAAACTCTGTTTACGTCCTAACAACAAAATCGCTATTGTAAAATTGAAAATTTTGTCAATATTTAGTCTATGTCGCGCCATAGATTATAAATTGTGATTGCATATATCATAGAAATGTCTAGAGAAATTTAATTTTACAAAAACAATGTGCTCAGGATAAATAGCAAAATTTACTGATATTCATGTTTAAATTGAATATTTTTTGTTGTCATAAATTTATAATATCTAAGAAATAAATCGCAGGTTCAATATACAATCAGTCTCCTAGCACTATATCAAGTTTATTGGCAACAATATACCTGACAGTAATAATAGACAGATTTCAGTACAGCGAAGCACAGTTTTTTTCAAGAACAGATATGATTGTATCTATAGTATATAGGTAATAAGCCAAGCCCACAAGATCATATAAAATGACGTTGGTGTATTATTAAAATCAAAATCAAAATGTACTCTATGCAATAAGGCTAATATAAGCTCTTTGGATCTTCAATTTACATTGAAGGGTCACTAGTGTCAGTTCTACAGGAAGCTACCACCGGCTCGGAAGGCAGGTTCTGCTGAGAAGAGCCGACGAGAAACGCAACAGTTGCACCTTTGAAATATCTTTAACAAATGACTTATAATAATCATAATCTTACAGCATCAACAGTATTTAGCTAAACGCACAACTATCATTATAATATTCTTTGATAGAATAGAATAGGCTTTGTTTAATAATACTTTTTAACTATTATTTTAAATTGTTTGATTGAATGATTCGACATTGACTCCTAGTGGAATTTTGTTATATATACGAAATTTAAATTTTGGCTACTTGATTATCTCTATTCAACACTCCACATATAGATATATATATATAAATATATATATATATAATATATAGATATGATATATTAGAATATATTATATATATGATATATGATATATATATAGATGTATATTATATAATATAATATATATATAATATATATATATATATTATATATATGAATATATATATATATATATATATAGATATATATATATAATATATATATATATATATAATAGTAATATATATATATATATATATAATATATTAGATATATATATATAGAATATATTATATATATTATATATATATATATATATATATATATATATAATATATTATATAGATATTATAATATATTATTATATATATCTATAGATATATCTATTATTAGAGTATATATTATATATATATATATATTATATATGCATATATATATATATATATAATATATATATATATATATATATATATATATATATTATATATAGATATATATATATATATATATATATATATATTATATATATATATATATATATATATTATATATATATATATATAGATATATATATATATTATATATATATATATATATATATATATATATATTATATATATATATATACATATAGCTAGATATATAATATATCTATATATTATAAAGATATATATATTTTCTTCTTCTCTTGGCATTAGTCCCGGCTTTTGCCAGGGTCTGCCTTCCGACTAAGCCTACTCCACTTTGCACGGTCTTTAACATCCTCAGTGGACAATCTATTGGCTCTCATGTCTTGTGTCACGACATCCAGCCATCGCTTCCTTGGGCGTCCGGGTGGTCTAACTCCAGGGACAGACATGTCAAGGCACTTCCTTCCGACATAGTTCTCAGATCGGCGCATAACATGGCCATACCATCTCAGGCGATGCTCTTGGAGCTTATCCGCTACGTCACGGACCCCAAGACTACCTCGAATGGATGTGTTGCGTATGCGGTCGGACCGCGTCACGCCACACATCCATCTCAGCATCTTCATCTCCGTGACATGAAGCTCCCGAGTGTGCCGAGATAATGTTGGCCAACATTCGCTGTCGTATAAAAGAACCGGTTGGATAATGGTCTTGTATATCAGTCTCTTGAGCTTGGGCGGTATTCTGCTATCGCAGAATACACCAGTGACCTCCCGCCATTTGGCCCAGGCAGCGTTTATACGGGCATGGAGGTCGTGGTCGATGCCTCTAGACTCATGCATAACGGCTCCAAGGTACCTGAACTTCTCCGACTTAATGGCTGGCTCAGGCCCGATATGGATGGTGCTCGAGTCCGGGTTCCCGCAAGCCATGTACTCGGTCTTCGATACATTCAGTTTGAGACCACCGTTCTCAAGTGCACCCTTCCAGACGTTCACTTTACGCTCCAGCATCAGTCGGTTCTCGTCGATGAGTACTATGTCATCGGCATACATCATCAGCCACAGAGGCTGGCAATGGATGTAAGCCGAGACAGTATCCAGCACTACATTGAATAAGAACGGACTAAGAGCTGAGCCCTGTGCTGAACCCCTAGGGGTTCACCTACTGTAATCGGGAAGGGCTTGATGTCGCCAACAGCGGTCCTAACCACTGAAGCGGAATCGTTGTACATATCTCTGATAACCTCAATATAGGCTTCAGGGATCCCCTTGGATCGCAATGCCCACCAGATACACTGATGTGGCACACAGTCAAAGGCCTTCTGCAGGTCCAAAAAGGCCACATGCAGAGCTCTCCTTTTTTCCCTGTAAGCCTCCATCAAAGTTCTGAGGGCAAAAATGGCGTCCATAGTGACTGATCCTGGTTGAAACCCATACTGAGACTCAAAGGCAGTACATTCTTGCCGGAGCCTGAGGCCGATCATGCGCTCGAAGAGCTTCATGGTGTGGCTCATAATCTTAATGCCCCTATAACTACTGCAATCTTGAACACTGCCCCTTCCTTTGTAAATAGGGATAATAAAGCTCTGCCGCCACTGATGTGGCATCTTTCCAGTATTCAAGATACGGTTAAACAGGTCAGTAAGTATAAGCACACCAAGAGAGCCCAACGATTTCCACGCCTCGATCGGGATGTCGTCAGGTCCTACCGCTTTTCCGTTCTTCATGCGTCGAAGACAATTACGAGTTTCGTCACGGGTTATTGGAGGAGCAAGTCCGAGGTTAGGAGATAATTCAGGAGGAAGACTACAAGACTGCTGAGTTTTCAGCAGCTCCTTAAAGTAGCTTCTCCATCTCTCCTTCACAGAGGCATGACTACAAAGCAACGTGCCCCGAGAATCTATGACGCAGACATTTTGTAATATCCTGCGTCGCTTTATCTCGAGCACGAGCCAGTTTGTATATGAGCTTCTGCCCCTCCACAGTTTCAAGTTTATCGTACAATGGCGACAAACTTTCTCTGCGGGCTCTGGCTACAGCTCTTTTACTGGTCCGTTTCGCTGCTATGTACTCCAGTCTGTCTTCAGGAGAGTTGGAATGCTGCCACTCTTTAAACGCAGCCTTCTTTTCCTGAATCACCCCCTACACCTGGTCATTCCACCACCATGTCTCCCTGTCGATGACACGCCCACCCTTAGTAACACCAAGAACTCGCTTACCCGCTGCAACGATTGCTGAATGAGCTCGATCCCATGCAGTCTGAGCGGTCTCGGTGTTAGTCAGTAGATTTCGACTCTCCACCTCCGCCAAGAAGTCGGTCTGCATCGGCCCATTCAACAACCACCACTTAATCCTAGGCTTGCGTTTCTCAGCTACTTTCTGTTTCTGAGTAACATTATAGTCCATGACAAGGAGGCGATGTTGGGCTGTCAGGCTTTCGCCGGGAATGACCTTACAGTTGGTCACCCTGCCCATATGACACCGTCTAGTCAGCAAATAATCAATTTGAGTTGAGTGGGACCCGTTCTTATACGTTATAAGGTGCTGAGGTTTCTTCTGGAAGAAAGTGTTCACGATGGCCAGATCAGACGCAATGCAGGTTGTTAGAATATTTTCTCCCTCTGCATTGCGAAGACCATATCCAAAACCCCCGTGAACACGTTCATACACCTCAGCGACCCTACCCACGTGACCGTTCAAGTCCCACCCAACTAAGATTGCTTCGGTAGACGGTATAGCGAGTAGGATCTCTTCATACTGCTCCCAGAAAGTCTCCTTTTCAGCCGCGCTACAACCCGCCTGGGGAGCATAAGCACTGATAACGCCCTCGATCAGTACCTTTATCCGCATCAAGCGGTCGCAGCGACGGTCAACTTCAAGAAGCCCATTCTGAAGCTCTTCAGAAAGCGCTACCGCCACACCGTTTTTGCTTGTAGGTGACCCAGTGTATATAAGGCGGTAACCCTGCCCGATGTTACGAGACTTATTGCCCTCCCAGCGAGTTTCCTGAAGGAAAGCACACTCGACCCGACGTCTCATGAGTACATCTGCGAGTTCTCTGCATCGTCCGGTTAGAGAGCCAATATTCCATGTTGCAAAGCGGAGTTTCCGTCTGGGTACTGATGTCGTTAGCCGTGCCCGTACTTGACACGGTAGCCCTTTCCCACTTATCGCAGGTGTAGGGCGATGTGCCTGCGCGTCGTTTAGCGGCGACGCCCTAACCATACCCAGCTTTTTTCTAAAACGGTCCATACGAGTGGCGAAGTGGTTTTTAGTGGAGCGATTGCCATCTGACCTCCAAACCCATTACTGGGAGAAACCAAGAAGGAAAGGGAATAAGAGGCAGAAAGACTTGGAGTATAGGGGAGGGACACCACTACATGGATTGGATAGGGTTATGAAAGTGGTGGCTCGAGGCCCCGGGGTCGCGTACCCGTATGCCAAAAACCAAATATCGATATATATATATATATATATATATATATATATATATATATATATAGATATATATATATATATATATATAAATATATATATATATATATATATATATATATAAATATATATATATATTATATATATATATATATATATATATATATATATATATATATATATATATATATATATATATATATATATATATATATATATATATATATATATATTTATATATATACGAACGAAAAACAAAAACAGAGACGGTTAAATTACGTCGATTACTCACAAGTAAAGGTAGTTTTATTCCATTCTCACTTAGTAACAGTGGCAAATGGCAAAAGTTTTTCAAATTTAAACATACAAGCAATTGAAAATGTTTTCCATAGTCGAGCTAGATGTCACAGTAGTAGTTACAAATCATTTGATTTACAGCTATTATAGTGACATTTAACAATCAAAAGGTAATTTAGTAGTATTTGATAGAATGCCATCTATTGATGATTGATCTATTTCGAAAACCAATATATTGTGTATAAAAATCTATAGTAATATTTTATAGTATCTGTCAACAAATGTCGTTATTCATTGAAATAAAATTTCTGCATCACGCTGGCGAGATTTCTTTTTTTGTATTAATGTCTATATATCTTAAATATATCTACAGACCATAGATGAAATTAACGTAGTATGAAAGTATATAAAAGTCAATGTTCATAAAAGTTTTTAAAAATGTATTAATTGGTCGATTTTTATAGCGTTAAGGTATCATCATAGTTATTGAAATATAAGCTAAAAAATTACCCGGTGGGTTTTTTGTCCGTATGTTTGTTTCTTATTCGCGAATCACGTAAAAGCTATTGGCCAAAAAAATTTATGAATGTTAACATTGCAACAGTTTTCACTGTTGCAATGTTGACTTTGGCCTTACTGGCATTCAATGAGGTTTCCGTAGAAAAAAATAGACATAGTTTAATTACGTCGATTTCTAGCAAGTGAAACTAAATTATATATAATAGATTTTGTAGAATAAATTACTTAATTTCTTTGCAAATTATTAAACGGTCTGCCAAAGTATGTAATGAGATGACGACATTGACGACACACACACACACACATACACACTAGAAAGAGGTAACACGGATAACGACATATATAACATCCTTAGTGAACAGTCCATTGGTTCTCATGTCTTGCGTTACGACATCCAGCCATTCATTCATTTTTATATCAATTAGAATATGAACAATATATATTGTAATAGTAGTGTTAACAGCGGGTTTTCTAAGTTGTTCAAGTAAGTTCCAGGTTCATTGCTGCTCTCCGCTTTATATTTCTTGGGCTTCCGGGGGTCTAACTCGAGAGATAGATGGACACATCATCTCAAGCGACGCTCTTAGAGCTTATCCACTATTCACGGATCCCCAGACTACCTCGAATGGACGTGTTACGTATGCGGTCCGACCGCGTTACGCGACACTTTCACCTCAGCATATTCACGTCCATATTTATTTATGAAGAATCATCGTCCTGGGTGTGCTGAGATAGTGGTGGCCAGCATTAGCGTATAAATGAACTGGTCGGATCATGCTCTTGTATATCAGCCAGCCCCAAGAACTTGGGCCGTATTCTGCTATCGCACACCATTTGGTGGCCTCCCGTTATTTGGCCCAGTATCGAACCCAAAGTACCTGATTTTCTACGAATTAACGGTTGGTTCTGATCTGATATTGATGGTGCTCGAGTCCAGGCTCCCACAAGATATGTACAGGTCTAGATATGTCCAGGCTCGTACTTGCCAAGTCAAAATCTATTCACTAACACTGAGACAGCTCAAGATGCTTGATCGAGCTATAAAAGTGTTATATATTACATAGCACCTATACATATTTAATTGTGCAAATCTAAGTATTTTAATAATCTATATATTAATAGGTGAAGCAAAAACTTTGAACCCCTTTTTGCGAAATTTTCACGGACGGAGGAGTATGAAATTTGGCACATTTATAATTTATGTGTAGTAGAAGTGCAAAGCCCTAATATTTTTCAATAATAATGCTTATAAAGTACATTAAATCAATAAATAAAACATTACACACATTACACCATATGTTAAACAATACAACTTTTGTATAGTGACATACACGTTGCTATGACAACGCGTATTTGTGATATACGTCAACTCAGTTATAATATACAGGCATTGTACATTTTACATAAGAAGGACGGACAACTAACACTTGCATACCATGTATTTTCCCACATTGTTATATTAATTATTTCAATTCTGTCCATAATAAGATCGATTAAAGAATTTATGTTCTGTTAATTTTCATTATTATTATTTATACCTATGTATTTTATTGCTGATCATATTTTTTGCCGTGACAATGACAAATTTGTGTGTGTAATTGTGTGTCATCTGATCACATAATTTGTATGTGTTAGTAAACACAGCGGAGAACTGAGAAGGGGTTCATTTTAAGAGTATACCATCTATACATGTATATCATGGGCATTTGCGCGTATACCGCCTGGGAGGCTCCCCGTGAAGAGGCGTTTGTTAACATCTCTACCACAATTTTTGTTGTATCCAATTTGTTTTACAATTAAAAAAAAATTATGCTTATTTTTTTCTTAAATTTTGCTACATCACAGATTTTGACTGTCCGTGCCTTTTTTGGTGCGTTTCTTGTATTTTACGTTTACAGAAAAAATCAAACTTCTAACTACGTTCTTCTTCCCTTTGTTTGTACTGTAAGTTCTTACTTATTATGTATTACTTATTATACTAAAAATGTAATTAAAATTATAATTTATTTTGGAGAATAATTTTGACATCTTAATATTTTATACTTTACGTTTGAAGCAATAGTCTGTGTCTTAAGTACGTACGTACGTTTTTTTTAAACTTAGCAGTAGTCAACGTATGTTGCCTCTGTATGTTCCACATAAACATTTATTTTTATTTTTTATTTCACAATTCTAGGTCACCGAGAAGTACCCTGTAGGTTTTGATTACGCGATGATTTTCATACAAAATGTGAAAAAATTTAAGCACATACGCTCATGTTCACATAGAAGTTTGATTTTTCTGTGCTTCAAGAGTTTACCGACTTCAGCTTGATTCCTCCACGTGTCAGGCAGACAGACAGGCGGACAACATAGTGATCTTATGAGGGTTCTATTTCTTCTTTTTGAGTTACGGAACCCTAACAAAGCGTACCTATAAGGGTTTTTGAATTTTCCTTTTGAGGTAAGGAACCTTAACAAAGTAATTCTATAAGGGTACCTGTGTTTCTTTTGACCTACGGATCACTAAAAATCGAGAATGGAACACCTGATGTAGAGCCACAATATATCTATTGCCAGACATTTTCAGTAATAGACATATCACTAAAATATAACCACTGAGACCCGGCAGCCCAAGTCGGGTCACATGAAAAGAAAAACTAACTACTAGTAAACTTGGAATAGGTACTAAAACTGACCATTTTTTTGCCATTTTTGGAACATTACAATATCTTACGAACAGCATAGCTCTGGGATCTCTGGTACCACTGAGAGCAGAAAGACCAATTTATTTCATTTATGTCAATGTCATTGTCACTTTGAGTATGTAAAACAACTATACATTTCTGTGATTGTTTTCTTTTTCGCAACAATGACGCCTCTCGCCAGCTGGCCGGCGGCAACCGCTGAGAACAGACGGACGGAGATCATTTACATAAGGGGACTAATCTACAACATAAAAATAAATATAACTGTATCCACGATCGTTGCGAAAAGTCCCGTAAGCTCAGAGACTACGAGGCTTCCTTTTTAAAAAAATGTAACATAACAAAACTCCTGTTGAACATTTTTTGAGGCCAAATAAAAATAAGAAATTTAAGAAACCCTTAAATCACAGTACCCACAACAGCTGTATTTTGTCATCATCATATCAAATGTTTTTTTTCCACTCATCTCGCCAAAGTATTTGAACAGATTTTACTGCTTTAGCTGATCAAACTGAAAGCCCTATAGCTTGCACAGTCTATTTATAAATCTTTGTCTTTACACAAAATCACACTAACTGCGGCTCCACCATATTAATATTAGATAGATCTTGAATATGATGTTTTATATTATAATTGGGTCCGATTATTGATAGTGTCACCCACACTACAAATAAGGGTTATTAGTTCATTAACTTACAACATTAAATAGTACATATATATACAAAAAAAAAACTTAGAAACTGTTCTTCTATTTTTGATCCCGTTATCGGTGTCTGGTCTCCTGACTGGCAAATTTAGATCCAAATTAACTACACGATCTTTATCACGTCTTTCAATATGTCCAAATATCTTAGGCGATTTTCAGTTATTTTGCTTGTAATTGGAGTGACTTTAAAGCTGCGTCGTATAAATTCATTCTGGACTCTGTCTAGTCTGGCAATTTCTTACACCTATATAAACTACAAAAATATACAAAACTGTAAATTATTACATATTTCATTCAACAATGTAATTGTTATTATCTACTTGATCTATGAATATTTAAAATATATAAATATATCCGTAATTGATTTGTATATAACATAAATGATTAAAATCGCTGGGAACAACATAGGAACGAATTACGAGCATAGGATTAATTTCTTTTAATAGCATCACTCTAAAATTTGCCCAAAGCAAAGTAGGCAGAGGGAGCCTAGTGTAAAGACACTCTGTTTCCCACTTTTCGTTTCCCAATTATCGAGACAATGCGTGTTACGGAACTCAACGCCGCTCTTTGTCTTGTTACCAGAAAAAGGAAATTATATTAATTCATTTCCCCGAATAGGAATTGAACCCACAACCGTCGCGTGCTGAGTTAGACGCTGTGCCATCTATCTATATAGACATTAATTATTTACCAAAAATTAATAGATTTTAATGACGACATGTCATATGACGAAGTGTATTGAATTGTTTATACAATTTTAGTTTTAAGATAATTTTTTTATCACTGAATTTATATATTTCCTCGTTGGAAATATTATGATTCCTAAAAATTAGGCGCGCCTACAGCTTAATTGTAGCTAACCGCATCAACTAGCGAATGCTTTTAAATCGTATGTTTTATTAATTATAATATATAAAGCTAACAATATTTAATATTATAAGTTTAAAAGGCAGGCTTAATAAATAGTTTCCAGATACAAAGTGATATTAATTTTACTACCTATCTGGAAATAAAATCTATACGTATGTATATTTTTAAGTATATTTAAGTCAATAAAGATTAATATAAGTTTATTATTATTTACGACAATTTTACTGTATTTTAGTTCAGTTTTTTAGCTATGGCGCTTAGTGCGCGGCAGTTGATATTTTAATTAAAAAAATACGATACTTATCTAAACGCTATTGATTTGATGGCAAACATTAAAAAATATCTGTCACTGTCATTGTCAGCCACACGCAAGTGAGCGCGGACGCGGCTTTTATCTGCATTCCGCGACATCAGTTCGCAAGTCGCAAGTCGCATGTTAGTGTACGTGTGTCATCAAGAGTAGGTGAGTGGACTACATGTCGTTTTTATATTAGTACATACTACCGCTACCGCTTGGCGATATTTTTATTTATGAAAAATATGATTTAAACATTTAACAATACGCAAAAATACAAACTTTACCTAATATTTTATGATCTCAATAGATGATGACTCTTTAATGTATCTATTTATAGTTATATTTCTATTCCTTGTGTGTGCTGATAAATTAATAGTGTACTTAGTGATATTTTAATTGCAATTAAATTGATTTTATACTATATAACATATACAACCACTTAATATGTTTATTTACTTACATACTGTAGCTCACTGTTATTGTTTCACTAAAAGATATAACTATCCGTAATTAAATTACCAATGATAAATTGGATTATAATATTGCTACTAACATAAACAGGCAAAGGCGATCGATGTTATATTATGATTCGAACGGTAAACCTTCGAATCGTGTCAACAGTTTAATTAACTATTAAGAAAATATATTAGGTTAAAGTTATTTTGAAATGACGTGCCTGATTATGAAACATGCAAATGTTTTTAATATTATAACGACAATATGGTACAAAGATCACCTTTTTCCGCTCGTTTCCGATAGTCAAATTTGGAGATATTCATCATTGGAGTGGTGGTAGGTAGCCAACACTGTTTCCGACTTACCAGATTTGAGAAATCAAAACAATTTAATTAAAGTAAACTTGTTTAAGACATTTCATAGTCATTTAATAAAAAAAATACTTATTTTGCGTAAAATCGTATTGAACGTGATTATTTTATGCAGGTTCTGTGTAAACCTGATCAAACCCGGTACTATCGCGTCAACAGTTAGACTAACTAACTGCGCCACGATGACGTCGTCTTTATCATATCTGTTTAATCATACTTCATATCCATGAATGTAACATCAAAAGGTATACGTTCAAAATTAACTTTTAAACAGTAATTAAACGGATAACTGACAGTAATTAAATGTTTATTAACTTAATACATAATCGTTCTAAATCTATATCCAAGTAGAAGCGATCAAGGGAGGCGGTCGACGGGTCGTGGTTTGCGGGTGCATTTGCAACACCCCAGCGCTACCCTCTCGGAAAATTAAATTAGTACCGCCGGATCATAGCTTGGAAAGTAAATAAAATAAAAGGCTGTTCTCATCAGCAAGATGGTAAAGAGCTATAAGTATATGTGGCCAGTTTTATTTACTTATCAATCTTATAATTAGATTCTTGTAATTACCAACAAGACACTACAAAAACAATTGTTGCTCCATTATAAAGGCAATTATTTGTTTGTATGTTTTTCTTATCTAATAAAGTATGTTTACTTTACATTTATTTTATTCAATATAACGTTGAAATTATTAATACCTGCTTTGAAACCTTGCAACGCTACAAGCACTACGTAGCATAACAATACTGTTATTTTTTTATTATTTTCATATTCATTATATTTCATAAATATTAAATAAAGACGGGGAGTAAAGGAATTTTTTTTTAAATCTTCAAAGCGAGGATGGAATACAAGTTTTTACTTGGAAAATTGGTCTTAATTAAATTAATTAAATTAAATACTTAGTCCTTTGTACCAAATAAAATAAGAGAATACATAGATACATGTCACAGAATGGTAATATGTATGAGCTTTTGCATGTAAAATCATGACATACAACTGCATAGCTTTGTTATTTTGTTATTTATTTTTCATGTAACTTTTCATACTCAATTATTTTAATAATAACATTTTACGTACATAAATGAATGTACGTGAAGATAAATAGAATTATACTTTTAGTAATACTTAGTAGTACTTTTACATAATTTCTTAGGCAAAATATCAAAAGAAATAACAAGTTGTGCGTTGTTAGAAGTCAAATATGTTTAAAAAACCGAGATACTACACCTTTGTTTCTTAATAGACACTGTTGACGAGATACTCTCTGTCGGTTAATCAGAACTCAATTAAAAAGGTATCTGTTACCATACAAAATATGTACTATAATCTATACGGAATCTTATTATTCAACTTAAATTTTGTTTAAGTATAATAAAAAATCTAATATCCATAACCACCTTTTTTCACACAAAGATATATTCGAACGAGAAGTAACATATACATAAAAACATATATATGTAAGATAACATTATGACAGTGAAAGCGGCCGGACACGCGGCCAAGCACTTCTCACTTTCTCCGCTGTGAAGGCTTCGCCTGTTTCGCACTCTCGTCTTGCACTACAAAGCAATATTTTAAATAATTATCTCAGTGAAGGTTATTCGACTTATTGTTTATAATCTTTTATAAATTTTGGATTTACTCCGCCAGCTTTTTGAATAGATACTTTAATTTGATTTCTTTAATCAGAAAATTTTGTTCACTAAAGCCTAGCAATGTGTACACATTACATACGTTAAGAGTTTTGAGTAGTATTTTGGAGCCAATTATAACATTTCTATTATTTTTAATAAATAAATAATTTTTTTTTCGATAAGTCTCACTAAAGTTATAATTTTCCTTGAATTTTTAATAACTGATAGACGGTAAATTGACAGGTATTTTCTGTTCAAAAGCTAGTATAAAATTCATTTCACAAGACGTCTATCGTGAAAGTCATTGAAATGAATATTTCTTAGAATTTAATACTAAAAGATAGTTTTTTCCATGATCACCAACTAGGTAGTCACCAAAGAGTTTTATACATCTCGTTTAGAGTCACAACGTCTATTACAAGATTAATAAGCTACTGTATCCTAAGGAGAAACTGTATTTGCCTTAACGGAAATTAAACTTCTTTGTTATTTGAGAACCTAGAACTCCATTTTCTAGTAAATAAAATCAACAATGTATTTGAAGTATTATAATTATAGCTATGGGGTCTCAACTTTAACTAACTGCCAGTAATTAAAACTTGGCGTATACAAGACAAGTAGTTAGTGATAGCTTGTCCAAAGCGACTAGCTGTTTGTTGCGCTTGGTCTTTGGTAACTTTAGTAACACTTATATTGTAAACCAGATATAATGTTGCTATTTCTTTAGTTTGCTTTATAGTTCATACAAAATATAAAAATTGAATTTGTATATCTACTCTCTCTAAATATCAAATTATGACTTTAATCTCTTTTGGCAACCATATTTCTTGGCTGTCCATTGTTCGTGTTGTGATATCTATAGGAAGCCCTAAAATACTGAGACTGTCTGTGGAAAGTCTGACTGTGGAAAGATCAAATTTAATTTCAAAGCATGAGTGTAATAAACTCTACAATGTGTACAATTTAACATTAAAATAGGTGTTTTGAACCATATTCTGTTAGTACCTAGACCTACTACCCTTTTCTATTGCAATCTTACATACACCTATTTCATTTGTGTCTAGACAACGAACGTCCGCTATATCAATTGTCAAATTGAAGTTGACGGCAAATGCCAATCTATTATTCACTCGCTTACTGGAATTGCCCACATTTACCCTTCGATTGTAGGTAAATGAAAAATGCACATGAAACTCTGCAAGATACAACGTCGTGTACAATTGTCGAGTAGACTAACATTTAGACGCATATAATATATTAAACACAAAAGTACGCTCACTAACGTCAGTGAATGTAAAATTCCAAATCCGAGAAATTATCGAAAATCCTAACGCAATTATTATGTAATTCATGAATTATGAATAGTATGAAAATTAAAAAGAACTCTGTTGATATATTATCGTATTATATAATGTTTTATAAAAAAATCAATAATTAGTCAATTATAGAGCTTTGTGTTAATTTAATGGATATATTTATTTCAAATATTTACAGCCATTAATGTTTGTTTGTCTTATGCTCATAAAGCACACTGAAGTAAATTATATCAAATATATATTGTATGAAATAGCAATGGCGTAATTTTGTAACGTTTAAATGTTTTTATCGGTTGAATGAAAATGTTGTTATTCGCAATTATTTAACACGTAAGTCAATCGACGCTACAATCACTTAATTGAATACTTTATGGAATATACAATTCGCTTTGTTTCAAGTTTTTAAAATTGACGGGCAGGGCGTGGGGCCGTGTAGTGGACAAAATTATACGTTCAGGTATTGTCAGTTTAAATGAATAATATTGTTTGCCTATAATAAACGCTACCCTACCTACCCTACTTACCTACCTACTAAAGAGTAATAATAAGAGAGACTATCGCACCGGTAAGAACGCGAAGCGTTTTGCTCCGCTAAGCTACTAGCTAGCTTCACACTAATATTTATCCACAATGAAGGATTAAAAATCACGTTAAAAATATGCTACAACGTAAAAACTATAAATCCATAGTTTTATGTCGAATTTCGAGTATTACTGTGTAGAACAGTTACATACCTTTCAGCATAGTGTGTGTACTGAAAAATGTAAAAGCCCCTGCGGATAAGCTTCAAAGGTTTATACAGAAATGCTCTTAACTGGTATTAAGGTATAAAAGTAACAAACAAACCAATGCAAATATGTTTTGGCAAAATGTACTTAATGTAACCTTAATTAAGTTCAATTTATTTTTGTTCTTTGAACAAAGATAAGAAACGACTCTTCTTATATATCTAATCAATATTTGACAAAATTGATAATTTGTAGATTTTTTGACGATGATTAATTTTT
Source organism: Dione juno (assembly GCA_037127375.1). NCBI lineage: Eukaryota > Metazoa > Arthropoda > Insecta > Lepidoptera > Nymphalidae > Dione > Dione juno. The sequence continues at coordinate 5,540,168 of JAXRJS010000004.1, read as the reverse complement.
TTCTTCATATATCATTATGATATGGTTAATTTTCTAATTTACCCTATTTAGTACAATAATGAACAACTAAAGCTCACCGTACTATTAATTGGTGATTTGTATGCATGCAGTCATGCAGGACTAACACAAGGAAAATCATACCAATTAAGTAAATTTTGGGCTATCTGTCAACAAACTAATGAATATGCACTGATCGTGCTGAAATCAGTGGTTATTGTTTGGGAAATGGTTCAATTACGGGACCTAGATTAATATTCACATTTATGTTTTGCTACATTTTAATCACCATACAGAATATAAAAACAATGTGTATATATATTTGTTTTCTTTCTTATACCTGCATTTCGAAGTTGGGCCACGTAGGGATATTGTCTGCTAGGTGGCGGATTCCAACGCCGCGTATGTACAACCGTACTTAAAAGCTCAGTACAATAAGATATTCATGACAAATCTTCATATATTATAATACAATATGGCATAGTGAATAACAAACCTAAATCTGACTAAGCGGAGTTTACCAAAATGTAGACAGCTGATTCAAAAAGAAATCATGCGTAATAAGCAAATGTTTAGGGTTCCATACCTGAAAGGTAAAAACGGGACTCTATTCATAAGATTCTGCTGTCTGTCTATCTGTCACCAGGCTGTATCTCAAAAATCGTGATAGCTAAAAAACTGAAATTTTCATAAATTATGTTTTTCCGTTGTCGCTATAATAACTAATAAAAAAAAATAAAAAAATTTCGTCAGCGGAATGCCAATGGGTACAGAACCCTTGGTGCGCGAGTAATACTAGCACTTGACCGATATTTTTCATATATAGGGCATAAATTTTGCAATATAGCTTTACAATTAACATTCACTTCTACCATTTCATTCCTTGAACTGAGAAAAGAAAATTCATATATTCCAAAAGTAATTTATATATTTAACAATATTTTCACGAATATGCATTTCCATGAATATTGTTTTTGAATATTGAAGATTATGAATAACAAACAATTTGTTATTGCTCTGAGAACACGATACACTATATGATATTGACAAATTATATTAACGAATTCTATTATTTAATATTGGATTTTGTTAAATGTTGCTGAAAATAGTACATACTTACACACACCAGAATCGATATGCGTACGAGCACAATAATAATAAATTATGTCATAAGACAGCTTCTAAAATCATATTTTATTAATGCACCATGCAGTGTCTCAAAGTTGGACGGAGAGAGATTGAGAGACGGAAGAGATTCTCTCTGCTTATCCTTCTACATGCGGGATAAAGCTTGAAGCTAAAAATAACTTCTGGCTATTGCTCATGTTATCGTTGTAGCTATATAGAACTAGTTTTATAATTATAATAAGAATTTGGGTTATTAAACAATTATAAATCTACACAATTAAAAAAAAAAGCCTATTTACATTTCAATTATGGCTCATGCCTTCCTTACTATTAAAGTTATAGATACAAACTACACGTAATAAAACATATAAATCAGCAAATTGCGTGCATCGTAACGTCACAGGTGAGTTGTACTTACGGCACATATACTATAATTGAAATACCTTGCTTCACGACTGAAAACCGCAAGCCGTGGTCCGAGTTCCGCAGGGGACGCCCTTGCCGCCGTCGACTCTTCTCAAGCAGCTACGTAATACTTGTTACTTCTCAGGGACAGACTACTCTTTTCCCTCCACATCCGGTTTCGCTGAAAAACAACCTAAGACTAGCTGCTTTCCCGAGAATGGTTGACTACATTAAATATTATTTACGATAGCTTTATAATGATAGAGCCAGTAATTACAGTTTAAACAAATTGATAGGTGCCTTTACACGATAGTAGATAGCAGTTATTATAATATATTCAGTATACTTATTTATAAAATAAAAGAAAGAAACAGAAATTTGTTCCAATTTGCGACTTTGTCCCATGAAAATGCACTGATGGGTGAGTTTTACCTTAATGTATTTTATTAAAATACAAGCTTTATCGGTTAAATACAAGCTTTCTCTACAGTGTACACCAGGGTATTTCCCAAACTTCTTTTTTGCACTTTGCCCTTGAGACTTTGCCATTATTGGATGACACCTCACCGTGGCGCAGTGGAGCAGTGCCTACGAGATGGTCGTAGGTTTTATCTCCACTCAAGACAATGATTTGTTTTTATTGTGGACTCTCTATTATGATTGATTGATTTATTTATGAAATATAAAAAATTCGTTGCAGGTATTAAAATTGTAGACAGTAATACGACGGAAAATATACTTCCAATTTCCACAGTGACGTACTGAAAATTCTTATGTCTTAAAATATTAAAATGAATTACTATGAAAGTAATAACAAATTAAAAAAAATTATTTTGAATTGTTTTGTATTTATTTGTATTTATTTTCCACAACTTGCTCACGATGTAGTTTACGTGGACAATTGTTCCGTTCCCGTAGAAATTTCGAAACATTGTTCCTAGCTCTTCTTCTATTTAACCAAGGCCAAATTTTAATCTACTTCGCTCAATAGTTTTGGCTGTAGTTGTACATTGTCTGCGTGTCTGACTACACATTAACCGAAAAGTTTAATATACTTACTTAGTATTGAATATTCTTATTTTACCTTTATTTAATTTTTATTATATTATTTTATTAAACGTACGTTCCTGTACATTCTCTATTAAAGATTTAACTTTTATAGAGGTCCAGCTTTTTCATAAACGAATTACCGCTTCCGATTGCGATATGACAATATTTGATATCATCGACGATATTGGCATGAATATTTTGTTAAGGCAAAAATAAAATAGTCAAAAGTCCTGTGAAAATATTATTTTTGCTTACGCTACATGTTAGTGTTAAACCGTAACTACCTAGCTGTCAATAACGCAGCCACCCCCCCCCCCCCCTCCTGCTTGACCTACGCATGCCTCCCTAAGCTTCAAAGCGAGTGTCAAATATCCCTGATTTTGTAATATGCATTTAAGGCTTATATTGCACACCTCCGCCTCTGGGCAACATCAATACAGCTGGCTAGTTCCTGGAAGCTGAGCATACGTGAAAACGTATTCGTGTTTCATATATGGACTAACTAGATGTGTTGTGACGTGTGGCTGTAAACTTTCACATGATGTTTTGAAACTAACTGGGATTATTTTAGTTTACGAGTTTAAAACTCGGTATAACATATTTTACACATAAATTTTCCCGTACTAGATAAAATATTTAAGCTGATATTAATTGTTAAGCTCTTTAGTAACGTGCATAATATTACTTTATAAAATCTTTTCTTTTGGATTGAGATCTTATTTATAAAAATATACTTCAAGTTCTTCGAGACATTATATATTAGAGCAATTAAAATTAAATTATTTAAATATAGTCGTTCGCTGGAGTGGTAGTCTTACTCATAGCCGTCTTACAGTCAAACCATCCAACTGCGCTAAAAAGGAATCAATCGTAATTAAATGACTACTACAAAATGCCCCTTTATATATTAGTTACAAATATGTTTTTTCACTATATACAATATACATACGAGTTCGTTAATTTTTCAACGTTATTCTCTTTTGTCTATATAACAGAGTATATAATAATAACTTAAAAGTTCATTCTCTAATCTCTGCTTTCCGGCCAAGCCATTTTCAAGTGCTAAGCCGAACTATCGATACGTTCTGGTGCATTTACATGCTTGTCAAGGTTCAGCAAGCCTCCGCAAGCTAAAAGTCTTTACAAACGCTTCAATGCATTACAATGTACATGCATGCGAGTGCGTTATTATAATCTCGTCCGGCAAGCCTTTCAGCTAATGCGTAAAGATCCACATATTTTAATCTAAATTATAAAAAATCCCAGGAAGCGAAAAGTTCTGCTTAAGGGATACAACTCATGAGCGGGACTCATTACATGCCAATTGCGCAAAGGCTTGCCCGGTTCTGTAGCAAGGTCTTGCAACCTCCCGCAAACTGAGCCAAATGCGCTATTTTCACGCTTGTTAAACCTTGCTAAACGAGTAAATGCACCATTATTGTAAAGTTTACGAGACCTTAAGATATGTAGTAGCTTAATTTTACTCTCTTGAAAGCCCTCTATAGCTATCTATTACATGATGTTTTATCCTCCTTTTATCTAAACATGCTGTGATTGCCAGAAATAGTTCGAAATTTAAGTATCCACTTGTAAAGCTCGCTGATATTAATTATTTAATTAGCGCGTTACGAATACAATAAAAAAATGTAACTGTTCAATTTTATTTCACGTGTTCTTATTATTTCCTACCGCTTAGTAAAGCTTTGAGCTTTGACTTCTCCTTTGTGTTTTGAAGGAATAAAATTAAAACGGCAAAATAATCGCCTACCTTGAGTTGCGTCCGAACTGCCTTACAAATAATCCTAAGTTTTGCACACACAAGATTATACTTAATATAAATGCACCAAGCATTATTGCAGTTATTTTCTATAATAAGCAGCAAGTGAAGATAGTTGCAAAATAATTAGCATGTTCCTATGTCGAAAACTAGACGAGATAGATATCACATATGTTATAGTTAAAGGCTGCTGGCTGCTATCTAGTAAAATACTAGATTTACTTTATATGCATTCTATAATTAGTAAAGCTATCTCTTTATTACCGATCAATTTCCTTCGTGTTTTCTCCACACAATGTGAAACATTGGCGAAATGATGTACCCAACTGGCACGCTTACAGCGCCATAAGCATAACTAAAGAACAGAACAAAATTTTAGTTTATCGGGTACCAAAATCCAGTGATACAGCGTTGCCTTTTCCATTATCTCTTTAAGCCCTCTTAAATCCCTTGATGAAAATAAAACAGTGTTTATCGTTACTTGTTTTTGTAATTTATAATTTTGCTCTCTTCTTGATTATAATTTATAATACTTGATTGTATTTTGAATACTTTTTAGGTAAAACGCATTTTAAATGTATATTGATTTATTTACATTTTTAGAAACTTGTAATAATTTTTAATGTAACGGGGCCTCGAACCTGCACTTCGTTTAAAGCCGTGGATATTTTTCTTTCCTTAGTGTGCGAATAACTTTAAAAAAGGATTAAAAAACTTTTTTCGTAGTAGATTTATCGTAAAATGATACCAATATAACAAATGATATTAAAAATCTTGTTCTTTCCTTTGAAAGATAGTTTAGCCTTCTTTTTATGTTAAATAACATTTATACTTAATTGGTCATAATTGGTCGATTGTAGAATTCGGTGACAAAAACTATTGCTGTCTATAAATTCATTTAGTTATCTAATTTATAAAATTTTGTTCAAACAAATAAAGAAATTTCCGTAAAGCTTTTTGATTAAAATAATAAAAGCTATTTTTCTTACACAAAAGTTATTCGTTAATACTTCTTACATAATGTAGAAATCATTATTCTCAAATCAATTGCAGTCGCAAGTAACTAAACCATTAGAGTACAAAGGGAAGTGCTCGTGCGTAGATCCTACAAACGGACACAAGTAGAGAGGTGTTAATTCGGCTTTACAGACGGTCTGATGCGTGAATGCAACTTGCTATTTCCGGGTTTACAATGAGGATTTCTAGAATCGATTTGTGATTTGCATATAAACACGACGAACAATGAAGTCAATTAAGTAAATTGATAATTAATATAATGTAATGGTAATTTTTTATAAGATTTACCAATAGTAATTTACCAATTATCAGGTAATATATATAAAATTATGTATAGATCCTTAGCTTTCTAATGACGCACAATCTAGGATATTTACACAAACTACAGAGAAATGCGATAACAATAAGGTATGATAAATATTTATTTATTTATTTATTTATTTATTTATTTATTTATTTATTCATAAGCCATGCGATTACAAAACTATTATTCATTTAAATACATGAGCTAGACAGTCACAAAAATATTACTGCCGGTGCTTAAATTAGGTTTACCCTGTGCTATAAGCACCGGCTACCTTCCAGTGTCACAGTAAAGTGTTTGGACAAACATTATAGTTATTTATATGTGAAGCTAATAATATAATTAAAAAACAAGACATATATATATTAAGTAAATTTAAAATTTAACAATGTTATTTAGTTTAGACCTAATTTGGCAATTTAACATTAAGTAGTTAATGTATGTGTGTGTGCGCGTGTGTGTGTGTATGTGTGTGTGTGTATGTGTGTGTGAAAAGTGTGTGTGTGTATATGTTAAATTAAATCCTAGATATTTATGTAATGGAACTTCAAAACTTCATTTGATGATCTTAATCATATTCTCAGTTTCGTCATATGACAGTTTTAATAACCAATCCGTAACAATACGTTTGCACTTATAGTTATTTCTTGGTTGTATATTGAGTATATTATTTAACCGATTAAATAAGAAGCTACCAAGAAAGTAGTAAAATCGGTGGCTAAAAAGCTCTTGCATACATTAGTACTCTGCACTCGGTATTTTCGTATCGAACGGATTTTTGCAGAAGACGAGAAACTTTCTTTGGAGTTCTCAGAGTGCTGCCTCAAAATTATCTGCAGAAAAAATAGTTGACGGACGGTAAGAACTTCGCAATATTCATAGAGTTCTTTCGTTGGGAAATGATACTCTTTTCCTGTTGCTACCTTTAATACCGCTCTCTGCGCCCGCTCGAGCTTCAGCAATTTGCTTCTGTGAGCACCACCCCAGGACGATATGCAATAGCTAATCAATGACTGGCACAAGGCAAAATAGGTCGTTTTTAGAACTTGGGGCTCCGCCACGTTTCTTAATTGTTTAAAAATATATATGAGTTTACGAATTCTACTTGACAACATATCTATGTGAGGGACAAAAGTGAGATTTTCATCCAAAATAATACCCAAATACCTTATGCTGGACACTCTGTGTATAGTAGGGCACCCACAGCTATCCTGATTTTGGAGATGATTATGGGCAATGATAGAAGGTTTTGGAGAATCAAATCTTGGAGGTTTTCTTATACTGAAAGTTACATACTTGGTTTTGTCAACATTTAATGAAAGTCTATTGTCAATTAACCAGTTTGTTACCCTTGTAAAGCCTGCCTGGGCAGCCTTGAACGCATGATGCCAGGTGTTTCCAGTAAACACTAATGCAGTGTCATCAGCAAAAGCCACAATTCTACCGTTTTCCATGTTTATATTGCATAATTCGTTAATGTAGGTTATAAATAGAGTTGGTCCAAGGATACTGCCTTGCGGCACTCCGTGTTCCAGTGGCAAATCGTCACTACAAAATTCTCCAATTTTAACACGTTGGGTTCGATTCGTAAGGAAGTTTTGGTAAAGTTTTAATTCTCCACTTCTGACACCAATGTTCTCCAATTTAGAACACAGTTTGGGGATAGAGACTGTATCGAATGCCTTTGCTAGATCCAAAAATATTGTGATACATTTATCTCCCTTATTTAAGGCAGTAACAATATGGTGAGTAAGGTCATGGACTGCATCGTTCGTAGACTTTCCATTCCGAAAGCCGAATTGTCTGGAGGAGAGGAAATTATTTTTCTCTAAAAAGTTTTTCAGACGGTTGTTCATAATTTTTTCAAAAATTGGCTGGCTGGCTGGCAGTACGTAAATGGGACGGTAATTGTTGCAACAATCTCTTTCCCCAGATTCATATATTGGATGCACTAGTGCTTTCTTCAGCAGATCCGGAGAGATGCCATTAGAAATACTCAAATTAAGAATGTGTACCAGTGGAGGTATAATAACGGTTTTGTATATTTTTAAAAATTACACGAGATCTCGTCAATACCCACCGCACATCCGTACGTAAGGACTTTATTAATTCCTCGACTTCTAACTCCGTAGTGTATGAAAAGCCAAGAGATTTACAGCTACGAGTTGTTGATGCTGAAAATGCAGTTCCAATTTGAGATTGTAATACCTTATCAGCTATATTTTTGCCAATACCAACAAAGTACCTATTTACCCTGTTTACAGACTCATAGGGTGAACCGTTTTTGAGTAGATCAAAAGGCACTGTGTTATTTTTTTTCGTGTTCGTAACTTCTTTTATAACCTTCCAAATTTTTTTGGGATTTGACTTTGCTTTCCCAAATCGTTCTTTTTCATATTGCATTTTTAGATTTTTTATTAAGATGGAGCAATAGTTTCTATATCTCTTATATGTTATCTGAAGTGTATTATTATTAGGGGACCTCTTCATTTTTTTGTACATTCTATCTCTGTTTCTCATACATCTCAAGACACCTGGTGTAATCCAGGGCTTGAGGATTTGAAGTCTATGTGGGACGGCATATGTTTTTGTACATAATTTTAAAGCTCTAGTTAAAGAGTTCTTAAAATAATCAAAGGCTAAGTTTGGGTCTGGGCTACTGTATACATATGAAAAGTCTATTTTATTTATTTCTTTTTCTAGTTCTTGATAATTTACTTTAGTCTTAGTTACGTTTAAATTCTTTATCTTCATATTATTCAGAGCTAAAATTACTGCATTATGATCAGTTACAGTTGAGTCAAGTACTATAGACGTTGCTGTTAATTTGGTTTTTATTAAAACATGATCAAGGCACGTGGTGTCATTTCGTGTTGCAAGGGTATGAGCGGGTAATAACCCATGGCTCGCTGTAAGGTTGAGGTAATCAAAAGCGTCATTACTGTTATTTTTATCGGATATATCTATATTTATATCACCAATGACTATTAGATTTTGGTAAGAAGAATTGCTAGTAAGAGCTTTATCTAGAGAGCATAGAAAGTTACTAGTGTTTCTAAAAGAAGGGGGCCTGTAAATAGCAAGAATACACATACATTTAGCAATACTAATCGAAAGACAATTAGCATCCAAAAAATCGACTTCACGTACAAAGATGCTTGAAATAGTTTTTTTGACATATATCACAACTCCATCACTTCTGTTAATTCTTTTATTAGTATAGTAATAATCATAACCATCTATAAAAGGAATATAGGGATTACACGTTAACCAACATTCGGTAAGAATAATGAGGTCCTGTTCTATAACAATTCTGGCAAGTAATGTTTGCAGACTTGACATATTGACAGTGATACTTCTTATATTTGGGTTAGAATTCTAAAACTGTTTTCGCCAGAAGGAACAAGATCTTTACAGTCTTCCGGTTCACAGATATAAGAATCAGAAATCTTTATCTCATCAATCATATTATGCAATCAAGCATCATTTTTGCCAGCTAATTTAGGATGCACCTTCTGTGTGACACTGCATTTGCTATAACTATGAACATACCCGTATACTAACCTTCTGCAAGCAAGAAAGTTATTTTTGCCGTAAATAATGTTAGAGATTAGAGTAATGAAATGAACATTTGTTATATATGAAAAATACATAATATGTATTTATGACCTAAAAATTGCTTCTTAAGCTTTGCCTACTCTGTTATATGCGGGAAACAGCAAGAAGTCAAAAAGAAAAAAAATAAACTTATCTATATTATAATAAAATGATAAAAAAAATTGTGTGGACATTGAATATTTTTATGATTTTAAAATTCTAATGATCAATTTGTCTGTCTGTTAGTCTGTTGTACACTGAACAATTTTGAAATGAAATGCTGCCGTAATAAAAATGACTGAACACCTGATGTAGAATCACAATGGAAAATCTAAACTATAAGAAACCAGAAAATGTATCCTTAGTAAAAGTTGTTGATGAGCATTTTTCGTTGAAATATGAAAATCCAACATCTCATAAAGAACCATTATGTCCAGCTAAACTAAATGAAATACGGAAATGGCATACAAAATGCGCTTTTATCTGTACTGCACTAAAAAGCAAAAAAAGGGTTTAGGGTAGCACACAGGCGTATGGTCTCGCCGTCAACCTAACGCGTTACAAGCGATCAGTAGCTCCGAATCGAGTTGGCTACGGCTAGGCGACGCCGCGCTTACGGCTCGTCGACCGCTGGTTGGTGGGTGAGCGGCACAAGTGCAGTTAGTATCCGAACGCGTAGTGTAGCGCGTAATTAAAGCAGTATTTCGATTTTGAACTAGACGCTTCGATAAGCAATTTTTTATTGCCATCATCGCAGTGAGTCCAACCATTGAATATAATTATAATGATGATTTTTAAAAACATTAGGTGAAAAATATATACAATTGATTGTTTTAATTAAATTAAACAACAATTACTTAGGGCCATAACTTACCAACCGTTTTTATAGATTTACTAGCTGACCCGGCGAAATTCGTACCGCCTAAGAGTCGATTCTTTAATTTTTTTTTATTACTTGGTTATTTTTTTATTAGTTGACGAAAAAACATAAGCGTACGGTGATATGTAAGCGCGCGTACGGCAAGTTGACGGCGCACCGCACCACGGTTCCTAAGCTGGTCCCATGGCGAGCCATTTATGTTACTAGTCCGATTAGCGTGCGTTGCAGTAGGGACTTTCATATAAATACTGAACGGCTGGAGTTGATACGGTGGAGATCCGTTTTCGAGCCTATGTGTGTTACGCTCCTTAGTCTCCCATTCCCGAGTTCTATCCTTCTGATAACCGTATCATATTATTGTATTGTAACCGAATCTACCTGTCGTACCTGCTGGCACCAGTAATGTACAAGGAACAATGATTTCAACTTCCGAAAATAAGGAATTGTAACAAATTTCTTTAGTTATCAATATTATACTATAAGTTTATGGATTTCTTATTTGTATTTAGCATAATTATGCTTGTAGATGCACAGCGTCTGCCTGTAAATACGACGGTTTGTGGGTTCGATTCGTGCTCGGGGAGAATTAATTTTTTCCATTATCTTCGTTCTGGCAACAAGGTAAAGCGTGGCGTTGAGTTCCTCAACTCAACGGAAACGGGGAATGGAGTGTCTGAACACTAGGTTCCTTCAGTCTACGGTTCTTTCGGCCTACCCTGCTATAAGCGGGTTACAGCGTGAAAGCTAAATAAATAAATAATTGCTTAACATTATCTAGATATCATTTATCTTTGTTATGAAACAATTCGCGGTTAGCTTATTTTTATAGAAATAACAAATATCAATAACTGGTTCATAATCATTTTTATAAATATATATTTTTAATTGAAGCTCTCGCTTGTTTTGCTGATTAGTTGTACAGTGTAAAAAAAGTACACATTGTGTCGATTATTTATTAATATAACAAATGGTGTTTACTATTGGATAAAAAAATATCGACATATAGTTACAGTCAGTATACAGTTATTTTACTTTATTTTTTAAATGAATACAAATCCAACTTTTCATTTAAGCTGGCAATAAATACATTAAACCTATTTTCTTTTGTTTTATTCAAGTTAACTTGAATTTGATTCCCGCACACTTCGTTGAAGTTAATTATTAGGTAGGTGTCGTTTATTGGTGATTTTCCCTATTTTTAACATATAAAATATTTTCATGTCATCTAATATGTTATTACTTCATTGGTTGATTTAGTAGGTTACAGCTCGATATAATAAAAACGTGATAAAAAAGAGATCCAGTATAATTGAATGCAGCTTTTGGTACACAAATATTGGCAAATCTAACTATCTGATATACCTTTTCCAATTTTTTAGCATTTCCCCAAACAGTATAAAATAAATATTGAAAAATATGACATTTCTTTATCCTGTATAATTGCACATATTCCATTCGTGTAAAGCCGTGAAGGCAATTGCGCTTACAAGGTAGTGTTTAATAAATCCACATTTCAATATAACTAAAGGGGGAGGGTGGCCTATGAACTACAGGGATGGGTTGGGAGAACCTGACGTATATAGCTGCTCGGGGCGCAGGGACTCGCACTTGCTCCGGGGACACGGTGCTAGCTGATTATTCCGCGAGACTCGAACTTGCATACGTCGCTTACAAAATTTTAACAAGTTTGCTAAAATTTTAAAAAATATTTAAAATGTCTTGTGTGAATAAATTCATGGGTTTCACAAGTGGCCGCCGCAGACGGAGGGGAACAAGGGTAAGATTATTTTAAATTAAAATCATTAATCACTTTTAAAATCCGGATATGCTTCAGGCAGCACGTAGACTCTCCAAGTGATAGTTCTGGTGGTTTTCCGCCCGCGTTAAGTTTTCATACAAGAGCACTTTTTTATTAATTATACTATACACATATTTTATTAATTATAGAAATTCAAAGAGAAAGTGTAACATTCAAAAATTTACAAATTAATATGCTAAGAAAAATCTTCAAATTATAGTTGAAATCAATATTAGTTCACAACTTCGTAAACCGTTAAAAAAACAATAGATGTGATAATCTTCAGGTGCTAGAACCCTACAAATATTTAAAAAAAACTATAATACGGGCCTATTATCCTTACAGTCACAAAAATATAAAAAATGAACCATTAAAGATTTTTGTAAAATAATGGATATTTCAATATCTTTAAGTGTGCTTTAAAGTTAACGAACAAAAAGTATCAAACGCAGCGAGCGCTAGTGCCTCTTAGGACGCGGGATAAAATCTTAAATTCAAATATTCTTATTTAAAATTTTTACTTAAAATATTTACATAATTTATAATTTTCTGTAAGTTAAAATAATAATTATATTTATTATTTTGTTTAAAGATGGCAAAATTTTTTTTTAAATTTATATTATAAACCTGAAAGCTTGTTTATTTGAACACGGTAATCTTAGTAACTGCCTACTGGCTAAAATTTTAAATATATTATTGTGCTGGATAGTCCATTAATCGACTAAAGTTAATATTAGAATTACTTTGACAATTAATTGATCTCACATCATCATCCAAATAGTGTTCAATATTTTGTTTTGTCCTTTAAATAGTTATTTTTAATCAATCTAATTAAATTCTTCGTAATTTTTTTTTATAATGAATACTTTTCTGTAGAAATTAAAAGCCGTTAACACACAGGGACGCCTAATGTAATATCTCTCTTACGTAGCTTTACAACTAATTTGGCTTCATCAATTTGATAAGCCGGCATTTGTACATTAATGGTATACAATTTATAAATTATTATAATTGTATTTGAAATATTGAAGTTATTGTCTGTATTCCTCTCCCTATCACAATATAACTATATTATCTTTAGTATAAACGCAAAGCGAATATATTGAATATTACACGCAAGTGCAGCGCTATTTTTTTATATATTTAATCTATAATTGCATGTATAAACAGATATTAGACTGTGTTATGTCAAATAGACTAAAAATCCTAATAGATACTTATTATTATGATGATGATTTAAATGGTACCAACATCTTAAAACGACAAATGACAAATTGTAGAATACTTGACAAAGTAGACTACTATTTTATTCGAACAGCAAGCGACCCGACTGCGACTTCGCCCAATTTAACTGATTATTTATTTAATAAGTTGAATTGCTTTTTTTCCTGCATTGCATTTTACGATATCACATCACAAATGTTCGATGTGATTTCTTTATTTATTAATGAAAACAATATACGCAATGTACTGGTTCCTCATATGAAAAATGTATTTATATAAATGAAAATGATCATTTTACCAGTAAACACAATTTTGTTCATGCATTTAATTGCGAAAGTAATCAAATATATTGTGCATATATGTGTAAGGAGATTCTTTTCCAGCTTCCCACATCAACACGTCGTTAAAACACAATATTCATTTCTGACAATTAAAATTTACATTCAAAATAAATTTCAAGGCAATTAACTTTTTACTTTCATAAGCATCATTGTTTTTTACCTGACAAATATACCCGCTATTTTATATTGAAAGTTCAAAAGTTCTGTACTAGTTCTTGACTCTTGCTTTGTTTGCTTCTTTGATATTTATATACAGTAGAGCTCGCATAATATATTCGATCACGCTCAATACGATTTCCCGCAATCCTTGTAACTTGTAACATGATTCATATATCACAAGCTTTATCAAGACAAAGCTTGTGATTTTCTCAAGCACTCAGATTATAACGACAAAACTGCTGTTAACCATTTAAGACACTATGTAGGATTTTTGAGTCACCGCAAAGAAAACTTTAACTTTTAATAATACTACGATATAAATAACAGTATTAAGCGTCTTTAACTTTCATTTGAAATTAAAACATTTAACATTTAATAAAAACATCTATTTCCGCTTTCCCACGACGTAAAATTTATTTATAATATGTGATAAGCTACAGCAAATATCACAATTTTATAATAATGTATATATTTTATAGATCGAACCTAACAGAAAATCTTTAGGTATATAATAAGATGTTTGAAAAATTTTATTTAAATTGTTTCATTTAAAATATAGTATAAAGTATCAGTATTAATCTCTAATATATTCTACTATGTTATCAGTATTAATATCTATTCTACAAAAGAACATGTTTCAGTGTTAATATGGAAAGCCGAGAATCGGATAAAAATTGTTTGTAAAAAAAGTGCTCGCATAGTTCCTTTGGTAAAAGTACAACATGATCACAATATAATGTAACTTCCGCAGTGGATATTTGTATGGATTGCTATCATAAGTTAAATTTTCATTACACTACACTTTGATAATAATTTGACTCTAGTAGATTTTGTAAAAAATTCGTTAGTTATTGAAGTGGCAGTCAAAAATTATCAGCTTTTACTAATTTAAGCTTTATAAACTATAGTTTTTAATGAATGATCAAAAAATTAAGGTACTTTTAATTTTAATAAAAAAAGTTCAGAAGACGAATCCTTGACTTTCACATTGTAAAATATTGATTAGTCATTATGTTAAAATCTACAAAATTTGAGATTAAAATACAATTCTATTTTTTTTAATAAATGTTTATAATCCAATATCTCGAAATTAAATAAATTAGAACAAATTTCAAAATAATTAAGGGGGCCACGTCGCCGTGTCCTGTTCTATTTTTTTCCTCTGATAATTAGATGACTAGAATTTAATAAAATGTTAGAGGAAATCTGTACATCATTAGAAATAACCAAACCTTCGTTATTAGTTCTACTAAACTTTCCTAAAAAATTGACTACTGATTTTCTTTGTAGATTTTCTCACAACAAATATTTGTCCAGCCGTCGGCACTTTTCCTTCGGACTGGTACAACTGAACTTATGATCCAGATCTACTTAACTAGTATTGTATAAGTTTAAGTATATTGATTTTTTTTTATTTAAGAATTGAAATTGAATTGAATAGTTACATAATTACTTTCGTCGTTTTTATTTTATTATGACTTTTTCCGCCAGGGCGTCAGCTTTGCCAGCTTGAACTACATGAATACCTACTTAAGCTGAACTGCGTTCGTTTTGAAATTTTTTATGATGTTACATTAAAAATCGGTGATGTTCTCGGATTTACTCTAATTTAACATACATACATATATACATATATTATTCATATCAATATTCTTTTCGGAATCTCTCTGTATGTACATTATTATTTTATATGCAATATTTCATCTGACCGGTAAATCCTGTTTTGTCCGCGTAAATCCTAATCTCGCGCGAATTCCGGGATAAAATAGCCTATACGCTGCCCCACATACTTCTCTATCCTTTACTGAAAGTTCTATAAAAATTGGTACATCTGCTCCGGACAAAGAGACAGACATTTTTTTAAGTTCTTGTTTGTGGTACTCTTTTGTTTTACTTCATTTTCTATTTTGTGGTACTAATTTGTCCTTTTATATTGAAACATAAATAATGTACAAGTAGAACCCATGTGTTGTAAAATTCAAAATTATGTAAAGAGTGAACGCCGTAACTAATTTTAGAATTAACTAGTAAATTATAAAAATTATACACAGTTATACTCAAAGTATGATTTTGAAATGAATAGATCTAAAAAGAAACGATAGAAACAGTAAGTACTGGCTCATACACAATATAAGGAAAATTTGTATGTCATCTAACAGTAAGCTCATTAAGCCTATAGTCCCAAAAGTAGCACCTGAACTTAATTTAACACACATATTGATGTAGCTACGTAAACGTCACTCGTAAGTGCTAGAAGTGATGTGTATCACTTAGGAAGTATAAGAAAAAAATAAATATTCCCGTATTTGATTATATTTCTATCGAAAAGAAACCGTACCGTCGTGTCGCAGAGGCACAGCGTCTGTCTGTAAACGCGGCGGCTTTTGAGTTGCGTCGTTAAGTTCTGCTTCTCAACACGCAATGCCTCGAAAAGCGAAAAGAGAGGGACGGAGTGTCTTCATACAAGGTTATATACGGTTCCCTCTGCCTACCTTGCCATGTGCGGGATACATCGTGATGAAAAATATTCTCATAAATCCTATTTTGAAAAATCTATAGTAAAAATAGACCCACACCCATAGTAAAAATGTCTTAGAAAATAACTTAAAACTAACATCGCTTAAGTTATTATAACAAAACCTACCAATTTAATAATATTGTTGTTGTGTATTGATATATATACATACCTACCTACGTAAAGTTGATACCTTCTTCTTTAAAAAACACCGTTACAAACCGATAGTGTATCTGTTCTTTTCATACAAAATGAGTGCATATGTCCGCAAATTTAAGTTTGTCGACTCTTATTAATTAATTAACTTACAGTATTTACAGTATATATAAAGGCGAAAACCTCTAAATTGATAATTTATATGTTTAGTAAAGAAAGAAACCGTTTCAAACTTACTTTGTAGTACTTACTTTCTTTCTCTTATCTTTTGTTTAGCAATACATTTCTTTTCTTCAACTAGTTTTATATGCATATCATATGTTATTTAGTTGTATTTTTTTTGTCCTTCAAGGCGCCCCCCATGGCGCTGCACGAGTTACCAATGCTGCGGGATCCCCCTGTGGCTGGCGGATCAGGTCTTGCGCCAAGAGCTGAACCAGAAGAGGAGTATTTGGAGCTGGTAAGTCTCATTTTAGAGTTACTATTTTACTAAAATAAACACCTAATTAACACTAAAATTACTTTTTAATTTACTAAAATAAAAAAGAAGCTTTACTTGGTAAATAGGGAGAAACTAGTAGTAACTAATTAGTATTCACATTTACTTTTCCCTTGAGCTTAGAAGTCTATGTATGTCCGTTTGTTCCTATGTGACACTGTAGACCAGAGACCAAACAGGTTGGCTGATTTTGATGATTGTTGTTATCGAGTACAACAGGCGCGGTCAACTGTAATTGGCAGCACACATATTGCGCCATATATTGTTTCAACATTAAGTTCGATAACCTATAACATTAAATAAGATAAGATCTTTTTAATTAATAATTAGTAACAGTAAAATTACTACTCAAGAGGCTCTCTAATAAATCGTTATTGTTTACATCATTATGATTTTATGGAGAAAATTACATTCTAAATAGCAAAACAAGGAAACTTATATTTACACTAGCGGCCCGCCCGAGGCTTCGACCGCTTGAACTGCACAATTATTTGTTTGTTTATTATTAATTACTGTTTATTTAATTAATTATTATCATAAATTGTGGCCGATACATATGTTATTCTGATAAGCTATATTACTGCAAAGGTTCATCTAAATATGTTTAGTTTTTGCGTGACACCGGAACAAACATCCATCCTCACAAAATTTACAATATTAGTTGGATTCTGTAACAATAATTTAACAGGGTTTTTATAGTATATAAAATTTTTCAGTATATATATTTTTTTAAATTTTTTACAGTATTTAATATAGTAACTTTATTAAAAAAATCTTAAATGTGTGGCTTCACGTGTCCCTTCATCACAGAAAATAAATGTACATGAAATTTCGAGACTTTTACGCTTATGAATCAGGTAACTAACTAAGGTAACTTCTTATAAAAACGAATTTTCTTAAATGAGATTAACCAACATAATTTTATAAGAGATTATGTTTCCTGTTACCATACTGTACGTGTTTAAAGAATTATCAATGAAAAAGGTCACTGTATTATTCAATTTAGAAACTCTCCGTAATTAATAGTTTGGGTAATAAGTTCGTAGCGTTTGTATGTTTTCCTTTTTTTACAATGAGTACTTTATACACTACAAAACTGAAACAATTAGCAAATTGTTTTTTTTTTTTTGGAATAATTTGTAGGCTCACTAATTTAATCAACAGTAGGTAAAAAGAACAATTTCGACATCTTTTCTTGTTGGTTTACATGGAAGTTAAAAAGCTGGTGAAATCCTGTCCGGGGATTTGCAACTTTTACAGAGAAGGCGAGTTTAAGAGACGAGTCTACAGGTCGGAAATGATTTCAAAAATAGGAACTTTTACGTCGCAGCCACGAAGCTGCGTTTGACATAGGCCATATCAACGTTCTTTTGAAGGAGAGCAGCCACCAAACAAGTAATTAATTGGTAAAAAAATTTGCTGCATTGAATAAAATAATTATTAATATTTTTCGTTGAATAGGCTCCGCTGAAAAAATTAAAGTTTGGATGCGTAAAAGATATACAAACAACCAAATAAATCGCCTTTAAATTTATTATCAACACCGCATTCCAGGGGTTCGAATTAGAGATCTTTGAGCATCCACCGTATTCGCCACACCTTACACTCACTTTTTATTATATTTTTGGGTCCATGTTAAACCATTTAAGAGGATCTTTAAAACAGGTGTAACAACTTCTTAGCTACCAGGCCAGGTAATTTCTGTGGGAACGGTATATCGACAAATTGATTGAGAGGTAAAAAGATGAGCTTAACTACATCAACAAATGCATAAGAGATTAATTTATAGGTGTTAATTATTCTCCGATAAAATCGGTACAAACTTATTCCCCAAACCAATGCAATAAGAACAATAATTTCACCTCAAATCATCTGAGAACTTCATAAAATTATTTGAAATCAAATAAATTAAATATATTTCACTATTTCTAATTACCCATTTTGCTTAAACTGTATTAAAATCTTAAAATTATAATTTAAAATTGAAAACCTTAATTAACTATAGGCGTGCTAAAAGAATTTTTATATTTATTTCATTTCTATATAAACTGTACTAATATAATTCGATAATGTGCCTTTGATTACATTCTGCTGCCAGTTGTAGTGTAAGTAATACAAACAAAAATATACGTACCATATTGTTAAACTACTTTTCATATTATAACACACAGGAACATGAAATCAATGATAAATACTAAGAAGATCCTGGACTTTCTGCCACTACCTTTATTTGTACACCCAAATGGGACTTTACCAGAGCAAATAAACCACGCACAATGCTTTTGAAGTTTAAAGATAAAATATTAAGGGACAATGTATGGGCTAGTAAAACCAACGTAAAAGGATTCGGTTTCAATTTGTCTGAAATCCTGATACAATAACGAAACAAAACATACAGTATGTTGCTATTTGTGTCGAAAATATACTAATCTATACTAATATTATAAAAAGGAAAGATTTGTGTGTTCGTTTGACAGCGATAGATTACGAAACTACTGCATCGATTTGAATAATTCGTATATCATTTTATAATGATAAAACTCTTTACTTATGGTAGTCTTTACTTCGTTATCTAGATATAGGCGACAGAATATTAAAAACGTTAGGAATTCATATGAAAACTTTAATAATGCTTATTAAAAATACCGTATATGGTGCGCGTATATGGTTAAAGCTACGTAAAAAATATATATGACAGAATTGTTTTACCTCTTTAAAAGTTCTAAATAAAAGTCCGCGAGAGCATATATCTATCTCCTAAGAAACATTCACAGTGACCATTTCAATATTTTAGTAATTACAAAATATAAAAGGATATTTACGAAACTATTTAAACAATACTGCATTATTCTTTATTCAAATAAATACATTACTCGTAGATACGTTGTGCGTTTTTTATACACCAAAAATGCATTTTATAGCATATCAATCAAATTGATATTGATGAGCGGAGCGGAGTTGTGTGGTGGCGCGTCGCGAGTCGCGTACCTATAATACCTACTATCCTTATTTTAAAGCGCGTTGATTTCAGGAGTTATTGATTCGATTTTTAGGGATCCGTACCTAAAAAGGAATAAACGCAACCCCTATAGAATCACTTTGTTGTCCGTCTGTCAAAATCATTCCCTACAAATCACGTGGAAGAATCAAGCTGAAATTATAATCAAATATTCAAGTCGATAACCTCTTGAAGCACTTCATTTGAGCGTTTATGTTGTAATTTTGCTTTTAGTATTTGCCTGTTGTAAGAAAATCCTCTCATTATAAAAACCTACAGAGTCTATTCATAGAAATATTGCATATAAAATGACATTTTAATGTTTGTAAATAAAATATTAAAACCATTATTTATTTATAAAAATTATATTTAATTATAAAATATATAATAATTATAAAAATCATTATTTATATTAATTATAAAAATGATTATTTATTTATAATACATATATATTTCATGCAAGTAAGAAATATATTTCATGTATGATTTTCAATAATAGATCGCGTAATTTGAAAGGGAAGTTTTTACATATAATATTTGTATAATATTTTGAAGTGAAACCGAGTTTGCTGGGAAAACAAAAACATCATCATCATCATCATAATCAGCCAATATCAGTCCACTGCTGGACGTAGGCCTCCCCCAGGTTACGCCATAAGGCAAAAACAACAGAGACAAAAAATATTTTTTTTAGGTTTATTAATATTTAAATGCGTTCGAAGAGTAAGAATCTTGTCTTATTGGGTACATGTAAATTTATTTAAATAAAATAAAATAATTTTCGTAATAAAACACGAAACAAGCAATGGTCACAAGTCTAATCCTACAAATAAAATTATACAAACATTTGACAACTTAAAATAAATTAAATAATATATTTACACAAAATGATAACAAAAACAATCGCTAATTAATTATTATAAATGCGAAAGTAACTCTGTTTGTCTGTTAAATTTTCACGCCTCAACTGAGGAACCGATTTTGATATATTTTGATATAGAGATAGACGGAACTTTGACATCACGGGGAGCAGTTATGTACATATAGTATAATTCATTAAAGTATTTAATGATCATGGACTTGAACATCTCTTGAATTCAAAAACTCAATTTATGAGATTCAAATTATTACATCTAGCGGTAAGTAGATATTTTAGTCGTTTTTGATCTATTGATACTTTACTTGATTGACCTTAAAATGATTATATTGACCTTAAAATAATTTTCGAAAAACAATGATGTTTTAATATCTCTAGAAACATTTTTAACATGTTATAAGTGCATTTACAATATTTACCCATATATGTCTTTGAATGACGAAATTTACTAAGTAGTAAAGAAATTTCTGCATCGCACTAACAAGATATTTTTTTAATTTGTACTTGTGTCGATATATCTTAAAATAGCTCTTCAGAACATAGGTGAATTGAATTGTATAGAGTATAGAGCAATTGTCGTTGTATAGAGCAGTCAATTGTGTTCATTGAAGATATTGAAAATGCTTTAATTGGTCGGTTTATATATCGATGATATATCTTTATTGTTAATTTAATAGAAAAAACCTACCTAGCAATTTTGATTGTATGTTTATTTATTTTATTCGCAAATCACGCAAAAACTGACGTACAGAATAGAACAGTTTTCTTAACAAAAAAAGACCGATAAAGTCAAATTACTTTGATTACCTATTAGTATTATATATATATATATATATATATATATATATATATATATATATATATATATATATATATATATATATATATATATATATATATATATATATATATATATATATATATAATATATATATATATATATATATATATATTAATAGTAGGATAGGATTATAGATAGACACGATTTTAATAGACAAGAGTATTTAAAAAAAGACGACGAGAAAATCGAAGAATTGCATTTGCCAACTTAAGCGGGCGGGTTGCTAATCTATTCTATAGCTTAACTTGCGAGGAATCAACGTCAAAACGCGTCTATTTTTTATTTTCCCATGGGAAACATAATTTAGCGCCAGGTCGACAACTATTATATATATATATATATATATATATATATATATATATATATATATATATATATATATATATATATATATATCTATATATATTTATATTAAAACGTAAACGTATGTAATTATACATATAATCTAAACATATAGAAATATAACATAATCTATAAGCAGATTATGTTCCAACTTTTCTATTTACAGCGTATAAAACACAAGATCACCTTCCCACAATTGATTTTTAAAATCAAAATCATACTACCACTATTTATTTTTATTTATTGGAACGACATAATTAAAATAATTAATCAATTTCAATTTAAAATACGGTATTCATAACCTAACCACAATATTTTTACAAATTTCAAGTATCTCTATCGCAGTTTTAAAATATTTCATACAAACTTTCATCCCTTCATTTACCCCCTTAGGGGTGGAATTGCCAAAATTCCTTTCTTAGTGCTCACTAAAGTTATATTAAAAACCTACATGCAAAATGTCAAGCTTCTCGGTCCAGCGGTTTGGGCTGTGCGTTGATCTCTGGGTATTTCAGTCACCTTCCTCTTTTATATATTTTAGATTTTGTCGCATAAAATACTTGTCTTTCTACCTAAATGACAATGACTTAAAAGATTTTAATGTTCATATTATTTTAACATTAGCGATGTTAAAAATAAAAAGTAAAATTTTGTTTTTTAGGACTCGCCAAAGAATGGCGGTGTATATAAAAAAATAAATAACGTTTATTAGTTTATTTACTTTTATGAAGTGGATGTTGGTAAATAGAAATGTTATAAACTAGAAAATTCTGCTTACAGTTGGTATGTTCAATAACATATATTTATTACAAAAATATTATTAATATATGTGTCCTCCGTAATATCCAGCAGCGCCCTAACTATATTTTGAAAGGGGCGAGAATGGTAACATCAGTCCAGACTGGTAAGGGCATAAAGATTATTAGAAGAAAGAAAGGAATAAAGTAGATTTTAAACGGTTGATAGAACTTTTGATAGGATAGGAAGGATGGATATAGAAAGACAATTAAACATTGGTGGGATTCGAGGTTTTAGGCAGTGGAACGACTAATCCATCCACATCCTTCCATTGTGTAGGAAAGACATAACGTGACAGTGAAAAATTGCAATATCCTGCAACACTGGAAGAATCATCTCATGGCTGAGATTGTCGATCCCGGTGGCTTTAGTAGAAATGGAGCGGATATACTTCTGTAGTTCGTCTTCTGAGACAGCTTTAAAAGAACTCTTCTCTTTTAACGCTGTCTCAGAAGATGAACTAAGGAACTATCGCATTAAGTCTGGTAGGTCAAAAAGAGACAAAAGGCAAGTGCTTGTGATTTTATTTGAGGATTTATATTTAATATTAGAACTGTAAAGTGGGACATAAAACATTGAGATCTACTGAAATCTGATGACTATAAATGGTTTTGCTTACACTAAGCGACACTAAGAACCTCCAAACTTATGCCAGACACAGATTCTGAATGGTATTGCGAATATAGCGCTTAGCATCTTTACACATTCTGTTGCAGATGTTTCAGTTTCTTGTATACTGATAGATTTTATTCACAAGGAGAGGTTTTAGTTTTACCTTTAGCTTTGTCACGCATAACCATATATCTTTTATTGGTTGAAGTTAACCATTGAGCGAGTGTACGTTTCATCCAAACTAGTCGCACCAGGGAGTGAATAACGTAAATATTAATCAGTTCAGTAGTCAAATAATCTACTATATTGTCAATATTTGTTAATGACATAATGTGTGACCAGTGTCGATGTTATTCAAATCCTCCCTAAAGCGTGCCAGGTCCATGTGTTCAAAATTGCGCTAATGAAATATTTAGCCGCTAACCTTGGGCGTAGTTTGTATATGAAGAAAATATTTAATCATGATAAGAGATATGGGCAGTCATTGGTCCATGAGAAATAACAAGATATATATAATAGGAAAATAACAATACATAATAGGGTTAGAGACGAAAATAATATCATTGAGAGGTTTACAATTAGGAAAATAATGAGAGATGACATAGGCATAGACATATGTAGGACCCGTTAAGTGATTGTAGCAGATTAGTTCTGGAATCATTTTAAAAGGTACGTATTATAGTCACCCATGCAAATGATACACTCGAATTGAAAGACTTTCTATCTATATCACTAAAATAGTTCACTTTGTTAATTTGAGAATATCATCCCCTTGAAAGAATTTTCTTATGATACAGTTCTATTTCCATAAAAAAAATTCAAGAGATCCTACAGTATATCCTACAGCAACACCAGAAGCAATATTTTGATATCCTGATATGCACTAAGTAAAGAGAAATAGTAAGATGGTTAAAATTGTTCAACAACTTGTCTATTTATGTTTCAGAATCTAAAGACGAATGAGCATTATCATAGTTACTTGATGAGCAAGAAAATGCTCATCATATTAGTAAATAGTTACATAAAAATCATATTTAAATATACATAAAGTAAATATGCATACCTGTATAATTATATAATTACAAAAATAAAAATAAATAAATTACAATAACGATTTATTTATAAAAGTAAAAAATCTATTAAATTATCAAATAAAACCACATGCACAAGTTGACTTACAAATAAATTTACACTCAATTGTTATTACTTAATAAAAAGTACAAAATTGAAACAGAAATAACGACAAATACTATGACAGTTATCATTATCTGTATACATGATAAACAATATGTAAATAATTTATAATCTGTGACATGAATGACACAAGATAAATGACAATTGTTATATTGTTACTGTGCTAGAAAGTTAACAATTTTAAAACTTCAAACAGTTTTAAAAGTGTAAAATATTTTTTTTCGCCAAAATAAAGATATACAAATAAATTAAGTGTACCCTACAATCTACCGGAATAATAAGAATGACGACTAATGATATAAGCTAGTTGTTGTAAGCGGATTTCGTCTGCGGATTTTGTACGATTGACCGTTTAAATTCTAGCAAAGAAGAAATTTTTACTCTGGATTTGTTTCCAAGTAATTTGACTACCTTGCCACTAGCAGACGCAACTTAATTAAACTGTCATGGTTATTTTAGAGCTTTTTAATAAAGCTTTTTCTTTCCACACGTTGTAGCGTAGCTGCAGACTGGAAAATCTAATGTGTCTCCAAACGATTCATGCCGTGCACAACAAACACATCTTGCGAGCTTAAGAGGTCGAGTGTCTTTCTTAAAAAAGCTTTAAATTGTGTGTAGAGTGGGAGTGGCGGTAGTAGTACCAGGCTAAACTAGATTATTTTCAAACTCACCCATCCGAGACGAAAACATTGAAGATAGTTCATCCATACTTCTGAGCAGCTGTTCCACGTATATATATATATATATATATATATATATATATATATATATATATATATATATATATATATATATATATATATATATATATTACAAAATAAATGAATAATATTTTAAATTCAAATTGAGTTAGAGCATCTTAAACGTGAAAAACATTTCGCAAAACAAGCAAGTTGGCCGTCGTTAGATGACACAAAATGAAGTGTCTTAAAAAATAATGCGTCAAGAAATAACGCTCTAACTACTGTTTATGAATAAAAATGATATTGATACGTTACTTGAAAATAACAGATTTTTTAGTAGCTATATAATATAACGAACACCCATCGAACCCCTACTTGAGACACGTTTTTATTCATTTCTGTTAAGAATCCGTTAACCGTTAGGTTAATACCCGCCGTTAAAACCGGTGTTACAAAATAAATACTTTACATTACTTACTTACGAAATAGGTAAGTGACAAAAACAACCATTAAGTTCTAAACATTCAGCTCCGGATACCACAATCAATTTTAATATAATTTTTCCCCTTTCTTTGACAAACACTAACAGCCTTTCAATCGCATATTGACGATATCGAGCGTCGACCGGCAGAAAGGCCGGATATCCGCAAAAAGCATCTAGATACAAACCAATTCACGCTATCATTACACAATTACCTTGTTTGTGCGATGTTGTGAATTTTCGAATATTGTAGAAAACAATTAATGCAATTAATAGCGCAGACGTGTCGATGGAATAATCGAATGCTCGTTAAAATAACGTCTTTGATTTCATTTAAAATGTGAACGAGTTGAATTTCTACCTGCATAAAATATTTTTAAATTAAAAGTTAACCTTACAAATATACATTTAGATTACAAATGGAGCGGGAAATATTTTTTTGAGGAAAAGCATCCTTAGTAAAAATCTGTTCAATCGATAAAATATTAATCAATATTTATTAAGATTAAACTCATTGTTCCGCAGTGGAACAGGCACAGGACAGACCATTGTGTGTACAAGCACGCGATGTTTGTGGTTTCTAGAGAGAGGAGGAGGAAGGTCATCATCATAATCCCAATTAAAAATAAAAAAAATTAAAGATAAATCATTAAAAAACATAAAAAAATCTGGAAACCTTGTTAAATAAACATTTAAAGATTAGCTACGTAAAAGTACGTATGAAAATTGCAATTTAGAAAAAAATGCCCAGAGTATGGGAATTTGATATATAAAAGTCAAAATCTCATATGTAACGGTAACATAATAAAAATAATGTCGATTCCGTACTAATTTCATGATTATATGTCAGCGGAAAATATATTGAAATAAACTGCAGATATAAATTTGTCTATGTTAAACTTTTAAATTACCAAATTTAAGATTTTTTCCTTTATGTATACTACAAGTTCTCACGTCTTGTCAAACTAGAAATTTTAAGAGTTGACGAACTTAAATTTCCGATCGTTTTTTGTACTCATTTATATAAGATGAACTACAGATATAAGTTTATCATATTTTATTTAGTTAGAAGTTTGATTTTTTCCGTGCCCTAAGCGACAACCTATATGGATATTTCGTATAAAGTTTAGCTTAATAGCACTGCGCGATTTTAAGACAATGGAAAATAACAGATGCAAAGTTATCTTATGAGGGTTCCGTTTTTTAAGGTACGGAGACCTAATAATTGAATGTGAAAGTGGAAACAGATTTGACACGATATTGTTATTTTTTTACAATTAATCGACAAATGGAACAAAAAGGTTACGCTAAAGAAGTTACAACTAGCTTAATTATATAATTATAATAATATTAAATAAATAAGAACTTGAATATTATGTATATAAAGAAGTGATTTACTAAATTAATTTTAGTAACTAATATTTTATAACATAATTTGCTTATTACTTAAATATTGCTTTAAAAAATGCAGAAAACATATTGAAGTCATACTTATTACCTATGAAAAAAATATTACATCAAATCAGCCTATAGCGTCCTCTGCTGGACATAGGTCTCCCCCAGGTTACGCCATAAGGCACGATATCCCGATTTCGCCGTCCAGTCACAACCAGCCGCCTTCTTTAAAGTTGGCCGCTGTGTACCACATAACCACAAATTACAATAAAATATTTTGATTACAGTAAAGGTGTAATATTGATTACGTGTCATTTTCTTGTAACTGTAACTACCAAAGCAAAGGTAATCTTGATAAAGGTTACTTTTAATTTAAATATCTTCTACCGTTTGGAGACACAATAAGAAATATATAGACAAATTATTTTGTTGCAGGATGACTTTGAAGATGCAGTTGAAGACCCAACGTGAGTACAAATTATACAATATTACGATAAAATATACTCCTCGTCTCGTCTCCACCTCTACCATCAAATAATCTTATCAAGGATATATCAAGGAACTCAAAGTCGAATATTTTTTTAATGTAATATATTTATTTAATCAAAGTATGCACCGTTGTGGAATTCCTAACCAAAGAGGAGAAATTCGTAATTAAAGTGGCCAGTACGACAAAATACCAATTGCCAAAATACCAAAATACATTTACCAAAATACCATGACAGTGAAAAATACTTTGTCGTTGAATACGTTACCTACAGTCGAAATGCAGGGCTTCTTTTGCTTTTTTAAAATGTTGACTTCAAAAAGTCTCATTTTAGAAAGATGTTTTCATTCATATTTTTATTATTTTTCAATATATTGGTGGGTAGGTGGTATACACAATTTACTCCAGATTTGGCCCAGTTTTGTTCATATATTTTTTTTTGTTTAGCTTCACGTTGTTTCCTGTACATAGCAGGGTACGCAGAGGAAACCATAGGCAGAAGGAACCTAATGTTAAGACACTCCGTTCAACACTTTCAGCCTTTCAAGGCATTGCGTTTTGCCTTCTTGCCAGAGCGAAGAAAATGAAAATAATTCATTATCCCCAAGTGGGATTCAAACCCACAAACCGTCACGTTTACAAGCAGACGCTGTGCCTCTGCGGTAAGACGGTCCTCTTATACGAGTTTATAATATATTATTTATATCATTAGTCTTAACATATTTTAATGTAGATATAAACTTCATATATAGTATTTAAAATCGTCTTATGATAGACTAGTGGAAATTTGCTTGGAATTTCCAACCAAGAATTAGTAGAAGTCATAAGCAAAAAAATAATTAAAAGTGCTAATTGATTCGTTAATTTATTAATTGATTAACTCAAAAGTCTCAACCCCAAATTAATACAGTAGTTTAGTATAGTATACAAAACTTATTGTAATCTTGAAATAAAAAGTAAAATATATGCAGAATCTTGTTAAAATGCTCATAGCACCCATAGTCGCTATTTAGTCGAATTATGTCTCGCACCTATTATGTTAAATTATAATCAAAATTGAAGCAGTTACACATGTTGAAATTAATTCGCTCAACATGAACGGCTAATCCGTTCAGAATGAAATGTGAGCTTATTCAATTAAATGGCTATATATAGTACACTACTGTTAAATGCAAATATTATTAAGTCCCTCGTTATAGGTCTTATATTTAATATTATTATTTGGCATTACTTTTAATTTTATATTATTAGCGTGGAAGTGGATATTTATTGTCTCCTTATACAAAATTAATATTAAAGAAATGTTATTCAGGAGGTAAAACTTTGCTTATATTCTTATAATATACGTAAACCAATGTTTGCATGGTACATCAGTGTACCTACCTTCTAATCCTGAATAACAGTAACAGTAGTATTCACGAAATGTACGATAATTTTTAGTGCTATAAAATATATATTTTAATGAGTTACGATAATTTAGTTTTTTTATGAGGACTTTTAATTTATTGGCAGTCATAGCGCAGCGACACATCGTCTGACTGCAAACACGACGTTTGGCGGTTCGATCTCCACTCGGGAAGATTGGAATTATTTTCATTGTCCTCGCTCTGGTAGCAAGACAAAGCGTGATGTTGAGTTTCGCCACTCAAAACGCATTGCGGAAGGCGGGGAACGGACTGTATTAATTCTAGGTTCCCTCCCCATGCTCAGCTATCATGCTATATGTGGGATACAACGTGTAGCTAAAAAAGTGTTTTATGTATAACACAACACACTAATGTCACTCAGTGCCCGAATCGTAATTAATATTATTTACCAGCACCAAAATCTAAAAACATAACTTGTGTTGAAACTTTCATCATTGTAACAATTATAATATACACGATATTTGTTATATTAAAAAAATGTATGCTAACAGTTCCGGTGAGCTTTCTCTAAGCCTGAGTGAGGCTTTATCGGATTGCCAACAAGCTATAACTCGATTTTTCAACAATGATCCTACAAAGGCAGCTGCTATTATGACACCATGGTGAGTCGAGACTAAATATTTTTCAGAAATGTAAATTTATTTACTTATTAATTGACTAGAACATAAAAATAGGCAAATAGAATCATTTAATTATTGCCTAATTACATATTTTATATGGAAATATCTGTGGTAGGAGTGTACAATATTCATGAATATAATAAATCGTACAGACCAGGATCCAGAATCATATGAGAGAAAAATACGCTAAATCGTTACTTACTAATGATCGATAACATTGACTTGGTAATCGCTGCTAGAGTTAGTAAACTGCAATATTTTTTTAAGTTGACGACGAGTCGGGTATTCTCTTATACATATATGCTCTTATACATATATGTATGTATATACGAACGTATGTAAAGAAAAAAAGTGGATTTCTAAATACTTCTAAATTTCTGCCCCTCAGGAAACATGTATCTTTGTATCATTCACATGGGGCAACAATTTTCGAATTCATCCCTGCCCTTTTGACCCTCGAGCCTACACAAATCCAACGAGCCCAAGAGGCCTTACGCAAAACCTTCGACTTGTGTGCGAAACAACGCAGAAATTATACTTTTGTCCAGTCGATTGGGGCAATAATAAAAAAGGTAAATTTTTGACCTCTATATTAATATTTATTGTGATTTATTTAACCCTAAATACATTTTATAATGTGGTTGCAAACTCCAGCCAAATTATGCCGGATACACTGAAGAAGAGGCCCATGCGGAGTTGATTCATTCGGAAGCCTTACTGCTACAAGCGTGTCTCACAACTCTCGACGGCGATGAAGTGACTGGACTTCTAAGAGCATCTTTGCGTGTGAAATCATCCTTCGATTGTTACAGGTACAAACATTTTTATAACTTGACTTGACTACATACAATATTAAATATAGCTTCTAAAATATACCTACTGTGTCATAACAGAAAAATACAGCTATTACTACTACTAGACAACTACTCGATAATAAATTTGGTAAAAAAGGTGCAAACTACAAGCGCACTCTGTAATATTATATTTAATTTACAACGCTGGATCATTACGGAACACAAAGGATCCGTATATGAAAATGATTTTCGCGGAACAGATTTTTAATTAAAATTAACAGCGCGTCCAATCAAAACATTACTACTCCATTATTTTGAGCTTTAAGCAGACTTAACCTCATACATTAATTAAGTTTTTACTATTATGTGTTAAATACTATAATGAAGTACGTTCATTAGCTTTCATTTCAATTATTAACTGACATTATATTAATATTATTGAAAATAAAGATATTGGTAGCGCAGCGGCACAGCGTCTGACTGTAAAGACGAAGGTTGTGGGTCCGATTACCACTCGGGGAGAATAATTTTTTTTCATTTTCCTTGTTCTGTTAACAATACAAAACTCGTCATTGATATCCGACAAACGACACGCAGTGTCGCATAAGGCGCCTCTGCCCACCCTGGTATAAGCTGGATACACTGTGAAGCTAAAAACAATGCAATGTAATTGTAGAACTTTAAATAGATAATAAGTTAATTAGTGCAGATTTAGTAGTGGCAAATACTTTTGAGAATTACTTACTTTGCAGCAATACCAGTTAAAGAGACTTCTTCATTAATCATCTCTAACAATCATCGAGTGAATTGAGCTGTGCACGTTACACGAAAATAAATTATGTAAAGTTTTAAGTATTAAATTAGTGAAAAATAACTTTCCACATAAGTATCTTGGTTGTATGAATAAAATTACTGAACCCTTTCATGTCACATATAACATATTGCACTTCAGCTTAGACCGGTATGTGTTGAACAAGAATTTTGCGTAAAGTTATTATGTTAAAGGGGAGATAATAGTCGTCCTAATAACTATAGAACTATATTGTCAAAACTGGTCTTTGTGAATTTGTCTCTGTTTAAATATACTATATATAAGCTTATGTAAGAGGCGCCAAAACGCTAAAGGCGTAAACTACTTGTCAATAGTAGTGATTCCCCCTTGGCTTCGCTCACATAATCTGATATTTTGTCGTTTTTTGATCGAGATTTTCTCATATGACACATTCAAACAGATTAACGTGTGTAGCATTTTTACAGTGAGGGAGCTTCATAACATCAATATTATTATATAATGTAATGTATTATGTAGTATTATGAAAATAGAGGTGACAAAAAAACCTCATGATCTAATGGCCGAGTTGTATATTTATTATGAAGAACATTTAATATATATTACTAATATATTTTTGAATCAGTAGCCCAAATATTAAGTTTCATATTTCGGACTTCAAACACGACGGTGTTCCATACAAACTTTCAATCTCTCTTCCCACTCCCTTAGAGGGAATATTTCTACAGATGATAAAACGGATTTTTAATCAGTAGCATAAAATATATATTCATATTATTATAGGATCACGAGCAGGTTGTCCGTCTGTCTGTATGTCTGCCTGCCCGACAGCCAAGACCATTTTTTCAAAATCACGTCGAGGAATCAAGCTGATAACCTCTTGAAGCACCGGATTTTTTGTTGCATTTTATATGAAAATCGCCGAGAAATCAAAACTTACAGGGTATCCCGTTAATCTATAGTTATGAAATTTGGCAATAAGTTAGAACTTACAGTACAAACCAAGGGAAAAATCCGAGCATTAGAAACTCATAGACATATCCCAAAAAAAAATTATTACAAACTTAAGTGTATCCATTTCATACAAAATGAGTGCAAACCACCGTAAATTTTAAGTTTGTTGGCTCTTATTAGTTGTACTCTAAGTGAGAAATTCTTGTATAAAGAGGAAAATATCAAATTGAAAATTAATAAGTTTCAAAAAAGAATCCATTACAAACTTATTATATTTATGTATATTATATTTGTAGTTCGTAATATTCAAAATTATTTGATACGACTACAAAAGTCGTATTTTCCTCAGCGGAATATCTACAATCATGCAATAGGTACGGAACACTAGGTGCGGGAGTATTACTCGCACTTGACCGATATTATTTTTTATTTTACAAATAATGAATTTCCATAAATTACTTTAGGGGTTAAATTTCACAAAAATCGTTCTCACTCATTAAAAGTGTTTACTCTACAAAATAACTATTGAGCAGAAATCATGAGGTTACTTCAATAATAATTTATGCGCGGCGACGATCAATTCCGTGAAGTAATTCAAGACAAGCGAATTTGTATAGAACACAGATTAGTAACAAATAGATTTTTATATAGAGCATTTTCTAATTACATTGCTTTGCAAGAATATTAACGAAAATCTACCAACTCTTGAAAACAAAACAACGCTAATTATATCACTAGAAAAATGTATGAAGAATAATGCTATATTATTAATGATGGCATTTTTGTCCAAGTAGCGATCCCAATCATTTTATCAGTAAATGCTATTATTTAGCAGCAATACATCATCATTGACAATATTACACTTTTAATGGTATTGAAGTAGTATTGGCATCCTTTATGTAAATAAATATATCAATAGAAGTGCGTTTCATTTTATGAAAATTATGTTTTATTATTGAAATACGTTGATACTGAAACCGTTCATACTTACGGAACACATGGATAGGTAACGACATACCAGAATTCGCTAACCCTGTTCAATCACATTCAATCAAATTAAAATTAAATTATTTGTTGTCTTAGAACTTGTGCTAAAATTCTTAAAAAGAAACGATGGGATAATGAGGATTCCCGTACCCATTTTGAGAGCGGTGTTCGTTTGGGACTTGCTACTTTTAACATAATGGTTGCAATGCTGCCGCCAAAAATTATCACTTTATTGGAATTCGTCGGTTTTACTGCAAATAAGGTGAGTTGAAAATATTATTAGACAAATAGAGAAAACGTTTTAATTTAAATACCTTGGAATATTAAGCTCTATATTAGATAATATAACAACAACATAAGGAACACTACAGCTGAAACTTGATCGTTTTAAAAACTGAAAGTTCTCTACTTCTACTGATATCGAATACAATTATAAATTATTTATTATATTTTTTTGTAGGAGCAAGGCAGAGATGATTTAATGGTCGGTGCGACGTCCCCTGGACTTCGCTCAGTTCTATGCCAATTGACATTGTTGATCTACTACTTAGTGATCGGCCAGTTTGCTGCTATTCCACCCGATTTTACCGCAGCCGAAATTCTTATTACCAGCGGCTTACAAGTAAACCTGATATGATATTATTTACAGGCAAATTGTAGCTTATTGTAGTATTGGTGGCATTGGTTTAAATTAATATTTGGTTTAAATTAATTATTACATCAATAGCTATAAATTTTATATTTACTCTATAAAAATATACAATAGAAGATAACTTAGAAACGGACATAAATTAGTAATCAAATTGTATTTTAATAAATTTCTTCTATTCAATTCTTTTGACCGTGCGTTCTGGGCGTGCCAGTTGGGTACAGATCCCTTCGCCAACGTCACGTTATATGTAACGTCCCTGTGTTCTCCGCGTCGCATGTCTGAAGTGTAGAGAAAGGAGAACATTACACAATAGGAAAATGTATATTAAATTATATTTATTTTATATCAAAACTGCAACTCTAGTATTTCAGAATAAAGTAATTGCAATATGTTCAATGCAACAATACGCGCAAAAGTTATATCTTTATATATCCTTATATTTTTACCTGAACCAAAATTTTCACTTAGATTATAATATACATCTCCGTTAAAATCTCCGTTATTGTTGTAATCATTATACATCACTAGTTCTAAGCATGAAATTGTAGCTAAATATTATTTTTACGTTATATAATAATAAAGTGATACTGTTCTTTTCCGCGGATTCACTCATCATTCATGCATTGACTTTTTTAAATGATTGTCAAATATCAAATTGCTTTAGATATATAAAAGGTCCAGAACGTCCCAAGAAGCCATGCAAAAAAATCTGCGGTCAACAAGTAGGAACTCAATTTTAAATGGGCATTCTATGTCCTAGATATACGTTACCTGTTTTGGACAGAATATGTGTAAAAGCGTAAGAAACAATCAAAGTCACTTAGCATTTATAATATTAATATTAAAATAAATATTATTAAGGTATGTACGCGTAACTAAGATTACATTATGTCGAGCAGTTTAGTCAGTTGTTACACAATATTACGTAGAAAGTCTCTATTAAAAGTACATAATGTATGCATTTATACTTACACTTGCATTTTCAGCGTGCTTATTTTTACAATATATAATCGTTGCAAAAGTGTACGTATAACGCCACAAAAGTTCTAATAATATTATATTTGAATACTAGGTCTATCGAACTTCTAAGTAATTTTTTCCGACACTCTAGTGAGAACTCTCAGTGTAGGAAATCATTTAAATTGTCCATCACTTACTGTAGTCATAAACTTATTGTATCTCTTATTATATTATTTTTTTCAGCAATTTCCCAATAGTGTATGGTTCTTGATGTTCAAAGCTCGAATGCAGATGCTGAGAGGAATGATAGAGGAAGCAGTCATCACATATCAAGCTGCTGCAAATATAAGTGATATGTGGCCACAATTAAAGCACGTTAATTACTGGGAACTGATTTGGGCACACGCGTAAGATATCATATCTCTTATTATACTTAGACTACTTTAATCGATGTCAGTATTATTTTCAAATCCCGCGTAAAGATGCCTGATGTATACCTACATCTCATATATTCAATATTCCAGGCTGATGTTGAAATGGAAAGCAGCATCAGAATATGCTAACTATTTAGTTAATAACAGTAAATGGTCAAAAACAATATATATTTATACGGAAGCTGCATGTTTAATGGAACTTGGACACTTAAGTAGTCTAGAGGAGCGCAAGCGTAGTGCCCATCTTGTAATGTAAGTTTGAAATTATAATGTTTTTATTTAAAACATACTGTTTAAAATAAAATAAATTAAAAAAAATAATTAAATAATTTAAAGAATGTGATATTATTCTTCCTTTTTGGATTTTTTGTGATGCCAAAAAAGTTGTAACAGTAACTTAATTGAACTTTATTCAAATGTATATTTATATACATTTATTATAACTTCAGTTAAATAAATAATTTGATTCTACTAATTTTGATTCTACTTTAAACATTTAACAGGATTTAAAGGCAGCATTGATCGTTGAACTGATTTATAGATTAATTGTTAAAACATTTTATTATAATCATCAGGTACTTCCAGCGTTTAAGTCAATTTATAATATTTACTAAATTATTTATAAAATCTTATTTAAAATTATCATATCATATCTGCATTTTTAAATACACAAAACATCCGTGTCATGAAGCCTTCCTCCATGATAATGGCGAAGAAGTGTCCATATAGTACGATTCCCATCAGGTTATATTTTGTAAATCTTAATAAATTAATTAATAAATATTAAATAACAATTAATAATTAAGCAACAACGTCCTTACTATAAATCAATTTTGTTTCATGCAGTAAAAATAACATATACTAAGAGTAACTGAACTTCTCCGGCTTCCCGTCATAAAATTCACACACATTCACACTTCACACTTTGCCACTGCTCTCCATGATATGACGTCAAACGGTCTACTGATTATCATTACCGTTGTTTGTTGGTAATAAGTACTAATAATATAGCGCATTTGTTAACAATTCATATGAAATTAAAAAATACTTAAATGTATTTAATTATTTAAATGCATTTTTATGGCACTTATCGATAAAATAAAACTTTTGTACTTTTACAGCCGTATATTAGGATCCCAGAATCGAATTGAGATATTATTAAAAATTGAGTATAATATTCCATTATGTTGTCATATATAATACCTACCTATAACTAAAAATACAAAACGCCTGTGGAGGCTAATTCCAAAACCTAAGTTTAATCTGTGAGCAGTACAACGGTTAGCTAGGCTGAGTTTGTATTGTGGGAATCAAACAACATGATATATCTACAGTCAGTTCTGACTTTCTCATTATATACTAGAAGCTTTTACTGACTCAGCTCTAATACATAAATTAATTGATTTTATGTGAATAAATATTTGACGCCTTTGTTGTATTTTTTACATTTGTGTGCTTGACGTGCTGTGTGGTCGGCCTCACAGTGTTTTTATATTTTTTATCAGTGTTATAGCCATATTATGATTTTATATTTTGATTATAATTTTATTTCTGCATGAAGGTATGTTTATTTTGGCTTTTTCGTTTTATTTACTTTGCCGTATTATTATTTGTTACCTGACAGGAACGCGTCATGTTATAGGCAAAAGATACTCGGCCGATCACTGCCTATGGAAAAATTTGTTGTTCAGCGATGTGAACGTTGGGCCAAGCGAGGGTACCTGGTGCTTCCTGGCGTTGAGTTAGTCTGTCTATGGAACGTATTTCCATCCCTCGCTTTAGATCCGCACTATGCTGATCTTATGCTGAAGGTACTCAATTACATTTAAATAATAAATTGAATTGTTTTCTTGTGATGCTTCTTTATATTATTAATACAATATTTATTTTGTTATTTTCACGCTGTATCCCAAAACAGGGTGGGAAGAAAGAACTTAGAAGTACACTCTCCTCTCTACTTACCAGAAAGGAGAAATGAAAATTATTCAGTAGCCCGTATGGGTATCTCAACCGTCGCATTGACAATTTGTTCTATAGAAAAAAATATTTTTTGACTGTAAACTAAGTGACTAAATTCTATTTGAACGGGGTTTTTACTATAGAAACACTAATTTGTATTTGACTTTTAATGTTGTTTATGTTGTTTTACCACAGGTTATAGAACAAACCCACGAAGAAGTAATTAACGTGATGAATTCTAAGTACAAAATAGATTCGGAGAGACGGTACATTCCACCTTACGATTCTGACGACTTAGCGCTAGTATGCTACCTTCGTGGATGTTTGCTAGCGGCCATGTCTTTACCGCGTTTGGGCATTAGGCATTTGGAAGCTGTATTGAAGTAAGTTTTATATTTTTTAATTCTCGCGTACTTAATTATAATTAAAAAGTATAACAGACCGCCTACTAGTAACACATATAGCAGGAAATAATTAACTAATATTATGCTGTAATTTAATCTAAGCAATGTATTTCGCTTTGTTTTTCAGAATGAAAGATGATATAAAAGAGAATACCCATCTCCTACCTTACACCACAGTAGAAATCGCCATGTGTTATTACATCTTAGGGGATCGAGATCGGGCTGTTGAACTACTCCACGACGCGAGGTAAATACAGTAATACAAATTAATTATATTTGTTAAAATGTTTATTTTAATTTAAAATTGTACAATATCATAATAATGAACAAGTATTGCAGTTGAAACGCTCTACATTTAGTATCACATCACATAACACATTAAACAATAGTGTCACAATAAGACGTGTATATTACGCTCACACACTAATTTCAGAAAAAAATACACCGGATATTTACTAGAATCACGCCTGCATTTCCGTATACATGCGAAATTAGAGATTGTGCAAGCTGGTGTTCCGCCTACTGTGGTGGCGGGCACCACAGCTGAGGCAGTTGCCGTGTCCAGTGTGAGCACGCTGGCGACAGCGGGGAGCGCAGCCAGTGGGGCAGCGGGGGGTGCAGCCAGCGGGGCAGCGGGGAGCGCAGCCAGCGGGGCAGCGGGGAGCGCAGCCAGCGGGGCACCTGTGACCGATGACCGGAGCTCATGAGACCGGCGCCGGGGCAGACGGGGCTTTATCCGTGCTGCCCTCCACGCAGCCCGCTTCTTCCTTTGCTCCGCTTTCAATCCTGCCGTTGGTCTTGAACGCTATGACGTATACGCGTATGATAGCAAATAAACCAAAATTTAGGAATCATTATTTATGATATTTTATAACACTACCTATTATTGTTGTTATTTTAATTAGCTGAAAAAATTATCTACGCTTAATCAATTTCCACCGCCGCTCTGTGAACATCAGGTATATTATAAATATGTATGATTATAGTTTAGTTTATTGAACTTGTCAATAATATAATTTAAACGACTATGATTTCAAGATATCTGCATAAATATTAATAAATAGTTTGGTACTTTGGTTAAGTTTTGTTATTGTGGAATAATTTAAAATTAATAGTAGTAGATTGTGTGTTAGGATACATTTTAAAAATAATATATTATTGTCAGAACCACTTCTTAATATGTAAACAAAAATGCTTGCCCTTAATTTATAAATAAGTTTGCATTTTAAATATCCGTATGTTTCAAAAATAATTTCCCATGACATTGTTTTCTTTAAAGTCGCATACTTCAAAAGGAAAAAATGTAACCTATATAGGATCAATTTGTTGTATAAGATAGGCAAAACTTATATGATAGGCTTGACGTACGTACGTGTCTCGTGAAGTGGTAACACTTCAATTACGAGGTGTCTATAAGCTACTGATTGATTGTTGATTCTATACATTGTAGATTTGGCGGTATTATAAGTAACAATCATGATTAATTATTACAGAAATTACTTTGTGGTACAATACCTGCTTAAGTTTAATTTTTACTTCTTATTAAGTAGAAATAAATGTTTTTATGCAAGTTTATATAAATGTTTACACGATACTAAGCAAAAACAAAGGATTTTAGAATTATTGTGCGTCAACCTTTCTGTTTAACCGGGCTCATTGTAATTTCCGAAACAGCTGATCCAATTTTTACACGGGAAGATAAGAGAGATTGTGAAGAAATAGTAATTAACCGGAAAAATATTGCATGTGAAAAACATTCCTTTATATTCGTATATTTTTCCTTGCTCGATTACATGAGTCCGAGAACATTGAACATTGCAAAATCTTTAAAGGTTAAGTAGGTAAGATGTATGGATATGAAATACAATTAACTTTTAAGCGAATGACTATGTGTTTATGAACGTCATGATAAATGTAAGTTACATCTTAGCAAAGTAGAGCTTGTAGTGATGCCAGATGGAACTTAACATTTTATCTCAACTTTAGCACTACTTAGCTGTCAAGTTGTCACTCATTGTGCATCTGAGCCCTGTTTAATATTAAAATATAAAATAAAATATTTCTACTCATTTGTGTTTCTTTTAAAATGTCCACCATTGTTAATAAGATCAGAAGAAAAGATTTTTCAATTAAAGTGTTCAGCGCCAATTTCAATTCTAATAGAGATATTTCGATATTTCGATAGCTAAATTATAATTTGTCACACTAATAATAAGTATCATAGCTGCTTGTTAGACTGTGGTCCTGTAAACAGCAAATTATTTTCACTAGTGCAGCAAGTGGAAATGAGATGTATATAGCAGTTTTAAAGACAGTGAAGTGAGTTAGGTTGAATAATTTATTAACATTCCTGACTGGAGTAGAAAATAGTCTTCCTAGCTTTTGGTACTGTTTTTTAAAGTTAATCCAATTGTACACTGTCACTACATTCGTGGCACTACCATTATTTGCTCCCTTTCAGTGGTTTTTTTTTTTTATTATCCCGAGTTTTAAAATAAATCAATATTAAATAATTAAAATGTGATTTCGATATGTCCGCCTCTACACGCTCATTCGTTTCTGTGTACTGCGAGATGAAGTTGTAAGAACGTATTTAAATGATCATACATACGAGGGCGGGTCAATAAGTCCGTGACTTTTGGAATAAAACACAGATTCTTTGATAAAAAATTAATTTTATTTTTCAAAGTAGTCTCCCTTGAACTCTATACACTTTGTCCAACGCTTCTCCAATTTTCTTTCCCTTCCAAAAAAAATGATTTGTTGAGGTCCTCAAAATAGGCCTTTGTTTGCGAGATGACTTCATCATTGGAGTCAAATCTTTTTCCACCAAGCCATTTCTTCAGGTTTGGGAACAAGAAGTAGTCGCTCGGAGCCAAATCTGGAGAATTGGGCGGATGAGGGGGCAATTTATAGCCCAATTTACGAATGTTTGCTATGGCAACTGCACATGTCTGCACTCTTGCATTGTCTTGGTGGAAAAGAACTTTTTTCTTGGCCAAATGAGGTCGGTTTTTTTCAATTTTTTTTCATTAAGTCGGTCCAATAAGTTGGTTGGGGAATATCCCCATTGATTGTTCTTCCCTTTTGAAAGTAGTTAATGTAGATTATCCCGCGTGCATCCCAAAAAAGTCGGCCATAACTTTATTAGCTGACAAACCCACCTTGGCCTTCTTTGGCGCCGATTCACCATTAAAAACCCACTGTTTTGACTGTTGTTTGGTCTCTGGTGTGTTGTGATGGATCCATGTTTCGTCCACGGTATCAAAATGGCGCAAAAACTCCTGATACGGCAATTAAACAACGCCAAACCTTCCTGTGAAGTTGTTACACGATTGCATTTGTAGTCGACTGTGAGCAAACACGGCACCCATCTTGCGGAAAGCTTTCTCATGCCCAAGTGATCATTCAAAATTGATACCACTGAGCCATGCGAGAACCCTACGCCTTCCACAATCTCTCGCAAATCGTGAATTTTTTCGATTGTTTCGGGTAGAGACCTCAACTAGGCGTCCAGGACGTTCGGCATCTTCAGTGCTTGTACGGCCACAACGAAATTTAATTTTTTACCATTGAAATTGATGGTGCACAGTCCCCATAGTATTTATCAAGCTTAGCCTTGGTCCCAGTAATGGTTTTCTTTTCCATTTTCTCCTCAAATTAGTGAATAGTGTGATAAAGATAGCTGTCAAACACAAACTAACTGAGGAAGCAGGTTCAAATTTTGACAGGAGTCTACTGATAGAAGCCTGTTGACAGCAGCAGTGTTGCTGCTTCAGTAAAGAGGTCAGAAATTAAAAAAGTCATGGACTTATTGACCCGCCCTCGTAGTATATTTGCATTATATCTTTAAATGTAATTATAAATTTTTCCCATCATATTATACTTTAGATTATTTTTTGTCTTTGATAGAAATAAAATAATATTCGATCCAATCTTTACAATATTGATACAATCAAGTTGTATTTTTTAACATTTATTATTGAAACACAATAATTATGCATTTCTAAACTGACTAAAAGAAAGCGCCATCTTTACAGACTGACGGTAACTTCTTCCAGAACTAAAAGTTAATATAACTACTTGGAATGTACAATTTATTAATCCATAATAGATGGCGTTGTAAACAAAACTATAAAAAACCATCTTTGAACATCAGTTTAAATTATAGAGGGCAGTACTACTTACGTACGTACTGTGAGGGGCTGCAACGCTTGTATCTTAATACAAAATATTGGTGTTCTGAGATAATATTAAAATATTTGTAAAGGTACTATTGTACACAACGAATTAACTTAAATGATATTATATTATATTATTATTATATATAATTATTCTTTCAAATTCTCTATCTTAATTGGTTTCTTCCTTCTTACCGCGAGGTCAACTCTCACTTGACACATCTATCTGTACCTATTACCTATAAGTACCCACTATTTTAAAATAATGAACCAAAAGTCTGCACATTGAATATTTATATACAAAAATTATGTAGGGGTGCAAAGACACTAATAGAATAGGAATCTATAATTCTAATTTATTTTGTATGTGTTTGTCTGGTGATTTAAAAGTGTGAAAAGTAATCTTACATCATATATATATATATATATATATATATATATATATATATAATTTTTTTTCTTTTTTAATTTTGTAAGGTTATCTTTGTCCGCGTTGCTTCGTTATAACTAAGCGTAACATTGGAATATCACTCAACAGGTAATGTCTCGAGTTTGGGCGAAAAGCAGATGGAGTGTCTTGACAATAGGTTCTCAAAATGTACAATGGACAATGTGGTAAACGAAGGAAGCATAACAAGGGTCATAAAGTCCACTCACATGTATTTGCAACTAGCCTGCAATATGTCTCAAATTCACTGTATAAGAAATACTATAGTATAAATGAATATTTTATTTAAAATAATTAGTAATGTATATATTAGAGTATGTATCGTATCGTATGTAACTAGTAGGTAAAGCCGATAATTCGGCCGAAATGTTGAACTTTGATTGCTAATTAATATTTGTATTTGTACACATTTTGAAATTTAAAGCAAAGCAACTTTTGTTTTATCAATCAGTTTCTAAAATTACTTAAAAAGAAAACTTATCTATGACGTCAACAATCATTTATTAATGAAATGGAGGACTTAATTACAAAACATTTTTTTGTTGTGAGTTTAATGCTTTTAGTCCTATTGGCCTTGACAGCGACACCGGTTGGCGAGGAAAGAGGGTACTCTGTCACTGAGAAGTAGCAAGTACTATTGTGTCTGCTTGAGAGGAAACGTCGGTGGCCCTTCCCTGCGGGACTCGAGCCTCGGCTTGCGGCCAACAAGTGGGCTGGGAGATGTTCCCTATTCTTAACAAACCAGCCGCGCCCTGAAGACGCGACCGGAGAAACTTAGACTAATCTGCAGGGACCTAGCAGTCCCTAACTGCTGGGCCCAGCCACTGCAACGCGCGGTCGGGCCCTCTAAAATG
This sequence comes from Dione juno, assembly GCA_037127375.1. Taxonomy (NCBI): domain Eukaryota; kingdom Metazoa; phylum Arthropoda; class Insecta; order Lepidoptera; family Nymphalidae; genus Dione; species Dione juno. The sequence continues at coordinate 5,497,149 of JAXRJS010000004.1, read as the reverse complement.
CTGGATTTCGTCGTCGTTTCCGTAGACGGCGGTGGCGGCGAATGTCCTGTATGTGTTTTGTGCTTCCTACCTACATATGGAGCATTAGCAACTGTAATGGGGTCATCTGGGTCTAATAGAACGCTACGCGGGCGTCTGAGCTTAGTTTTAGCGTACGGGGTGTAGTCACACACATGTACGACTTACAAAGCATAAAATTTTGTTTGTACTAAACACAACATTTTATGTGTAATTATTACAATATTTTTTTTTTGTAATTTTGTTGTAATAATTGAATAAAATATCGAATCGTTTTATCTGGTAATCTAAAAACTCCAAAATATTATATCAAATCCCATATTATGGCAAGTTTTTATAATAATGTAGAATTTGAAGTAGCTAGTTATAAATAAATAATTGGACGAATCGCCGACGTTCACGTCTCCAGATCAGTGCCTTATATTAATAAATTTGGACGCCTTTAGCCCCTAACGCCATTACCCTTATACTTTTTACAAATTACCGAATAGCGATAATAGATGTATATTCTACATACCTATAAATATAAGCTATGAATTAGTAATATATAATATAATTTATCGCAAATATATAATAGTCGTGGCGCAGAGGGAGGACCGTCGCACTACACGTTTCATGTCAAAAATCTATAACATTTTTGTTCCTTGACATTTTTTATTGAAATTTAAGAAGTATTTTTATTTATAATCTATTTTTATTTGTAATTGACAAACAAAGTTTGAAAATTTTCACACAAAAATGAAATTAAATTATGAATATGAATTATATTATTTCATAAGGTTAAATTAAAATGATTAACTAGTTAATAACTACGTATTTTTAACTGAAAAGTTTTAAAATTAATGGATATATATTTATATATCCATAAAAAAATAAACGTTAATACTCATCACGTGTCAATACTAAAAGCTCTTTTCCTTTCGTTAAATAGTTATTTTGATATCATAGTACTTGGTATATTTACGCTAGATGTATAGGAGTCAGAAGTATATAGTAGTATGTGTAGAACATCTTCCATTGTAGCTGACCTGGAACAATTTCGAGCGTGAATTATCAATATTTCTTATAGCCTCTTGCATCTCGAGCATCTTCTGAGAATTGGCCTATTGGCAAAACTGCAAAATGCTCTATTATTTTCGCACCATGTATAAGAATATTGTGGACTGAAGATGTCATATAGTACCAGTACTATGTACTCACATATAACTGTGCAGTCCAATATTCATCGAACTTTACAGAAAATCCTGATCACATTTGTTTGCTGAAATATGTATAATCTCCTTATCAACTCTTCATCGTTAGCTGTGATTTCTGCAGAACATTGATAGTTTTGGAAGAATGTCCTTGCCATATTTCCGTCATTGCTGTCTCCAGAATCTTGACAAGGTTCATCAATGTGTAAACCCCCGAAAACGAGTTTTCTTCTTTTTCTATATTTTTGTTCTCTAGAGTCGATGCAGTCCACTTTTCAAATCTTAGATTAAGTAATATGCAGAGAGTTATCTACGCATGTAAGGTAGACAGTCCGTATTTAATCGTATCTTCGTTTTTGATTCTCGCTGTTACTTTTGTTAGATTGTTCATCTGTCTAGGAGTTGCTCCACAAACATGAAGCATGAAGCACTCGATGGAGTCCGTCTTGAGCAACTTTCCCGTCGTTCATAGTTATGAAAAGTTACTTTTATAATATTACCTTCTTACTTTTATAATATTACCTTCTTACTTTTATAATATTACCTTAAAACCTACAATCTTACTTTTATAATATTACCTTCTATTTTAGTTTTAGTTTTAGAAAGTTAATTCATTTCTATTTTAGTTTTAGAAAGTTAAAGAAAGAAAATAAAATTAATTTTTTTGCTTCAAGTTCACTTACAACTGCGGTAATTTTTTCCGGAATTTTTTTGCTAATTCCAGAAAAATAGGTCTGCAAGCTGTAATTAAAGAACATGTTGGATTTTGCCATACAACTGCTTTACTTTCTTCATCCACTAGTCTAGTCAAACGACGCTAGTTTCAGTAACTTGTGCAAAATCAATGAGAAAATTGATAAAAACAGTTTTCACACCAATATTGCTTTACTTATACAACTGCTTTACTTTCTTCATCCACTAGTCTAGTCAAAGCACAAGTGAAACTATTAATTACTGAAGGAAGGTATAAGGTATCTGGACACTGATGAAAACGCTGAAAAACCGAGTTTTTATAGGACGCTAGTTTCAGTAACTTGTGCAAAATCAATGAGAAAATTGATAAAAGCAGTTCTCACACCAATATTGATTACAATTATCACAATAGATTAGAACTTATGTGTGGTTAAATTAATTATCGCAAAAAAAAATATCAGGTAAAAATATTTTTGGCCGACATTTTCGGTTATAGCTCGAAATGACGCAGTAATGACGCAGGTTTTTTTATTTCCTTGTATTGCTGAATAGGTAAGATGAAATTTCCTTAGTAATTAAAAAATTTTATAAAACAAAAGAATAAAATATATTTCATTAAAACATGATGTAGTTGTAAACTAGAGATCTTGGGCAATCCAAAAGTGTATAATACTTACATATTTGCATGAAGATCATAGAATCTTACGTTGAACTTCCATAATGTAAAGTCTAGTTGATATGAAATTATCAAAGTCTATTGTTTGGGTGTAATTTTATGTTCCTAAACCTTTTTTAATATTTGTTTTTACTATTATATCAGATAGCATGTAATACCGTCAAGACGGGTTCAGTAACACGACTTTTGTCTCAACCATTTAGAACATGGGAAACGTCGGCTCGTCCCATAGTGCGGCGTGACGGTTTTTAGGTTCGATTCTCACTATATATATATAAATAAATATATATATATATATATATATATATATATATATATATATATATATATATATATACATATGTAAATATATATATATATAAATATATATACATATATATATATATATATATATATATATATATATATATTATATAATATATATATATATATATATATATATATATATATATATATATATATATATATATATATATATATATATATTTATATATATATAGTGAGAATCCCAGAGAAACCCACATACATACATACACATATATTTATAATACATATATATAATTTACGTATTTTATTTCACATTTATTTAATATATGAATTAGAAATCAATGAAATCAGGTCGTAACAGAACGAGATTATACTGCATGCATTACCTTAGATATTTATGTATGAAAATGTTTGGCCGGGTCACAACGAGTCTGGAGCAAATATTTTGATATTCAATTCAATATTTAAAACAGTTTTGTCTTTTGTCTAGGTGTAATTTAAATTTTTAATCTGACACATTTGTTATTGAGTACTTAAATATTTATTAAAAAAAATAATAATAAAAGTATTACGTATTTTGAATATCTACCTTTTTACATATAGGGAAAAATTACCTACAAATCCATGGCTTCACTGCCGGGTCCATCAAGTTGCAAATCGAAGAACGTATGACATGCAGTTGAAGTGTAATTTCATTTGGAATAATCGCCTCCACTGCTTTAACTCCTCCCTCTATCCAACTTCAAACGACCCTACTAATGTCGGATTTAAATAACATTCTAGAAATGTACCGATAAAAGTATAAAGGTAGCCAAGACCTTTTAATGGAATTTAGAGAGATTTTGCTTTTATACCACTCGCTCCTACTTCTCATCTGCTGTATATGGATGTAAATAAATTGTAAGCCTATTGCTAAACATTCTTTTCGTCAGTTCGCACTTGCGAGTTTTAAAAGTGTGATCTTTAGAGTTATTTATATCCCATACAACTTTAAGTTCTACTAGTTTCGTTCACTGTTCGTGGACTTATATTAGTTGGGATGGCATGTCATGTTGAACCAACTAAAATAAAGTTAGATCTTCGCACAGACATTGATCAAATTGCTTATATTAAGGCGGTGAGACGGTATCAGAGATGGTACATCACAATACAGTAATCGATATGTTAATGCCAACAATAAATATTTAGACAACTTTGACGAAAACACACCCGCTTCGTTCTTGACATATTTCGATGAAAACAACCTCTATAGATGGGCAATGACACCTACTTGAAGGTGATTTTAAATGGGTTGACCCATAAGTTAATTTAGAGTATCCCGAAGAACTTCATGATTTGCATTCGGATTTACTCTTGTGTCTAGAAAATATATGTTTAATGGGACCAAAAGATGCCGATTTCGAATCAATAAAAACTTAACTTATCGGTCTCAATTTTAAAATTTGCAAATCTGTCTATAAATAGTGTCTAAGATACTATATACGCGATAAAAAAATGGGGCCGAATTTAAATAAAAAGGTAAATATATATCAATCAATGTATGACATATATTACAGATATTTAAAAAAATCTTTGAAAACTTGCAAAAGTTCATCGAATTCTAAAATTCAAAAATTTATATTGATTTGAACAAATCACATATCTGATTTCGAAAATGATTTTAAAAATATTTATCTTTTCTCAAATAGCTTACTTGGTACAAAAGTTACAAAAAACATTTTGTTAATATAGTTTATGTTACGATAAACTCATTTACTTGGATTTCTATTTAGGATATATCAAAAATGTATGAATTTCATAATGATTACAGGCTCAGTAAGCTTAACAACAATTGCAAATTGTTCTACAGTGACACAGACAGTTAAATTTATCAAATTATTTTGTATGTAACAAAAGACCTTAATGATTGGTACAAATTAACAAAAACTAAGATATGTTTTTTGATGAGAATAATAAGACAATTGAACGGGAATTGGTCAAAAATGTATGTAATTCTAGTCGAAAACAAAAAAACAGAAAAAATGTAAAGGCATATTTAAAAATGTATAACGAGAAAAAATTACAACTCTTGTCTATTTAATAAAACTGTACAATATGAGAACATGTACAGATTTCGATCTATTAAGCATACCATTACGACAAAAGATGTACATATATCATATATGTACATGTGGGATCTATACCAGTCGAGGGATCTACTAAATTAATTTTCTCCGACTCCATTTTTAGCGAATACTCGTTTAGTAAGTAAGGTAAGTTTAAAAATAACAGATTTTCCAAATGTTATTCATTATATTATTAATTTAACATTGACTGCTTAAAATATAAATCAAGTAATACCTTAACATAATTTAATAATTAATAACATAATGCTGAAGTTTATACAAACAAGTTTATAATAAACTAATTAATTAACTAATTCATTTCTAACACTATAATTTCCCTATTCTTGCTAAAATAACGTACAGGGTTCAGACAGTCGAGCTTACGATATCGAGAGAATCGAAATTCGCATTACTTAAATGTAAATCTTTTTTATAGACATCTATCTATCTGCCAAGCTTTGTTTTCGCTTGCGAGGTAAATACTGTAAACTCTATTGGCCTTGCCACACCGGGTGGGGAAGGAGGAGAGTACTCTATTCCTGAGAAGAGCAAGCACTACGTGGCGGCGGCAAAGGCGTCCCCATGCGGGATTGGAATATTGGCTTGCCGGAAGTAGTTCCTTATACTAAACACACCCAGTGCGACGTAAAGACTCCACTGGAGACTGATCTAATGGAACTTAGGAATCCCTGAACCGCTGGACCCGGCCATGCGAACGCGCGGTCGACCTCTCACATAAGCTGCACTTGGTCGTCGTTTCCGTCAACGACGGTGTGAGTGTCGTGTATGTATCGCGTGTTTCCAACCTGCGTATGAAGCATTGGCGACAGTGATAGAGTCATCCGTGTCAAATAAAAGGCTGCATGGACATCTGAGCTTGGGCTTATTGTGCGGGGTGTAGTCACACGCATATAGTACAATAAGGGTAGCTGCGCGATCAAAGAAGCGCTTGAATAGGCCTTTGCAGTACCCATAGATCGATTCCAGTATATGTCCCAACTGACTCTCCAAATACGTTATACGTCCACACGCAGGCCGAGTTAGTAGTCATTGTTCAAACCAAGATCCAAGTGTGCCATACACAACAGCACGCTGCTCATCGTTCCACTCGCCGTTGTTGCGATCACCAGGCACAAACAGAATGCATGTAGTGGAAGCCGAGGAAGATGCAATCCCCAGACTCATCCGCAGAGTTAAAGAAGCTTTCTAGACCGATATAATAGATTAAAATCTTAAAATGGCTATCTTTCACCGCGGCACTGAGGCGAGCCAAATATTAAAACGGATAAAGACAAAACCAGACCAGGCAAAAATCCCAATCGAGCCACTTCAAGGACTTAACTATTTAAACTAAACATACATGGACTCTTCCAGCCCACTAAAACCTTAAAATAACTGTAAAATATTCAAAATTTATTTTCTATAGGGCTCTTCTACCTTAATCTATTACAGTATATCCAATAGACAAAAATCACAACAAAAGAAAAGAATATAAAAATTAGAGCAGAAAAATATCAGTCAAGTGCGAGTAGTACCCGCGCACCGGGGGTTCCGTATCAATTACATACATAATACTTATAAAAAAAATTAAACTTAAATTTGCCGTAGTGGCCATTTATTTCGTATGAAATACATACCATAGCTATCAAGGGATTTCGCAATATCAAGAAGAATGATTGCAATGCTTCTGTGGGCGCTCGTTCTGATGTTATTTCGATCTATAAGCTCTACGAAGCGCAGCAAATTGTGGACTACGGAGTGCTTTTTCATAAAGCCGAATTGCTCTTCTTCAAGTGCGAGGATTCGGCGCCTACCATTTTTTTTGGGTTTTATTTATCCAATGACTATGCCCTCTTTTTACTCGTCAGTGTCAAGATCGGGGTCTTTTTACTAGTCAGGGGCACATCGCGTGCCATCTCCACGCTGGGTATTTGACCATCCAGTCGCCGGCTGCTAGTGTGGGTGTGAGGCTGTTTTAGGATTGCCCTCAGTACACTGGTGTCTAGGGTACCTCTGGGGGGGGCGGAAATGCGCAATCGTGAGGGTCTCGAAAATACAGCCACCCGTTGCTGACGGGGAAGGAGGCTGAGGAAGTACGTAAGTTTAATCAACCCCGTGACGTTCGAGTAAATGTTGCGAAGCGTTGCCTCAGACATCCTGGAGCAGACGCATCATTCCATTCAGCACGACCTGCGTGTTATGTTCGTCTCTCTCAACCCCCGAGGGGGGAGAGGGAAGTCGGCATCAGGGCTTTGTCTTCTTGTCGATCTTCCCGTGCCTGTGAATATGGAGACGTCATTGGGTTGGGCCTGGGGAATGGTCGGGTAAGATTTGATATTGGGGTAGGATGAGCCACGTGCTGTCAGGGCGATCAGTCCAGCAGAGTGAGACCTCAAGTTGCTAGGTGGAACCTCGGCTTAGACGACCAGCGACGTGAACAGCAGCTCGGGAATCGAATGGGGTAGAGAGAATGTCCCTGGGGACTCTACGCCTGGGAGCGTCTGGTGGCTGGGTGTGCCATGGAGCTATGTCTCGGATGTGAGGATGATCAGCTAAGCGGAACATCCATGTTGCAAGTTCTGAGACGTGTTCGTCCAGGTTCTCGATGTGGAGGTCACATTGGATAAAAGTGTTCCTCACGTACCGGGATGCCCAGACTATCCGGCTCAAGTTCTGCAAAACCTGCAGCAATTCACGTTGGCACGGGCTGGTGAGCGAGTTCCAGCCCGGTGCTGCGTATATCAGGTGCAGCCTGACATAGGTTTTATAAATCGCCAGTTTGGCCGCCGCAGACAAGCCGCAACAGATTGAGTGCAGCCCTTGCTGCTTTCCGGGCTTTTTTTACTTAGGCGGTCATCGTCAGTCATCTGTCAATGATCACGGCCAAGTATGTGGCTGTGTTGTTCCATGAGATCGCTGTGCCTTGAAGGGTTAACGGAGGAGGTAACACTCTTAGGTCCCCAAAGACAATGGCCTGGGTCTTCGCCACATTGAGCGATAGCCTCTACTCCGCCATCCAGTCCGACATGAGATCCAGCGCTGTCTGGAGCTTTATAGCTGCATGTTATACGTTCATTAATTTGGTCAGGAGCGCAATATCAAAGTCCCAAGAGAGTTGCTGGTCCTCCTACTGGGCGCGTCCCCCGGGTGGCGGATAGGGGAAAACCACTCGCTCTTGCGGGCGAGTGGATCGGGAATTATTCCCGGCGCGGACCAAAACCAGCTAGGCATGGACGTGTCTTTAGTGCATCGTTATGCACACGGCCTAGGGGAGCACACCCCGACAGAAAAGCCCAGCTGTGGAACAGCCAAAATATCATGATGGCACATCTAAAACCACAACTACCCCAGGAGGGTACCAGCCTTTCAGAGGCTGGAGAATCCCTTCGTGCTTCGGCGTGCTGCCCCACCGAATCTGGGGGGGGGGCAAGATCTGTCATTGTGAGACGGGAGACAGGCCCGAGAAGGGCGGAGTTGATGAAGTGCCTGTAGAGGGCGGAGAGAAGTCTGTGGACAAACTGGCGTGCTGAAACAGCCAAAGGTCGTTATAGAACGACTTGAGCTTGACGAACGATTTTCGGCGATACTCAGCGACACAAGATCGAGGAGTGAATCACTTTCGTCAGGAGGGCGTTTTTGGGGTGTATCTGGTGCGCAGGAATCGGACTCGGAGAGTTTGGCATCTGCTGGGTCATACAGGTCAACAGTTCAGTCTTCATATTTGAAGGACAGACGGAAGAGACCCCGAAAGAGCAGTGACCAGTCAGGCTCCTCTGATGACGGGGAGACCAAGAAACCGGCAACTAAAAAGACCACAAAAGGAGGGAGAGGCCGGCCATCTACATTAGGCCATGGAGAACCTCGGCATACAGTAGAAGAAGAAGTGGCCGAGAGTACCAAAGAGCTACAGAGCAGGGCAAATTCCAGATTGTCGGATATGTCACTGCAATCTGCGCTCGATCTGGATGAGACTAGGCTCACATCTGACCTTCAAAGTCAGGTAGCCACTAGCCTGGCGATTATTCGAAAGGTCGCCAGCAAATCTGGAAATCTGAAGGGCACCTTCACAAAGGCCCTAAAGGAAGCTGCCAGGACAATTGCAGCCGCGGTAGATACGCTTGCTCAGCGCACGGTCACGGAGGAAGTGGCCTACTTACGTGCGAGTAATATAAAGCTGCAGCAGGCTATCACTGAAATGCAAAACGAGGTCTGTCTTTTACGGGCTGACCTCGACCGGAGTCGCACTCAAGAAAGACCCGCGCCGATTCAGCAAAAATCAGCGATCGCGCCTGTTAATGAGCAAATGGGGAACCTGGAACGTAATATTATGATCCAGGTTGGCACTATGCTGAACGCACGCTTGGAAGCTCTGGAGGATAGACTTCCGCCAGCAAGGAGCCTGCGCCCCCCCTTGTCGACGATGAGAGCGAAACTGCCGACAGTCGCCTCTTCATCAACAATAAAAGAGAATGGGGTCTCAAGCCTGATGCCAGCGGCGAACCCTGCGTCTATGAGAGGGCAAAGGCTTTCAAAAAGAAAAATGACGTCCAAAAAATCTTCGGCTATTCAGGCTGTGAAATCCCCTGAACCACGTCCCCTACCACAGGCGCCGGCCCATATGACCGAACGGTGGAGTGTGGTTGCAAAACGGGGTAATAAAAAGAAGGGTGACGAACAAGGATCTAGGAAAAACAAGAAGCAGGGTAAAAGTAAGTCTGAAACACCCAAACTGCGTCCTCCTAGATCTTCAGTGATCGCACTAAAGCTCCAGCCGGACGCGGCAAGCAAAGAGATCACTTATAAAGACATCCTGACCCAAATCAAGGATAAAGTGGTGCTCGAAAATTTGGGTATAACGGATGTCAGATTCAGAGTGGCCTCAACGGGTGCAAGGTTACTCGAATTACCAGGTGCGAATGCGGCCGAAAAAGCAAATGGCAGAACGACACCGGCCTGCAGAGGTCTTGGTCGCAGGGGACCTAAATGCTAAATCCAGCATGTGGGGCTCCGCAACGACGGAAGTTCGTGGTGTAAAGTTCTGAGTGGGTTGCTGCCACCGGTTTGTCAGTCCTCAACCGGGGGACGACGAACACGTGTGTGCGAAGGCTGGGTGGGTCCGTCGTGGACGTATCGTTCGCGAGCCCGGCCCTAGCCAGCCGTGTTCGGAGTTGGCGAGTGCTGGAGGACGTGGAGACTCTCTCGGACCACCTCTACATCCGTTTTGAGATCTCCACACATCCGGCGGAGCCGCCAACTCCCAGTCGAACCGCGTCGTCAGAGTACGGACCGCGGTGGCAACTCAGGTGCCTCGACAGAGAACTCCTGGAGGAGGCTGCGATAGTGCAAGCCTGGCTGCCCCAGAGCTTGGCGTCTGTAGAAGACGCTGCCAACTGGGCGCAGAGGGCTATGACGCGCATTTGTGACGCGTCTATGCCCCGATCCAGGTGTCGCCCTCAGCGGCGACAAGTGTACTGGTGGTCGGGTGAGATCGCTCAATTGCGTAACACCTGCATTGAGGCGAGACGCCGGTACACGCACTATCGCAGGCGGGTACATCGGCATCAGGAGGAGGAGGACCGGCTGTACCGCGAGTATGTCGAGGCGAGGACAGCGCTGCAGGAGGAAATCGGTCGTACGAAGGGAGAATCGTACGACCAGATGATTGTGGGGATCGATGGGGACCCGTTCGGAACGCCGTACCGCATGGTGCGCGGCAAGATGCGAACGTGGGCTCCCCCTTTAACGCAGACACTCGGACCGGACGTTCTCCGAGGAGTGCTAGCGTCACTGTTCCCACAGCGGGCCGATTTTACACCGCCAACTATGGCCCGCCCTGCAGCGCAAGATGAGGAGGAAGATAGTGTCGCACCACCGGTGGAGGAGGAGGAGCTCGAAGAAGCTTTACGCCGATCTCGGCACAAGAGCACCGCCCCTGGCTTGGATGGCGTTCCCGGCCGGGCGTTAACTCTGGCCCTGAACACCCTGGGGCCTAGAGTGCGAGGGCTATTCTCTGCCTGTCTGGCTCAAGCCATAATTCCACAGCGGTGGAAGACAGGCAGGCTAGTCCTCATCAAGAAGGAGGGTCGCTCGGCGGATTCAGCCTCCGCCTACAGGCCCATCGTACTCTTGAGCGAGATCGCCAAGCTCTTCGAGCCATTTGGAGGGGATAGGTCCGGATTTCTCGGACCTACAGTATGGCTTCCGCAGGGGGCGGACGACGGTGGATGCCATACTCGAGGTGAAGTCCTATGCGCAGGATGCGGTTGCCAGGGGCGACGGGGTTATGGCGGTGTCTTTAGACATCGCCAACGGCTTTAACTCCTTGCCCTGGCCTTGCATTAAGGAGGCACTTTTGTATCACCATGTGTCTCCATACCTGCGCCGTATCATCGGGGCTTACCTGTCCGAGAGGTCAGTGACCTTCCCTGCTCCGGGAGGAGGTTGGGAGGAGTACGGGGTGTCGGCCGGTGTTCCACAAGGAACTGGAACATCGGATACGACTGGGTGCTGCGAGGGGCGCACCCTCAGGGGGGTAAGGGTCCTCTGTTACGCCGATGACACGTTGGTCTTGGCGCAGCAGAGGACCTATCGAGAGGCGGCGGTTCTCGCGACTGCGGGAGTGGCCGAGGTCATTGGCCGTATTAGGCGGCTTGGATTAGAAGTCGCCCTGAACAAGTCCGAGGCACTCTATTTTCATGCCCACATCATTGTCGGCGGCGTCAACATTGACGTCGCAAGGAGCATGAAATACCTCGGACTTGTTCTGGACGGTCGGTGGAGTTTTCGGAGCCACTTTTCCAACTTGGCTCCGAAGCTGTTGAAAACAGCGTCAGCCCTGGCGCGCCTTTTGCCCGACGTGAGTGGGCCGAGCGCCTCGAGCCGACGGCTGTACACCGGAGTGGTCAGGTCGATGGCCCTCTACGGTGCCCCCGTATGGGCGGACGCACTGGATCGGCACAACGTCACACTGCTGCGAAGGGCGCAGAGGGTGATGGCCATCCGAGCGATACGGGGGTACCGGACCATCTCCGGTGAGGTGGCGTGCGTGCTGGCTGGAGTCCTGCCGTGGGACTTGGATGCCATTTCTCTGGCGTCGATCTATTGTCAGCGTCGGGACCCGGCATCTGAGGATCCGGCAAGGTCAGCACCACATGAGGAGGAGCGGGATGCTCAGTCCGGAGCGGGATGCGGGATGTCAGCTTGGGGAAGCTGGCCGCCTACTCACCTGGCCCGGGTAGACGCGCGCAGCTTGATCCCGCGCGCTACTCCGAGCAGGCCGTCGGGGGTGTTCCACCGCCCCTGACTCCGCGACGTGCCTAGCAGGCTCCCGCCGCCGTGTTTCACGGAAGATTTTGGTTCCCGTGTCTCACGGCCGAAGGCGGTCGAGGAGGAGCACCGTGAGGTTTTAGTGGATATGTGGACTGGCCTATATCTGCCGGTCCGCGAGTCCCACATAACCCGTTCGAGTCCCCACTCGTTCCGGTATCCGTAACAGGATATCCTCACGCAAAAAAAAAAATCAACGGCATATAATGCTAACATTGCGCCCTGATCCACTGGAATATCGTCAGTGAACGCCGTGTATAATATCGGGTACAAGGTACCCGAGTACCCTGGGGTACACCAGCCAGGATAGGATGGCTGGAGTAGCACCGTTAACCCTAAAACTCCTGCCACGGAGGAAGCCCTGAATAACTATCGCCAAGTTGTGAGGGAAATCTGAGCGGAGGACCTTGTGCATCAGACCTGAATGCCACACTCGGTCAAAGCCTGTAATTGTCCGGGTGTGGCATTCAGTAATTGGCCTGTAATTGTCCGGCATGCGCGGGTTCTTCCCCAGCTTGGGTAGTATTACCACCAGGCCCTCCTTCCACGCCTGGGGGAAGTATCTCAGGCGTTGGATAGCGCTGAAGAGCCTGGTAAGTGAAGCTATGGCTCGCATTGGAAGGTGACATAGAGCGGCGTTCGTTGCGTTGTCTCTCCCCGGAGGTTTTCTCGGCTTGAGAGAGGAGATAGCCTTCCTCACGCTCGACGGGAAGCAGAATTATGGCAACGGAGCTGGTAAAGGATCTGGAGGACTTCTGCCTCCAGACGTGATTGGTCTTCCGCTCTTTGGCTGGGGTTAGAGACGAACTGTGTTTGCAGATAGTCGGTAAACATTTCTGGGTGTAGTAAAGGTCTCGCCAGAGGCTGCTTCTTTGTGATTTGGCGGCATAGCTTATTCAGCGAGGATTGATCCTCGCCGGCGTCGCTGATGCATACCTCGCATTTCTCCACAGCCTCAAACTCAAGCTCGGCGCGAATGCACTCGACCAGGTCGTTGAGCTTTGTCTTGACCCAGGTCAAGACCAAGCAAGACAGGGTCTTGATCCTTTTATAGGATTCTTCCATAATTGTAGGGCGGGGCGGTACAACAGGTGGTAGTGACGTTACATCGACGCGTAGTGTTGGCGGCTCACAGTTACTATGCAAACGTTGCGCTCCTAATAATTATTGCGCCGACATATACAATCAAACAATATTGACACGTTAGCATGGGGGGGTAATAAATAATAGGTAGATATTCAATTATATAACAATAATGTATAGTCAAGATACTTAGCAATAATTATAAAATTGTACCAATTTTCCAAATATATCTTTATGTACTTTTTACTTACATATTCTTTATTCATAAAAGATTCCCATAGAGATGCAACAGAACTAATAATTTTCCGTCAAATGGATATTAATACGTATATTATTTTCCAGGAAATCAATATAAATAAGTTAATAATCAGCAAATCTGTATAATTTAGTAATAATGTCACGGCCTTATCTGTGTCTAACAGTCTGTCCGTCTGTCAATAGCATTTTCTCAAAATCACGTGGCAGGTCAAACTTCTAAGTCAAAGCAATCAAAAGATATGTTTATGCTTATTTCTTTTGCATTTTGTATGAAAATTCTGTTAACCTAGAAATAAACCTAAACCTCCTATGATATTTGGCAATTAAAACTAGAACAAGCCAAGGGAAAAATCCGAACATTGGAAATTTTATAAATATATCCCAGAAAAACCATTAAAAACTTATACCGTAGTTCATTTCACACAAAATGAATGATACGACCGCCAATTTAAATTTTAATCTCTTATTAATTGTACTTCACTTACCTAGTTACTTATGTTATTAGACAATAAGTGAGAAATTATAGTATATACTTATAAAGGTGAAAATTAATAATTGATATGTTTAACACAGAAAGAAACCATTACAACAAATAGAAAATAGTTCATTTCATACAAAATGACAGGATACGACCGCAAATTTAAGTTAGTAAATTTTTATAAGTAGTATTTTAATACAATAAAATAGATACGGATGTCGCATTTGACCAATATTTTATTTAGGCTGGGAAAACTTATTTTCTTGGGGGGCTCTACTCCCACCAGAACCAGCTAGAATCCGTGAATCCTATCTACTAATATATGTTACAGTTAATAGTATCGCTGATAAATAACCATAAGACTACTTTCTAAGAATTAATTGTGGACCAGAACAGGCCAGAAGCTACCTGTTCTAATTGTGTTTCTAAAAGAATCTTTATTTCTTAAGATTTTTTGCGGCATTTTCAATAATAAGTAACAGCTGCAATATGTTTTAACGTGTACAATTTTAAGCATTGATGCCATGGTTTAAAAAATCATGATTGTAGGTCAACAGGAAGTACTTACAACGTAAAAAAGTTAACAAACTTAAATTTGCGGGCGTATGTACTTATTTTGTAAGAAATGATCTACAAGTATAAAAGTATAATGGCTTTTTTCTGAAAGACGCAATTCTTGACAAATTTAACGACGAAACGTCGAATATCGTATATTATAATGTTTACTGCTTAGTAGATTTTTGACATGCAAGCTCTTTTATTATCTTTCTCTCTTTATGTTCGACAACAATTATTGCTTACAAAATATAAATACACAATTTATTAAGTAATATGGTTGAAATCTTAGTAAACTGTTTCTCCAACGTACGACGATGACATGTTCAACATTAAATAATCGTTGCATATAAAAGATTTACCAAAATATTGGCACTATTTAGATTTAACATTACGATTTATACATTTAATAATGTAGCACTAAAAATATTATAATAAAAACATAAGATAATAAATCTATTGGAGGTGTGATAATTTCCAAAAATATTTGTATAAGATTTAAAGTTAAAGTTTCTCTTAAATAGTGTATGTATCTCTATCTTTTAAATCTCACTTGATTCTTTTTTATGGTACTAAAATTTCCTCTAAGGTACTTTTTATTATTTGCGAAAGTATTTTTATCTAATAAACCTTATCGAAACATTTACATTACTTGTCACTAATAGGCATATAATTTTGAACAAAATTACCCTTTACTTCATTAAAAATTTGGAACGTATTCCAAAGCACGAATGTATTATACAATGTTTGAATTTTCGAGATTTTGTGTTTAGTTTGTTATAAAATTTAAGGTTTTATATAAATATGTATCTACATATATATACATATATGACTTAATTGTACATACTACATGTATATATATATATATATATATATATATATATATATATATATATATATATATATATATATATATATATATATATATTGTACATGTAGGTGTAGGTTTGAAATAATAAATTATAAGTCATAATTTGTGAATGTAAATATATAAGATCATATTACAAAATTGATATCTTACATACCAGCAGTCAGCAATAGTGATAGCGCTCAGGAGTATCACACGGGTATAGCATATTCATACTACATAGGAATTAGAAAGAATATAATGGATAACTAAACAAAAACATATTGACAAGACATACGGTCTTCATAAATAAAGGAAAAAAATATATATATTATTAAAATATATTTATATATATTTGTTATTCATATTTAAATATATCCTATGGTGTTCTTTAAATAAAACCTTTGTAGAATAACTACCAAAGTTATAGGCATGGCCACTGTGAACAAATCATTTGACGTGTTCGAAATTTAGATTCACGTCAACGTGTTCAATGGACAAAAGAGATACCGTCTGACCGTCTAACCGACCACCAGATCCTGTAACTACTTTCAATTATCCCTATTAAAAATAAAACATGAGTGAACAACTGAAAACAGTATCTGCGATGAACAAATTGTACATAGGCAATCTTCCGCCCCAAGCTGATGAGGAAGCAGTGCGCCAGTTGTTTGCAGAACATAATCTCAGTGTCGCAGATATCTCAGTGAAACGTGGTGGTTATGCTTTCGTCGACTTCCCCGACCAATCTGCTGCTGACCGAGCAATCGACAAGCTACATGGTAAATAATTCTGGTTTATTTTCTATTTTGTTTTTAAATGCAAATGTTGTTTGCGAGTAAATAGAAGGAGATAACAAACAATATGTAAATTATTTAAATAATATATTACTGGAGGGATTATAAAACAATATTCTAATGACGTAGCTCTTAAGTTAAAAAAGAAAATTATATTAAAAGATGTCGCTTCAAATCAATAGCCTACTTTGGCTATTAACGCCTAACGTAGCATATTGACTATAATGATAATAATTAAATATGTTCTCAGGCTATTCATACTGTGGTCTACCTCTGATCGTTGAACCTTCTGTTGCAAATAAGAAAATGTAAGTAATTCTTGCCGTAATAACGTTTTACTTATAAGAAAATAACATCTGACAAAAAATCTGCCATGCATTTTTATATTTTACATGCATAAGAGAGTCATAATGATGTAAAAATATAAAATATAAAACTATAATATACCATATACCTACTTGTGCTTAATATTTGTGTAAGTGTGTTATAAAAGCTAAAAATTTTGTGATCAATTGATTAACAATGAAATGAGTCAGTTATATGTCGACTATGCGGGTCACGCGGACAGGGAAGGGCTGCACAAGGCGCCCGCAGGCATCTCGATCTTTCTGCTTTGGTCGGCGAGTTTCGCAGAAGGTCGTGCTCGTGTTTACCTGCTTGAGTTTTTACAACTCATTGTCCGCGTCTAAACAATGCTTCAATGAAATACAAAACTATGTAGAACTTCTGTACATGACATCTGTTTAGTCTGCTTTAATTTATAGGTTACTGAAAAAGTCAATATTGCCCTTGTAAAAATAATAAAAATTGTAACATGTACCTACACTTAATAAATATACCTTGAACGTAAGTTTTTAAATAAGTGTTATATACTCCGGAAGTAAACTCAATATATTTTTGACAGTGTCAATGCTCCGAGCTTACAAAGTGCCAGCGCTGTTCAGTTAAAGGAAACTAGCACCGATTCATCGACTGCCGGTGGTGGTTGGAGGTGAGTACTTTGTTAAATACATATTTTTTTTACAACACTAGGACCGAGGTGTCGAGGTCACTCAAGCGCCTGACTGCGAGCAACTTCGACAAAACATAGTAATGGTCATATAAACATTATTTAGGCTGTTTACCATATAAACTGATATATAAATTATATCTACTGAGCACAAGTCATACGCCGCCGGTCGCCAGTCCGCCACCCTCGCGGAGGCTGCAGTCGCTCAATTGGACCACTTGTTGCGCGTCCCGCTCACTCGCTCTTTTCGAACTTGTTGCCGCTGCCTTTTTGACGCATTGTTCTACTCATTCTTTATTGTTTATACAAATGCTATTGTTATTTTAGATCTTTTTAAAATTGACACGCATTGTTTAATTATTTTCTGTGACACTTTCTAGAAAACATTTCAGTATTACTTATAATTTAAGCACTAAAATATATTCGAAGGCATGATATTTGGCCGATTTGTTTATCATATCATATATTAGTAGAAGGCGATTTATAGTATGTACGAATAGTACTAGGTATATAAAGCTATAATATCTATAATATGCGAAAAGCTAATGCGCGCACAGCGTTATCAGCAAATTTGTCCTTATTGCAGGGCCCACCAAACGAATAGGCGAGTTATAAGCTCACGTCGAACCCTTCTTAAGCGTTTATGAATACCAACTGCCGATTGTTTCGAACTGTTTTCTACCCAAGTTAGTGACACGTGAATACGCCTCGTTTTCTTTGAGGTCCTCTAAAAGTCGGCAACAAGTTTTAAGAGGGGTTCGCCTTCTCTACACGTGTTTTTGGCCAATGTTAAGTAATCGTCGCAGATGTAATAGTGGTTGTGAGTACCTCTCCGACCGGCTCATATCTACGCCCTTTTCCGCCGAAACCCCTGCCCCTTTCCCTTCTTTCCGGCGTCCTCGCGGGAACATTGCGTAACATCTCAAATCGCGACCCCAGCAGGGGTAGCTCTTTTGTCATCTTCCAACTGAATTTTATTTGAAAAGCTAGGACCGTTGCTGAGCGTTGTCATATTTTTCTCATGGCATTGTGTTCGTTGGTCTTATCTAACGGTTAAATAAATTTGGATCTTTTTATGCATTATAACCGATCCTATCGTCCTATCGTCTGCATGAAGTATCTAATGCTCTCACGTTCGTTACGCGAGGGGAAACAGACCTTTATGATTGCGACAGATCTGTGACAGCTTATGTTAAAAAAACTAACTGATCTAGGATGGTAAGGAAAAATTGTATCTAGATGATTACTACTACTATCCAGGATCAAAAGTTGTGAATCGGAAGGTAGCGAGTAGCGTCGTAGTGAGCGTAGTAAAATAGCATGATATAGTAGGCGCGGGCTCGGGCTGGTGGTGTGGGTCGAGGGGACGCCACGAGGCCACGTGGCACAACGTGCGATCGATGCCAGCAGTCACGCTGCACCGCCCGGCACACCGCCACCCCTCGCAGTGCTACCCGCCCCCGCCCCCGACCCTGCCGCCGCGCCCGTGTTGGACGCTTGAAACTTTCATTACAATTTCAATTTATTGAAAGTTTCTACAAATATATACATTCTAGTGCTCTATTCGTAATAATTGCATCTATTATAATTTTTTTTTATATTCAGCGCAAATCTAATAATATATTAATTATAGTTTAAGCGTATTATGTACGTACACATATTTTACAATTAGACTAGACAATTTACAACAAAAATCTTGATAATATCTATTATACCTTTATACCTTTATATACCTTTGAATATGTAATATATGTTAGTATTCTGTTTTAATAATACCAGAATGCTAAATAGATACTAGAACTTTTATATTACAAAAAAAATCTTTCAAGAATTCACCATACTAGTCGTATATTCAAATTAGATTAACAAAATTATAAAAAATAAAACAATAATATTTTAAGTCACATATTTACCATTTATATACTGTAACAGCTTAGTGGTTATCAAAATACCATAAATGTCTTCCTCGTCTACAAAAGCTACCATGACATTATGTATTCCATAAATGTAATTGATGTCAATATTAATTTTTCTATGAAAACCCTAAACCTTTAATATAATTTACTACAAAGAGCTACAAATATTTGTTAATACTCCTCGACTGCACCCCGGCACATTCACCAGGTTTAAACCTATTACTTCGAGGGGTTGTTTACAAATGAGTATATTTTATTAAATAAACCACCGTACTCAATCGGCCCCTTCTTGAATCCTCCGTATATTATAATTGCGATAATAGACTAAATGTGAGGTACACTAGCAGGGTGTAATAATGTTTTGCTATTTTCTACCTTATATGTATATCCAGTCATATCAGTAGTTATATTTTATTCATTTCTTTAAGTTTTGTGTGCATACATATTGTAATACATTTGCTTCAGATATTTTTAATTCACCACTTATAATACGGTATAATATAATTATTACTAACATCGTCGTTTTCTCGAGCTCCACTAGCAACTTTTTTTTTTTGTGAGTTTAATGCTGTTAGCCCTATTGGCCTCGACAGCGACACCGGTTGGGGAGGGGGGAAGAGGGTACTTTGTCCCTGAGAAGTAGCAAGCACTATCGTGTCTGCTTAAGAGGAAACGTCGGCGGCAAGGGCGTCCCCTGCTGTCCTAGCAATAATAGCAAAATCAATTCAAACTGACCATACGCCTTAAAAACAAATTGGGTATTTTCTAAAATAATAAGTGAGAAATGCGAAATATTGTCTTTTGGTAGCTCTATGTTAATAGCTTTTAGTCTCTAATTTTTATTTATTTACATACAAACATTTTAAATATTAATTTTACATTTGATTGAACTCTTAGCGATACCGACTAGACCCCTCGTGAGACCTCGATCGTGACAGGGATGTTACAAGGACATCTGGGGTAGAGATTAGAGAATGAACTTTAAATGTAATTCTGATTAAATTGCTCATCTTTTGCATAATTTTGCTTAAGATAAATCATTAATCTAAATGCATCAAGTTTATGTATCAGTTTAACTGCAACTTATAATTTATAAATTTCAGATTTCTTTCTATTTATACTGTAATTTCTCATTTATAGTTTTAATTTGGTCACTATAGGTTTTGATTACGTGGCGGCATAAATACTCTCATTTTCTCTCATTGAATGTGTTTACTTAGAAAATCTACCAATCTGAATATTTGATTATGAAAGCATTACTTGTACTAACAATGTTCAGAAAAGCAAATTGAATTTCAAATATTAGCTCGCACAGAATATAGACAAAAGGATTTAAAATTATTTTTTGGGGTCCGATATTACATTTTATAAAGTATAATGCGCTTTAACTAGATCTTATAGACGCTTTCTTTATATTATGCATTTATATATTCAGGTATGGCATACAAAGAGTTGAATTTCATTTTAACAGTAGGTAGGTAGGTTTGTTCAGGCAGGATCTAGGCTAATTTATTTTGAAGACTGGCACCCCTGATGCAGGACCAAAGCAGTCCAGCTAAAGTATAAGAGAAAATGAAACGCTACCATAACTTAAGTTACCAAACTTAAAAAGCACTTTCTACAAGGGCTTGCAATCTCAGAATACCGAGATCTCGGTATTGTAGGATCCCGCGTGATTTTCAATCCCGCAATTCGCGGTATTACTCGTGCGGTATGACCTCACAATTGCTCGTGCAAGGTTAATTTACTGCAAAAGTTATGTAAAAAAAATAAAAAGTGTCCGATATTTGGAAATTTGTAGATATAGGAAAAACTATTACAAACTGTATTTCATTTCATTTCTCTAGTTCATTTTATACAAAATCAGTGCATTCACCCGCAAATTTAACCCTGTGAATCTTTATAAGCTGGACTTCCCGTTAACTTAACAATTATGAAATTAATACAGACTCGTACCTGTGTAATTCGATTGATCTTATACTTTTATTAAAACTAAAATACAAATATGTGGAGCTATGATGATTAATTCGTTGTAATATTTAGGTATATTAAAATACAATACAAATATTATTTATATGATCTCCCAAATACCGAGATCGCACGGGATAAACAATACCTAGTTCCGCCAACCGAGATTGGAAGCCCTATTTTCAATCAATCACTAAAAATTAAGGATCTAGAACATCTGATGTCAAGCTACAATGTATCAGCTACATACCTAACAAATATAAAAACGACTCTTGAGTAAAAAATGTGTGATGAGCATTTTTCATTGACATTTTAATATTTGAAAATCAAGAAAAAAGGAACGATAAATCGAAAATGAAAATCGGGTGGCAAGGTTGTCATTTTCAATTATATTTAATTCTTTTACTAATTAAGCCTCCCGAGCGATCCAGATGTATGCTCACATCGCTTAGCCACGTTGTATGGAGAGCACACGAAGGAGATTGTGGTAAAAAAGAGATTCACTTACACAATAATGAGAATGCTTTTTTCAATTACCTGGTTAAAGTCACCTGAATTGTATTATTTGTATAAGCACCTATTTATATAATTTTCTTTTTCACTGAAATTCTTTTGTAAATTATCATAAGTCAAAATTGTAATCTCATTTATAATATTATCATACTTACATCATATGAATTTTAGGTATATGATCTTTTACGACTATTTACATAGCGATAAATAAAAGTTTTAGTTAAATTCTATTCAAGTTTTTAGAAATAGCAGAATATAAACATGAAGTCTACATTAGATTTTTTTTAATATTAAATATGTAACTGTAAAGTAAGTACTTTGATCTTGAGAAATATACTATCAGTCTATGGTGTCACAGTCATAAGTATCTTAATCTTATCATTATAATTTCCTTTCTTGAAAAATATATTATGGTCGAGGTTGGACAAATCATAAAGGTTAAAATCAGTCAGTTGATACGTCTAAATTATAATACTTATACCAATAAAGTAGAGCCAGCCGCCGCACTCGGAATGCCAATATCAATTTAACGTGCCGCTGTTGTTATGGCGAATTTATAATGTTGACGAAATTATTATTATTCTCATATTTTTGGAATCCACATTTTTCCTCATAGTCGTAGAGTCACAGATTAATGAAAACCTTGTGGAAATAAAAGCATATTATTAAAAAAATATTCGATCAAGCGCGAGTCGGTCAACGTAAACTTCCCTAGGTTTTGATTTCCCGGTGAATTTCTTCTCAACTTCCAACTAGAAGTTGCATTTTTTATGTCCGGAACTAAAGGATCTAAAGTCTTGGATATTTGAATTTAATATTACCTCCTTACGTTCTCGAGGAAAATAGCCTTAACAGATCCGTTTGTTCTGTTGAGGTACGGAACCATTATTAGTTTATAATTAAGTGAAGCAAGTATATGTAGCTATTGAATGTATGTATGACGGATAGACGAATAGAAATATATTTTTACCATATCATATTACAAATTGTTGATATTCTCGGCATTAAGCGAATATTATTTGCTTGCTTTATACATATAATTTATTTTTCTTGAACATTAAATAAAAACAGCGTTGCGTAGTAGTAGTAATGAAAAATGTGTCCATACATAGTCATCAACATATAAATAAAATCGATATTAATTGTTTTCAGCTAGTTTTTAGTTATCGTTAGATAGTAAAATACTAGGAATAGTTTTGAATCAGCACTGATTTGCACCTATGATCCGATAGTGGGGAGGGGGTAGAATAAGGGAGGGGGAGGGTTCGGCTTTCACGTAGATGGCCTAGGTGCCTGCTATTAGTGCGTAACCGTCCCCGCCCGGCCCCCACCTTATGTACTTTGCTCCCCTTTATAGTGTACCCATTTATTGCCTTGTACCTATATTATTACGTTTTGTACGTGAATTAAGATCTATATAGAAAATAATTTTTTTTTATTTTCGTACACGTTTCATTTCATCCGTAGAACTCGACAACCCATATGTGGCATTCTGGCGAAGAACGAAGTGTCTTGACATTAGTCTCATTTCGTCTCTCTAGCGTCTAGTGTGCAAGAGGGAACTTTTCTATATTTTATTCAATCTATACTAATATTTGAAAGAGGGAAAATTTGTACGTTTGTTTGTATGGAATAAACTCAAAATAGCTTAAGCCCCAAAAAGTAACATAGGCTACTTTTTATTGTAAAAATGCGGGAAGGGGTGGTAAAATGGACCCTGAGATTTTATGTAGGTATCGAGGAATCGTTATTTTTCAAGAGAAATGTATGAAATTTAGCTTAACATAACTTAACCTATACTATCTAAACTAAAATGTATAAATACATACTTAAAATGTTTGGGAAAATATGAAAGTCGTTACACTTATGTTTGCCATTCTTTGAAGAGTTCCTAAGTATTCTTCTATAGGTATTTATGAATATCCCAAAATGATTTCAAAAATTAATGACCATACGTGCGAACCCGGGACGGGCCACCAATAATTAATAATTATGCAAGCCAGTCTTAAACCTAACTTTGTACTGCCAAAAAGCTAATGCACACACAGCTTTAAAGAAATTATCTTTACAATAGTAAATAAACTACCAGAAAACGTACATAGCGAATCCACGCTTTTTAATGACCATACGTGCGAACCCGGGACGGGCCACCAATAATTAATAATTATGCAAGCCAGTCTTAAACCTAACTTTGTACTGCCAAAAAGCTATTGCACACACAGCTTTAAAGAAATTATCTTTACAATAGTAAATAAACTACCAGAAAACGTACATAGCGAATCCACGCTTTTTGCATACAAAGAGGTATCCAAGAAATTTATATTGATCAAATCAAAATCACTTTCTTTTCTGAGAGTACAAAATCTCACTTAAAAAAATTATAAGTGCCTAATCATTCAGTATTTAGGTTTTAAAGCATAGGTACAATACAGAAGAAACGTGTAAGCAGGTTTTTGGCTTCTAAAATCTGGAGAACAGTTAAAATTAATTTAATTATAAAATATTCCCATCTTATAAAGATGTACAAAATAAATACTAGCGATCCGTTCGTGGATTTGTCGCTTAAGTAAACTGGATTGCGTTCGTTTCGACATGTTATACGAAATCGATTGTATATCTTCAGAATACTCGGATTTGCTCTATATATTATATAGAGCAATATACACATATTATATGTATGAACGTTCTTTTAAATTTTTTTAAACTTTCAATCTATTATTGAAAATCTTATAAATACATTGTATTTGTTTTTTACAAGAAAAATGAATGTGCATATGAATATATATTGAAATGATAATTCTAAATGCAATATTTCCGAGAGGTCTACTCTCGAAAATATTGCAGTTAACTTTCCTAGTTTGTCAAATCACAACGTAAATTAAACACCATATCCACTTCTCACGATTGAATTTACATTCCAAATTATTCCAAACTCATTTACTTTTTTTATTCTTTATGCACACTGCCATTCAAATCTACGCTCTTGAGTGTCACTTTGAATTTTTTACTTGGCAATGCTTAAAATTTATTTTTAGTTATTTAATACTTTATAACACCAACACAAAGAATACAAATTACAGAAAACGAAAAAAAAGAGTGATACGATCGTGGTGTAAAGGCGGCCTTATCACCACAGATGATCTCTTCCACTTCTTCTTTCTCTTTCTTCTCCTTACAATATTTATATTTAGTAACAAAATATTGTTTCAAGTTTTTCTTTAAATAATTGTAAAAATTAAATAGGAAGGTAAGTAATAAATTCGATAAAATTTACAATTGTTGTTAAAAGAAGTAATTAGAATACGTTTAGTTTTTTATTTATTCTACATAAATTTACTAAACAAAATATTTTATTACCAAAATTAACTAATTTATATGCAGTAGATTTTGCGTAATTAACACACAATTAAAAAACTACAAAACAAAAAATGTCCGGATGGGTTTTGTAGCTTCTATTTATCCATATATTAATTAACCAACCCAATTCATAATTTTTTTAAACAGTTTCATGTATAGAATTGAAGAAACTTCAATTCTATGTTCTCATAATACACAAATTATTTTGTAATAACATTCTTACTTGTTATCTAATGTAGATGTTTATGCTATAGAGCGCAACGGTTTCAAATATAGCTACAACTATTCTTTTCACGATTTCAAAACATGTTTTTGACAATTTTTAAGCCTTTGGTATAACTATCAGTTTACTTATTAATTTTTAATTAATTTCTCAAAAGTTCTTTCCTGTCCCTGAATATGTAGCTTCATATTATAAAACTTAGGTACCTCTATAAAAGATAGAAGACTGCACATTATCTCCAATTTGGAGTGCTAAGGCGAAGTATCTATCTACAATATTTGTCTATAATTTAAATATATGGTTAGGTCTGTTCCCTAATTTGCATAATAGCCATACATTTATGTTTTGCAATATATTTTAGTGAATTGAGAAGTGGACAGCTATACACTTATGTGTAAATAATAAATATAAAATAATTTGGAGAAGGTAAGATATTCCTTAAGTAAACGATACGGTCATTGATCTATCATATTTGTAGAGCTTGCTGAGCTGTCTGTGTTGGGGAGGCAAACCACCGGCGCGGACGTGCAGCGGCGTCACTGACACAATTATGTGTAGTAGACTGTAGACTGAAATCGTCGTTTCATATATCCGTTTTCCTATTACGTTAAACGGTAATGACTTGACTTGTTATGCAACAGTAAGAAAAATAATAAGTAGATTATAGTGGTATTAGTTAGATATTAGTGCCTCTTATACCTGAAATGCAAGCAATCAATTATCGCATAAAATTTACACCACTTATAGTATAAGACCTACATAATATATAGTTTGATGTTTCATTAGAACAGTTTATTGAATTAATGAAAATTAAAAATAATACTAAGTTGTTTATATATTTATTAAGCGTGCTTATAATATGAAATTCACCAAGTTTTATTAACCTAACATTTCCCATGAAATATCATAAGCAGGAAATTTTAAAAAAACATGCTCAATGTTTTTTAATCCTATGCATTTTGCACTAGTAGATACCGCAACTTATAATTTAGCTAGACTACTATGGTTCTACATCAGGTGTGCCAGCCTTCAAATTAATTATATGTTAGACTTGGCACCTATACAGCAAAAACGATTACAAACAATAAAACCTCCGGCCAGTAGATACGAAGAAGAAATAAATAGAATTCAAAGAAATAAAAAATAAATGAAATTATATTATATTTTTAGTTCACCATATATAATTTTTTCGGAAAATATTCAATGTACAGATTTATATAATAATTTTGTACTATTTTATTAAAGTAAGATAACATTATAATTATTAGAACCCATACGAGAATCCTTTTGATAAAGACAAACAAGCTTGCCTTAATTTAATCTAGGGTTTCAGGTTATGTTAATAACACAAAGGCAGAATCTGAAACGCTAAGCGTAAAGTTAAGGTAAGCATTGGATCTCTAGTCTCTAGTAACGTTGCCCATGGTTTCTAGCTTTTGCCACGCCCATCCCCACCACTCTCGACGATCCTAGTGACCTAATTTTACGTCATAAGCTTAGAAAATCTATTCCTGGGCGCATATTGTTAAATATATTAACAAAATTCTCGAAAATAACGCTTATTTACTAAATCATCACTATTAATTACTATTATTACTACTAATAATGTATTTTACTTCATTTGTAGACACACATAATATGTAACTTCGTTTTTGTTAAAAGAACTTAATGCGTGTCAATATGATCTTCATAAAAAGATATTTGAAGGGTCGTGTCTTATGTTTTAGCGTGCTAGGTAGGTCCATGAGAATAGCTAGGGGCTTAACTAGTAGTAATCCTATATTACTTAAAAAAGTTAACACTAAACAATTATGTTTATTATTTATTATGTTGATTTGAATAATTTATTTAATGTACTTTGCATTAATAACCTAAATTATTAAATAATTGATTAGGACAAGAACTCATTAGGTTTATTTATTATAGGGATGTGATCACTGTTTTTCTGCGTTTGTGGCTTAGTAGATTCGTTTAGGAAATAATCTTCATTTCAATGAAGATGTAACTATATCTACCAATTGCATATTTTTTATATTCATTTGTTTTCAATAATAAATTATTTTTTCTCTGTTTAAAAAGTAGTCTATATTACTTTTGTTTTGCTTTAGTAGCTCCATATTAACATATCCATATAAACGTACCTGTTATCATATAGATAGAAAAAGATGATAGAACCCACACCTCTACATAATTATGTATCTACATGCACGGGTGCATCCGTGCAAAGTCGGAGCTTATGCGATAATAACTGACATAATAATTCTGCAGGACACATAATATGTTGCATTTATAATACAATGCTCGCAGCATTTTTTCCTTGAGACTCGAAAGTGCGGCAGGGCCGGATTTAAAAGGGGGCTTTTGCCCCGAGTCCTCCATAAATGAGGTAGCAAAAGTGTCTTTTTTGTACAGAGGTAGCAAAAGTAATTTTTTTACCGACATTGCTTACACACTTCAAAAAAAATGTTGTTCCAGAAAACTGTGTTGATATTTGTTACACCCGTAGCACATCCATAGGCCTATCAAATTTTTTTGAGATATTTCGGGTTATAAATCAGATTTTTTTAAATTAAAATGGATCTAAAATTTTTAATGCGTTCTTTTTAACATTACACATTTTTTTGCCGAATAATGTTTAGAATGGTTAAATATTTTTATTCGATGCGATCACGAAAAATATGGCGAAAGTTATGGATTCCAGTAACTACAGGCTAATCAAATACTTTGTCTATGCTTTTGGAAATACAAACGTGTATTGCCATATCATTGCCCGAAAACATAGATCATTTTAATTTTGTTATTTGTGCCGAGTTCTCCCTGCACTATAGTTCAAAATCACGTCACATTTAAAGTTAGTGGGAAAATATTCTACTCAAACACAAAGCTAAGTGAAGATCTTAAACTGATGCTTGCCACTAGAGCGTCTTAACGAATATGAAATTCGAAGATTCATTTATAGTGCAACTGGGAGAGAGCTCGCATGACTAATAGTATATAAGTATGCAAATAACAGTAAGTACGTAGTAAGCGCGATTAAATCCAAAGCTATATTGGTTAATTATACATTATTTACATATTTGTTTCTTTTTGGTTATTTTTAAATTTATCAGCTTGCTACTGTCCATTATTGGCGTTGTCTTTGCACTTTTATAAAATTTCACAGAATAACATGTATTGGGAAAATACAACATCTGCGAAGTCTTACTATGAGTAAGACTATTAAATATTAAAATTCTGTATAGTACTGCTGGTAGGACTACAGGGTAAAACAACTGGGAATAATCCCAATATAAACCATATTACGCAGTAAAATGCAAATTATGGTCATCACTAAATGCACAATGTATTTATTTTAATACTAAGGCTTAAAATAGTATCGTAAAGAACTCTAAATTTCTAAAATATAAAAGTAGATTCTGAAGATTTTCCTTAAGTTATAAACTTATGATATCGCGGGCGCGCCCTACTTGAAACTATTTAACCTTTTTTTCAATATTAATTTTAAATGGATTTGTTGTCTTGATGTTATTTTATTTAATTACTGTTATTTTATTAAGTCACATATAGGAAATATATTCCTTGACTGGCAGATAACCAACAAATTTTGACTTGTCTCAGATAGAATTATCTACCACAGGTCTCAGATAGAATTATCTACCAGATAACAACCTGCTTAAACTTCCAACCGATTTAAGTGGCTGACAGAGACGTTACCTGGCAGATAATTAAAGTGGTGTTCGATGACAATCGAACATAGTTGTAATTTTTATTAAAACATTATTATTATTGACTACTGCTTCTAAGCTTTAAAAAATACTAACCTGCATTTATTTGATTTCTTTTTGAAAAACAATTTCGAACGTATTACGCGACCACGTTAGGTATCAATTACATTAGATTATTTTGAATCACTTGATGATCAAGATCTTTTCGTTGGCACTTATTCATTTTTGGCTTCTTCATTTTAATATAAAAATGAAGAAATATGAAAAATAATTTAGAATAAATTTATACCTTCCTTAATAGTACCCACCTACTATTAGTAAACCTAATACCACAAAATATCACAAAATATAAACAGATCCAAAAGTTTCAGTCAAAACAAATGACAATTGCGTTTTGTTTTCATAACTATAAACATTTGGAACCTTAAACTTAAAAGGCTTGTGACTTACGAATCTATAACTACACTACCTATACGCACCTACGCTCAGTGGTAATGCTGGCGTGGGACCCATAG
This sequence comes from Dione juno, assembly GCA_037127375.1. Taxonomy (NCBI): domain Eukaryota; kingdom Metazoa; phylum Arthropoda; class Insecta; order Lepidoptera; family Nymphalidae; genus Dione; species Dione juno. Next base: position 5,467,627 of record JAXRJS010000004.1, on the reverse strand, counting down.
TTAATGTGAATAAATAAATATCTTTAAATTCAATATTTAAGATTTAATAAAATAGAGCAATAAATATTTTTTAATGAATTTAATGAATGTACAAACAAGGCAAATATTTTCCACGCACTACTGTATTTCTCGCTCATGTTTATGGCTTTGATTATCACTTAAAACATCTAATAAAGTCTAGTCTAATTTAATCTAATCTAATAAACCTGTCGAATGTCCAGAAGACAAGACAAACGAGGATGATTATAAGTTCAAAGAGTGGAGGATAAGAAGGAGTAAAAGTAAGAATTTGTCCTATTTTCTCCTTTCTTTCTTAAATTTTTTCTTTAATTGCTTGCAATTTTTGATTGTATTCAAAAATAACATCGTTATACTTGATATTTATAATCAATTTAATAGAACAGTTATTTAGTATCAAATTGGTCGAACGATTGCTTACTGTTTATTTATAACAGCTAAATGTTTGCCATTTATAGTTTATTTATATAACTTCCATATACAGACGGTTAATTTACTGTTGTGACAGTTCATGAGTTATATTTTCAGTAGTCATGAGTTTATTATCTGTACATTAATAAGTTATGAAATAACCTTGGACCCCTTTTTACGAAAATTGAGCGGACGGTGGAGTATGAAATTTGGCATACTTATAGTTTATGTGTAAGAGATGTAATAATGTTATAATAATAATAATAATAATTAGCTATTAAACATAAATTAACAGAAAAAAAGCCACTTCCTTATTATGAATACACACCTTCACCTGTGTTGGAGAATACCAATGTACTTTGATAGAGGTATATTAACAGATAAGACAATACATAATAATAGACCAGATATAACTTTAATTGAAAATGAAAACAAAATAGCTTACATTATAGATAACGCAGTACTAAATACACACAATATACAAAAAACAATATCGGAGAATCGGAAATCCATAAATATACAGAGCTAAAGGAAGAAATCATCAGAATCTGGAAAATGTAAAAAGTGCATATTATGCCATTGGTGCTGTCCAGTACAGGTGTTATCCCGAAATATTTAAACCAAGCCCTCAAACTAATAGATTTACTACACGATGCAGAAAGCAGCCATTTTAAACACTTGCAGAATTGTCAGAAAGTTTATACTTTTTATCTATACTTCAGTTAAGCCAAGTATAGACAGAAAGTCTATACTTGGCTTAGGCCCGCGGACTTTACTTATTACCAAAACCTAAAAGTTTTGAGCTAGAAATACAAGCAATATAATAATAATAATGTTTATAAAGTACATTAAATCAATAAAGTATCAGTATTGAAGATAATGTCTATATTACAAATACTATTTTTATATCGAATATTAATTACTAGTATGAAAGTAAGTAGTAGTTCTTTGCTGGTGCGGAGCAACTTTTTAATTTAACACCTGGTCGGATGTCACAACATGCCACCGCACATACATGCGCACAAGGTACGTGATCTCGGTAATGAGATGTCACTGCCTTCACCGTGTGTTAATTCGTATAGCAGGGAGCAGAAAATAAAAGTGTGTTATCATTAGTATTAAATAATAACACTATATCAATTGCTATACATAATCGAACAATCTTGCTTTAATCTCACCTGTATGTTATTATAATATCTTGTGAAGGACCATGATAAAAGAATTCGTATTGTTTTATTCGGTTTTCTTTTTTACATTTAAGTAAATATCTTAAATCACATCTAAGATTGAATTTCAAAGAACCCTGATTTTTCCTCCTGGCACCCTGGGTATCACGTTCGATTCTTGGAATAAGTGCCAATACGCATTATTTCTTAATAATTTCAATTTTAAATTGAATATATATATTTTTAATTTATTTTGCTTTAATATGTTTCCTATTGGGAAAAAAAAAATTCTAACGTAGATGAACGCAGAAAAAGAACGAATCAGAAACAATGAAGAACAGCAAATTTGCAGGAGCAAAATGGTGACCACTGTATTTCATATCAGAAAATTTAGTGTAGTAGTTATATTAGTGGAAGAATAATATTCAAGTTGCAGGATATTCACCAGTACTGGTACTACAATTTACAAATCAAAATGCTAGTCTCGATATTAACCATACTCATTTAACCGTTCTCAGTTTCAACCATAAGGTCTTTGAAAAGATGCCTCACCGTAGCTCTACATTTCTCATCTGTTAGTAGATATAAGGAAAATTAATAAAACCTGATCTAACTGTATATTTGTTGGCCTGGGTCCCAGGAGGATTTACTTTAATTTATTTACTTTTAAATGTCCAGACTAAATTGAGACGAAAGTAATTTAAAATTAGGAAATGTTTTTTCTTATCGTACTACTTAGTTACTATAGATATATTACACAACCCAACAGATCTTTGCATATTCAGACTTGCCATTTGAGCATTCGCTTATTAAATATGAGCCCCTGGATCTCAAGCTCTGCGCCACAAGGCGCGGCGGCCGGGCCACGTGCACCGCTGCACCGGCGGCGTTGCTTGGCGACGCGCGGGCGTCGGGGCGCCGCAAGGGGCCGCAATGCCGCCACCCGCCGCCCGCCGACCAGTCGCCATCGAGAGCGCTCGCCTGTACGCCGCATTTGGCGCTTACTTTGCGCAGACACTGACAGCCGCACCAGCCCGTTCGTGCATAGTGGTAGTTAGCCGACTAGCTGTAGTAAACGCTTCCCACTGTCTAATTGTCAATAGAAAATGGACGGAGACGTGTCCCAAGGTGGCTCCGGAGGCGCCTCTCCCACGTTGGAAGACAGGTATGCAAGGCTCCCCTTGTCCCTTCCCCTGTGTCCCGCATTTGCCATAAGGAAATAGGTATTATGTATTATGACTTACATTATTAAACATTATTTACAATAAAACGACAGCATTTATATATCCAACGACAGAACTGCTTCATTTTGAAGTTCGGTCGTATTAGTAGAAGGTAATTAAATCCACGCTAATAATGAATTTATCAAAATACATTCATTTTGTACGCGTTTTAAAATAGCAAAATTAATTGTCGGATTTAATTTTTAAAACTGAAAAAATCGATTAATGTCTCAAGTCGTATAGGCTCAGCTCACACTATATGTTCGAACATGTGTTATATGTAAAGCCATAAGTCATAAGGGCGATATAGCCACAGAGAGCAAACAAGTACATGCCGTACACAAACAATCAATTTTCCTATAGTTAACGTGCACATGCAATAGCATACTTTGGCTGCAAAACCTGTTCATGACGAGTAGTCTTTGACCGGCTTAATAAGTTTTTTGAAATGTATGTGTTGGTGTTACTAAAGACAAAGTTAAGGTACTCTTACTATAGAATATATCAAAAGAAGTAACAAAATTGATATAATTTGAAGATCTTCATACACTCACACACGCACAAACAAATACACACGAACGCATGCACTCACAATGCATTCAAAAAGTTAGATTAAGCGGCTAATAAAGAGACCTGTATTGCGCTTCATGTACTCAATCATTCATAAAAACGCCTATCCTAAACTAATAAAAGAATGATCCTTCTTTTTTGTTAAACTAGTTTAAAATGTCGTCTTAAATAATCAAATTGTCATCTGTTGCTATTTGATATACACTTTATCATGGTGTTGCTAAAATTGGCCGTCATCTGTATTTATAAGCACTCTTATGCCCTATGAACATATGTTTAGTTCTTCCTGTTGCCTCTTTGAGACTTTCATCTTAGCAAATAACATTGATCATAGAAAGTTATTTAGACAATATTAAGTTGCCATTTTAAAGCATAAAAAGCTTCTTATATATTGTTATTGTTTTAGGTATGCCTCCGCTTTTATTTACAAAGTTGAAAAAAATCGCATGAGATGAAAAAAACATAAATATTTATAAATTTTTAAGGAAAATAATTTCATCACACTTCGCACACCCGTATAAAACGGGAAAGAAGATTGTATTAAGCGTTAAGAAATACATTACCCCAAACCAAAAAGACTAAACTCGATAATTAAGAAGAAAAAAGCAGAACAACAAAGGCACGGGCAAAAAATCTGTGGTGATGAAAACATAGAGGAAAAACCAACGCATATGACTGGTTAGGACGAAAACCGTTTTGGTGTAGCTTTCGCAAAAAAAAATAGAATGAAAATCATTTAAATTATGCTAAAAACGATTCATGTTCATTGAAGTGCAGTTTTTGCATCGTTACCCTGCTTTTCCTGCCGATATGTAGATATATAATATATATCCCGTCTACTAATTCTAAAGGACGTTTTTAACTTAACCTTTTTAACCTTCATCTTTCTTTCAATCAATTCCATGTATTCTATTATAGTAGTTTAATTTGCTTGAGAATGTTCACTGTTTTTCGAATCCCATGACAATGACAAATATAATGTAACATAAAAAATTTCACACAAAAAAAAATTAATTAGTTTTCTAATTTACAAAGTAAAAAATATTCAAAGAACTAAATGTGAAAAGGCGGCCTTATCACTACTACAAGTGACCTCTTCCAGGCGACCTGACAATATATTATTTTCATAGCATGAAACTGATTGCTTTGGCGTGAATTCTAGGACTACGTAATACGTAAAACTTATTTTTCTTGATCTTGTTTGTCTAGCCGATGCTTGTTTTGTAATAATTTTCGGGATAGATTTTACATATGAATTACGTAAATAATAATAATGCAGTAACTATTATTTTATAGACAGTTAGTTATTTTAGGTCAATAACAAATATTTAGTGGCTTATTGCGAATTATCGATAGAAGAGCGTAGGGCGTGGATGTTTTACGGGAATCGCGCAGCTGTGCGCGCGTCACTCGCCCCGGATAACTGTTGCGTCCGCAGAGGTCGTTGGCACCAGATAAACTAGTGCATATATTCAGATTGAATAATAACAATACAATTTTTCTTTTATATTTCCTTATTTACTTAATGGTAACAAAAGCACTACTATCTAAAGTGCAAATCCCTATTCCGGATTGTGTTTCTTTTTATTTTAATGTCAAATATTTGTGAAAATTATTTATAGAAAAAATGTTGTAATTTAATGTATGCCGTAAATATATACGGAGATAATACGCTAACAAAACTGTAAATGATATTTTAGAATTATGTTAATGTATAATAAACTTTATGTAAGTAATCTTTTATGACGTGCTTAATTATATAAAAAAATCAAATAAACTGTAATTTTATTCTAGTATTGAATTCAAATTTTAACTTTATATATTCAAGAAGACTATTCCAAGCACTTGAATTAAATCGTTGAATAAAGCTGCAACCGACTCGGAAGGCAGTTGAGAAGGGCCGTGAGAAACTCAATAGAACAAATCTTCTCAATATATTAACATCAGTTATAATTTTGATTTTATGTTTCATATGTGCTGCTGGCTTTTTTTGTAGCATTTTCAAAAAATTCCTTTATTGATGTATTTATCGAGGAAAGTGCTCAGTAAACCATTTTCATATCTGTCGTTCTCGTCATCCTTACCATACATACTCTAACACACTCGTGACGAAATCTAATCGAAAATCTATCCTGAAAAATGTTATGTCATGGATCCAATAGAAGATCCAATAGTAGCCAGAGTGAAGATTATCTTACGTTGAATCTATTTTTCAAATCATTCTCGATGTATCTATGTTCACGATGTGTTTTCTAAACTCTTTCCAATACTACTCCTCACTTATAATATTTCAGGCAATCATAAAAAGACACTATAAAAATAAAATTACGAGAATCACGAACTTGTCATTACGAAATGATCCATTTTAGCTTACATTACAATTTTTACTTACATTGCCATATTATCTGTAGACAAGTAATGGAGATTTGTTAATTTATGCCCTCATGCCATGTAAGTGATAATCTATACAATATTAATTTTGGTAAGTTCATTTGTTTGTATATAGTATCATCCTCATTTTGTAACAAAATTATGCTGATTTACTGGCTTGTAAGATATGTTTGGTTTATTTAAGTGTTCGATAACAAATTTATAAAGGCTAGACTGGGCAACGTCTGTCAGTGTTATTAGCTGACAGTCATCCTCTTGTTTCTACATATAAATTAAATATAGTATGTGGAATTTCATCTGGCACGTATATACGTATATACATCTTGGACAAGTATGATGGTCTAATAAATTTAGTTCTTGATGTCAAATAATGAAGCTTAAACTGGGAAATATCATATTGCCCTATTACATTTGGCATTTTAAATTATTGTATACTAGTGAACCCGATCACGGCGTCGCGCGCTAAGTAATCGGATTTTGTTTGTAATTATTCTTTGTTTATTATTTATTTTTTGTTTATTATTCTTTGTTTATTTAATATGTGAAATATACCGTGTGAACCGGTGAATAACCGACGAATCGGCTAGTCGACTAGTCGGCCCAAGTCATAGTCAGCATAGTTATTTTGTATTAATTGTAGGTACAGAATACCTAGTACCTAGCACTTTTCTACTTTAACTTTCAATGTGGTGATAATAATTGTTGGAAATATTACATTCATTTAAATCACATTGCAACAGTATAACCTCGTAATCATTATGCAAGTATTCATTTTGTAATTAATAAATATTTTGCATTATTAATTAAAAATATTTATTGTATCTTTATAAAGTATATGTAAAAGCAAAGATTAAATCTGTTAGTACAATTAGGTAATGCATAAAGCATGCAAGGTGGTTGACTTATAAATACACAAAAAGACAACAGAGTATAAAACTTAAAAGGTGAGGTGGCGAGTGCAATCGCACGTGACTCGGGCACGCGCGCTCGCCCCTCGCTACGATATTGCACACTTCGCTATATGCACTTTCTCTGCGAAGCGCCGTGCATCTCTCCAGCCCCTTCGACCCTTTGTGTGAATTTTAATTATAACCAGAACATAAAGCCGTCTCGCCTTAAGCGTTCGCTTGACACGCGGACAACTTGGGAACGCTTAATGTCTAGTTTACTTGTTTATTAACTAATGTAGAATGGTAGACTTGTAGACATCTCGAAATATTATAGTCCTAACGTGCAGACGCAAAGGATTTCTAGCCCCTCTGTAATTTATTGGATATAACATGTCCGATGGTACGGCTGTGTAACACGACAGCGAGGAGGCTGGCTGGCTTCATTGCAGAAAGAAAGCAAGTAAGCATTACCAACCTACTTATATATGATTTAGCAATGTGATATCTTGTATTCGAATCGAGCCATCTTAAATAAATTACGACGTACATAACTGGCTGCAAAATGTCTTATTTGGCTTCGTTAATAGCAAAAAGAACGAAACATTTACTGTAAGCACCGTAAAGCTATTTTGCTAGTAGTCACAACACTTGTCTGAGTTTGTCACTCCAGACTATACAATACTGACTGATAGGCGGACATTGGAGTCGTCCGGGCCATATTATGAACGATGCCATTTATTGTAACTGCGCCACTTCTCATGTCGCAATATTATTACACATCTCACGTCATATCGGCGCCATCGTTACGGTGAAGTGTTGTATGCCAAAGTCGCATTTAAATTAAGGTTAACACTTTGTGTACGAAAAATACACAAGATTTTTTGTAAAGACTTACTTGATTCTAATCCTTCAACTAGAAACTAAAGTATTATTTAGAAATTACAATAGAAACACTTTCTATATTTATTTTCTTCCAAATCTTAATATTATTTAATTGAATTCTTGGTTTTTTTGGTAATATCAAGTGTTTTTGTTCTCCTTTTCGGGCAATTTATAGAGTATAGCACTTCGTTCACAATCTCTCTGAATTAATTGAAGTAAGTGTCCGTGGTCTAGACGAACGTTTCCTCCGTTGGTCGTTGACACCAAGTGTCCCCCTCTCCCGTAAAACTTACAATCGCTACACTGCGCGCGTCCTCACGATCTAGTACCAAACCGGAAGCTGCGCGTACTCATCACGCCTCCCAATATTATATGAATGATTTAAGTAACTTGAAGTCAAATTCATCGTTACTTTATATAAAAGTAATGAAACAAAACTAATATCTAATGAAATTATAATAAACCTATCTGGGTTGGATTGGCTCACACGAAAAATATAAGCTTGCGAGTTTTGTTTGGTAAATTTTCATCTCTTGTGATTTTTGTACAGTGATTACAATATAAATGTATCTTTACTTATATTATAATATATAGGTAATCGCAATGCTAATATGGTAAGAGGGATTATTATCGCTAATGGATAGTGGCGCAAATGTGACAAAAACGCCAAGCTGATGAAAAACATTGTTAACCATTGAACCCTGATTTAAAATTTGATATCTATAAAAAATAACTAAATTATATCGTATGCCACATTGTATAGTCCAGAATCTGTGCAGAGTTTCTGGAAGCTCATTACATCACATCATTCAATCTACATATTATGTAGTAAGTATACAGACAATCCCATGCTGGCCTATTATATTTTGTTCACACCATGTCGGTTATATAGAAAAGTGATATTTAAGAAACAATTATATCATGGCTTTCTACCAAATACCAGTTTCCTTCAGCTAATTATTCACAATAGATATATCTTAATAGATAAGTCTTTAAAATGATATGTAACATTTATGTATTAATAACACCTTACTGTACAATTGATTATTTTAATGTATTGGTGCTATTTCTATTTAAACGTGATTTTAAGTAAGCGGAGTATAGTATATATTATATCGTTGAATACAACGATACAATATATACTAAGTACAAGTACCTACCTTCATTGAAAATCCACCAATTCGTATACAGACACGAGACGCGCTCCCACGACTCTATAACTATAGCGCTATGGTTTAACTTCACACCATTAACGCTTCCAAAAGCTTAAGCGTCATAGCATTCTAACATTCTTGAACCCCTAAAGCAAAGCGTCATAGTATTTTAACATTCTCAAACTCGTAGCCTCTGCTTTCCTATTTAATACTATTTTAGGCGACGCTCTTGGAACTTGTCTCTGTCACAATCCCAAGACTAAATGAAATTACTGTTTTATGTTGCCGATCGTTATCCCACACATCCATACGTGAGTATAATATTTCATAATTACAAAATTTTATGTTACTGTTACCTTAACCATGACGCACTTCTACGAACGCTTACGCTTACAAAATATGACTTATCAATACGTTACGTGATCCAAACCAACGAATTGAAAAGTCATAGGCAAAAATGAAGGGTAACGAAGCGATCGAGCCAAAAGAAAACCTCATCGTTTCTAGTGTCAACAGCTAAACAATTTTCAAAGAGTTCGTCAATTTGGACAAACGCTGGCATTTGTAAGCGTTGTTGGTTAACGCTTATCTACCGAAGGATGCAACCCCGTAGAAAACGCTACTTACTCATACGTTTGCATTTTTGCAAATTGTTAACCATCGTGATTTCTTTATTTTAGTTTTATTTTTCTACATTTTCAGTATTTATTAGGTATAATGATTTTAAATTATTTTACTTTTATTTTATCTACATTTTATAAACATTAAGTTAATTGTCAATTTCTATTGAATTTAATTCAATTTCTATAAATTTACATAAGTATTTGTCTGTATAAGTATATTTTCTTAAAGTGTTATATTTAATTTAACTGATAAAGCATATTTATTTTATTTTGGGGTACTTTTCATTTTATAATATTAGACATGCATGTAGACATTATAGTAGTCATACTATAAGTATTTTCAACCTCTTTTAAACTATATTTTTGCAAAAAATATAGTAAGTAACCTATATCCATACGTATCTATTTTTATGGTCTTATAGTAAAATAAATGTTTAACACAAAACTTCTTTTATATAATAACTTTTATACTGGAGTATAATTTAAAAATAATAAGGCTTGGTATTTATTATTATGTGAATACAATTCATACATTTGTAAAATACTTCTAATCTATACTTTGTCAGTTAAAGCGAAAAGTTAGTGAGAAAAAGTAAATTTCCCAAAAAGTGGAGACAAGTGCCATCGGCAACTTTCTAAGGAATCATCTACCGAATTGGATGAACCTAGTTAATTCGTAATAAATAAAAATATATAAAATGCTACGAGAAAATTTTTCCAAATTTAATGGTTATAGTTAAGACAAACAGCAATCCTGTTAGTATAATATTGTAGTACATTAGATAAATTAGATGACTTGAGTGACGTGATGATGTTTGAGGCGGGGTAAATTCAGCGTCGCGGCGGCGCGTCCGGGCGGGAGGGACGGTGCGCTATTGGCCGCTGGGGCGTCGGGTGCAACGCTTTGACGCATGCACCCTGATGCACCCCGCCCATTGTCGACAACATCCGCGCCCTTTCGCACCAGCTCTGACCGTCATCACACATTTACTTCACAAATGTTCCTTCCTGCATCATATATTTATCAATACGTGATTAATAAATAGCAACAATCGTTGCTATAATTCAAGTTTAACAGTTGGCCCCTTTATTGTTATTTTTGGATTATGTTAATAATAACCTTCCCTTTAGAAGGGATTGTCAAACATCCTTCTTAAAACCAGATGGACAATTATTTCATAATATTATAAAGGGGTTCTTAATGTCAACGAATATTATCTAACGTTTGTAGCTATGGCAAGGGCTTTCTGCAAGCAACCACCTCTGCAAACAGAAATTATGACCAATACGTTTGTAATACAAGCAGTCCATTTTTTAAGACTTTTTGTTTACTTTTGGTTTCCGTGAATGTGCGCTTAATACTTTATACATATTTCAATTTTATTTATTAGTATAGATATAAATAGATATAATTGAAATGTCTTTTTGTAATATGAAGATCTATGCGGCACATATACCAAAATAACATTTGTTCCGGCTAATCTCTGAAACGGCTACACCGATTTTGATGGGACTTACTGGCAGGTAGCTGATGTAAGGAGTAACTTAGGCTACTTATTTATACTAATGTGATTTCGTAAAACAAAAGACAAGACAAAGCCGCAAGCGGGGTCGCTAGTTTGATAAAAATGTCGATGTCCTGGACTGATTTTGACGCATGTACGTACATATTTAACCCGTTTAAGTGTATTATTTTGCTATGTATTTTAAATAAAAAGTGTAAATGAACAAAATGTTGAAAACGTTTACGAATATACTCATAACATTTTATAATATTTTACGAACCATAATGCAAATGTTAGTACGTTAACCAATGCCATATGTTGTATAGGTTAGGGTTTCCCAAACTTCGTTGCACTGTGACGCCCTTGTGACTTTGGCTTTAGAAATATATTTTACTACGCCCCCTCATCACGCCGCCAAACCCTTAGGCCAAACTCCGTGTGTTTTTAAGCAAAACAACAGGTGGACTTAATTATATGACAGGGTCTTGGGCCTCATATGAACGGCCCAAGACTCCGTCGTCCACGTCACGACGACAAAATGCACGCGACGTCCCTGGGACAATGCCCTGACGCACAGTTTGAGAAACCATGGCATTGATAATTGAATTGACATTTTATACTATTTATTTATTTATTAGAAAACCACCGTTACACACTAAGATATAATTGGTGTACACAGAACAGGACATTTATAAAAAACATTATAACATAGTATGTCTCAATTATAGGCTAACTTAACATGTAAATGAAATCTTTTAACTATACACTATTATTTTATGAATACACTTAACTATAATAATAACTAATTATATACAAGAAAAAATACTGTAAAACTAACATACATTTAAATTTTAAACAAAAAACAACATCCTAAAAAAAAATTAAAAAAATAAAATAAAACGGTAATCCAAAATAAAATGTTAAAAAGATAAAAAACAAACAAATAACTGAAATTATTTTTTTTTTTATTATTTGTTCATAAAATATTTTTTCAATTAAATTTTATGAGAATAAGGAATTATTAAATACATCACAATGAGATGTTTTTCCTAATTTATGTAAGCCGTCTACATTGGTTCTAGAGTATCTTGTTTTAAAATTTTGCCTATATAATCTAGCCTAGTTAATATTTTGAATAAGATTTGATACTTTGATTTATGCAACTAAAAATAAACGCCAGTTATTATAAAAATCTTAGTTTACATGAAATAAATAAACAACAGAAGTTATTTATATTCTACATAAACTTTTTATATTAATTTAAAGTAATAAAAATTTATTTTTAATTTGTATAAATAAAAATTTCATTTATTTTGTAATTTATAAATTATTATAAAGATGTGTATGATGTAAATATACCATGTTATTGTTTATTTTACATTGATGATACTGACTCTTAGATCTTTAGAGTAAAAGTAATTATCGTATTGTATTAATACAATCATTGTTTAGTAGGCACAATATATAAAGTAAAGTGACTAGATGACGGGTAGTATATAAAAATGAGAAAAATAAAAGTTATTCTATAACTGAGTCAACGGCGGGCGGCGCGCGCGGTGCTGTTATGAATGGCGCGTGACGCAGCGCTCGGTACCGGCCTATGCAAGCACGCGCGCTCGCGCCGCACTCACTCCGCTGCTCTCGCTCACTGCGCTCGAACGGTACGCTCTGCGTCGCCACCACAGCCTGCGCTATTATTAGCAATCTGCAATTCTGTTATTGTTTATTTTTTATCGTTACTGGTGAAACGATCCATTCGCACGGTAAAATTTGAACATAGCATATTGTAGTGCGGTTGCCCAACCACGGTTCTAGTGGTGTCCGGGTGGAGTGAGGACACGGGACACAAGCCCGCAAGGCCTGGGTACGGGCTCCTCGAAGGGCGTTTTCTCCTTGGATTTACCCCGGCTGGTAGCACGTTAAAGCGGGACACGAGGCGGTCGACGCCTGTACCGGACGAAGTAGGCGGTATCTGGCGACCGCCCTCCGCGGGCCCCGGACGGGCGCCGTGGAAGGCATTGGTGCGGGGCGCCGCCGCACGGACCCACTAACGAATATACTTCACGAACTTTATCGTTATAGTGGCTAACCCATTATATTCTGTTATGTCGATAAAATTATCTAACAACGCAGATATTTATTTATTTTAAACCATTAGGATAAAATTATCAATTTTAGCACATGTTTAGCTCGTATAAAAAGCACAGGTTCATTTCATTTAAATAAATTATATATTATTATGGTTGTGTCAGTATAAATATTCACTGTGTTTCAAGATCATTTGCGGGTTTTTATTTTATATATAAAATATAAAAACCACTTAACTTATATAAAACCACTGGTAAGAACCAGTGGTTTTACTTACGTAGTATACTAAGAGCACAGCTCTTAGTATACGATAGGTACGATAAATTAAGACGCATGGTATATTCTAAGTGTCCAAGGCTTAACGAAACAATTTACAAGATATTCGTCGATGAATTAAACTACCAAAGAAGTAGAACTTGTCAATTCTATCCTTATAGATATAATTGTACTAGTAATAGATATAATTTAATATACAATGTTTTGAAAATGAACACAAACTTTTCCTTACGAAGCCGTTTAATGCTACAGTAAAATATAGACAGTAGAAATTAAGACACATCAAATACTAAGATATTTTAAATAAGTAAGAATTTTCATCGTTCGAACGATAAAAGTAGATCGATACAAGCACTTCACTAAGCTTGCCGGTCGCGGGGAGCCGCGGCGCTCGGGCCGCCACGCCCAGCGCGCGCATTCTCCAACAAAACACAAAATGGATGCACGGAGCACCGATTCGGCGTCGCCCGTAGCTCGCGAGTCGCGCGGCTCAGTCACGCACGTCACATCACTCAGTCGAGTAGCGAGCTCCTAAAGCTGCGAACCGTACGCACGGCGCACACGTGCCCTCGCGCCCGTCCCTTATCCACGCCACCGCTCTCCGCGCGACCGACGCTCTCGGTGCCGAGCCGACCGGTGCCTCGCTCGCTTTCATCCTATTATGTAATAAGAAAATAAACATCGCGCCTTTAACAACGAGCACGTGTGCGCATCCGACCACTGACCATTACATCGCCGCATCACAGGGCATCCTTATCCTCCATTTGCCTCTTGATTCTCTTGCCCCAGCCGCGCCGATACCGGAAACCGTTTTATCAACGTGCGTTTGTCTCTTGATTAGTAGGATCAATTTGAAGGTGTTTGTGTCGTGGTGGATTATTTGTCTTTAAGAAATCAAAATCAGTGCGGTATGTCTAACTCAGTGGAACAACAATTTGGCGAATTAAGCCTTTCACAAGAAGATCACGACCAAATCTTCGAACAAGAGGATCACCAGGATCAGAGGTTGGTATCGTGCATCAACTAAATTTAATTACACAAAGCCTTAAAAAAAATGCCCGCTTAATATTATACGGGAAGTTACGAGTACTTTAATGGTTAAAGTATACATTATCTTAAGTTATCATTAATTAATTATATAATAGTATGTCATAATCATGTACGTTATGGTATTAGAAAATGCCTCTAGTGATGTCAGGTCTGCCACGTGAACAACTTTTAAATGTAGTTGCGTGTTAAGTGATTTGCGTTAAAAATGTTAGTACTAAACTAATACTTTCCATTTAAATTGTTCACATTAGTAACTCGTTATCAAATCAATATGTAATATCAAGTTATAATGATAAATGTATAATTATCCCAGATTAGAAATTAAATAACCCGCGAAACCTCATCCATGTTATCCTGCAATAAGCGTTGACGGTGATAAAAGAAAATGGTATGACATCATTCTATTAGTCATTCATAGACATTGTGTTACGATATAAAACATGAAAAGCGTTTTAAAATAGAATTACTATTCAATACTACAATATCTATTGAGTATATTAATTATCAGGAATGACCAAATTCTAAAGATAGTTAAAATGTAAAACAAACAGACTGCATAAAAGCTTAAAAGAATAAAATAAGATGCTTCTATTTTTCAAAAATGATCTGTCTTATGTGTATTGAATATAGAATTATGAAATTATTTCTTTATACGGTACATCACTCTTCTCTTATCTTCTCAATTATTGGACATATATTTTTTTCTTTATATTTTTTATGCAGTCCGAAGTCGGTTTTTTAAGTTAAGAATAATTCATTTTGTAATTAGATTTCACTTTGAAATTAATATTATAATATGATAAATTTATCATTTTTTTTATTTGATCGAGGAAATTATATTGTGTTTAATTAATTATTAATGTACTTATCTAATTGACATATCCTTATTCTACACCCGGGACTGACGCTAGACCGAAGGAAATCCTTAACAGTCAACATGGCACGACATGACACTTTTACCCTTTGAATTGTAAGAGCTCTTGCCTTGAATCTACTGTAATAGGATCATAATTCCCAGAGCTGAAGCTGAACAAGTCAACCTTAGCGTAATTAAAAACTCCCTTTTCAAAATATCTAGTGCAAAATAGTTTATCAATGGTCGTTTCAAGCCCGCTCGGCGGCTGCAGGCTAAGGAAGATACAAAAAGATAATAAAAGATAAATCAGCAAAATTGCGTGTATCGTAACTTCACAGGTGAGTGCACTTACGGCACAGTGCATCGTTAGTACTACAATTGCAATACCCTGTTTTTACGACTCAAAACCACAAGTCGACATGATGCGTCCGCCGGCGACTGCTCTCAAGCAGTTATGTACTGCTTATTAATTCTTAGGGACAGACTACCTTTTTCTCTCTGAAAGAAACAAAAAATTGTAAAAATTTGCGATTTTGTCGCATGAAAATGCACTAGTGGGGTGTTTTACCTTAATGTATTGCTAGACGTAGCACATTGCAATGGGTTACGTTGGTGCGTTAAATTCAAGCTTACTCTACAGTCTACACCAGGGTATTTCCCAAACTTCTTTTTGCAGTTTGCCCTTAATAATTTGTCATTATTGGACACCTCACCGTGGCGCAGTGGAGCAGTGCCTACGAAATGGTCGTAGGTTTTATCTCCACTCAAGATAATGATTTGATTTTATTTTGTACTCTATTATGATTGATTGATTGACGTAAAATAGTGTATAAGGTAGGAGATAGTTTTAAGTATGATCATATTATGCTGGTTCTACTTTCTGTATAATTAATTTTTAAACCAGCGGAGGTTATGCATTTTTTTGTAAAGCAATTTAATATGTACACGAATCAAGACCGCAAGTCGAGGTCAGAGTCCCGCAGGGGATGCCCTTGCCGCCGACATCTCTCAAGCCTCGTAGTGCTTGTTCTTCCCAGGTCAGAGTACCATTTTCCTCTCCACCCGGTTCCCTCCCAGGCAAGGGTAATAAGCCTAACAGCATTAAATACAAAACCGACAACCGCGACCGTGACCGACCGTGTGGCCGACAAGTCAGCCGGTTAAAGTCGTAGTCGGCACGGCTTATATCAAGTAATCCTCTATTCTACTTCCACAAGTGACAGTTGGTCACTAATCACTATGCTCTGCTATAATATTTAAAACCAATATTGAAAGTAGGTTAGAAGTCGTGAGCTTATTACAGTTAAACGTTCATAGTGACGTGTCTTTTTCAAATCTGAAAGATCACCTTTAATACAAACAAATACTATAAATATATTTGAAGTTACTTGTGAAATTTGATAATAGATATGGTAATGGTAATATTTACCAGTCATCCATTTTCTTCTCCAATAGTGAAAAAATAATGGTTAGTTTTTTCTAAACAATAATTTGCGAGAGATAATGTGCCCACCACCTCCCCCAGTAACTTCTCAAACGATAATGTAAAACAAAAAAATATGATTTACAATACGCTATAGCTTCCACCGATTTTTTTTAATGCGTCATAAGCTGAAGTACAAGAAATTTATGTTTTGTTACTTGCTGCTACGGAACCCTCCATGGCCGAGTACGACCCACCACTTGTCTTTAATTTTATTTCAATTTGTATTATATAATACCTTCCGCTACATAAATATAAATTTAAATTTAAATATAAATTTGTCAACTATTTTTTTTTATGGATCAGCGCGTATTTCACTAACTACTTCTTTGTAGATGACAAGTGGGTTTTTTTAATTGTGGATTCTTACGGAATTATCTGATTAGTGCAATATTACTTAAGGAATTTCCGGCATACTTCGATATTTAACTGACGGAAACGAATATTGCAACCAATGAATAACTCGCATAAATCTTTGTTGAATAATTTTTTTTTTTTTACTAAAAACTTTCATCTGAAATAAGAAAGGAATGAGGAATTATAAGGCAGTAGTTTTTGTCCACTTCAAAAATCACAGTGCCTTCAGTCCTAAATTGCCCTAGGTAAATTTTTTATCCAAGATGCCATTCATATTTGTATAAAAATACAGTAAGATACAAGCAATTGAATTGCCTTAAGTCTAGGGTAAACCCTAAAAAGATATATTTATTCCATGGGTTTGATTGATTTATTTATGGGATTACCAATATAATATAGTGTAATCTTTCTTATATTAATTACTTATAAACTATCTTCCTTAACTGTTCTTACAATTACAGGTCATTATTTAAATTGATGTTGTGATACTATTAGTATGAGTATTAAGTCTGATCTAACCTAAAGATCTGCTTTTGATGATCTGATTTTAATTTAATCAATTTTAAGTATTTTGTTTACACCAAATTTGGTACTATATAACTATTTAATGGAATTGGTTGAAATTGTAAAGGTCTAAAAGAAATATATTAGGGGAAATTCAAATAACCATTGAAGAAAGTGTAGTCACTCGGCACTCAAAATAATGATATCAAGCTTAAACAAGATTATCTAAATAACTGAAGTATAACTGAATTAAGTATCGTCATATTTTTTAATTGAAGGAACAAGAATAATCATTCCTGTATTTCTAGCGGGCGATTCTTCACCCCGATATCTTATTTGACGTATAACCTATAGCGGTATACCTATAGAGTGCCGTAAGGCATAAAAATTATTAAACCTCTGAATCCAAGGATGATGATCCATGAATTTTCGTAAAAACTGTTGGACAGCTTTAAACAAACTCAAAAAATTAAGTAAAACAAAAGAAATGCCTGCAAGACTACAACAATTTACAGATTTTTTTCAGTAAATTGTAAGATAATAAAAACAAATAAGAAAAAGAACAAGGTATTTTTTTTAATAAAAATAGATTCCAATTATTATTATTTGCACTGTAACTATAATGTTAATTTATTAATTATTTTCCATAATAGTTTTATCATCACAAATGAGGAATGATTAACATATTTTGATTAGAGGGGCTCAATGAGTAATAAAAATCTTTTGACATTTGACAACTACTAAATAAAAATTTGATTCGAAAACTTTTTAATTTAAAATGGTCGAAGATATATGATATAAATGGTTTAAAAAAAATTCCGTCTGTATGCAGGTTATTTTTGTTATTCCGCTGTAACTGAATTGTTTACTGTAGTAAACAGTATCTGAAGTGCTTTTTAAAACGTTGTGTGAAATCTCGATAGATAAATTTTACATACTATACAGCTGGAGAAAGCAGCTCACTATAGCCATAAAACTAGGCAGTTCTTCATAATAATCTAAAGAATTTATATAATTAATATATTTTATTTATCGATATCCATAAACGTTTTCATTACGTTCTAAATTAATAGTACCTATTTATAAATCGATGTTATATTCTGTTATACTCTTCTAACGGTTTCGGTTTTTTCGGTTAAATTCGTTTGTGATGATGGAAATGTTCATAATATCATATAAAGGATAACAATCTGCATATAAAAAAATAGATAGACTTTCCATTGGCACGGACCGGAGGTGGTGCACCTGTCAAACCGGCAGGTGGTTTTGGAAGCGCACGTGCCCCACCGTGCAACCGGCCCTCGTCAGATTGCATTTGGCTTTTATGATCCATCGACTGCAACTGATAGGAATTACTACTATGTAAGATGTATTAAATATGTTATTCGACAAAAACTTTGTTCTTCCGATTATATACTTATCTATTGACTTAATATGGTATACAGGAAAGATAAACTTTGCATTAAAATTAATAATAATACTACATACGAGTAGAAAGAATTCTTTGTATACCTAATTAGATGCCCTGCATATTTTTTATTACATATACAATTATTTATCTATAAAACATATGCAACATTTTATCCGGTTGGTAGTCGCGCGTGGTAAACGTGATTTTTCCTGCGGGAATTCCAGCATAAAAAGTAGCCGGTATAAATAATATTGTGTTTGTAGACAGTAGTGTCATTTTCCGTAGCCGTGTTGTATCGTCCCGACGTGTCTGCATACAAGACAAGACTTAGTTACTCCACAATCTGTAGTAAATTCTAGTAAAAGTTCCAAACTAGCGGTTCAGCGTAGTTACTATAGCAAAAACAGTGACATCAAACCATAAAGGTTAATGTTAATGACATTTTAATTACACATTTCATAGCATTAACACAATAATTATTATTTATTATTTCTATTATTTAATACTATAAGATTTTAATATATATTTTTTTAAATGCCATGAAGTTAAATAAAAAAGCTGTGGATGTTAGAATAATGTGCTTAAATTAGTAAAACTGGCATAGTAATTTTGCTCTCTTATGGGTCAAACGTTAATATTTCATTGCATAATTTCGTTTCATGTCATTGCACCTGGATACTAGGGCGTCGCCAGTCGATAGTTGAGGAGGGAGGGAGCAAGTCGATATGACGGGAGAGGGATGTAGTTTCAGTAGATATAATGACAAGAAAAGTATTAATGAAGCTTATGTAAGCATTTATGTTACATATTATATACTATAATATAATAACTATATGATATATGAGTTTGACATGAGATGTTCCGGATCTTTGTTTTTAAATATATAATTGGAAAATGTGCATTACGCTAAGCAACTTTTGATTAGAATACCTTTCTTTTAGTTTGGATGGTATAGTGACATAATAAGTGTGTCCTCCGATACGGATCTCAAAATCCGCGTATGCTAATCTGAATTTTTACTCAATCGATGTGAGTTGCACCCTTCTACCTTAAAGTAAGAATCTGGTCCAAAAGATAAAGAACAATTAAACGATAGTATCGTGAAATTATGACCAATGTGAAAACATGTTTGTTTAAATAATATATAATTGTTATAAACATGTTTGTGTAAATAATATATAATATATAATTGTTTAAATAATATAGTTTAAATAATAATATAGTATATTACATATAGTATATAATATGCAATGATATACTGCTTAATTTTTTTTTAGAACAGACTTGCTTCTACTTGTTTTAGTTGCGTTCGTTTGTATACGAATTTCTTATGTTCTCGGAATCGCTCTAATTTCGTATACTTTGAAAGCGCACTGATTAATAATTACTATAATTACTAGAAATGTACCGACTAGCCGGCAACTATTGTAGCTACCACTTTTCCTTTAACAATCAGTTTCTTAAATTACTTGAAAAGTAAACGTATAGACGTCCACAATGATTTTTTTCTTTGGATAAATAAAATGTAAGAAAATCCGTTCACTATACAGCTGAACATTTAAGACTTGTCATCATAAATATTTAATTAACTTTCTTTAAAAAAAAATTTGGTAACATTTCCAAATAAAACCAACAAATACGTCTTTATCGAAAGATATATTCTTAGAACATTTTTGCCACTATTGCTCTAATTACATCACTCATAGAATTTTCCAATTATTCCCACGTTAGAAATGATTGGCTTGGCCGATTAGTCAGATAGTTGGCCAAAGCCACAGCCGCACATCACTAATAATTACTCAGCTTTATTTACAAAAATTATGATATCCATCAATCATCATTACATCGTCATTTTCGAAATCTATTCCTAAAGCTAGGCTTTGTTAGTTTCACCTATTAAAGTTACACAGTGTGGTCTGGATCGGATCTGACAGGTCAGAACGCACAAATCAAACGTTTCATTCGGGGATACGTGACTATGACATACGACGTTGACTTTGAAAAAATATTGTCGAAGGGGATGGGTTGGTCAGAACAGCAGGTATTTCAAATATCACACATTTAGTAGTGTTTTAGGCTTATTGACCTAAAAAATAAGAAAATTGCAATTGTATCATGATAAGAGCAAAACAATATAAAAAAAAATATTACAGGTGTTTTGCTTCTGATATTTTTAGCGCTTGGTTTCTTCTGAGTGAAGTACTTATTCATAAACTTAAATAACACATGTATTTAATTGTTATGTACATTCGTAATCCAAGACAGTATACGTATACGAAATTCACTATCTAACCTGCTTCATAAGTTTTCATTTTGTTAAAGCTTTAGTGTTGGCGCTAATTTAAGTTCGTAATGAAAAAGTTAAGACTGCGTTGGATCGAAATGCACACTGCAGATGTAGTAGAGTAGTTTGCCCTTGAAAGTAGCAGTGTAGACTGTAGAGTAGTTATAGTGAATGGGGTGAATGGATTGCTAGTTTTTATCAGGTAAGCGACAAGAACGGTGCAACTGACAACTGACGGCGACAGCGCTTAGTATTGCATGGCGTGGTCGTTGTGCCGAGCCCGCGCCCGCACCCCGGCCACCGCGGCCACCGCTGCGTCCGTCTCGCCCGCCTCGCCCGCCACTCCGCTCCGCACCGCTCCGCATTGCACTGCACTGTATGATTGCCGCTCAGTCATTCGGCGACGCTCGCGCTGGTGCCACTTTTAACGCGCCTTGCATATCCCCTCATCCCGGTTCCATTTTTGCATACTAATCCTTTAGTGTATATTTTATTTCCGATTCCCGTAAATATTCAATGCTTTCATTGCGTCAATTGCATCACTAAATCATAAAAGCCTTCGGCGTCTACAAGTAAAGTTTCTCAGGCGCGTCAGTATCACAATCTACTTATGGACACAATGGCGAAATACCGCAGGTATGCCTACGGCAGACTTCCACGCGATTAAGATAAACATGTAGTGTTCTATTAACTTTACGAATAACTATTATGCTATTGTGATCTCTTAACTGTATTGCAATAGGCGCTAAAATCTTGTAACTCTCAGTAACATAGGTCATTGATTGAAACATTTGACACAATTGTTGAAAATGAATTGCACATGAGCACGTGGTGCGTAAAGTAAAATGGCGGCGCCGGCGCGGACTGATTTCATGAGTCACCGTTTTGAACGCCAACCGCTTGCTGATAAAACATTCTGTTTAGCGAATCGACACGATTATATTAAATAATGACATTGTACTTTTAGTTCTATATAAAAGACTTTTTATTTAATTTTTATAATATAAAAGTTTTAAGGCAAATTATCTCATATGAAAGAATAATTTCGGAATATAATTGTCTAAATGAACATTACACATACTGAACATAATGAACACACGACTAAATTAAATCTAAAGGATAATAATGCTAAATTGATAATACGGAGAGTATATCGATCGTTACTAATTGCAAGTAATATTTATAGAAGGGAAAAGAAATACTTAGCTTATTTAGTCCAAATGTTCTCAATATTCCTTAGTAAATTGTTGTAGCTAAGTTTAGGCTTGTAATCATTACTTAGCGGTTAATATTATCGCTGTCATTTTGAGTTGTTAATGTAATAAACGCCATAATAACAATAAACAATCGTCCTTACATTTATTACACTGGTGACGTCAGTTTTTTATCAATACTAAAGTGTCTATTTAATATCCGATTTATAATCAAAGTATAAATTTCATAAATATGCCGTGCTTGCATAAATAAAAAAAAAGAATATCGGAATTACCGGAGTTTTTGTTGGCAAACTTGAAAGAAGTAAATAATTAAGTATTTTTTTAAAAATTATTTATATATTTATATTTCAACATGATAAACAAAATAAAACCATGTAAATATTTTTTAGGCTTGCTGAACAGAGGTCCGAGCCAAATATATTTATACTTGATAAAGAAATATTTTATTTGTCTTAAATTATTTAAACAATATTTGTAGAACTTAAGTAAATTTTCAATACTATTTTTGGTTATTAATTCTGATTACATAATTCTGTTATTTTATTAGTTGCAAAAGATATTTTCAAAGTTTTTGTTTATTTGTAGAACTGCTGCAAAAGATTTATTATTTATGATTATATAAGTTCATTTATTATTTATCAAAGATTTATTATTTATGATTATATAATTCATGATTTAAATGTTTAATCGGTTATATATCGATAAAGACAAACAGCAATGCAAGTTGTCCATTATTCAACAGGGGGTTACGCCCTTTACCTTCGGTCACTATAATAGTGTATAGCCTCGTCACGTGCTCTATAAATATGACCCTACTGCACACTATTCACCGTTTGTACCGTTTGCTCCCGCCAAATGGGCGTTACCAGTTCGTTATATATTATATAAACAAAACAAAGAGGAGCTCGTTAAATAGAAGGAATGTACTCCTTTTGTATTTCATATTTAAACGATTAGAAAAAATATTGAAATGAAGTAGACTAAGATATGTATAGTTGTTAAATAATGCCAAAACAGATGCTTTTAACAATGATGAAAACTAGATAGACTTAGCATACGTGTGTAATTATGCCTCGTGAGTATAGTAATTAACTAGGTAAATGCACTGCGAGGGGTCATGCGGCGAACAAGCGAGTGCAACGAAACCACTATCGACTCGCTTGTGAATGGCGACGGGTGCAATTGTCGCGGGAGGGGACGACGAAGAGTGTGGCCGGTGATGTCATCTCCGTTCCGCCATTTTGTATTGAGGGCCGCTAGCCGATTTTGTGCTACAGCCATGGCATATCAAACGGATGTTTTTATCCTATATAAATAATCTATTTTTGGTTACCACATAACCAGTGGAAATCGCATATATTCGTTTAACCTATCTAGGTTTGTGTAAAAAAATGTTTGTCAATATAAGTGATAGGATTTGTCGCTTGTCACAGCCGATCAAGGATTCTCATCAGTGGACTCCCTCTGCATGCTCGCTTCGACACCATCGAGCCCCTGCTCGCACAGTATGGCAACGTGCAGCATTGCGACAAAGCGATTTCGCGCGATGCCAACACCCAAGCGGTGTTCATCACATTCGAGACTCCGGAGCAAGCGCAGCAGTAAGTATCAGAAAATATGAAGGCATCTTGTGGGGCACGCCTCAACTTGAAATTTGGTCGGATGCTTGGTTTCCTCTGCTTTTCTGCGCACTTTGCATTTTCGATGATATTGCATGTGTGACTTTTTGTGATGTCTTTCTCTTTCTGTCTCTTTCTCTTAATTTTATTGTCACTTTCGCAAAACCTAGAGCTTTTACAAATCTGGTCTTTCAGGTTTAATATGCATGGAGTTGTTGGTAAATAAGAAATAAATGAAATGTTCTTTTTATTACGATTTTTCTTTTTTTATTTATATTTATATAATATACAAAAAAAAAGATAAGTACATGCTAGCAGATAATAATTTAGAAAGTACTAATCTGTGTATTAATCTACATTAAATTTAGGAAACTAAATATTATGCATTATGTTTAAAATACACTTCTTAGTATTCAAATTTCTTTGATAAAATAATAAACACTGGATTGCTATTACTAAAAGGATTCTTGTAAAAAAAGATTCTAATTTACTAAATTATTTATTCGTGAATAGGGCTATCAATGGGCTGAATGGGTGCGAAGTGGAAGGGAGTCGTATGAAAGTGGAAGCAGCGGATGGGATGGCGCGCGGTGGTCGACGCGGGCGACCGGGTGGTGGCCGTGGCGGTGGCGGCGCACCAGGCACAGCACGCCCCACAGATTTTCCACTACGCCTACTAGTTCAGAGTGATATGGTGGGCGCTATCATTGGTCGGCAAGGCAGCACTATTCGCCTTATCACACAGCAGAGCCGCGCCCGTGTCGACGTGCATCGAAAAGATAATGTGGGCTCCCTTGAGAAAGCTATCACTATTTATGGAAACCCTGATAACTGCACTAATGCCTGCAAACGAATACTAGAAGTGATGCAACAAGAAGCCAATAATACTAATAAAGGGTGAGTACTATTTATTTATTGATAAAATATTGCTTGGCAAATGAAGAAATAGTCGTGTCGTTTAAAATTTCCGAAATTTTGAGTAATTTAAGCGCACATTATTATTACTTTAAATATAATTGGTTATTTACAGAGAAATTTGTCTGAAAATCTTGGCACATAATAATTTAATTGGGCGCATCATAGGCAAAGGAGGAAACACTATAAAACGAATTATGCAAGAAACGGACACTAAGATTACTGTCTCGTCTATAAATGACATCAACAGCTTCAATTTGGAGCGAATCATAACTGTTAAGGGGAGCATTGAGAACATGGCTAAAGCAGAATCACAAATATCAGCCAAGCTGCGTCAAAGCTACGAAAATGATCTGCAGGTAACTTTTAAAATAAATAAATACACTTTATTATTTATTTGTATAAATTAAATAAGAACATTCAATATTTACTTTTCTGAATAGGTGCTGGCGCCTCAAAGCATAATGTTCCCGGGATTACATCCCATGGCCATGATGTCAACGGGTCGTGGATTCTGTGGTGCTCCGCCTCCCTTCCCTCCTCCTATTTATACGCCGATGGCGGGCCAAGGCAGCGCGCAGCAGGGTGCTGGTGACTCTCAAGAAACCACTTACCTGTATATTCCCAATAATGCAGTTGGAGCCATCATTGGCACTAAGGGATCCCACATTCGAAACATCATTCGATTCAGCAATGCTTCAGTGAAAATAGCACCACTAGAACAAGAAAAAGGTGCAGAGGGCGGCACCAGCGCGGGCGCAGGTCAAGCTGCAGCAGCCGCGCAGCAAGAGCGCAAGGTTACAATTGTCGGGAGTCCCGAAGCCCAGTGGAAGGTATGATACTATTTTGTGTATTTGTGTCATTTCTTACTAACAATTCTAGTACGAAATATTCTTCGTTTTTATATAATATTTTTTATTCGTTTTTGTTTCGTTATTTTACAATAGTCCAGATTCCATTGTAATGTTTTCTGTGTATATTAGCATTCCATTTTTTAACAAGTGATTGCAGGTGTGTACATCACTCATAAACTGTCATTTAAGTAATATCAACTTGCGATCTTTTGCAAGCGTTTATTATTTACATCATTTTTTCTTAATGAATTCTCAAATTGTGTTGTATACATAGTTGCTAGTAGTATGAATGCAATGAAAATAAATTTACTGGAGGTCATTAATAATTTCAGGCTCAATATTTGATCTTTGAGAAAATGCGAGAGGAAGGCTTCATGTCCGGATCGGACGACGTACGGCTGACTGTAGAGATTGTAGTTGCTTCGTCACAAGTTGGACGCATTATTGGCAAAGGTGGACAGAATGTCCGCGAACTACAACGTGTCACAGGCTCCTTGATCAAGCTGCCCGAGCAGCCGCAACCTCCTGCCGCTACAGCGCACGATCATGAAACTACTGTGCACATCGTGGGCCCCTTTTATAGCGTCCAGGTTCGTACGATATTAGTACCTGCTGTTACAGCTTTTTACAGTATTTTTAGTAATACGTTTTTGAATTAAAATTAAAAAAACTACAAAGAAATCTAAGTGAGGCTTGTTGATTGTTAATGAAACAATGTTAATTATTACTCTTGAACTATTTTTTTTACAAAAGTGATGTTAATCATCACTTCTGTAATCAAATAGTTATTTTAATGGAAATTTGACTACATATTATTAATTTATTTTACGTATCGTATGGTTACTTGACACATGTGATCAACGTAATTTATTTTTTAATTGTAATTGAAACTTCTACATTAATTTAGGAAATTATTAATTATGCCATGGCAACTCCTATTTCTTAGCAGCAAAGTCAATGACAAATATCTTTTACAAGTATTTTTATTTTGCTATGCGAAGAGATTATTTTGTTTGGTGTGATTTGACAAAGTTGTGCGTGTGAGAGTATGTTTGAGATCAATGGTATAAGTTTGCGCGTAATTCTTGGTATTAGAATCGTAAGTGATATAATTTTGTACATAGTATATTTGAAAAACATGTAGTTACAAGTCCAGTGTGTGGTGGTTGCTGACGTCAGGAACTCGTCGGCCGCTTTAAGATAAGTACTGCTTTTCATTAGCTGACGCAATGCGAAATAGATGATGAAGATAAAGGCGACTTACTTCGGCATAATAAATATTTAAATGTTGTAGCGGTCGCCCGAAGCGGGATGAGAGCCTTATGACGACGTCGCACGCACACAATGAGCTAAGGAGCCTCATGTGTTGATGTATCAAAATGCTACTAGACGTCCGCACTGACGGCACGTTTTTACGTTTTCTACTTCTTTATAGGTGAGTCTCCTCTCTTATTAATATGATCCACAAGCGAATGTATATTGATTGTACATACAATGTAAAATAAATTTTTATTAATTGACTGTTGTATTCTTTTGTTATATGCATATTCCTGACATTATTTTTATTTTGTTATACGGACTGGTAACTACATGTTTGTAAGAATGAAAAAAACAACTGTGTGATTTTGAATGAATAGAATGATTGAATGGATTTATAAAAGGCAAATTTGATATTTTGAGTAAATTTTACGTTTTATTAATGTGCTTTGCTATATACTGAGAATGAGGAGTTGTTAGGCGAAATAAAGTGAAATCGGTGGCTTGCGAACGGGAAAAAACGTACGTGGTATTTGTTGTTAACGAGTTACAATGTAGTGATGCCGAGTGGTGGTTGATTGCAGTCTGCGCAGCGACGTATCCGCGCGATGGTGGCGCAGGCGAGTGCTCCCGGACGCCACCGCCGCGCCCCGCAGCCGCCGGCGCCCGCGCCCCCGCAACAGTAAAGCCCGCCACCGCCACCCGCCGCCTCCAACGCCACCACCAACGTCCCCCTCCCACTCCCGCCCCCCGCCCCCGCTTCCACATCCAGCGCCTCGACCCGACCCCCCTTCTGCCGCAAAGTATCGCTTCTATGTGTTGGCAGCCTGTGTCCAATGTTGTTGTTGACGTAATTATATTAAAGTAGTGAATTGTAATTAAATACTATTGACGAATTTTATTCCAGGATTAATGTTGATGTGTATTTGCATATATATATTATCTATTATATAATATATATTTATATATATATATATATATATAGATATATATATATATATATATATATATATATATCTATATATATCTATGTCTATATTATTCATATACACTATTTCTTTTTAACGATAGTGACAGTTATGTGAATAAGCTGGAATATATTTAATTGTTATATTGTTTTCATACCATGTTATTGTACTGCATTGTAAAGAGTTTTCACGAAATGCAATAGTTGATAATTATGTTTCTTCTCTATACAATATACACATGTTAGTAGCAATAGGTATATAATAGAATACAGCGCCATTTTTTATACAAACGAGAGGTAACACATATTTTGTTTTGTTATGAAATAATAGATTAATCTGTTAAATCACTACAATATACTGTTGATATTAGTCGAAAGGGTGGGTGTGTGGGTTGCGAAAATCGATAAGAAATGGGGAATCACGACATCGCTTTACTCAAGAGGCTCAAGGAATGCTTAAAACTACGATAGGGTATTGTAACGTATGTAACACAAATAGACGAGCGAGCCGACAAGTAGATTGGCCAACCACCGATCGACGGACGATCTAGGACGGATGGACGGCGACAGACTGACTAGTCGACTACTTAGTCAAGGTACAGCTAGCGACGCTCTTTCCACCCGCGATGAATATAAATATTTTTGATATAGTAGTCATCGTTGGACGGTATGGTCTAAAAGATACGAGTTTTTATTTGTAAGTGACTTTGTTGATCGTTTTCTTTGTAATTTTGTCTTTGTTAGCTTTATAACGGTTTTTCTGTATCGATGCGACGGTGGCGATCGTCTCGTCGACGGTCCCGCAGCGAGCGCAGGCGGGGCGTTGCGAAGCGGTCGTTCGGTTCCACGCGACGATATGGTTTATGTGAGTACGATTTGCGTTATAATTGTGCCAAGTGAGATATTTAACTATGAGAGATTAAGATTAAGTGATTGATATCAAAATTAATGAAAAGCTTAGATATTTATATTTATAAATGTGATAATAATATATGGAAGTTTGGCAAATATGTAAGAATGTTTACATTCTTTTTTCATAATCTCGACTCGAGACTAGAGTATAAAGTATATAGTTAAGCGTGCCAGCAGCAGGCGTCCACTCCCAGGTGCATCAAGGTAATTCGTTCATTTGACACTGGCCCGCAGTTCCGCCGCGACTCTTTTGTCACCCGAGCGCCAAAGCAGTCATCGCTTGCCGAATCCACCTAGACACTTCCACATATTATTGAAAATTATCTCGCTCTTGGTATACAATTTTCACACAATGTACCGTTACCGTGTAATAATAAATTTTCGCGTGAGATAAAATTAAATAACATTTTGCATCAATAACCGTTATTTACATTAATTAGGCTTTACGTTAAAAAACATATATGATGTAATTATATAAACTTTTCATGTCAAGTCCTACTACTGCCACATTTACTTAAATGTAATTATTACTTACGTGCTCTTCACGTACTTACGAACAATTTACTTATATGAATGACAATGACAGTTGGATGAAAGATGATCGTCATGATAAACATCTTGGTAAAGCTAAAAGGAATCGGAAGATTTAATAATACGAATGTTTATTACTGTGTATGAAATATTAGGTTCGATTAGGATAATAATGAATATCTTTGTACTCCCAAAAACCCTTGATATATATTTCATATCTGAGCAAATAATACGTTTCACGTGGTTTTATTGCGATGAATATTAAATTTGAGGTACAATAAAGGTCTAATTTAAACGTTCCTTTGTTAAATTTAAGGTTAAGATTTGGCGTCCTCGTGCGTGCGCGCATGTCTTTTGCCGTCGGCAGCTATCGCAACCGTGTAACGTTAGAGATTTCTTTCATTTTCAATGCTATTTGACATTCCACATTTATATCGTACTAAAACGTATCGTTATTAATGTTTTGTTTATATAAGGTGTTATGCATAAAGTTATTATTAATATTTAAAGAATTGAACGCATCTTATAACGTAGCGTATATTTCATAAGTCGATAGTGGAAGCGTGCGCGCGGGGTACCCAATACAAGTGTTAACTATTCACTTCGTCTAACTAGGACCAACAAAGTTAAGGATTGCACTGTCATTCGCTTCTTTAAACTGACTTATTTATTATTAAGTCTCTTTAGCCTAAGTTTTTCTATATTTTTGTTAACAGGCGCCTTATCATGTAATCTTTTGTGTTAATTCAGGAATCGTGCTGCAGATGTGTACGTTTCCAATATATTACAAAATTTACATGATGCGGCCTCTGATTATTCTATTAGCTGCTCAGTTTAATCATTTGGGCTTGATAAATAATTGTGTGGCTAATAAAACGATCTTTATGCAAATTATTAATAGTTCGAATTCATTATCACCATGGTATGTTTAACTTAACAGTTTTATTAGATCTATGAGTAAACGAAAGGCTTCTACTGAGGGCCAGGTAGTAATACCATCTGACCGTCGGTTAGTTTCCTTGCATCGCCACCACCAACAACAAACACTAACAAACACGTTACATAAATTGTTAACTACGATTGATACGTTTAAAGTCTGTTTACATACAGCAATCCTCGACAGAGAAGCGCGTCGGTTGTTCGCACAGTATCTATTCAGTGTGAACGGCCGCCCGACTACGACTGTAGGAGTGTACATATAAGCATGTCGTTTATTCCTTCCAATTGTAATCAGGTTTATCGTAATGTGAATAACATTGTAATTCGTAATATGTAGGAAGCAGAAATTAATAGTTTTAGTTATTGTATCGTATCGTTGTGAAGTAGTGTTAAGTTGAGAGGCAGGCGCGGGCGCGCGGCCCGAGACTGAACTACATCGCCGCGTCGCCCGCGCCCCGCCGTCTACGCGTCATTCTCTATATATTCATATCTTTACTTTATGATTCTTGTTTGATGGTTCTATTGTTATAGATTACATTTTATATTCATTTCTCATGTGTGTAATCAATTTTGTGTATTTGGCGTGTGATCGACTCGATTATCGATTTCATTTTAGATGCACGAGTTCTAAAATAGTTAAATGTAATTGAATTTGAATTGATGAAATTGAAGTGATGGAATGTTGATTGACTTGGCTAATTTTAAAAGTGAGCGCGGTCGAGCACATGGCATTCAGCGCCCAGAGCGCCGTGCCCGGTGCGCGAGAGGGCCTTTTATTGAGGAGCTATTATTATCGCTTCTCGTTTAAATGTTATAAGGTCCAATGTACACTTAGAAGGGTTGAATTTTTTTTATTCAGTATCTACTACATTTCTTATTCAGCAGAAATTTTCTTTGAATTTTACTGTTATTTTTAGAACCATTTTGTAATTGGTATAAGTTCAGAAACTAATAACTACCTCAATATTACTAAATGAATATGATAATTATCTTTGTGCATGTTTTTGGGAACTGAATTTAAAATACAAAAAATTCAAATATAGTATAAGAATGCTATTTTAAACAACAATGAAATATTGTCACATTTAGGTTTCTTAACGTAATAAAAATTGATGAAAATTTTTCTTTCTTTTATTTCTTAGCCGAAATCTATTGTATTTAGAAATGTACCTACCAGTGTAGTACCAGTACTATACCATTGAAACTCAAATAAACTTGCCGCTGTTACGATGTCGGTGGTAATGTATATATTCCACCATTTTATGAGCACACTATCTCAAACCGATCATATGCAATGAAATGAGTGAATAATCAAAAAATGTACAGAGTGACTACGCAATAGAAGCGAAAATGGTCCATGGATTGTCTATCGATTGTTGACGTCATCGATATGTTTTCTTTTCAAGTACTAATTTTAGAAACTTATTTTTAACGGAAAAGTTGCTGTGTTTTTTCGAAATGTGTATGACCTATTAAAAATATTAAAACTCAAACTTTATACCTATGTACTTTGTGTCTTAATATGTTAACATCAGATCATTGTGGATAGTTGGCTACATTTGTAGTGTACCGATAACAATTGTTCATAAAGTAAGATAGTAATAGAGAATAATAGAGTAATTAGGTACTTAAAATGTAATAATAATAAACTTTACCTGTCATATGGGTTTTTTTTTCCATATTACTAAAAATGAGTTCAATGCTATATTTACTTCTAAAAACATTTAATTCTGGGGGTTTCTTGTCATTTAATGACTGGGAGGGCGACTAGGAATACAGAGGAGTAAAAGGTTATGTTATAAAGGGAACAAACAACCACGATGAATCATTTATTATGTTAGCGCGTATTCTAAATTATTTAAAAAAATATGTTCCATGACAAAATCTTAACAATTTTTTGTTCCTTCATTCCTTGTATCTGCAATCGGCTCATCCATATTCAAATAAGTTCTTCTGATGGAAATTTTTCTGGGGACAACTCCAGCGAGTTGCTGCCCTTAACCGTCTCAACTTTTCAGCTTCTGTGGTCAAGGTCCAAAATATGCCACCTCTTTAAGCGTGTCACATTCATTTGATCAGTTAACAATTTCTTGGCCAATGTGTTGCTGTGTTCATCCAGTTTTTTCTTGTATTTTTTTATGTAATTGTTAAAGGGAGAGGCCTTTACGGTTGGCATTCCCAGATACTCATGTATTTCTAAATTGCTTACTAACCAGTGCGTACTGGATATAGTTCTTAGAGCGATGTTTTGGAATTTCTGTAGAATCTCCAAATTGGAGTTGCTAGCAGATCCCCCAGAGTTCTATTCCATAGATCCAAATCGGTTTGATAATTACTTTGTATATGAGTATCTTGTTGCTGAGCGAGAGACGGGATTGCTTTCCTAAAATCCATGACAGGTTTCTAAATTGTCTACTCGCTTCTGTCCTCTTAGCCTTAATATGGTTTGCCCAAGTTAATCTCTGGTCAAGGTGTAGACCAAGGTATTTTACCGTGTTGTTGGTCGGAATAAGGATTTTCCTATCGGACTAACAGGTGCACAGTCTTCTTTTCGGAGTGTAAAAGTCACATGTATAGACTTGGACACGCTAGGTTTGATTCTCCATCTTTTGAGCCATACACCTAACTTATCGAGATGAGCTTGAAGTGTATGGGAGACCTTGTCAGAGTCCTCATCGCTTGTAAGACATGTGGTATCATCTGCATAGGTTGCCGTAATAACGTCAGGGGTTTCTGGCAAATCAGCTGTATATATTGAGTAAAGCATAAGCCCTAGCACAGACCCTTCTGGTACTGAAGCCTTGATGTAGTGTAACCCTGAATAATCATCTTCAAATTTCAATAAAAATTTCCTTTTTTATAGGTACGACTCTAAATAATCATATAAAATGAATTTGTTAAAAGAAGTTTAATTTTATACAACAGTCCTTTATGCCATACTTTATCAAACGCTTGTTGTATGTCTAAACACAGCTGAACAGTATTCTCTTTTCTCAAGAGATTGTCTGATTGTATGGATCACCTTCAATAAAATGGGAGGCAGACTTATTGGTCTGTATGAGCTCGGTTCAGTAGCTGGTTTTCCCGCTATTGCAATCATACATATTTGTGAAATCTGCCATAGATTTGGAAAGTGGTGTTCTCTGAGAACGGCGTTGAACAACCTTGTCAGAAATACTACAGGTTTTTTAGGTAGCTACTTAAGAACCTCTCCCGTAATTAAATCGAAGCCAGGAGCTTTTTTGTTTTTAAGATTGCGAATCGTGATTTGTAATTCTCTAGGGTTAACAAGTAGCAAAGGCGGCGAAAGTTGCTGATCACTGGAGAGCATCCTGTCCACTAAATTATCAAACTCTTTGTCAGACGACTCTGTTGGAGTGAACACGTTGCTAAGGAGTTTCGCAAATAACTCAGCTGTCTCTGAACCACTCCTGGAGGAGCGTTCAAGTATTACGTAACGCAATTTTTGAAGATATTTGAATTTATTTTTAAATTTATGGACCAGCCCAACAGTGAGTGTCCATGTTTCAGCTCCGAAAGTCCTCATCACAGGCAAGGTGCACGGATTAAAGACCCTAGTCTTTAGGCATTGTGGGACAGACGACTCCGAAACGCCAAACGAAGCTTCCCAAACGCTGCCCAGCTAAGGCGAATTCTTCTATGCACTTCCTTTGCATAGTTGTGCCGGCCAAGTTGGATAGTTTGGCCAAGGTATACGTATTCCTGCACAACTTCAAGTGTACTCCACTTACGACTACTGGTCTTGAGGACACGTGACCGTTGTACATAACCTTCGTCTTGTCAAGGTTCATCCCAAGATGAAGATGAAGATGGCCTAGTAAATTTTTCAAGACGGATGACCGCGATGCGATTGAATTGGTCTTATGCTCTGATCTTGTACTTGGATGGAAAACACTTTATCACTTGGATGTACCGAAAGTCAATGAGGCACCTCTTCAAGGATTCCAGAACAGCCCAAGTCTCGATCTTGTCGAACGCTTTCTCGTAGTCCACATATGCTAGGCATAGAGGTTGATTATATTCCATTATAGTGCTGTTAGACCACCCGGACACCCAAGGAAGCTATGGCTGGATGTCATGATGCAAGACATGACAGCCAATAGATTGTCCACTAAGGATGTTAAAGCCCGAGCAAAGTGGAGTAAGCTTAGTCGGAAGGTAGACCCTGGCAAACGAATTCGGGACTAATGCCAGGCAAAAGAAGAAGAGGCTGATTATATTCTTCGGTCTATTGAATAATTAAACTGTCTGGCCTAAAACTGTGTATGTGGTCCACGGTACCAAAACCTTTTCGAAAACCAGCCTGCTCCACAAGTTGGAAATCATCAAACATGGGACCAAGACGGTTCGTTTTAACCCTCGAGAACAACTTATATACATGGCTCAGAACTGATATAGGACGGTAATTCTTTAATAATGATTTATCACCCTTTTTAAAGAATAATTTCGCCACATCCCCGCTCAATGACTCTGGTGTAACGCCATCATGGAGAATGGAATTAAAGAGCTTCACCAGCTTTCCCAAAACAGGTGTGCCTCCAGCTCTAAGAAGCTCCACAATTATTCCATCCTCCCCCGGAGTTTTGTTGTTCTTGAGTTGTGTGTGGGCTATCCTAATCTCACCCACATTTATCCGTTGTGGGATCCGTTTCAGTGGTGGTAATTTTGATAAATATAAGTCCTTATGGAAATTTCTGGCTTAGAGGTGACGGTGCTTCCTTCTGAAGTCCTGAGTTTTGTCATGTGACAACCGGAGTATGACTTTGCTAAGACATTTGAGCACTTATTACGTGCTATAGCCTCCTCAACGTACTGGGTATTTGAACGCCTCACGTCACGTCTTATTAGTATTTTTACCTTCCGGTTAAGTATCTGACGCTCCGACCGTGAGATATTAATGAGTTCGAGTCGTTTCCTGATATAGTCCAGAGTCTCACCTGACAACTTCGATTTATGTCGATTGGTTGATGATTGAAAATGTTTTTGTCCCACTTCACGGATTACACGCAACAGACTGATCGTAGCGTTGTTAACATCTAACATTCCAACATGGCGAATCGATTCTGCAGATCGAGCTGGAAAGCTTTACAACCAGCTTCAACTTGGGGCAGAGTTGGTCTTAATGTCGACTTTATCAATGTAGCTCTTTCTAATTTTATGCTTATATTTAGGTAGCCCCTTACGAGACGATGATCACTTACGGTGCTAAACCTGTTGATCACATCCCTGAATATATGAAGTTTGTTAGAAATGATGTAGTCGATTTCATTTTTAGTAGCACCATTGGGGCTTTGCCACGTCAACCTCCTTTGGGACTTCTTTTGGAAAAGATAATTCATCAGAAATAATCCCTGGGACTCCAGGAAGTTTACCAGCATTTGCCCTCGGTTTTTTCTACGCCCATAGCCGAATATCCTATTCTTGATTCACCATATTCTTGTACTCCCACTTTAGCATTAAAATCACCCAGTACACCGTGTAGTAGGTTTGGTACGAGATATATACAGCTGTTTATAGTACCCTGCCGTAACCCGGGGATTCTTAGCATCCCCCATAACATCGTAACCATAGCCGGTACCGTGGCTAGGAAAAGTGTGACTACCGGGAACAGGGGGCCGTAGACTTAAGTTGTTACTCATATCTAGGGGAAAAATGCCTTAGTTACCACGCTTGGGTGACAGTTAGGAGCCTTATATGATTGTTGGCCTTCTTTTATTCTTGGTATATTTTTATACACGGACGTGAACGCTATACCACGCTAGATTTGGTTCTGCTGGATGTTCTGCATGCTATCTTCGAGCTGTCTATACTTCGCCGAAACGTCGTAATTATCAATTTAAACACTTCTGCAAGTGTTTCCCCAGTGCTAAAAGATTGTGTTTTTCTAAATTATCACTCGTAGTCATTCCTTTGTCATCGAGACGAGGACCAAAATGTTCATGAGGCAGAATGACGACTACCAGTCATTTGCTCAGGGGAGTCATAATATCATTTTTTTACTAAAAAAAAACAATGTTACGTAACGTGTCGCTATTCTGCTAATTTATAGCGAATTTCTAATGACATGTTACTTTTCTGTATAAAATGGTTTAAAACTGGTGTAGCACGCCACTCTGCGAGTTGTATGAATTCGTTATGTAAAATGTGGCCTCGTCTATGTCCTCTTCAGTCTTAAGTTTCACTTTAAGATGTACTTTATTTTCAAGGAATCTGACAAATGATTCCCAATTTGTCTTGTGATTATATGGAGTAGGTTTAGGTGGTCTTGTTATTGATGAAGAGCTAAAAGTTGCTATTATGGTGTGTGGTCAGATATTGAGGCAAGAGAGTCTTTACATTTAAAAATAAAATAAAATCTGTGGATAAAATTAAAATGACATGGATCATAATAAATTGTGAGACTGCAAAGGCTAAGAATCGCAACCACGAATTTAGATTCAAAATTGATAATGGTCTTACTAGGTGTGATGAAGAACTTGCATGTAATTTTGAAAATTTCTAAAACCGTCGCTGAATCATTACTTAAGGAGAGCGTACAGAAATGTGATATAGATATTAAATTTAAATCAGTCACCTCAAGAGACATTAATAAAACATTTAAATCCCTAGATATTAAGAAAACCATATATCTATGAGGTATCTCTGTTAAACTAAATAGCTACTATATAATTCATATATTGCTCCTCACCTCGCTACTATATTTAACGATTGTACAAAGTATAGTGTGTTTTCTGCTCTTGTGAAGTTTAGTAAAGTCATACCTATATTTAAATCGGGTAGTACATTAAATCCCAACAATTTTCGACCTGTATCAGTCCTGCACGTATAAGTAATAAAAACATTTTAAATCAAATGTTACAGCATTTTAATTTACATAATCTCACGCATGAGAAACTGTATGGCTTTACTAAATGTCGCTCCACTACTGACCCTGGAATACCTCTCATACAGAGTATATACGAGCCTTGGGTAGAACCGCAGGAAACTCTTGGCATGTTCTGTGACCTCTCCAACGTATTTGATTGCGTGCAGCATTCTACATTGGTCATGAAGGTACATCTTTATGGCATAAGAGGACGTGCACTCGATCGTCTGAATTTATTTAGATACTAGGGTTCAGAGGGTTGATGTTAATGGCAAGAAATCTTCATGGTCATTAATCAGTATGGAAGACTCACAGGGGTCTATTCTTGGTCCTTTCCTCTTTTTAATATATATAAATGGCTTACCATATTTAGTTGGAAGGACCCATGAAAATTGTTAAAGCCAATGTACTCTTGAATGTTGAAAGTGCGGATCCTGATGAATCTACGGATTTTCTCGGTATCACCATTGACTCTAAATTACAGAGGGGACCTCATATTGATTAACAATAGGATCTCGTCCTAGAATGTTCTACATCATAGTTTAAAAAATTGTGAAAAGACGTTTGTGTGTTAAAGGTAATTAATGATTTTTTAAATTATAACACGCCTTGGGAATTAACGCCAGTCTATTTGAAGCGTATCATTGTCAACAATAAATAATTGTATAATTGTGAATGACCATATAAAAAAACAAAAAGTCCCTTTGAGTTTCTTGCGCCGGCTCTTCTCAGGCCTGAGGCATTAACTTTAGTGAACCGGTGGTAATGTTTTTAAAGTACAACAAATGAATTATATATTCTTACTTTGAATAAAATTATTTCAATTTGAATTTGAAACCGGGTACGATAGTGGCCGGATGTTTTTTTATTCATACTGCACTGCACATTACTAATTAAATCGCTTGTAATAATTTATGTTATATGCTAGGTATCTGAAAATGTTACCTACATTTGATCAGTAAAATAACAAAAACATCTAAGTTTCTAATTGTTAGTTCTATTAAGTTTTGTATTATCTATTTAATTTCCATCTGATCAATGTGGAGGTAAAAATAAAACCCGAGGAATTTATTTTTGGGCATTGAAAGAATACTACTTAATATTTCTAAATTATTCATTCAATTAAAATATCTAGTTGTTTCAATTATTGTGAAGTATTTTTTAGTAATTATGTATGCTTACTTATTTTTTCGATTTACCAATGACTGTTATACAACAAAATGAAATATTTTTGTTAATTGAATTTAACAAAAGTGAAATAAAGTAAGTAAAGTAAATTTAAGAAAAGGTACCTACTTAATAAATTTAATATCTATTGTACAATCTTATTAGTGTGCCATCTAGTGGCAGCATATATTCTTTTGAACAGCAGGAAAGTTACTGCAACGTCATAACGCCATCTAACGGCAATTAATAAAATGGTAGGCGGGCCTACATAGTTCACAATGTACAGAAATATGTGAAACTGAAATAAGTTTAATTCGCATAGTTATCGTGAAAATTAACCTTCAATTTATTATACACTTCACATAAGAATATGAAATATAAATTTTGTATGAAATAATACTAAACACATAAGTTTGTAATAATTTTCTTTATGATTATTTATGATATATATAAATTTCCAATTTTTCGATTTTTACCTTTGGTTATACTATCATATTCTATAAGTTCTAAGTTATTCCCAAGGTTCATAACTCTAGGTCAATGGAAAGTTCCCTATAGGATTGGATTACGTGGCGATTTTCATACAAAATGTGGAAAAAACTAAGCATAATCAATCATTTCTTTTGATTGCGATGACTTACAATTTTGATTCTTTCTGTGTTTTAAGAGGCCACCGACCTGGATATTTTATATTAATTTCAGCTTGATTCTTTCACGTGATCTTGAGAAAATGGTCTTAACAGACAGACTACAAAGTGATCCTAAAGGTTATCGCTTTTTCCTTTTTAGGTA
Source organism: Dione juno (assembly GCA_037127375.1). Lineage (NCBI taxonomy): Eukaryota > Metazoa > Arthropoda > Insecta > Lepidoptera > Nymphalidae > Dione > Dione juno. The sequence goes on along the minus strand of JAXRJS010000004.1, from coordinate 5,428,429 downwards.
CAGAGCTCAAAAAAATGTTCAATAGCAGTATTACAAATAAACTTGTCCAGTTTGAACTACCAACAGAAATAAAAGTTCAAAAGGTTTGGCCAGTGCCTGGATTTCTTACATAATTGTACAAAAGGCTACAGATTCAATTCTTAAAAATTAATTGTGTTGTAATATAATATATCATATTTGTTAATTTTTTTTGTGGTATATTCATCAGGAATTAAATCAGTATAAGACATATCAGGATTCTGTGTAATATAATTGATATATTACTATATTATATATTATTGATATATTATTATTATTGATATATTATAATTGATATATTTACTATAACTATATTTTTTGCTATAACATCTGCTATAATGTAATTTTTACACTTTTCTCATAATTGTTGAGGGTTACAAAGTCCACATGTTATTAAAATAGGGAAATGTCACTTAAAGCGAGAATAGAATTTGCATTATGCAGCTTCTTCCAGAATGATATCACAATAATTATTGGACATTAGAATGCATTGAGTCTCCAGTCACCCACTCTAAATTAATATCAATAAAAGAAATCCTTTTACCAGAAACTACAATAATTGCAACCTCATTATTTAATACATATATATGATATATTATTATTAAGGCAACATGCATTACCAACTTGTTATCTTTTTCCAGAAAACTTTCTAATGTTGCATTGCTAAAGCTGTTATGATTTTGCCACATTCATGAATTTTTTTATTGGTGTTTCCCTTTCGGGAACTTAACATGTTCTTTTCCCTGTTTTTGTCTTCCATGAAGTGAATCTGCTAAACTGGCTATTGGCTGACCATTTGTAAGTATAACAGAGCCAATTTCAAGTTATATAATGAAAACAAGCAATCTGAATCTTCTTAAGTAAATTTATTTTTTACATAGAAAACATTTTTTCTTACAATCGAAATTTAATTTGTAGCAGTCATGAAAAACTTTGATGCTTTGATTATCAGCAACTTACTGAAAAATTGAAGAGTATGTTGATAATAAAGAATTGCTTAATGTGGTTGTGTTACTTATTATTACATATTGATACTTTTATATGACATTATTCATTCATTCATTGTATTTTTTATGTAAAGAAATAATACTAAAAAAAAGTCTATTAAGAGAATACATGAACAGTTCTCATATAATTTTATTGATTCCACCTTATAAAAGTAGGGTAAATAAATTAAGCAAATAGATGTGGCAGTAGCAAGTGATGGGAAAACATGAGATTTTAATTATTATTATAAACAGTTATTTTTGAAAACAGCAAGAAACATTCTGACATTACTAACTTATTACATCCAAGAATAAATTTAATGGAATGTGAGAATAAGCAATTTTGGTTAAATTTAAGTGATACACTGTGTGATCATTAAAAAGTAATTTTAAAATGACCATTGTTGTACCATCACTTAAACTTAGGGAAAAGCGATTCAATTATTTATGTAACACTTATAAAAACCAAGTAAATTGATCTTTTCACTTAATGTAAGTAAGATTTAAAATGATTACAAGTTGCATTATAGTTTCAGAGCTACCTATTAGCAACTGTGGAAGAAATTGAATTGGTAATTAAATAAGTGAAATGATAAAGAAATTACAAGGAGTGTATACCATTATTGTTGATTAATTAATCAATAACTTAGTAAACCTAAATATAATATTAACTATTACCTTCTTACTACTTTTTTATACATCAATTTAGCTTATCAAGTTATTTTATTTGTTTAGTTAATTTCTTGTTTCATGTAGCTTGGATCTGAAAATGATTATACAATTATAATATTAATAAACATTTATAATAAATTATAATGTAATTATATATGTGACAAAAGTCAATAATTCTCTTTAACTATTTTATCCAATATCCAATATTATATGTAGCAGGAAATTCAAGAAATTATTTTCTTAAAATATCTGTTTAAAATAAGCTTTCTCATTTTCAATGCAATCTAATATTTGAACTGTGTAAGAAATTATAATTTCTATTTAAATTTTATAAATGGATATATAGCATAACTATAAAACTTTATAAATATTATTTTAATACCTTTATAAAATTATAGGTAATTGAACTCTTTCAATTAGAGATTTTCTATATTTTTCTTCTTTTTATCTGGGTGCTGTTTCAATTCTGATGGTTGGCACTTTCTAATGCCTGACAGATTAGTTGTACCGTGGATTTGAGATACCGGTTAATTCCCTGATATTACTCAGCCACAATGTTTCCTTCGTCCAGCTCACTTTACCCATCATAATGAGCTAAAACAAAATGTATCTATCATGTTTCATGGTATGGCTCAGGTTTATTTTGTACTTTTTGAAGTTTGCTCCATTTTTCGTTGCATATTGACCGGCTGGAGCACAGTTTCGTTTCGCTTATAATTCTTTCCGTATTTCAAATTACTATTAAACTAACAAATACCAAATGATGGGCCGGTTGACTTGAGAAATCATGGGAATATGGAGTATAGAAGTGAGGAGTACTAACTCAGTCTGTTAAAATGTGTCCGCTGAAAGAGAACAAATTAAGGTACAATATCAGAATATTACATTATTAGCGCTACAATTACAAGTAGGATTTTAAAAACAGCATAATATTTATTATACTAATAATAATAGTATACTAAATAAAATAAAAAAGGAAAGAAATAGACTTGCTTTATTGCTTCTACGTAAATAGTAGAGATTTTAAATATTGCTTATTCTACGAAAAATATTCAATATTTTAACCCTTATAATTTAATCTAACCTTTATTAGAATATTTTTACCCTAACTCTATTAAATATTTTAGCACATTTCACTCTGTTTAAAAGTGTCATATCATTTCCTCTTACTACACTAGCGACAATAATTTTCTGTTTACGTGTAGACATTATCGCGAAAATCGTAGAGTTTTACTGACTGTAAGGCTTAAGTTAATATTTAATATTTTAGGGTTGTATATTGAGATAATAAGCCCTGGTTTTTTAACCACCTTGTTCTCTTTATCTTTCCGTTTCAAATTCTTTGATCTCTGGTCTAAAAGTCAAAGTTCGTGCTCTATATATGCCGTATATTACCATGCTTGCAAGGTAATCAGATTCATTGAAGTATTAAATTTTATAAGTTATAATGTTCACACTTTACGTTGATTTACAGTTATGAAATTGTTGAGCCTTCGGCGCGTGAGTCGAACTTGCGCTTGTTCGGTTTATTAATTATATTATTAAAAATCAGCATTTCTATGTTAGCAACGCGAGGTTTGAACCCACGCTTCTTGGGAACCGTCCAAGCGCTCTAAGTCATACGTTCTCATCGAGCTGCGACATAATTCTTTTACGCTTATTAGGTATATATCTAGGAAGATCTTTACAAATTTCCGCTACCCAAAGATCATTGCTAAAAATGAATTAGAATGAAGAATTTCTATCGTCTACATAGTTGCACGTTTGACTGTACTCTACACAGTGTTGGTATCGTCTGATGATAGTTGTGTCAGATACAAGGATGGAGGATGTTACAATAAGAATGATAAGAACGTGCACCTGGGCGCGTTTAGAGGGTGAGTGACTCTGACACTAACAATGTCTTCATCCTTCTATTGAAGAAAAACTTCTTACTACTTACTACTACTTCTTTCTCCTTCGATTTGTGGTGGGGTTGCCAACCCATCGCGTTGTTGGGCGAGAATCTGTGCCTCGAAACTTGCGACCTAAGGTTTACCTTCATAAGTTAGTTCATAAGTAAGTAAGGTTTACCTTCGTTCCTTACCTTCACTGATCAAGGTCCTCTCTCTACCTAATAAATATAAAAATTATTGTACTTGCGCCACTTTTGAATCACATTCTAAAAATAAACGGATTTACTGCTATAAAGGGTTCTAAAGCAAGGGTAAGTAAAAGAAGGTATCAGGTTTGGATTAAAATGTGTAATTGGTTTTTATAATATATGCAGTAGTGTGAATAAGGATGTTGTGTATAGGAAGTGGGTGTAGGAAGCACGCAAGTGCTAAAATAAATTTACTTCCTTGTTCTTGAAAGAGTATTATTTTTATTCTCTTTACTGCGAGGGAAGTGAGCAGGGGGGTTACATAAAATATATTTGTTTATAGTCTCTTCATTAAATTATTACTTATGCTTGGCGATAGTAAACAATTTAATGCATGATAAATTCTTTTATTGTTCTTAAACTTTATTAAAGACTAGCTTTTGCCCGCGACTTCATCCAAGTGTAGTTACCATTTATTATCCCTCCATTTTAACCTTTTGACTCTTGTAAAAACTGAAATGGACAAAATTCTTTAATTTTGTCAATTTCACCTAAACATATCATTTTTATTTCTAATCATGACTCTGTAAAGTAAACAATTTAATGCATGATAAATTCTTTTATTGTTCTTAAACTTTATTAAAGACTAGCTTTTGCCCGCGACTTCATCCAAGTGTAGTTACCATTTATTATCCCTCCATTTTAACCTTTTGACTCTTGTAAAAACTGAAATGGACAAAATTCTTTAATTTTGTCAATTTCACCTAAACATATCATTTTTATTTCTAATCATGACTCTGTATACAAACTTTCATACTCTTTACTTCAGAAATGAGAAATTTTCCTTACAATTTTAACCCCTCTATTTTTCCTCTATAGGGGAGAATTTGTCAATTTCGTCTGCACAGATGATTATTAATTGTAATCCAAAACTTATATACCAATTTTATACTTCTATATCTAAAACAAAAAAAATATAATATAAACTTTATACCCCTTATCTACCACCTTAGGGGTCCAATTTCTAAAGCACCTTTCTTAGAGCTCACTTACATCATAAAAGGAACCTTGTACCAAAGTTCAAATTTCTAGGTAGGCTTTGATATAAAAGTTAGTCAGTCATGCAGGTTTGTCTTTTATATATTTAGATTTAATATATAGGTATCTAGAAAAGAGTGATTCATCTTCTATTTATTATAACTATATTTATTTCGAAATTTCAAATTTAGGAGAGAAATAAAATAAAAATACCGTTTCTATTACATAACTTTTATTTTAAATAATAATAAAGCATAATATAACAAACACAAATGCTTTTTGATGGGACTAAAAAATATTGGAAAGAAATCTCTGAATTTTACGTCCTTCTACAAACAGGAACCGAGATACATAAAATTAATTCCAAATGTCAATCTGTATTGTGTTCACTCGACCGTAAAAATCTTACATTTGTGGACTGGTTCCTATTTGTAAAACTACGAAAGGTTGCGACATTCATTTTATACGACTCTGTCTCAAACATTTAATATACAAAAAAATAAAATTGAAATGCTAGTGTCTACGTGTAATTTTTTTAAGTTTTCAATTGTTGATGATTATTTTGTTACTAAATAATTTAATCATAAAATAATGCCGCCTAACATATAATAAGGCTAGATTGTATTGTTGAATTGACTTCAATGTTCAAACACTTTGATTACAGCAAATAGCAAATGAAAATCGATGCCTTTTATTTTAATAGACATAACAATTTTTTTTGGATCAATGTCATCATTATACATGAATTTAAAGCATTAGTTCGTGATCTTATGACAACAACATAAAAATGCAGTATTTAAAAGACATTTCCACGTCCTCGGTAGATCGAGCCAAGTGGCGTGCCATTGGTGACGTCCGATGATTTACATAGTCATATGTTCACATACTGTTTCTGTGTAAATTACTCAAATAACATTTGATTTAAAGGACTAAAATGATTAGACATGAGTTGAATACCGGTTAAATTATTATTTGTGCTTAAGTTTATATTATGTTATATTGTTTGTGTCTTTCGAATAGGTTTTGTATAGATTACAGAACATTTTACAGCTACCAAGAAAATTTTTAAACTACATAATTTGAATAAACGTCAATGGTCATCCAAGCACTAGATTAGTGTTATGTCAACATCAAGTATAGTGGTTCCTACTCATACGTTATATAGGCAACAGTTACAGCGCAGTGGACCCTAGGTACTTAGTTTAAGTTACATTTGTAAACACACCTATGTTACAGTAAATGTAACATCAACGTTGATTGGCATAAGATGGTTAATTGTGGAACACTGGAATAATTTCAGAATAAAGTAGGTAATAAAGCAGCTACGTATCTTCGTACTTAGCAGAAATCTTTAATAAAGGGGCTCACAATTCAGTGAGTTGAATAAAGTAATACTATAATTGAAACATAATATGGTTAAAATATAGGTGAACATATATAATAAGCTATAAAAAAATAATAAAAAGAATAATTTAATTTTAATTTCTTTTTTAAATTTTAATATAAGGCAGTATTTACGATCATTTAGTACACCAACAGTTATTTTAATAAAGTGGAAGAGAAGTGTAATTATATCACTGTATCTTGTAAGTAGGTATACGACAATATATGTAAACGTAATCCGTCCTGTAATGTACAATGTACATGCACATACTGTATAGCTTACAATTTGTTTCAGCACGCAGTCCGTAATAATCTATAATTATTACATTATACAAATATATATCTAAATAATTATGAATTTTCACTTACAATTTATTTCCGTAGGTACTTCTGGTGTTAATAATTGCTATAAAGGAAGGAATAAATCGAAAAAATTGACACTGATTATTAGGATACGTTTAATTATATATAGGTATATTTTATTTCTTCGATATATAATTGAAAAACATAAGGGGCTATTATCATTTCCATTTAACAAATGTTCTTATACATTTTAATGCTTTGTGAAATTGCATACGTAGTATTGCGTATATACCTAATATGTATATACATATTCTTTATTATTTGGATGAACATGGCTAAAACAAATATCTAGCAGGAAGCTATTATGTAATGTGTTACGTTACGTTACCCTTGCAAAGTACCTACTAGCTACTACTATACTAGCTTTGTTTCCGTCATACGATTCTATTTCATTATTACTTAGCCATTAGCCAAAGATATTGTATTGCAAAATATTATATTTGGCTAACTAAATGCTTGTAAACTAATTACTACAAAAAACAATTGGTCAAGTACGATTGTTTCTCGCACATGGAGGGTTCCGTACCAATCTAATAATTGTATATTGAGAAATACAGTTTATAAAAGTTGACAAACTCAAATGCGGGCGTATGCACACAGTTTGTCTGAAATAAACTTCAGATAAAAGCTTCTAATAATAATTTCTGTGATAAATGTATATCACTGAAAAATGCCTTACGTAACGTATATTTAACGTATCATTTTACGCAATTCAGTTAAATTACCAATTTTTAAAATGCGACAAATACGAAGCAAACATCTTTTGATTGCGTTGACTTAGAAGTTTGGATTTTTGTGTGCTCCAGGGACTATATACTTGATATTTGATATTAATTTCAGGCCTCCACGTTATCTCAAGAAAAGGCTCTTGAATTGACAGACAAACAGACAGACAACAAAGTGATGCTATAAGGGTTAAATTGAAGTCCTTATGAAGTACAGAACCCTCAAAACAGCGAGATTTTAGAGTACATAATTGAATTATAAATATATTGCTTCTCTCACGTTTCTTTTAGACATTTTCGTTGTAGGCACAGATTTTATTGGAAATCTACGGATGGATAAGATTTCGTTTTAATACCTATATATTAAAACTGTAGACATAGTAACTGTATCGATATTCGATACATATGTGTATGAGATTTTTTCGGGTGATCTTGTCAATTAACTTTAAAGATATTTAATTATCTATTGCTTGTTATTTCTTCTAAAGCTCACTCATAAAAAGTAAGGCAACTTTTATCCTATTTAAGTATGTTTGTGCTTAACCTTAATATATTTGTTTCCTAAAATTGGCTAGTCACTTTCACGTACTACGAAATGCATCACTTTTATTCACCTCTCTTTCTAACTCTATTTCCAATTTCGGAGGCGACCCTAACTCTATGTGAATACATTTCCAAAACTACGAGTATTTTGCTATGATAAGGTGTAGTTGTTTATAAATCTTAACTTCACACTCTTCACACGTCTAATCTATGCTTAATTTCGAATTTGGTGTTTTATTTTACATAACAGGAATTCCAATAACGTATCAATATTTGATAACGCAATCATTACGAAAACTTGAAAGACAAGCCCGCTCAATTGAAGTGTAAACGTTAACAATTTTATAAAAATAATGAAAATAAAATTTATGATACGTCTTACCAAAACTATGCCCATCAATCGTTTAGTAGTAGTACACAATAAATCCTTTAAAATAGCATTTTATATCAAATTTCTACATTAAATATTAAATTACATGCGTTGTATATACGATTCTACAAACTATATTAATTACATAATAATAAAACACAGTAAAGTGTTGTCCAAACATAACGAATCCCCACTAGCTCAACATGCTTACTTAAATAACCGACAAAATCGTTCGTTGTCAATTTCGATATTATTGCTATCGTTGTTTTATTGCTTTTCAATTTTTATATAAATATAAACTTTTAAATACTACTATTTTCTCTGAAAGTATATAATATATATCATATAATTTACATGCGCCATTTAATAACAATATATACAGCATATTTAGGATAGTAAAAAGACAAGGAAATTACTAAATCTCGGCGGTTAACAAATTAATTTAGTTTTTTTTTCAATTAGTAATTTTTCAAAGTGGTTCCTTGTATTATGTTCCTTGTATTATCCTGAATATAAAAAGATTAAAATAGAAAGTTTTTAAGTTCGGGATCTAGAATAATTTACGTTTTGATGTATAGTTTAAAGAATACAGTAAATCTATCTATAATGCATTTACGAGTATAGACAGAAATATAGAAACGTTATGGTACATGTTCTGGAAAATTGATCAATCAATCAATCGCCACGAATTCCAAAAAAATAATGCTATACAAAATGAAGCCTAGGTTTTACGACATACTTTTTATATTAGAAAATACTCATTTTTTTATATCACAATACCGTATTATTCAAGTTACTACCGTATTTAAAATCATATGTAACGAAACAAACTTTTTTTGGTAATATCATATTTCTTTTAAATTATAATTAATTGCAATATGGAAATTCTTATTATATATTAAACTACTCTAGAAACGAATGCTTACCGTGCTTGATAAAAGCTATTTTATTTAGTTACTTACTAAATAAAATAGCTTTTATGAAGATTCTCAATTAAGCTACCAATAAAACTAGATAATTAATTTTCATTAATCCCCTACAAACTATATTGCTAATTTGGACAAAGTTATTCGTTATTAAATTATATCACTGTAATTGTGTTTTATTATTAATATATAAAAATTTAAAATATTTTTATTTATTAATTGTATTGAGTTTATGTACGTGCCGCGCTAACTTCCTTCTTTTTCCTCTCAACCTTCATTCCCCATATATGTTAATAAGTACGCATAATTTATAAATGCTGCTACGTCACTAACGTAAGGAAAGTAAAATAATTTAAATTGCACTTGCGCTTAGATCTTCAGAATAGTTTTTTATGCCATTAGGGAATGGTCATTTAGTTAGCAATCAGTGCTTTCTTAGACCACATGGGCTTTAATACGATTATTTGTTGTTGTAGTTGTTTATAGGCCCTTCAGGGCATTGATGTTTTATTCTGAATTATAAAGATCAATTACAATTTTAGACAGGACATCTCAATAAGATGTCCTTCTAGAATTTAAGGGAACGTATTCCGTACCGTAAATTTTATTATATGAACTTATTCATTAGTAAATGGAAATAATCGATTTATTTTAATTTTGAAGTTATAAATATTTCTATTATACATATGATTCTATGATCTGGAAAATAAATATTTTGAAAATTATTTGTTTATTAATTTATTTTGCTATCACAATGGAAAACGCAACTATGGAAAATATAACTATACTTTATACATGTTACATACTCGTACGTTAAGGCATGAGTTAATTTATAATTTATCGCAAACAATATTTTTTTTCCGTTTAGTTTTATTTTTGTATAAGTTACTTTCAAAGTTAATTCCTAGTAATGACAGTTCAGATACGCGATCTAAATATCTTCATTGGCTACTCTAAATAAGTTATAGTAGAGATTATAATACTACTTCTATAATTGTAAAGAAGGAAGGTATTTTGGTACACCATGAAATATATGAAATATTTACATTAAAATATCGTTATATATTTTGTATATAAATTGGTTTCGTTAATTTCAATATTGCTTATCGTTACTATTTTAATCTAAAATATCTACGACTACAATAACGTTAGTATATAAATATTTGAATAAAATATCTCGATTAAGATTTTTAAAAGCCAAATTTTATCATCTACGAAGACGAAGGAGACTAGATGCATAGTATAATATAAGAATAACTTGAAGGATTATGTTTAGGATACAAACACTATAATAGGTACTATAATACTGGGTTAGAATTTTTATAGATGTGAAAAGCTACCAGGAAAAGATGACGAATTTGGTAAAATATAGAGATTATACGATATCCAACACTCTTTGATCTTAGAAAAAAATATTACACTATTAAATAAGTACATAATATTCGATGTTACTTTCGTTTTATTAATTGTTCATTCTATAAAGTACTTTCAAGCACCAATATCTACCAAATATTAGTAAACGATGAATATATAAACTACGTAAATTCTATCGTAATATTGCTTATACATTAACATCATATTGCTTTTAAACGCGCAACCCTTGTCTGGTCAAGCTTTGTGTAAATAAACTTATTACATATTTATAAATAAGAAAATTGTTCGATATATAATAACATGTTTATGGCACTACGTTTGGTGTACGAGGGAACAATGTATACTAAATTATAAACGATTTTTTAGATTGACACATTGTAATATGGAGATAATAGGCAAGTTTTTTTTACTTAAAAATGATATCTTGATTTTATAAGCTGTCAGTTTATTGACGTTAACCAAAAATATCTAAGTCTAGTTGTTGAAATATTTTAACGTACAGGAACTTTTTATAGAGGACTTAATAATTGACAGGGTTAAATGAAATTCACTGACAAAGAATTGACTCGCGAGGCCTCAACTAATACGCTACAGGTGACATCGACGACCACCGCGATATTGTGGGTGGAAAACCCCAGCTTACAATTTTATTAAAATTGTCGTGATGCTTCGTATAAGCACACACTGGTGTTCTCGAACCTCTCGCGCTGTCGATGTAACGTTTCTACGAGAGCTACTCAATGCTACGGGGATAGAATAAAGTCTGCTGTGTCTATTAGACAGCGGTGCGCGACTTGATAAGTGCCTACATTATTATTGCTTTTCGAATACCCATTTCTTCCAAGCACCTCGTGCTCGCTTTATTATACTATTGTTAATTCTACCTTAACTTTAACTAGTTTATTGCCAGTTACCTTCGACTTGACACTAATAACACACTCAATCTAAAGGCATGCTCGCTGAGTGACGCGGCGAAGCCCGTCAGCCGTCGTTCGCGCCGTCGCCCGTCCATAACCAATTATTATATTTCCAACTATGTGTTTATAAAGTTTATTTCATTAATATGTTATTGTATATAAATTCATAACTATCATACAAAATAAACACATTTTCTTAATATTCACAATCAAAGAAAAAAAATTCTTATATGAAAGAATTTGCTATGGGATGTTCAGGTGCATCGGATAAATAATTGTGCTGAGGTGCGATGTAGGGCGCCCGAGGCGCGCGTTCTGTTAAGGCACTGTAGCGGGCGGCGGCGCACGGCGATAGCGCGGCGGCGTGTGCGGAGCTTCGGACGGAAAATTTTGGCAAGTTCCTCACCGAGACGAACGTCACGGCCGCTTACGTTCTCTGACGAACTCGGAGTTTGGCTCTCGCAATTTCATGTTCACCTTACATCCTATTACTTGCTAACCTACAACGCGTTTTGTAAAAATCACCTACAAAAGATATTAGTTTCATTCGTATTTCGTAACTTCTATGTATATAAGGGTATATTTTATCGACATATTATATATACATAATTCAATATTAACCTTATTAGGACGTTTATCGCTACAGCCTATCGCCACGTTTGCGGCGCTACGGGGTCGTACGTGATTCGTTGTTTGCGAAACGTTGCTCGAATGCGGCACGACTACACAGATCGACGCTCCCACGTCGGTCGTGGTCGTGCGGCTCTACTTATCATAGAATTTGTATATTTATAATAATTATACTAGTGAACTAAATTCATATTAATACTTTAAGTTAATAAGTAAATCTTACAACAGAGTTTACGGTCCCTGGTTGCTTTCTATTCTGTTGCGAATTAGTCGGATGTGGATGCGGATGCTGATGCGGATGCAGGTGCGGGCGAGTCGGGAGACGGTGATTCACCGTCGCGTACGCAAGCCGATTCCTGATGTTTATTGAGGTAGCTCTTGAGGGCGAAAGTTTTATGACAACGCAGGCATTCAAAGTTTTTATCAGCTGAATGAGTTTGCATGTGCGCTCGTAAATTGGAACGATCGGCGAATGCTTTGCCGCAGTGTGCACATCCGTAGGGCTTCTCCCCAGTGTGGGACCGGAGGTGACCTTGCAGCAGCCACGGCCGAGAGAACAGCTTGCCGCACACACCACACACGTGCGACAACTGGTGCGTAAGCACGTGCATCGCGAGCGCCGGCATTGATACGTACGCCTTACCGCATTCCCCGCAGCGCTTGGCCGCCACGGAGTCGAGGCTGCGGTGTGTTTGTTTATGTCGCGATAGATTTGAAGACGTCGCGTACCGTTTTCCGCATTCACTACAAGTATATTTAGATTTTTGTTCTGGTTGCTGGGCACTTTCAATGGGGGCGTTGGCGTAATTCCGACGCTTAGATCGTCCATCGCTTACGAAGAAGGCATCATATGTATAGGCAACGGTTTCCTTCGGCCGCTCTGCGTTCTGCTCCTGCTCGGGTAGCGGGGGCTCAGGTGGTAGAGGTGAAGGCTCGGGTGGTGGCGAAGAGTCACTTTGCGGTGGTGTGGTCAAGAATACAGCATGTTGACTCAAATCGAGTATAGCATGCGCCGCGTTGAGATCTTCTTCGGCGCGGTGTAGATATGCGCGATCTCCGAGACAGTAAGGACGATAAATATCCTTTTTCTTAGGCGGTAGGGACAGAAGGGTCCCCGTGCTGGAGTAGCACAACGAATTGGACTTGCCGCTCGCCGGTGGCGGAGGAGAGGAGACAGGCGAAGATTGGAGTTGCACTTGAAGAAAAGGCGGATCTGTCGAGTCGGAGGCGGAGAGGTGTAGAAGTGCGTAGGAAAGAGGCTGAGTCGCCGGCTGAGAAGGGCCGGGTGGAGCCGGGCTCACCTCAGTAGGAAGTTGTGCGGTGAATTGTGTGGAAGGCTGCTCCTCCGTGTAACCTGTACAAACAAAGTTTTATTTATGTTACTTTTTATATTAACATTTGAATATTTATCAAAAAATCATTTTTAATCATAGTTATTACGCAGAAGTTAACATAACAAACATAGTTAAAGAAAACATATGAAAATTTGAACGAAGCGGGATTTTTATGTTTTCTTTTCTTTTAGTATTTTTCAATCCTAAGTGTAGATGAACCCTAAAAAATAATAAAAATAACAAATATTAGTACTTTAATAATACTGTAATTTAAACTTTTATCTGTATGAAAAAGAACAATTAACAGTAATTAAACCATATAACTTTAATAAAATTAAAGTACTGATCAATTTCAGTGGAAATGGTAATATTTGTGAACATGCGCTATGTACCCGTGTTATATTACCGACAGGTAGTGGCGATGGACGTCGAGTTTTAATTGATCAAATAGTTTTGTAAAATTGAATTCTGCCACTCAATTTATTCAAATTGCGTGAAGTTAACAAGTTGCAAAATCGATTTTCGGGAGAACCAATTATTCTCCTGAAACTCGACATACTTGGGTAACTCAGCTCAGTTACAGCACGAGCTTTGAATAACTTGCTAGTATCCCTATTATTGATCTTGATAGCTTAACGGTAAGTTATATAACTAAAGTCAAATTCTCTATCTTGTGCAGTTATTTGTATTTTATACCTATATAATATTATATGTACTTAAGTACATACCTGTTTATTAATTAATAAGAATTAATATGTAATAATTAATACGAACATAACAAAAAACAATAATTCATTTGTCAATGATGTTTATGAGAAAATTTATTAATATTTTTTCGATTTGTTTATATATGCATTATACTTATAAAAAATAATTGCAACAGATTTAATCTGTTCGTTTGTATTCTTATCTGACTATGTGCAATCAAGAAAAAAATTAATTTATCCTGTAAAACTATAGAGTAATAGACAGCGTATTAGTGATTTGTAATATTAAATTATTAATGATGTCTAATCTACCATACTTAGTTTGTCTTTGTGAATAATATTGTCTTTTATTACAAAACCACCGCCAGAAAACACTTCGGCTTATTCTAATAAGAAAATAAATATTATTAACTCTTGTGTTACGGACAATTATTTATTAACATCAACTTAATAAATAAAAGCTCAAGGGTTTTACTTAGTAATTTTTTATAGCAAGTTATATTATAAAACGATGCGGCTGTATAATTTTAATACACAAGCTTGCATATATCATAAAGACAATAAGTTTAATATAAATAGATCTCTATCTCAGTGCCCAAGCACCGAGGGTTCCGTAACAACTATGAAATTGCAGATCCAGCTGAGGAAAATACTATTTATAAAAATTGACAAGCTTATATTTGTGGTCGCATCCATCCTTGTATGAAATGAACTACAAATACAAGTTTGCAATGGTTTCTTCCAATGTTCAAAACTAATGTTAACCTTCTCGTCAAATTTCAGAAGTCTAGGTTTCGGGGAGTACCTACCATGTAGGTTTTAATTATGCGACGATTTTTATACAAGATGCATAAATCTGAAGCATAAATGTTTTCTTTTGTTTACGGTAACTTGGAAGTTTGATTTTTTATGTGCTTGAAGCTTGAGTTTATCGACTTGCATATTATATATTAATGCTAATTAGATTTGGAGGAAATGGTCTTTACAGTCACTCAGATGAACAACATAGTGATCCTACAAGGGGTCCGTTTTTTCCTTTTTAGGTATGGAATCGTAAAAAATGAACTTCAGCTATTTTATTTTAAGTTGACGAACGATAGAGTTGCGTTTGCTATAAAAATCGTCTCGACGTGTGAACGTAGTTGTTACATATACTAAGTCTTGCCATGAAAATTATTATACAGGTAGAGATTAATTCAAATATAGGAATGATATTTTTCCATAATTACTGGTGTTTTATCTACTAATAATTTAATATTTCATAATTGATAACACGATATCCGGAATTAAGGAAATGCTTACCTGGTGCATCGTAGGTACAATAAAATAAAATCTTTATACTATCACTTATCATAGCACAAAAAAAGGCAATTTAATTATAAAAATTTAATAAAAAAGAAATTAACTGACAGGAAAAACTTGAAGTAAATATTGTTAACATCAAATAATTATTAGATTAACAGGAATAGACAGGGATATGCAATATGTGTTTGAAAACATATTGAAATATATCTCTTATTATACTATATAGTAATGTTTCCTATGAATTTAAATGTCTGAATCTAAAATAGTATCCATAGTTTTCTTGTTTTGTCTGCGATGGTGCATTATGTAATGACAGCCCCGGTTATACTCGTAATTTAATTATATACTAATTATGTATTCTTTAAGTAATGTCAAATAATAAAATAAGTAACTTGTGCCAATTTATATCCACACGACACATATATTATATAGCGTAAATTTGCGTAGAAATAAATGCAGACGTATAAGACTGGCAGTCTAATCCAGAATAAGTTTTCCTACAATTTAGCCTTGCCTTGTTCATGTCGTATCAAAATATGCTCGACATATAATTTGTTTATGGAAAATATTGTAGAATTGTTAATATATAAAACATTATTGTACCATATATGTACTAATGTACATTAGTATGTACTTATTGTATGTATGGATTAATTAATTTGATTGTAATTTTGACGTGTGAATTAATTAACGTACAATAATGTTGAATATTGGATTAATGCTGGTTCACAAATTGTAATGAAACATTCAATACTAATGTGATGTTTTGAAATAATTTAGAACATTGCCTCATACGTAAAATAATCTTATCTTTAGACGATCAATGTTATTAAGACTCTAGTAGAAGGGAATCGTCTTGCTAATTGTAATCTAAATTATAGCATTAAGAGATTTACTTAAAAATAAAAGTATAGATGGTAAACCCATTTTCATTTATGGCATTGATACAAAACAAGCGTAACAAAATCAACGCTTGGCGTGCCAACTGTGCGCCGCAGATACAATAGTAAAAACAAACCCGGACAGTGGGATGAGCGAAGGGGTCCGCCGCATTGCACCAGTTGAATCTCGAACACCCCAGGGTGTTCAGGGGTGAATCCCCCTCCACCGCGTCCTCTCGGGACTCCTGGTGGTACTTGTTGACGCATACTCATGGATAATCGGGACGTTTACAGGATAAATTTTGAGGAAAACTTTAAAATTGAATTGAATTTCTTCAAATCTCTAATCCTGTTATGAATTTATTAAACGAGAAATTAAGTAATGGACGAGAAACTATATCCTAAGCATAGTATTTTAAGTGATAAATGTTTTTGACGTTCCTTATATATATATATATATATAATATATATATATATATATATATATATATATATATATATATATATATATATATATATATATATATATATATATATATATATATATATATATATATTAATAAATAAGGTTGTAATTTTTGTAACTTGTAAGGTTAATTAAATACGATACTTAAATTAAATAATGAAGGAAATCATTGAACGGATTTTTTAATAAGACAATTTATTAATATATTTTTGAAGATTAATCATTTTAGTGTGCTTCGATTAAAAACATTAGAGATGTAGATTTCAAAACCTTTTGCTTTTGCGGTGTAAAATAAGCAATGTCAAAATTTAGGTCAGGCAGGCCTGGAGTTGGCAGAACTCACATATACGAAGCTATCACACAGTTGCTATGAAACTCGGCATTCTCACGACCTCATATGAAACCCTACACATTCCTCCGTTCGTCTTAAAATTTCACAAAATATGTTTACATTTCTAAATACAACGTTGTGACAATTTGTATAGATCTATACAAATTTTTACACAAATTGTTTGATAATGATCAGGCTCATATAATGTTGTTTAAACATTTGGGCCTAGAGCTAGTTTCGTGGGGAGATAAATTTTGGTCAAGTGCGAATATTATATAGTATTAGCGTACCAAGGTTTCCGTGCCAATTGCACGACTAGGTCAGCGGAATATACAATTTATAAAACATAACATACATAACTACTAATATATAACTTTGTAATGGTTTCTTTCTGGGATAGAAGTATAGACTACGAATTTTCCTTTGTTTATTCTGGAAGTTCTCAATTCTTGCCAAAATTTATGAGTCTAGGTCAACGTGTGCAACTTATAAAAGTTGAGAAACTTAAATTTGCGTTTGTGTGCATCCATTTTGTATGAAATGAACTACAGATATGAATTTTGAATGGTCTTTACTGTTATATACCTAAATTTCGTTCTAATTTTCGAAATTCTTTACTACAAGATAAGAAGTTAAGGTCAACGGAAAGTACCCTGTAGGTTTTGATAACGCGACGATTTTCATACAAATGGCGACAAAAACGAGGCATAAAAGTTCATATCTTTTGATTGCGTCGAGTTAGATTTTTTCAGTGCTTCAAGGATCTGATTTGATCTAAATATACCTTTTGAAGACCATATACTTTTTGAGATTCGGAACCCTAAAAAGAAAGCAAATTATCGATTTTACATATTAGAGTGTAGTTTATATAATTGTTGTGTTTAGAACAAATAGTCTAAAAAAGGTAAATTCTTCGACAAATATTTTTTTTATTTTATTTATTTAGTTATTTAGTAACAAAAAGCGAATTTCGGGTGAAATGTTTAGGCAGGTCCACCATTACTACAGGCTGTAAGAGCTACAAGCTCCGACCTATTGAATTTATATTCCATGTATGTTCACAATGTATACCGATACATACATGACACTTATCAAATATTACAATATGAAATAACAAATTATTTACATATTTAGTTATCCGAGTTAACTACAATTACCCATAAAAATACAAAGAAATGTAAAAAATCATATATATTAGACACTTTATTTAATTTAAGTAGTATATATATTACTAGTAGTAGTAATGAAAGCTGTAGACTTCACGATATGTCTTTGCCTAGCTTAAAACTCAATAAATGCGTCACAACTTTGCGTCTGTTAAAACAAAAAGTGGAGAGACTTGTTGGAATATTTGCTATGTTCAAGTTTTAACAATAAATATAATAAAATATATCTTTAATAATATAACGAAGAAAAAAAAATGACCTATTGAGGAGAGTTGCCAGATACAAAAGCAATTTTTTAGATTAATAAGTGATATATATTCGCATATCCGATCAATAACTTATGCTTAATGCTGTTGTCGTGATACAATAATCTCTTATAACAGTATTATTAAACTGTTTAGCGATATTTCTTATATCAGAAGCAAAATATGAGAAAGTCATAGAGTGCCACATTTCACTGAAACGATAATCGATTTTCAATTTGTACAAATGTATTGGCTCTTATAAAAAACTGTAGAACTTGGCCTTGTTTGAGGCCCATAAATCGTAGGCCCCGTTCCAAAGAAAGAAGCGTTCTGAGCCGTGTACCGATGAAAGTAATTTATTGCTCTAGAGCTTTCCATTACACCCTATTCCCCGATAAAGTACCATCGTCATTCTAATATACTAATATATAGTACTTCTAATTCTATTCCAACGCGAGATAAATCTCATGACAAATAGAGATCGTTTTTTCCCAATGTTGATGAAAATTACAAGCGTTGCTAAATTAAAATATTAATTATAAGGTATACCTTTCTAAGCGAAATACGATGAAACATATTCCAGTAGACTTATAAAGCACCACGCTACAAATAAGTATTATCTTCATTTCTTTTTTATTAGGGCTCTGTACCTAATGTTTCTGTTTGACAATTCCTGAGGCGAGAAATTTTTTATTAATCAAAACGGGAAAAAAATACTCGATGCCACGACAACTCGAGAAATATATGTATAATTAATATTGATGAAAAGAATAATATAGACTAGACTAAAACAAGATAATATAGAGTGTGAAACGTGCATAAAGCAGTCTCAGTCTGAGCTCCTCTAGCCTCTCTACCTAACCAAAATCCAAATGATTCTATTCTATTCTATATCTAACAACAGTCCTATGGGACAGAAGTGTTGATGCATGTTAGTAAATTATATACAAATTCGAATCCTAGTTCTCGAAATCCTAAACCAATATGAAGGACCTTGAAGTCGACACTAAATTATTTGAACTTAAACTATAAAAGGACATTTTGACAGTTGTAACTTTGGTAGACAAGTCTAGTCATGATGAAAACAGAAAAAATAATAAGATTAAGATTAAGATTAAGCTTAATCTATGCTTTGTTGATTTGCTTATTATTTACTATAATTTATTACAAATAAAAATAAGTCCTTTTAATGTAGTTGATCTTATTCATCCCTGTACTGTTTATCGAAAAAATTTTAATAACATAGGATTTAGTAACAAAAATTAGTCCGGCAAAAATGGAAATTTATTAAAAAACCTAAAATACATAATTGTTAGGACACTTCTTTCTGTATTTTTATTATTAATAGGACGATTATACATTACATATGTATAATCGTGTATACATATATACATATGTATGTATGTATATATACATATAGATGTCCTGAAAAATGTCTTTAGTTATGCCAAGGTCTGTTGCAGCTTAAATATTAATAAAATACCTTATTTTTACGAGTTATGCACGATATGCGAGTTTGTTAAATATACACTACACTAAAAAGTTTCTCTGTATTAATGTTGTGAACATTCTATGTAGAGTTTGCGTTCCCAACATAAAAGACCAATAAGAGGCTCTCAGACACCGAGACTGCTTTGTGTGGCATTACGGGGCACGGCACCCTGGACTGGACTTGTTATGTAATTATCATGACCAACAATTTTAAATTTATGAGAAATGTCATTTACGTGATTCCCACTTACAGGTTACAATTAAAATTGTTTTTTTGTTTGTATGTAAATTGTTTGTAATGTTTGCGCAAAGCCGTCACACACAATGTATGTGGAATTTCACCGCCAGATGTCGTTTCTCGCCAGGGAATCGGCAACGTTATATCATCAGCTATATTTCATAAGTAACGATTATTTTTCTAAAACACAAAAACTATGGGGCTTGTTATTATTTTTCATGATATTCTCTCTTGTGTTTTAAGTGGGAAACGGAGTGTCTTAACACTACTAAATAGAGGGAGGACCCTCTATTTACCCCGCTATATGCGTTAAATAGCGCGAAGCCTTACATTTGATAGGCAAACATCTAACGGAATAAAAGGTAAATTGTTATAGGAGCTAGCGATAGGTAGGCGGCTGCGCCCGGTTGTTCGATTTTCTCGGATTTACTGTCATATAATATGCATGTACTGTACATATAAGTATTTTATGTTATCCTTTGAATCACTTTGTCTAAGAAAAGTTATGAAAAATGTATTTATATTAGAAATTAAATAAAACTATCATTTTGTATGTCATATTTCTTGGTTAATACCGATCCCGCATGTAGTCCGGAACAACATTTGTAAAATGTTTCTTTGTGTTTTATCAACGTGTAAGTAGTAAGTACACTTATTGGAATTACACTATATTTTATATATGTATACATTTTAAAAAAATGTTTTTTAAATAAGCAAAGAATTTTGTGATTTCGTTTAAGGTATACATAAACATATACTATTTACAATATTTTAAGCTTGATCGACGTAGCTATAGCGAGGTAGCAATCAATATATGCATTTGGCAAAATGTAAATAAATAACACAATGTTTCTCAAATTTTATGTTACTATTATTATATTATGTACAAGCAACTCGCTTGAGTATTAATTATTATTATATTAAAACGTAATATATACATGCAAGAAGCAGATTATGTTTTAGCTCTTCTATCATATCGTAAAAACACAATACCTCTTCCCACAATTGAAATGTATAATCCAAATAATACCAATTTTTTTTTATTTATTGGAAAGCCATATGAAATATTAGCATTCCAAATCTACCTCACTTGTTTTCAGTAATTAAAATTATTTAATTTTATTTATTTTCCGGGAATTGCATAGAATACTGGGATAAAAACAAAAAAATATACAAGTCAGGACTTTAAGCCGATACTTTACAAAAATTTGTTAGTTGAATTTTTTTAAAATCACAAACAACACTTCAATTTTATTTATATGTACGGATATAAAAAATCTTAAATAACAATCGTATATAGTCTACAATTTAGTAGTATTAAAATGTTGTTAAAATGCGTTATATTTTGACCTCAAATTTTTTTAGTGCTTTTAATAATTATTTTTATAACATGATTAATTATTTTATATTATTCTATAAGTGCCTTAGCATACTTATTTGTTTGTACCAACTTGTGTGCAGTAAAATTTTGCTAAGTAAAATAATTTAAGGCATTTATGATATTCGAGTGCAAGTAAGCTTTAAAGATGCCTCAACGTCGCGTGGTTCTTAATATGTCAGCGTGTTTACCGCCCCGTGTCTACGGCGCACCGTAGGTATTCACATACTTGTCATACTACGCGTTGTGATGTTATGAGAGATTATTGCGAAAGTTAATGTTGAAATTATTTTCTTTTAATATTTTAAGAACTTATTTTTATTGTAAAAAGTTAAAAAGAGTAAACTTTCCAGTGTTTGAAAAACTCATTTAGACAAAACCTGCTCTAAATTTCATATTTAATCTGTTGATGTTGATAGCAAAATTAGCAACAGGAAAAAATATTTAAGCCTGATGAGGTTTTTTATTGTAACGCTAACTTTAAATATATAGAACATCCGACGTGAGACAATACAAATGGCGTATTAGCTGTTTTCTTCTACGCAGTGAACATTTTTTTATATACATCGTCTTATACATATGTATAATAATACAATCGCCGTATTAATATTTTACAAATACTATATATGTATATAAGTAACTACATGTTTACTAATGTAATTGCATTGTAATTACATTTTTACTAATTTTAAAAAATATGTTAAATAATTTCAGCTACTCTGAATATTTTCAATATTAAAGTGAGGCTCTTCTCAACCGCAAGGGATCGCGATGCATGAAATTTAAGCCTTGTTTCATAAACATCATCACTGTGTGATCGAAGATCAACGGAGGCCTTAGTATATATATATATATATATATATATATATATATATATATATATATATATATATATATATATATATATATATATATATATAAAATGCTCAATTATATACATGATCTATAACATGTGAGTTTGATAGTATTGGTAATTATTCCAAAACAGAGTATGCGGGTAAAATCATGTTTCTTTATTATTCTTCATCTATATATTTTTTATGATACTCCATACCATTTTGCTACTAATTTTTATTTTCATACAAAATACAAAAATATGAAGCATTTACGCTTTTATCTTTTGATTGAGCTTTTTAAGTTTAGTTTCGGTGCTTTATGAGACTATTGACCTGCATATTTGATATTAATTTCAGTTTGATAGCATCACGCGATTTTGAGAAAATAGTCTTGACAGGCGAACAGACAGATAAACAGGCGGATATCAAAGTGTACGGTACAATGTAAGGGTACCGCATTATTCTTTGCAGGTACGAAATCCTACAAAGGATAATACTGTTAAGCTTTAAGCGCAATTCTAAGAAAATATCTGTCCTGTGCGATGCAATGGAAAGTAAAACTTATAAAAAACTTAAATTTGCATAAGCTTTATTTGCTTAAATATGCATTGAAATGGGTATATGTACTCATTTGTATGAAATGAGCTACACATGTGAGTTTGCAATGGTTTTTATTTGTATTATACTACTAAATTACCAATTTTCAAAAACATAAATAAGTTGTAACAAACGTATAAAAATTTCGACATAGCTTGAAGAGAACGTACGAATAAGTAGTGGACGTTTTCGAAGAGGCGGTTCAAATACTGCTACGTTATTAATATTGTTAGTCGTTTTCTGAAAAATAATTCAATGTATACTTAATGCCGATTAACACTTTAAAAATAATAAAATTATTTGATTAATAGCATTCTCTCTTTCCAAGTGGTCATTATTAGCTATAATCTTTGAATGGCGGAAGTTTGTAAAAATCTCCCAACTTATGTACAAACTGACTTTAAAACTATACCTAAATGTACGAACAAACAAACAAGATTGCGATTAAGTTGAAATTTAAAATAGTTTAATATTGTTTTAGCGACAATATAAAAAGTAAAGTATTTTAGGTTTCCCGCAAAGCAAGACACATTATACAGTCCACACACAACACACGCTTCACAAGATACTATCAATTTGAAAAATATTAACGACACAAATTTCAATAGCTTTTTCACCGCAAATTTATATATTAAGATTTTTGTAAGATTCTAAGAAACATGATCTTATAATGTTTGAGATTATTCATTACAAACAATAAAACAAAATGCTTCTTTTGACATTTTCTACGTTATTTGAGTACATTTAACATTTTCTAAATAAAAAGATTTAATATGACATTTTTGTATGAAAGCTGTCTGACAATTTATTATAGAAATAAAAGTCTCAGTCCACGGAAATAACAATTGAGTGGTTTATACTGTTTTATCAAAGTTTATTTCGATGCTAGTATACTGTGGTCGTTTCTGTCCACGAAACAATTTCGTCGGGTCATAGTACAAAACCGCAACTAAAAATGTCTATGTTAGCCTTTAAGTCATTTTAAAAAAAAAGCTATATGTGAAACTGGAATAGATTGATACAAAAAATTTTGATCGTACTCTTATATAATTTCCAGGTCCACTTTTTGTGGCAGAAACAATATGAAATCTAAATATTTGAACTTGGTCCATGAGATTACTGTCATGTGGAATGTAAATGCGGCTACCATTGTACTGGGTGTGGTAGTGGTAGTGGTTTCAGTAAACGGTTAAGTTGCGTAAAGCCCCACCAACATTTTAAGGTTGGCTTAGCAGAAGAAAATCCTAAGAGTATTTTTTTATATTACAAAAAGTATTTTGTTTCTAAATTTAATTTAATTGCAAATATTTTATGTTTAAGGGTGCAAAAATCCATTACATATAATAAAATATTAGTATTATATTAATAAAGTAGTATGAAAACACAATCCTTGTTCACCAGGATATTTTTTTTTATTTTATCCTCCTCAATATGTTATATAAGTACATCACTAGAGTACCGTTGATAGTTACATTTCGCTTTACTAGTTATTTTAATATTGTTATTATTAATTGTTAAGAAAATTCTAGCCTTTATTTATTTATTACGTAAATCTATATATATATATATATATATATATATAAAGGATAGAAAAGTCAATTATATGCATTAAAGATTTAAATAAAAGATTGATTGGGTCGGTTAATATATTGATAGTAGAAAGCCAAAAGTCCACTCAGCAGAATTCTTGTCTATCTTTCTTTCTGTCTCTCTGTCTGTTTATTTGGCCTCCAATCACGCAAAAACTACTGGACAGAAATGAATGAATTTTTGTATTGTAATAGCTTACAGTCCCGACCCTCATAAATTTAAGTTTTTATCCCGGTATTCCATGCTGTTCCCGAAAAATAGTTCTTAATATATAAGACAAAAAATTAAACAAAAATGAGTCATCGAAAAATAATTAAATTTAATTCTTTGAATTATGGTGTTCCAATAAATAAAATAAACAAATAGTGTTGGTACAATTTTGAATTTCAAAATCAATTGTGGAAAATGGAAAAGCTAGAACCTAATCTGCTTACAGACTATATGTTAATTACAAATAAGTTTACGTTATAATATATACATGCAATAAACATATAGGTACATTAATCACGATTTTTAATAATATACAAAAGTGATTAAAAAAAAGACGACGTGAAAATCGCATAGTTATGTAGGTATAAAATTTTAAAACGAACGCGACCTAGCTAGCATAAGCGGGTGAAACCGCGAGCGGGCCCAGTGAATTCATGTGTTAATCAAAAATTAAACCATATTCTGGAAATAAAATCTGTATTGAAATTCACTTTTATAACATTACTTTTAATACTTAATTATATGTTACAATATTATACATATTGTAAGTGAAAATATTGCAAAGCAAGAAAATTGAATTTGTACTAGAATATTTGTAAAAGCTCATTTTGAGTGCTTTTAAGGAGTTGAATGGTATCTCTTTATGAAACGCGCGTTTCTTCATATTAGTACTTGGTTTTATTACTTTTGTATAATATATTGTACTATCATTTTGGACTTTTAATTTTAATATACTCTACTCTACTATTTCTTAAGACACCGTTTGACCTTTTATCCAAAATATTTGAAAATAATTTTTACATAAGATAATTCCGCTATTAAAATGACGCAATGTGTTGTACGTGAACAATTAATACGCATCAAATTAAGGGCTGCCTTCGGAACTAAATCAGCCCTCGGTAATTGGCTACATGCGGCGTGGACCAGAAAATCAATAAGTGACCCTCGTTTCATGGTTCGCCACCCAAGCGGTTACCGATTGCAATTTTGTTATGTATATTCAATGGAATTATTAATATATACCTACTGATATGAAGAAAACATATTAATACAGTCAGAGATCATTCTACGTTTTACTTTTACCTTTTTCATTATGAGTCTCACAGTTCATAGAAATATTACGTTTTCTATGATAGGTGCCAAAAGTAAATTAATACTCAAATCTCGCTTTCGATATTATTATTTGAAAAATATTAAAACAATAACATTTTATGCAGCTATCAATACTGTAGGTACAACAGTGATTTTATAACAAACGCTGCAACACCACGACCAAAGGCAAAACACAAGGGTACACAAGTTTATTTGTACGATAAATATTGTACCAACAAAGTCTCTGGCAATTTCTGACAAATAATTAATATATTAAAAACAGAATATTAACGTATCTCAATAATTATTTAGGTTGTTTAAAATAGTAATAATTAAATGAAACGTGATTCATTATATGCAATAAATGCGAATTTGCTTGCGAATACACCATAGTATCCGCAGCGGCACACAGCACAACTAACTTGAAGTTCGACTGTTACTGTCAACTGTTACTGACAAACTTAAATTTGTCCACATGCACTAATTTTATATGAAATTAACTAAGTATATAAGTGCTGTAATGGCTGGTATCTGTTTTATACTTATAAAGAATTGTAATTGACTGTAGTAATTTGAAACATTAAATGTATTTTATTTATTATTTAGTTCTCATTTCTTGCAAAATTTTACAATACTTAATGTCAACGGTGAACATTAAGGACCCTATAGGTTTTGATTATGCGGCGAATTCAATTCAAAACGCGACAAAAACTAAGCTATAGCTCGTATCTTTTTCGTGTTTACCATACCTTATTATAACATCAGCTTAAAATGGTCTTGACAGACGGAGAGGCAGATGGACAACAAAGTGTTCTTATAAGGGTTCTGTATTTTCTTTTTTAGAAAATGACGTTTGTTACACATTTTCTTTCAAATTTAAACGAACAAAGTATCTATATATGTGGGCAAATGAGGTTAATTGGCTCCCAAAGCGCGTCGAGTCTAAAACGTATAATAGAATAATAACATCTCTTATGTAATTGCTAGCTCATTCCTAGAAACATATAGAGGTGATATAATAAAAAATAAAATCTTTTAGATTTCAAATTATACGTATAAAGCCTTAGTAAAAGTTAAAAAAAAAACCAACTAATATTACTAGATTCATGTAGTAAAATAACATAAATACAGTAAAATGCATACTAAATAAAATTCTCAAAATGAATTATGAGTGTACAGTAATGGTATCAATTTCACTACAAATGTACTGGTGCGTCGAAAATGCGACACAACTTTCCTTTCCACGAAAAAGGCTCAGTGCCTCGGTGCCTCGCTGCCTCCGTTACTACTACCTGTTCTATCAGTCGGAAGCATTGTAGGTCGGCTAAAAGCAACTACTCGGTATAAAAGCTTTTCGCTTCAACAAATGTGAACTTCGTATATTCTTTAAGCCGTAGCACGAGGTCGACGTAATGCCGATACGAAATTGTCCTCATGATATCAGGCAAAGTGAAAATACCGGTATATTGTAGGTATTCAATTTATAAAATACATAATAATTCATAAATCTATTATTGTATTTATATGTCAGCAACAAATCATGTGTTTAGTTCGATAAAATAATTAAATGGTAATTACTTGTATATTAATTAATAATTGCCTGCCTGTTTTTCTGTTTATCTATCCACATCTTTGGACAGATTTGAATGGAATTTTGTTGTATAGCTATTAGACCTGGGCAGCATCTAGGTTATTAATTGATTTTTAAAACCGGCACACCTGATGCAAAGTTATAGTGTCTAGTTTCAGTTTTACATGATAGGCGGTTTACATTAACATATCGATTAAGATCTGGAATGTGATCTGATTAAAAACCGTTATGAAGTTGATTACTACTACTTGTATGACTTCATATTGTGGTTCATAATTAAAAATTATCAAAATAAAAAAAAATATAATTGAAATGAAAAATGTCCAAGTTAAATGAATTTGTGGGCCGCATCTAGTAGTAGGAAAATAAAGCTAGGGGCATAATATAGTCTTATATTATGTTAAAATAAAACCAGTAACAAATTAAAATACTAATATTCAACATTTTGTAGTAAATTTGTTATGATATTTCAATACAATACCTATACTGGGCAAAGCGCTTGGTGTTATTCAAGAGGTACAGGTTCATTTCCGGCTTCAATCGCAATATTATGTCAAATTTTAATAATTCATAATTGTTATTATCGAAACGAATAAATGATTTCCCGAGTGAATAGAATATTTCATATACATCACAGTTGTAATATTTATTCTAAAAACGCATTTACATTTAGTATATAATTGTAAAGGTTCTTATAATTTGGACAATGCTATTGCAACTGGGACCGTAGATACGAGTACTGACAGACGTGCTTGACACGTGCGAAACCACTTGCTCGCAATTTATGGATTATTGTAATCACCATATCGTGATCTGATACTCCCGACTTCATTACTCCGATGACCCGACGCTAATTACAGAAAACTTGACGTGTTGTACTAAAAAGTGCTGTAAATCTTCCTTGCTTCGAAATAAAAATAAGGAATTAGGTAATAAAATATTGAGGGATGGATGGAGATTAATTGTACATGGTCATATTAAACAAAATAGGGCATTTCCCGAGTCAATCGTGCAATGTTTAAATAGAAAGTGAGGAATAATAAAGAACGTAATGGATAAATTAAACACGAATTTATATAGTTTCTAAACATAAAATTTATTTTACGTATTTTTGAATTTCATTGTCATCATTCTCCACATAATTCGTATTTTTACATAGTTGAATCAAATCATTAATTCTGAGATTTTCATGTATTCCTTAAATTTAAGAGAAACAAATTTAAATTTTAATTTTTTGAAATTCGAATTCATTCGATTCTCGAATTCTTTAACGATTAAAAGTAATCTATATATATAATCTATATCTAAAATCGATAGAAAAGTCAATTCTGTACATTAAAGATTAAAAAAAAGATTGATTGGGTCGGTTAATATATCGATAATAGAAGCTAAAAATCCACTCAGACGAATTTATGTCTGTCTGTCTGTCTGTCTTTCTGTATCTCTGTCTGTTTTTTTGGCCTCCAATCAGGCAAAATCTACAGGACAGAAATGAATCAATTTTTGTATAGTAATAGCTTATAGTCCCGACTCACATAAATTTTAGTTTTTATCCCGGTATTCCATGCTGTTCCCAGAAAATAAATGAAAAAGTAATAAATTTAAATTATTTAAATTACTAAAGAGAATTGAGTTTGATTTGGCATGCTAATAATTCATAGCGTTACACAATATATAATAGGATAATTTTTATCCTGATGTGCGATGCAAACGTCGAACAAAATATAAAAAGTCTAGATGTCACAGTGACACTCGTAGTTACAAATCATTTGATTTACAGCTATTATAGTGACATTTAACGATCAGCAAGTAATTTAGTAGTATTTGATCATCATCATCATTTGATCAATCATTTTCGAAAACCAATATATTGTGTTTAAAAATCTATAGTAATATTTTATAATATCCGTCAACAGATGTCGTTATTCATTGAAATAAAATTTCTGCATTACGCTGGCGGGATCTTTTTATTTGTATTAATGTCGATATATCTTAAATACATCTACAGAGGATTGCAAGCTTCGCACTGTACTGACGTATTCATTACGCTCATACGGCCCGAACCTTTCTCTTGTCCTTGGAAATTTTAAATATTTAATTCGTAAATATTCTATAATTTTCGCCGGCGTTCTGTCGCCGTGTCGCTTTTGTGACGTCGTGGTGACGTCACCTAAAGTCGATTCTCGGTCTTCTGTTGACCGTATGGTTGTCGTGTGCGGGCTTTCAGCGAAGAAGTTGCCGTCTCAGAAATGAGCGGCCGAAAGAATGCGCAGCGGGATCGCTCCCGTTCGCGCACCAGACCTCCTTCGGACGTAGGGGCCAGTGGGTCGGGACCAACCCCACCCCCTCGCGCCTCGCACCTCTCCGGAGCAGGAACTTCAGCGGGCACCGCTTCTGCGCGGAGCATGCCCCTTATCGGTCCCTTGCCGACCGCAACCGACTCCGGCCTTGTGTCAGTCTCCAGTGGCATCACTGAGTTAACGCCAGCAATCGCAGTGCACCCCAGCAATCGCAGTGCACCCCCCTTTACGTAGGGGACGAATCTGCTGGCCCCGCTTCGAGGCCCTCACTGCCCAGCTGACTCGGCCACGAGAGGAACCGCTTGATGATCCGCCTAGTGTCGATAGACTTGAGGCGTCGATCACAGCGACGATCCAGACTGCCCTCCGTGAGGCTACCGCCCCCGCCAGTCCGGTAAGACTTTCCCCAACTCCACGGCACATTGCTGACCTCATTGCGCGTAAGAGGAAGACGCGCAGTGAGTGGCAACAGACCCGCGAGCCCGCCACCAAGACGAAACTCAACGTCTTGGTGGAGCGTATTCGCGCAGCGCTCGCGGAGTCCAATGCCGAGAGTTGGGACGCGAGGATTCGTGACGCTACCGAGGACGAAGCGTCTCTCACGAAGCTGTGCCGGCAGCTTACCAAGAAGCCGCCCCCCATCCGACCTCTCTTCCAACCCGATGGCACGCTGTGCTACGACTCTCAAGGAAGGGCCGAAATCCTGGCAGACCACCTTGAGAGTCAATTCGCACCCAATCCCAGCTTGCTACCGGAGCACCACGCACAGCTGGAGCAAGCGGTCACCGCCTTCCTATCGGACCCCCCTAGCCCGAGTCCTCCTCCGCCCTTCTTCTCCCCGTCGAGCGTGAAGAAGGCGATCGCGCGGCTCAAGCCTAGGAAAGCTCCGGGGATAGATGGTGTGCCTAACCTGGCACTACAGCATCTCCCCATGCGGACCATATCATCACTCACCAGGCTTTTCAACGCCATCCTACGGCTGGGATATTTCCCCCGGGCATGGAGGGAAGGCCTGGTAGTGATGATTCCGAAGCCAGGGAAGGACCGAAGGCGCCCCGACGGCTACCGACCCATTACCCTGCTGAACGCCTCATCCAAGCTGTTCGAGAGACTACTGCTCCCTCTCTTGGAGGCGCACTTCCAACCGCGCCCCGAGCAGTTTGGATTTCGCAGTGGTCATTCGACCACTTTGCAACTGGCACGCGTCCTCCACTTCGCAGCGGCCGCCATGAACAGGAAGGAGAAGGCAGCAGCGATCTTCCTGGACGTGTCGAAGGCGTTCGACAGGGTGTGGCACCCCGGATTGCTCCACAAAGTGATCCGGGCGGGCACTCCCCATCACCTGGTGAGGGTTCTGGCCGAATTCCTCCGCGGCAGAACCTTCCGGGTTAGAGTGGACCACGCTTTATCCAGCAGCCATCCCATCGCAGCAGGGGTACCCCAGGGTAGTACCATCTCTCCTACCCTGTATTCCATATATACCAACGACATCGCAGTTCACGACAATGTCACACTGGCCCTCTATGCCGATGACATTGCGTTCCTGGCTAAGTCCCTGAACCTCACTCATGCGGCTCTCAAACTCCAGCGTGCCCTCGACCTGCTACCGAACTGGTTTGCGGAGTGGAGGCTCACGATCAACGTGGCCAAGACCCAAGCGATTGCGTTTGGGCTCCACAAGCTGCCTCCTCCGCTTGTTCTCCAGGGTGAACAGGTCAAGTGGTCCCGCCAAGTCACCTACCTGGGCGTCTCCATAGAAAGGACACTTTCCATGTCGGCCCAGGTAGCCAAAGCCAGGAACGCAGCGCGAGCTGCACTGGCCCTGCTGCGTCCCTTATTCCGATCCCGCCTTCCCCTCCGCACCAGGCTGGGGTTGTACAAAACGTACGTCAGACCCCATCTGACGTACGCGTCCCCAGCTTGGTACTCCCTCACGAGTCCTAGTCTTCGGAAGGTCCTTGAGACGGTGCAAAATGTGGCTCTCCGACGAGTCGTCCAGGCTCCTAGATACGTGAGGAACGCTACCATTCAGCGCGACCTCCGTATCGAAAGCCTAGAGAGTCACATCACCCAGTTAGCTGCCCGCGTCTATCACGGAGCCGACGCCTCGGATCACCCTCACATCCGAGACATCGCTCCGTGGCACTCCCGTCCGCCGGACGCCCGAAGACTACCTCGAGACATCCTTCGGCCGGGCTGACCGCCCGGGTAGCGCATACCTCACTCCTTTCGTCCAGGCCTTCTAAATCCTGTCCCTCTTTAGGACATTTTACCTCGGGCTAAACGCCCAACCCAAGGACCCGCCCATATTCATGGGCGGCGGAAGAGCCTAACGGCAAGAGGGCACTGCCCTGAAGCCGTTTTCCTCTCCCCCCTCGGGGGTCGAGAGAGAGAATACATCGAGTCATCTACAGACCATAGATAAAATTGACGTAGTATTAAAATATAGAAAAGTCAATGCTCACAAAAGATTTAAATCTTGAGCATGAGTATTGATATATATTAATGAGTCGATTTATATAGCGTTAAGCTATCCTTATAGTTATTGAAATATAAGCTAAAAACTACGCAGTGGATTTTTTGATTATCTTATTCGCGAATCACGTAAAAGCTATGGGCCAAAAAAAATTAAATTGATGAATTTCAACATTGCAACAGTTTTCTTAAAAAAATTCACTACCGATAAATTAGAAATTATAGAATGAAAGAATTTTGACAGCTTGACAGCAGTTTTACCTGGTATTCAATGAAGTTTCCGTAGAAAAAAAATAGACATATTTTAATTACGTCGATTAGTGGCAAGTGAAGCTAAGTTATATATAATAGATTTTGTCGAATAAATTACTTAATTTCTTTGTAATATGAGCATTATTTAAGTTCAAATAACGTTTTTTTAGTATAATATTTTATTTTAAATATTGGCGATGTTTGAAAGAGAAGATAGTTGTAGTAAATTTGTCAGGACTAGAATAAAGAACGCGAAGAACGCGGTGCATTTAAAATTAAAAAATATTCAATTTACTTATTTTAAATAAAAAAATAAATAGTGTTGGTATGATTTCGATTATAAACTTCAAGTGTGGGAAGTGGATATTGTATTTTTTACGCAAGGAAGGAAAAGCTAGAACATAATCTGCTTAGACTAAATGTTAATTACATACACGTTTACGTTTTAATATATACATGCAAGAAACATATAGGTACATTGATCGTGATTTTTAATAATAGACGAGAGTGATTCAATAAAGACGACGAGAAAATCAAATAATTGCATTGTGAAGTAAGTATAAAATTTTAGAACGAACGCGATTTAGCTAACTTAAGCGGGCGAAGCCGCAAGCGGGTCGCTAGTTAATTAAATAAAGTTGTGGGTATAAAATTTTCAACATTGGAAAAGTCACACCAATAACACACCAGTTACAACTTAATCTTAACTTGTTAATCGTCGACCGCGTTTTAATGAAATCGGCTTAAACTTAAAAAAAAGTTATTAAGCTTTACTAAATAAATAATAAATTAAATTTTTAATGTTATACTTTAATAATATCTTAGACATATAAGTGTTGAAATACTAATTTGAGATGTAAACGGATGCATTTAGGGGGTTAGAAAGGTGACTTTGACTTTTTGTATCAATTTTAAGTTTTAGATCTATATAAGAAATGGAAAATGAGTATGAATGTATTTTAGATAGATAACAAACCACTGTATTATTCAGCCATTATGTTTAATAATTATTTAAGGCCAGATATCTGAAAACGCACGCTATTCCTCTCCATTCTGTTCTCACAGAAAACATTATTGCTCTATCTGTTATAAGTTCACAAACACAAAAAAGAAATGAGTATTAGACAGAAGGCATAACGGGAACGATTTTAACATGGACTAAATGAAGGTCCAATAAACATTAGATGCACTATGTCGTAGCACGTTGTAATTAATGATGTCTTGTGAATGTTATTCTTTTTATGATAATAGGAAAGTTAACGGTATTGATAAAGGGACATAAGTGTTCATATTTATAACCGCCTTGAAAGAAGGATAAGATTTGTATATATTTTTTTATGTATGTCACTCGATATCGCAGTCATTTATGAATCGATTTGGGCAATTATTTTTAGTTTGAAAGAGTGTACTTCTAAGGTGGTCCCATTGTCACCATGTCCTCACTCCATTGTTATTCATTGTTATCCATCACTCATATAGACTGATTGATTTTACACTTGAATGATTTTTCATGACCCACGAAAATCTAGTGAAACCACTAGATTTCGTAGGAACCATTTCATAGGAGATTTATAAAATTTCTTAAAAATAACCAAAAATTTGTATCTTATAGTCATCATCTATGATAATATTAATACGCTGATACAGGGATATCAAGTATAAGTTGATCAAGGTATATGGAATTAAAATTTCTATGTTATATAAGATTTTATTTACTTGTTAGAGCTATGATAGTATTTGTATACTAGTACCTAATCGAGAATATTGTGGCCTACATTCAACAGTGGCCAAGAACACGAACTCCAAAACTAAACTCGGATCAGTATTTTCGTTTACTTATTTTTAACTTTATTTATTCTAAAGTAATTAAAAAAATATTTTCTACTTTTCAGTTACTTTTTAAGTTTATACATATAGCTTAGTACAATTAATTATGAGGTCGGTTAAATTTTTTTGTTAATAAAATTCCATCCTTTTACCTAGCAATATACCGGCTTACATGCCAGGTTCTGTTTTCCAACTTAACTTTCTCCAATTTGCACGGTTTTTGCATGAGAGTAACCATCCTCAGTGGTAACTCTATTGGCGCTTGTGTCCTGTATCACGACATCCAGCGGTTTCTTCCTTAAGCATCCGGTTGTTCTAACCCCAGGGACAGATATACCTAGGCCAGTGCATAACGTGGCCATACCTTAGGCGACAGTCTTGGAGATTATCCGCTGCGTCACGGACCAAAAGACTACCTCGAATTAATGTGTTGCGTATACGGTAAGACCGCGTTACGCCACACAAACACCTTCTTCGCAACGTGAATCTTCTGAGTGTGCCGAGATAGTGCTGGTCAATATTCGCTACCATATAAAAACATTGGCCTGATCATGCTCTATTACACCAGCCCATTAAGTTTGGCCCGTATTCTGCGATCGCACCATGACCATACCATGGACCACCCGCCATTTGGCCCAGGCAACACTAAACCGGGCATAGACATCGTGATCAATGCCCCCGTACTCTTTCATAATCAACATTTTAATTTTAAGATTATCGTTATAAAGCGTATTTCCAGACGTTAGCTTTAAGTTCCAGTTGCCAGTATTCCAGTGCTATGTCATCGGCATATATAACCCATATAGCCAGCCTATAAGTAGAAAAGTAAGCCGTGACGGTATCTAGCACTATATTCAACAAAACCAGACTAAGAGCTCAGCCTTGGTGAATCCCTACTGTAATCGGGGAGAGTTCGTTGTCACCAACAGCGGTCCTAACTACACACTACAACGATGTACTTATAATGATATTGTTGTTCTGCTAAGCAACAATTTAATTAATTGCAGGTACGTGAAATTGTAATTAGGTATTTAGTTACAATAAGATATAAATAGCAGATTTTATTAGCTAGATATAGTAGCTCTTAAAATTCATCTCAGTTCATTTGTCGTGTTGGTTCTTTTGTCCCTATTATTTGAGGTATATATATATATATATATATATATATATATATATATATATATATATATATATATATATATATATATATATATATATATATATATATATATATATATATATATATATATATATATGTACATTTATTGTAAAAATATCACCAATATGTATTAAAAGTACTGTAGTCACAGGTGAAAATAAATATCTAAATCGCATGCGCATAGCGTTACAATTACTGACGTTTTAAGAATTAAATTCGCAATATAATATACTTGCAATCGCAGTAAACAATGCTTATGAAAAAATACATAATAACGGTGAAGTTGCTAACTTATGTTTAGGCTTTTAAGTAAATTAAAGATGTATTACTCTTGTCGTTTTACTTAAACTTGACCTTCCTGACAACGACGAATGTGTTGACTGTTCCGATGGTAGTTTTGGTCGATATATCTGTCGTAGAATAGTGTAGC